>CM035626.1:64188876-65438876 GCA_020496765.1 Gossypium stocksii
AGTCCGTTCAAATCAGTGGACTCAACTTGAATTATTTCACCACTCGAACATGGCAAGTCAATGGATTTTCTTTTACAATTCACCACAGCATCGTGCACGGTTAACCAATCCATACCAAGGATAATATTGAACTCATCAAATGGCAATAGCATCAAATCGGCCCGAAAACAAGAATTTTGAATCATTAGGGGACAGTTCTTGCACACTTTGTCTACTAACACACACCAGCCCAAAGGGTTTGACACACATAGGAATAAGTTGAACCGGGGTCAATCAAAGCAATAACATCAGTATCAAAAAGTGTAAAAGTACCGGCAATAACATCAGGAGAAAAATCCTCCTCACAAGCGCGTATAGCATAAGCTCTGGTAAGTGCACGAGCCTCAGATCGAATAGCAGTATCTTTGGTCCCTCTCTGACTGCCACTAGCATTACTCGCATGTCTAGGTGGTCTACCTCGTCTTGCAATATTACTAGGTCTTCCACTCGGATCGGTATTCTGCTCGGCTAATTTCAGAAAATCTCGGATGAAATGATCGGCTGACCCACACTTGAAACATGAGTGGTCATAAAATCTGCAGCTCCCCGAATGACATTTACCACAATGTTTGCACTCGGATCTATTCTGACGATCATTGCCAACACTAGCAAAGGAGGTAGCTCGTATACTCATAGGAGGTCGGTCGTAATCTCGTCTAGAAAATCCTGAAGTAGTCTTGGATCGGCCCAATTCATCTCAAAACTTCTTCGAGGACTATTGAAAGTTTTTCCCTGAAGATCTTTTACAACACTCTCTAGCTCCAGCTTCAGCTTTTCTTTTCTCAATTCTGAGCTCTTCGGCTTTACAAACAAGTACTACGAACTCTTTAGTTTCCAGAATGCCTACTAGCAATTTGATATCTTCATTCAAACCATCCTCGAAGCGTTTACAAATAATAGCTTCGGAAGAGATACATTCACGGGCATATCTACTGAGTCTCACAAATTCTCGTTCATATTTTGTAACAGTCATTCGGCCTTGTTTAAGTTCAAGAAACTCTTTACGCTTTTGGTCGCTGATATACTTTTTACAGAACTCCGTTAGAAAAAATTCCCAAGTAACCCGTTCTCTCAGAACAACCGAAACTAAAGTACTCCACCAATGATAAGCAGCATCACGTAACAGAGATATGCACATTTCCAGCATTCATCGGGTGTACACGATAATTCATCAAACACACGGATCGTATTATCGAAGCCAAAACTCGGCCCGCTCAGCGCCATCGCTTACTGTAGCTCGGAACTCTTTAGCCCCATATTTTCTAATTTTATCAACTGGGGGCTTACTCTATCTCAACAGATCGGCCACAGAAGGCACTACAGGTGTCAGAAGCAGAGTATTCGGGGGGGTTGTGGAACAGCCGGATTAGTTCGAATAAATTGAGTGAACCAATCACTCGTCATAGCATAGAAGGCTTGTTTTGCCTCCTCATTACGGTTACTCGCATTTGGCTGAGAGTCATTCGGCGTTGTCCCTTGCGCAGGAGCAGGCACTACGCTCTCAACATTATCGGCTATGACTCGATCGGGATCGGGATCCATTTACTATACGAAAAACACATTTCAATTGTCAAAAGTCATCACACTATCATTTCAACACATTATGGCATGTATAGCTAGACTCACACGCACTACGTTAGTCCTAGAATCGACTAAACCGTAGCTCTGATACCAATAAAATGTAACACCCCTAACCCGTGTCTGTCGCCGGAGTAGGGTTACAAGGCATTACCACACATCACAGACGAATTACAATTAAATTCCACACATTAATAATAATCATTTGCAATTGAGCTTAAAACAATTAGTTAGACAATCGATATTTGTGACTATGGACATGATATTTGAAATTTATAAACTTTTCAGCTTATCGAAACAATTATGAGTTTAACAACAATTTAATCAAACATATGACATTTAGCAAATAGTGACCTTATTCTTATGGCCAATGGCCGAATGTACTAACTTGATAGCAAATACATTTACTACAACATATCATCTTAATTTACTATATAGCAATCTATCCAATGTTCCAGTATATCTATTCACAAAACATATTATACGTTGGTCACCATTGAAAGCTTATAACTAATTTATTCAACCCTACATGGTAGCATGATATTTAACTTAAATAACCTTTTAAGCACATTTACCAAAATAACAAGCCATATGTATATAAGTATATACCAGAACCGAATATGACACCCAACCAAAACATTTTTTTGTTTTTAAACATCATGCCATTCATGGTACTTTACCAAACAAAATGAATAAGCCATTTTCGCATGGCTTTAATATATACAAACAAAAAATATGACTTGTTTCAAAAAGAAAAGTTAAGCCTATACATGCCATCTTTCAAAATTATAGACTTTTAACGGTACCAAAAAGAGTGACGATAGTGTGGATGACTTCGAGCTTGAATCTCCGAGCCCGTAGCTTTCAAACAAGATCTATAAAATAGAGTAACAAAGACACTCGAAGTAAGCTAATTAGCTTAGTAAGTCTTAAGTAAAAATAACAGCATAACTTAATTAAACATATGAATCACATAATCGCATCGTCATATAACACAAAGTCATTCATTAATTCAACACAATAGAGTTAATTCAAGGCATCGTATCAACATTTAATGCCACAAGGCTGGATATGCATAATCACTTACATACACTAATATCAAATCATTCGATTAACTTCAAATTCATGTAGACATGAACATTTCAAGTTCTCAATGCCAACCTTAATTCACCCGAATTAAGCTCTAATATAATACCATCTCCACATTTAAACATTCTTTCTTTATTCGTAACCACATACATAGTTAATATACTACCATGGATAATTTCACATGAACCAAATGTTCACAAATGAACATATTCAAAATCCAATTTGAATCATTCTCACATAAATAGATAAGTATCACATACCTGGGCCACTTAATACGTAATGCGAATTCAATTTGTCATATTAACATAGGATCTTGTTGTCATATACTTTCATTAAATTCACCGGCACTTGGCCTGCTAGGTATAAAACCCGAGTTTCGTCACTGGCTCAAAGCCTGCTAGACTTTTTAAGTCTGAATTCACTTCACCGGCATTACGCCTGCTAGGCTCAGGGCCCGATATCATTTCACCGGCATTACGCCTGCTAGGCTCAAAGCCTAAATATCACATTATAAAAATCATTTCACATGTTCTTTCATACTTCCACAGGTTATGCTTCAACTTCACATATGGCCGAACATATACATTTGTACAAAAGCATTACATTCGAATTCCATACCTCAATTACATTCGGTAATCACACATAAATAATAATATCATTTTCTTAGCTATTTTCATTTAATCGCTAATCATATAAAATCAAGTTTAACACTTAAGAACTTACCTCGGATATTTTCAAATAGTTATGAATCGGCTATTCAACTACTTTAGCTTTCCCTTTGTCCAAATTTGGCTCTCTATGCTCTTAAGCTTAATCCAACAAATTAAAACTAGTTTAATCACCTCGCCAACTCATTATAAGCAACAAGGATAAATTCTCAATGAAACACATGCATATAGCCAAATACACATCTAACCTTTAGTGCACATATAAAATTCACACTTAAATAAATTTTTACAAATCTCATTAGGCCGAATACCATTATAGGTCATCTTTAACCTTTCCATAATCACCAATTTGAACCATTTCTCACAACAAGTCATATTCGGCATCCCTTTAAAAAAATTTAGCTAACCTCTTTAATAATCAAAATACCATTAATCTCATACATACAAAACATACGGTATTTTCATTTCCATCTAACATATATTTTCCCAATAATCAACTATAGCCGAATAATATTTAAGCTTAAAAATTTTATAAATAATATTTTTGAATTTTATACAAAATTCCCACCTTGGCCGAATTCACATGGTTACATCTATACACATATCACATTTCATTAAGCTTACATTCCCATTTTAAATACCATATAGCCGAATGTCATTTAGTACATTAACACATGACTAAAATTTTATTATATCATTCATTTGACCAAAAACATAGCAACCATGATTAATCAATCAACAAGTCATGATCGACAACACTCAACCTAGCCATGGCTGAATATAACTTCACCAACAATTTCATTTCTCTCTATTAACCTACTTATGCTGCATATTCCCCTAAGTCACTATAGGCTTTTTTTTTTTCTTGATCAATTTCACATATGCACAATTTAAATATTTCATTCATCACATAATATACAAGCATTTACTCACATAATCATTTAAGTTCACATTCGGCAATTGTTCATACATATACTAAAATTTAGCATTCGATTCCCACACTTAGCAAGCTCAAATTTCATCTTCCTACCACAATTAAACAAGCTCATCTATACAAGCAAAATCATTTTCTATTTTAAAGCTTCAAAACACCAAAAAGCCTCCATAGCAGAATGCTCATATCTTAACCAAATTTAAAGTTTAACAAGCTTAACCTCATTTAACAACTATTTGTTCATCAAAACATTTAACACATCATCCATGAAATACAAAACATCAATAGCCGAATGTGCCATCACAAAACACTCATGGCCGAATGTGTCATCTTCATCAATTGACAAAAATTTTTGCCATGGGCTAGCTTCAATGCTTGAAGACCATTCAAAATATACAAAGATTTTTAAAGAAAAGCATCAAACATACCTTAATTAATCCATCTCCATGGCCGAACCCCTAAGTAAATTTTCTTTTCTTCTTTTACAAATGTTTCGGCAAAATGGACGAAAGAATGGATGAAAATTTGTTTTTATCACCCTTTTACTTTTATTAATTCATATTTCATATTATGAAACCATTAAATTTTATACCACTAATATAAAAGACATATAATGCTAAACATCCAACATCATTGCCGTCCACTATATTAATAGTGGTCCATTTGACATGCAACTCCTGCATAATGTTAACCATATACAATTCGGCCACTTCAATTTTTACCTATTACATTTTCATGGTTTATCAAATGAGTCCCTTTTAATAATTCCACATCTAAATGACAAAATTAAAACACAATATTTTCACACATGCAATTTCACATATAATAAACATAAAATATAACATTTAATTATTTTTCTGACTCGGTTTTGTGGTTCTGAAACCACTTTTTCGATTAGGATCAAATTAGGGCTGTCACATATGTACCATAAAGATTACTTCCTTTCCATAATATACCATGTTAATACAAAATTTAACACATATTTAACCACTTAAAACTTACCTCGGATGTTGTCGAACGATTTCAGACGGCTATTCGATTAATTTCGCCTTCCCCCTATCTGAATTTAGCTCTCTTTGTTCTTGAGCTAAATTAAAACAAATTAACTTACTAAATTACTTAGTCAATTTTATTTCCATTCAAAATTCACACATTCAAATGCATTAATAATTCTCAAAGCACAAGCAAACAATTATCGAAGTCATGTAATATACACTTCACATAGCACAACCCCATTCATTAAACTTTAATTTCATACAACCATTCCTCCTTGACCGATTGCTCATATAATTTAATTAATTAATTATCATCCAACCTTCATAATGTAGCAATTTATTAATTTGCACATCACATTGGACATCTATACATTTTAGTCTAATATACCAAAACGTAAAATATCCACAAGTTTTAATTAATCTACTTAAGCCGAATATCCCCTAGACTTAACAAAGTCTCCTCCTTTCATAATTTCGCAATTTAAATCTTTCAATTCACTAAATTATGCAAATAAATGCAATATACACAACATCATTACAAATTTAATACTAGCTTAAATAATCTAACACTAAGCTTATTTTCTAACATCAATTACAATGAACTCAAACATCCATCCATAGCCGAATGTACTAGCATTATCCACTTCTAGAATTTACACATGGGCTTTGCAAATTTCATGATACTTAACTCATAAATATAAACAATTTAACAAAACTATTATAAAAACATTCCTATTTGTTTTTTTTTTTTACTTGAAAGAGCCGAATACAACAAGGTTGAAAACTTTCTTCTCTTGCTCTTAGTTTCAGTAAAACCAAGAAAGAAGAGGAACATGCAATCATTTTTCATGTTTTTCTTTACTAAATATCAATTTATTAATCTATTTACTAATTTAACCTTTAATAGTGACATGCATCATTTTATTTTCTAATGGACAATGCCGTCCATTACCACTCTACATGGCTTAATTGCATTATAACTACTTCCAAGTATAAGAACATTCACCATTCGGCCCTTATAAAATCAACCACAAGATATTTAATTTTTTTATACAATTAAGTCCTAATTATCAATTTAATATCCAAACGGTAAAATTTAAAAAAAATGAAAATTTCAAACCAAATTAATCCACACATATCAAACTTAAAAATAATATTTATACTCACCTTGGTTCCCATTTGGCAACCATAAAAACACATACTAACAATTTAATTATCAAATTTCAAAAATTAAACACAATTTTCACATTTCCATAATAGCCGAATGTAATTTACTCCTTTTAGCCATTCATGGCAAAGTTCAACTAATTTATACTCACATATAATCATTTCCCAATATACAACATCAATTTATCAACAATTTAGCACATCTAGATCATGGTCGAATGCATCATTCATCACAAATTCAAAAAAATTAACACATGGGTCATATTAAGAACTTAACAATCAACTAAATTTCATAAAATCTAAAGGAAATAACATGAAATAATACCTTAAATTTTGCTTGTTAAGAACCGAAACTTAGAAGCTTATTTTTCTGTGACAGCTGTAATTCGACCCTAGTCGGGAAATGGTTTCGTAACCATTAGACTGAGTCTCAATATTAAATAAATGCTAATTTTCCATGTCGATTTTATGATGAATAATTTGCGTGAAAAATTGGTCTAGATTTGGTGCTATTTGAATGTGTGATTTCTTAGTATGAACTTATATGTGAAGTAGTGAAAATGTATGTGTCATTTTTTGTAAGGGGGACTAAATTGGTACATGGCATAAATGTTTGTATTTGCATGTCAAATTATCATTTATGTTCTATAGTGGCCGGCCATGATAATTTGCTCCCACTAAGATATGTTTTTATTATTAAAAATTATGGATAATTAATTAAATGGCTTAATAAAATAAAATAAAGTAAAGAAAGTGGGATGAGAAGAACAAGGACCCCTTTTTGTTGTTTTTTATTACCGTGAGTTGAGAGAAAGAAGAGAGGAAGAAGCTTGGGATAATGGGTCTTTTGGAAGGATAGAAATCAAGGTAAAATTTTGGATATTTTGTGTTAAAATTGAAGATTTAAATTCCTTGTCTTGTGCACTTGCAAACCCATGTGAGAATTTTTAATTTTGGTAGAACTTTGAGCTCACGGTCATGTTTTGGTTTTTAAGATTTGGGGCGTTGATTCCATGAATTTGGAAGGCATTCCTTTGAATTGGCCATAAATTCGGTTGTTAAGGTCATGTAGTTAAGAGCCATTGTTTAAATTTCAAATTATTTAAGCTTGGTGCATTCGGCAATTAGGTGGAAGAGTAGAAAAAAAAATTATAAGAGCTTGTAAATTGTGCTTTGATAACTAAGAAAGTCTCTAATAGTAGTAATTAAGCGTTAAGTATAAATGTTAGCTCCTTACCTTGCTCTCAACCGAAACTAATTGAAAAATTCTGGATTTTTGTAGCATGTTAGTTTCGGCCATGATAGTAAAATATGAATATTAAAATGTTGATGTTATGTATCTCACATTTTGGATGAGGGAAGCCTAATTCGGTTATGTATATTTACAATTATAAATGTTTAATCTATGGGTGTACTTTGGGAGTAGTTGTTATGAATTTGGCTATGTCATGAGAGGGTACAAGTTATATTTGGCCAAGACTTTGTAATATGTCTTCGTTAATAGCATATCGTTTAATTAAATTGTAGTGCCCATGCTTTCGGTTGAGATAGTTGTTAATAAATTTGATAAAGGGGAGAAGTCAAGGCCGAAAGGGGAGTAGATTAAGCATGAATAGATTTTTGTTAGCATATGAGCATGTATGTATTTGTGTGTGCAGCATTAGTGATAAATTGTGTAAATTTTTGTTTGGTATGCGAATTTGACATAAGTTTTAAATATGAATTCTAGTCATGGCTTATTGTTCCTTTTAATATGTATATATGTATAATTCATATTGAATTATAGGTGATTATCTATTATGACTATTAAGGAAATGATATTAAGGAAGAAATTGAATAAACTTGTTTGTTTTAACTGAAGCTCAAGACCATAAAGGATCGAAGTCGGATAAGGGAAAGGATAAAGTAATAGAGTAGCCGGTTAGCAATCGTCCAGATATACTGAGGTAAGTTTTGAGTGTAACATCTTTGCAATTACATAATCATGGTATGGAATATTGAGGTTACATGTCTTTGATTAAATGATTTCACTTGTTAAAAATTCAATTTTTAAACGTGATGGCATGAGTAAGGTAGCCGTGTGCATATCAAAATTGAAGAAAAGATATGACTATTTATACATGTGAGATTATATAGTGATCCCTATCAAACCGAATGGAAATGAAATAGAAAATGAAAGGTATTAGGAAATTGAGTTTATAGAAAATGTTACAATGTGTATTTGTTGTGTTGCTCGTTACGAATGTAATCATGAGTTTCGAATATGATAGGTTCTATAGAATGCATCAGAATGTGAATAAATTATTGCCCGGTGTTCAACGGTGATACTTTCAAGCCTTTGTGCCTAGCAGGCTGTGTGCCGGTGATACTTTCAGGCCTTTGTGCCTAGCAGGCTATGTGCCGGTGATACTTTCAGGCCTTTGTGCCTAGCAAGCTATGTGTCGGTGATACTTTCAGGCCTTCGTGCCTAGCAGGCTACGTGCCGTTGATACTTTCAGGCCTTCGCCCCTAGCAGGCTTCGTGCTGGTGATTTTAGTATGTGTGAGACTATGGGGAATTTTGATTTAACAGTGGTAAAGTATGAACGTAGTATTAAGAATGTCAGGTATGTACATTTGTGCTAACGTAATGGATTAAGTTGATATGTAACCGAGTATGTTATGAGATATTTAAGTTCAATGCTTCTTAATGATTGACTTTGCTTTGGTATGGTCCAAATATGAAACATGATGGTATGCTTCCCCTATATTGCTAAGGTATACATACATTCGGCTATGAATGATGTCTATATGGTAATGGAAATTTGGTGTAATAGATGGTAAGAAATCAATTGCAATTAATTGTTGATATTTTATTTTTTTTTACTCATGTAAATAAATGTGTATTCGGCCAAGTAGAAAGGTTTTTAAAATTGAGCCTTGTTATGTGATATAGTATGTGTTTTGAAGCATTAACTGCTTAGTTTACTCAAAACTTACTAAGCTCATTGAAGCTTACTCCGTTTTCTTTTATGTTTCTTTTGTTTTATAGACCTTAATTGAAGCTTCGGTTCAAGGGATTCAAGTCCAAGTCACTCTCACTATTGTCAATAGATTTTTCTTTGGTACTCTCGAAGGTTTAAACTTCCTTTTCCAAACAATGGCATGTATAGACTCAAATTCTCTATTTTGACTTTTCAATCCATTTTGATGTGTATATCCGAATAGCCATGCGAAAATGGCTTATCAAATTACCTTATAAATGTTCATGAATGGAGCATGTTATGGATGAATATGAAAGAATTATGCTTGTAATTATAAATGTGATGTGTATTATATCTATCTAAATGTATAATTGGAGTATGTGTTAATAGCATGGAATCGAGGTGATATTTAGTATTAACCTTATAAATGTTTAAGTGTAATTACATGAAAAGTTAATTGTCTATAAACAAACTTGCATATTCGGCTAGACACTAAGATAAGGTTTCGGTTAACTTGCATGTAAATTTCTTCTATATGTATGATGAGTATTAGTTAAAGTAAATTACTAGTTCAATTTACAAATGTTATATATATATATATATATATGTGGGCAATGTATTTGGGTTAGGAATGCTTGAAACCTTATGCAAATTATTTTTGGACTATTACGTGTTTGTTCTGTAACGCCTCTTAAACCTCCGTCGACGGGTAAGGGTTTTGGGGTGTTACATTTTCTCTCTTTTCTTTCTTCACAACCGGCCATGCAAAGATAAAAGCACAAAATGGTTTTCTTTATTCTTTTATCTATTATATTTTTGGCAAATGGGGAGAGGAAAATGACAAAAACTTTGTTTTTATCACCCCTAATTATAATATTATAACATATTCCGTATTATAAAATATTTAATTTGAAACATCATTATAACATGCATGTCATAACATTTACTTACCACCATTACCGTTCACTACTTCAAGAATGGCTTATTTGCCATTTAACACCCCATGCTAAAGAAACATGACATTTAAGCCTTTTCATAGTAGCATACAATTAATTTATTTAATGCAATTTAACCCTTTCTTAGCAATTAAGCACCCAAACCTCAAAATTAAATCATAAAACTTTAACACATCAAAGTTCACACCATCAAAACACAGAAAAATAATATTCAAATATTTTTCGATTCAGATTCGTGGTTCCGAAACCACTGTTCCAACTAGAGTCAAAATAGGGCTATCACAATATCCCTAAAAAGGGCCCTCGAGGTCCGAAAACATGCAATTGAAATAGTTCGGGACCAATAAAATACAGACTCGTAAGAGTTTAAATATCTCAAAATACAAACTTCCGTTACTAGCTTTATTTCTTTCCTATAAAAATAGACTCAATAAGCTTTAATTCTATATATCATTCACCATTTAATTCCATTCCTACAATTTTTAGTGAATTTTCAAAATCACGTCACTACTGCTGTCCCAAAACTGTTTCATAATAAACTTTTACTCTTTCATAATTTCTTTACATTAAACTCCGTTTAGGCATACATAACACCAAAACATGTTCTTAATTAGCCATTATAATAGCTAATCATTATCAAGTATTCACATGCCATTCTTTAGTCATATCATAAGGACATACACACAAAATGGCCAAGTCCCTCTACATGCCACAACTTAAAACGTTCGAATCATAAAATACCAAGATAGCCCTTTGATAGTGTGAAATGATCTCCGACGTCCTTACGATTCCCGAGTTGGCTTGGCGATACTATAAAGAGAGAGAAAAGAAAGGGAGTAAGCATAAAGCTTAGTAAGTTTGTATGTAAATAAATAACGACATTCTAAATGAATTATCAAGATAACTTTAACCTTCGAGCTCAATATGCATAAGTCTTGAATTTTCTTACCTGAACCTTTTGAACATGGACTTATCTTACCTTTCCTAGAGTATACTCTTTAAATTTCCCATTGAGCCACTTGGAATACTAAGGATACACGGGTACCTTTCCTTTTTAAACTTACCGTTCCCATATCTTGACATGGTCTTACATGGTATCCTTGCCTTATGAACTCACCATTGTCATGCCTTGGCATGGTCTTACATGGGATCTTTGCCTTATAGTAGCTTATCAATGCCATGTCTTGACATGTTCTGACATGATTTCCTTGCCTTGTAAAGCTTACCAATGCCATGGCTTGGCATGGTCTTACTTGGTATCCTTAAACCCTAATGTCATGACATTTGTATCTTACACATTCCTAAGGTTCAACTAGGACTTTTAAGTATCATTTCACCATCAATTCTTACCTGAGTCATCAATGAGTAAATTTACAAAATAAACATATAGATGCTGAAAAATAACATCATTAATTATAAATAATAAAACATTGCATTTATTTACCGCAAACCCGGAAGATTTAATGAACTTTAGTTTTAAGGAAGAGGGTTTCAGGTGAATTGGCCTTTTAAGAAAAAGTGGTAAAATGAATCACAAGAGAGCTCTCGGTAGTCTGGCAAGGCGACTGTAACAGCCTTAAGTTGCCCCTAGTCGAAATGTGGTTTCGGGACCACAAATCCGAGTCACGGAAATAATTTAACATTCATTTTGATGCTTATTATAAGTGCTAAATCATATATGAGATTTGTGGTGACTTAATTTAGTCTTATCATAGTGAATTGCACTTAGAAGGGCTAAATTGTGAACTTTGAAAATGAGGTAGGTAATTATGTGATGACTAGTAAGTGCATGCAAGGGAATTAATGTCCTTGCATGTCAAATTTCCCTCTTTTCATTATGATGGCCGGCCAACTCATCTAATGATGAGGTTTTGGGTGTTTTGTTTTGTACTTTAGTGAATAAATGCTTACTTTATGCATAAAATAAAAGTTATTATAAATTCATAAAATAAAGATGAATAAAATAATAAAAGAGGTGATAAAAACAAAGTTATCCATTTTCTTTTGTTCCTCCTCTTTTGCCGAAATTAAAACAAAGAAAAGAGAGGTTTCAAGCTAGGCATTCGGTCATTTTAGGATTGATTAAGGTATGTTTCTATGTGATTTTGTGTAATTTTTGGTGAAATTAAGCTCCTCATAAAGCTATTGATGGAACCCATACATGAATTTTTGATTTTTCTTTATGAAATTTCATTCGGGCATGGCCTTAAATTTGCTAATTTGATTGTGTTTTGTTGTTCATGAGTTTCTTGTAATCTTATTTTAAATTCACCGATGCATTCTTTGATTTGGTAGTGGTTTCATGCTCGGTTTTGGTTGAGATTAATTTTGGAAATTTATGTGTTAAATGTTAGTATGTGTTAGAATGAATGCCAAATGAAGACTTAAATTTTGAGGTGAATAAATTGTTGCCATTGAAGATGAGACATGCATTCGGTCATGAGTAGGAAATTTATAAAATTTGAGTTTGATGATAGAAATGAAATTAGGGGTGCTTAATGGATTTTGTGATGCCTATATGCATGTGAAATTGAATTTGTAAATGGATTTGTGAAAAACTTGTATTTTGTGTGGCAAAAAAAAAAAAAAAAAGGTTATGAGAGCATTCGGCAGTAGCTATAATATGCTAGTTGCTGGAATGTTTTGCTGTTTTTGTTTAGAAATGGTAGTAAAGAGAGCTTTGAGCTAGCTAAATGTATTGATGTATGGATTTGATGATATTTGGGAATCGGATTGTTTGAATAAAGGGGGTTTTCGGCCATGGTAGCTTAAAATGCTTTTTGATAATCGGCTATCATGGTAAGATGTGGAATTAATGTTTGATAATTTTTAGGAGATGTTGTTTTGTTGATAACTTTGTTTAATAAATGACCGATTGAGTGCTTGGTGATGGATGATTAAATTGAATCCATTCTTAAGTGGTACGAAGTAGAAATTGCTATATATATATATATGTGATTATAAGAAAGGAAATTGTTTTGCTTAAATTAGGCATGCTCTTTGTTATATTGAGCTTAAAATTTACGAAATCTTGGTTAGGCAGCAAAACTAGAAATTGGCCATGTTGTTATGAGCTAAATTATGAATGCTTAATGTCTTGATTTGTAAATGGTGATGTGTTGGTTTAAGCTTGTAATTTGACATACGTATGTTTTAAGAGTAAATCTGTAATAAATCTGCTTAAGACAGCAGCAGTAGCGTGAGTTTAGAAAATCACCATAAATTGTTGGAGTTGAATTAGAGGCTGAATAAATTGTGTAATTAAAGCTTAATGAGTCTAGTTTCTTATAAAAGAAACCTTACAAGCAATGGAATTGCCGATATATAGATTTTTAAAGTTGTGTGATACAGTGTCAGAATGACTCCGAAATCCCCTGTTCTGTTTTTAGAAAATCACCATAAATGGCATAAAAATTTTTATGAGGCAAAATTTATATGCTTAGACTCCTTAATGAGTCTAGTTTCGAATGAAATAGGCTAGGACATGTTTTGAATTCTGTACAAGGAGAAATTCAATTCGTAGTAAAGAGTGGTCAGTTTAGTCGAACAGTGAAATAGGGGAAACTTTAAGAAAATTCTGGTATTGATTGGCCAAACGAAAAATTCTGGAAATTTTATGGATGGAAGATATATGAGTCTATTTTCAGGCAAAATTAACGGCACATCATTTGGAGTTTCGTAGCTCCAGTTATGAGTAATTTATTGAATGTTGCTCAGAAAATCAGCTTGTTGCAACTTGTGGTATGTATGTGAAATGGCCGAATGTGTGTGTGTTTGCTATGAGAAGTATATGCATATACCATTTGACTATAAGTGAAATTAATTAATTGAGATGTTTGAATAAGGATTAATAGATTTAAATATTTTATTTAGCTCAAGAGCATAGAGGGACAAGTTCGGATAAAGGAAAGGCTAAAGTGGTCGAATAGCCAACTCATAATTGCTCGGGAAAGTTCAAGGTAAGTTTTGAGTAATTGGTTTTGGTATTTAATTTAAATGCCATGATATGCATGAATGATAAATGAATGATGTCCTATTGACCTTACCATAATAAGGTTATTGAGTAAGAAACCTTGTATATGTTTGTTATATAGCCGAATGGCTATTAGAGAACTAAGCAAAGAATAAGATTTGGGATATATGCATATGTGTGTTACTTATTGAGCTGAAAGTTTAGTAAAAGAAGTATACTTGTATTGGACTTGAATGATGTCTACGACACAAAGTCAGTGAGCATGATATATGTCTATATGTAAATGAGTGGACTTGAATTACACATGTGATTCTTCGTTATGTGAAATGTAATAAAATGTGAATAGATATACATGGAACTCTGTGATTTGAATCCGGGATTAAAAACCCGAAGGCTACATGCGGAGACTAAGTCCGGGATTAAAAACCCGAAGGCTACATGCGGAGACTAAGTCTGGGTTAAAACCCGAAGGCTACATGCGGAGACTAAGTCCGGGTTAAGACCCGAAGGCTTGAGTGGAGGTTTTATCCGAGCTAAAAGACTCGATGATGATACGAATAAAGTCTAAGATTTAACGACTTCATAATAACGATTGCTAATGAAT
Organism: Gossypium stocksii; assembly: GCA_020496765.1. Classification (NCBI taxonomy): domain Eukaryota; kingdom Viridiplantae; phylum Streptophyta; class Magnoliopsida; order Malvales; family Malvaceae; genus Gossypium; species Gossypium stocksii. Next base: position 64,203,842 of record CM035626.1, read on the forward strand.
GCGTTAAAGCATTAAGTTATACAGGTATGTACCCTAAACTTATATGCAAGCTTGTTTTGGACCAAATCATAAGGTCATTATGCGATTGCGTATGTGGTTATGAAATGAGACTATTAATATGGTTATAGCAAAATTGGTTAATGAGAAGTGTTATGTGAAATTATGCAATATGTCTATGATTATATGAGCTCAATATTAAGTGAATGTTATCTGCCTATCGTATATGATAAGAATGTGTGTATTCGGGTAAGGGTGACATACCCAAAAGAAGAGGGAAACAAAAACGCGAATAACTATGTTATAATTTAATTTCATCCGTTGTCACTGCTTAAAACTTACTAAGCATTGTAATGCTTACTCCGTTTGCTTTGTTTCCTTTGTTTTATAGATCTCTTTTTGGAAGCTACGGACTCGGGGATTGAAGCTTAAATCACCTACACTATCGTCGTTATTTTGGTATATTTGATAGTTATTTTGAGAACAATGGCATGTATAGGCTAATCTCCGTACAGTAAACCGAATTACGTTTTGAGTTGTAATCATTTTAGCCATGCGAAAATGGCTTGCTTAGTCTTTAAGTATGAATATATGTTTTGATGAAATTCATGTGGCTTGATATTTGTAGCATGAGTTATAGATAGAAATCAAGATGCAATGTGTCTCAAATATGGTATACTGTTATTTGAGAAATTGTTTTGGCCTAATTGTTGGTAGTCACATGGTAGATTTTGATAGATGCTTATTTATCAAATTCATTGTGATGCAATGTACTAACCGAACCTTCTTGCAAGTGATCTATAAACATTCGGTTATAGTACTTTAAAGAATCTAAGCCTAGTTGGTATTTATGAACCTCTAGTAAGTCGTATTTAGTTATGTAATACCTTAATACCCTATTCCGGCGACGGACAGCGGTATAGGGTGTTACAGCGACGGCACTTGGTTGCTAAAAAGGTGGCGTGTGGATGTTGTACAAGGGCGTGGGTTCGAGTCACAAAGGTAAGTAGATAGTTGTAATTATTTTTTTTATGTGCAAAAAGGGTAAGTGTTGGACTTTAAGTGAAACTCTGAAGGAAGGAGTTTGAAGTGCTCAGGAGAGTGCGATAAGGAGTGATAAGGGGAGGAAATTTAGGAGCTGATTAGGGAGTTAGGTGTTGGCCGAACGTAGGACTCTTTAGGAGCAAGAGTTGGCTAGCCAAGGGGCTTTAGCTAGGCATATTCGGCTAGGGGTCTTGACATTTGGAATTTCAGCAATAGGGAGGTTGGAACCGATTCCTCTTAGACTCTCTTCAGGTTTTAGTTTGATCTTTCTTCTGCCTAGCCGAAGTGGGGTATAGTGCCTTAAGGTTTCTTTAATCTTTCTTTCTTTTGCTAGAAGCTGAATTCCTTACCCCTTTCGTTTTCTTCTTTTGTTTCTCTGTGCCAAAATTTCTTCTCCTCTCTTCTCTTTCTCCTTTTTCATCTTCTTCATTGTTTTCTTCATGGCCGAACCTACTATCCTCTCCCTTCTCTTCTTCTTTTCTTCATCTTGTTAGCCGAACCCTCTTGTGGCCGAATCTCTTATTTCTTTCTTTCAAAGCTGAAACTCTCATACTCTGTGGTGTTCAGAAGTCGAAACATAGACCACTTAACTTACTTCTTCTCGTGTTGTGGTTGGAACTATGGTAGATCGGGATTAGTTGATAGTTAGGAACTTGTCTTGACAAGGTTAAGAGTTGGTAAGCTTTCGTAACACTTTTCTATTATTAACGTATGCTTTAAGAAAAAGCTGAAACCCCTCTAACTATTAGAGGTGGCTAGTGTTTTATGGACTAAGGCTTGTTAGCCTTTTCTTTTGGTTTCGTGTGAGCCAGTGTGGACAAGGGGCCATCGTTCAAGCAGCTTTGGAGGCTAAGAGCTGTGGGGCAACCTAGAGCTAGTCATTATTTTTGGCAAAGGTAAGGACTTTAGGGCCTAAAGTGATGTTGGCCGATATAGTAAGGGTCTAAGGTGCTAGTATTGTCAATTATTAGACTAACTTGACAATGACCGATTGTAGGCAATACGTGTGGGGGATCTCATCAATGTTTCATCACAAAACAGGTGTGTAAATGTACACCCTTCTATAGTTTAAATCGGCAAAAGCCAAAAAGCCAAAATGCCAAAATTCTGGCATTTCGTGGGCTTGCGAGTGTGCGAACGCTTGTAGGTCGATTGGAGGTGATAGACTTGGTAATCAAAATCAGTGAGACTATGCCAATTGTATTTTCGGGCACTTTGGTAATTTGGGCCTCGATGGGCTGAACCCATGCGCAATGGGCTTATGGGCTCGTTTGGGTAGAATCAAGCGATAGGTATCTTCTATTAAACTGTTTACGAAAACTGCTAAAACGAACTTGGAATTTGGACTGAGTAGGCCTAAATGGCTAAAACGAAACTAAAGAGCCCAATAGGGGTTTTAGGGCCCAGTAACTCAAAATTGTTAAAATGAGCTAGAAAGACTACTCATATTAAACTGAACTGTGATATGCATGAAACTCTAAATTAAATTGAATAATTACTGAAATACCCCTTAGGGGTAGAAATTACTATTTTACCCCTAGGTGCAAAATGACCAATATACCCCTACGGCTGTTTTTGACTGAAATGCATGTTTTACTGTTCCTGTTCACTGTATGCCATAACATGATATTCTGTTCGATGGGTTGGGTTCATTGATGGAGGAAGTGATACTGTTTACTGAAAGGGGTTTTGCCTCGTTTACTGTACTGGTGGCACTGCCACATATACTGTTAGAGGCTCTGCCTCATTTTACCATTCTGGTGGCTTGGCCACAATTACTGTTACTGGCAGCTATGCTGCAACTGAGGTGTGCTGGCTAGGTGGGTTGAGTTATTCCCCACATGGTGTGCTGGTTGGTACGGGTAGTGTGTATGGTTGGATTGGGTTGGTCTTACATTCATGCATAATTACTGAACTGTTACTGTTTTGGGCTAAAAGCCCACACTGCTATCTGAATAGGGCTTCAGCCCAGTACTTACTGAGACTGATTAGGGCTTAGGCCTAATGGGTTTGAGTTGTTTTGGGCTTTGAATGGGTTTACTTTACACACTGAGTTTCTAAACTCACCCATTTCTCTTCCATTCTTACAGGTGGGCCCTAAACTGGTGGACTTAGAGCTAATGGAATTTAGAGTGGCCATGTGGACTGCATATGAACTACTTATTTTAAGTATTTTTACTATTCAAATTAATTTATTTTTTATTTGGTTGTGGGTTTGTAATAAGGCCGCTTGAATTGTTTTATTCGGTTTTTAATTTAAGTTGTTATTTATAAAATCATATCAAACCAATTAGCTTAGGATGCATTTTTATGAAAAATGCTTGTTTTTAAAATATCGATATTAAAACAAAGCTTCCGCAACATAAATATTTTAATAAATAAATACTTTTAATAAACTAAATCTGATTTCGTTTTATATAAACAAGACACTAAACTAAAGTGTGGCAATGGTTGTGAGCATGTCTGGGATTGGATCTAGGGAAGAGCTTGGTACTTAAGCAGTCTAATCGACTCACCTCCTCTTTTCTGGAATCCTACCTGGTGCTTAGCTTCCATTCACTTTGAACTGTAACAAGAATGTTTCTTAAACGTTAGGAAGGTTGCAAATAAAATCATAGTTTTCGAAAACACTTCGGTGTGGCATGTCAGATCTGGCCATAACGTCTAGGCTGGGTTAAGGGTGTTATATTTATTCTCAAGAGTATCTGTGACTGTTTAATTTCGAAAGGAATTCTTATCGTAGACAAAAGCATCGTCGGTTTGTGTGGGTTACTTTCGACATTGCTTTGTCTTTCTCTGATATTTATTCCATGATGTAGATATTAAAATTGACGGTAAAATCTATATAATGTTAATATTCTGCTCCTACTAGATATGGTTATGTTGAAAATATGCAAAAATTATATTGCCTCTGTTACTGTGGATTCCAGTATTTATGAATGACGTTATTCTTCCTAGATAGATTCTGGGATATCATCGGGGCTTATATCATTCTATATGGGTTGTAATTTTTTGATATTCTGTACAGCTGTAGATATTAAAATTTCGCCATTCTGGTTTTCTGATGATTCCATGTGATTTCTGTAAGAGATTTCTATCTGACAGAAATGGCTATATCTGCTATAATTATAATTTCTGTTCTGAAGAATTTGAGAAGTACGGCAGTATTATTAATAGAGCTATAAAATTTGTGTTTTTGTATTGGTTGCTATCCAAATCATATCTAGCTTTCTTCTGGGTTCAGATACTTTATTAACAACCGAGATCTTATCCATTATTTCGGGTAAGACGTCAATCTCACTATGATATTATGATTTTTATTTAATGATTGTGGCTTCTGTATAATGATATGTTTGAGTTATGCTCCTAATGGGAAGAAATAATTTCTTCGAAAAGACTGATCTAGTGGTTTAGTCTGATCTGAATTATTTGCTTTAAGAAAAGAGAAAGAGAGACAAGTGATATATTTGATGGTTTGATTATAGCCGAATTAAAAGCAAGATTGATATGTATTCAACAGAATTGTGAAGTTTAGAAATTGAATATGTATTACAAGAGATTTAGAGTTGATTCAAATGATTTTGCATGAAACTCATAGTAGTCGGTTATCTGTTCACTTGAGTCGTACGAAGACGTACAATGATCTAAAATAGTTTTAATGGTGGTATGGTACCTTCTGGGTTGTTTCAGCCGATTATGATAGCTGAGTGGAAATGGGACAGAGTCACGATGGATTTTGTATCTGGATTTCTGTTGACCTCAAGAAAGAAAGATGCAATCTGGATTATTGTGAATAGATCGACTAAATCGGCTTATGTTGTTTCAGTTCGCACAGATTATTAGCTTAAAAAGCTTACCGAGTTATATTTTTCTCAGATATCGATTAGATACTTTACATGTGATTAGTCTGTCTGAGATTGAGATTAAGTCTGATATGACGTAGGAGGAAAAACTGATTCGCATTTTGGCACGTGAGACTAAAGATCTGAGCAATAAAAAAATTTCGTTGGTTAAGATACTATGGCTTAAACATGGAATTGAAGAAGCAACGTGGGAGGCACAGGATACGATAAGGGAACGTAATTCAAACCTACGATGAGGGAACGTAATTCAAACCTATTCACCGGTAAGATTTTCGGGGATGAAAATCCCTAAGGGGGAGAGTTGTAACAGCCTGATTTAGACCCTAATCGCAACGGTGGTTTCGGGACCACGAATCCGAGTTGGAAAAAAAGTTTTAAATTATTTTTTGTGTTTATTTTGTGTGAATTCATATCTGTGAAATTTTCGTAATTTAATTTTGTTGTTTAAGTGTCCGATTAAATAAAAGGACTTAGTCGCGTAAAATAAAAATTTGATGGTTTAATGGGTAGGGACCAAATTGAATGTGTCTTTATAAATTGAAGTGTTTATGTGCAATTATGCCATTGAGTAAATGAATGGACGGTAATAGCATGCATTATTAAGTTGTTAATAAAACATTAAAACTATATTAGTAAATAAATAATAAAATGTTATTATAATAATGTATGTTATAAAATAATTTATCATGCACTTGTCTTTTATTTCTTCATCACCAAATGTGCCCTTAAACTACATGTTTTAGTCATTAAGTTTAAAAGGGTAAGAATGGAAAACATGTATTAATAATATGGTTGTATATATTATATTATATGATAGTTAAAAACAAGCTTTATTTCATACTTCTTCATGCCAAATAGCCAAATAAGAAAGGAAGGAAAAAGAAAACCTAGGTTCAGCCATATTGAAGCTCAATCAAGGTATGTAACTAGCTCAGTTTTTGATAATTTCTACGTTTTTGAGATCGTTGCTTAGTAACCTTCAAGACCCATGCTTTCATTTTTAATTTTGACGAATATTTTGAGTTATGCCATTGATGAGAACTTGTGATTTTTATTGTTTGATAGTGAATTATGAAAGATATGGAGTGGGTTAACATATTATGTAAAGGAATTTTTGATGATTTTGAGTAATTAGGACTTAATTACAAAAATAAAAATGTAGGGGGACTAAAATGTGAAATTGATGAGAAATATCGGCTTATTTGGACACTAGGAATATTCGGCCTACCTTGGGTGTAATTAATTTTCATATTTTGTGTTTTATGCATTAGGGGCTAAATTGTAAAAATTGTAAATGTTAGGGGTAAAATGGTAATTTGCCCATTTATGTGTTTTTGGACTAAATTGAATGAAAATATGTTTGAGTGAGCTTAATTTGAATATGTTTAGATCAAGAATTAAAGAAATCAGAATTGGATCAGGGAAAAGCTAAAGTTGTGGACTAGTCGTCCCGTTCCGTTTTTCATCGTCCGAGGTAAGTTTATAAGCAAATATACGTACATAATTTTAGTTAAATGTGAATTATATATGCTGAATTGGAATATGTAAATATATATATGTATTATCCAAATCTATGTAAGCTTGATTACCTTACTTTCGAATCCACTTCGACCGAGTTGTGATGTCTGAAAGCCCCGTATGAACCTTAGGAATAGTTGGGATACATATGTCATGACATAGGGTTCCGATATATGTGTACGTGTAAGACCATGGCATCGATATGTGACTCCGATATATGTGTGCGAGTAAGACCCTGCCTGGGACAGTGGCATCGATATGTGGCTACATGTAAGACTACGTCTGGGACGTTGGCATTGTACGATATGTGTGATTATTCAAGTGTCCTATCCAATTTTGAATGGTTCATCGGTCAATGATGAGTCATGTTCGAGTGTGTAAAACGAGCTAAATGGCAGGTATGACTCAACTTGATGTTTACTTAAGATAAAGTTAATGAGCAACTTGATACTTATTACAAATCATGTGTATTGCAAATAAAGATTATATGAGAGCTAGATAAGTATATTTGACCTTGTGAATAGTATTGAATGAGTCTCAATTGTATGCATGTGTGATCATGTGTATTCGGCCATATAATTAATATATGCATATGAAGTTATATTATAACACATGAGCTTATATATTTGTGTGTTTGTGAACTAGGTTTTAATGACTATTTGGCTTTGGAAGTTAAATAATAATATGTTAAATTGGTTAAACAGACATTCAGCTAAGGTGCCGTTTACGATTAAATTACTACCCATATGAGGTAAGGTAAGTAAGTACCTTGGTTATTTGTTGCAAATCTTAAAGACGCAAATGAAGAATATAAGTGTAAGCAATATGTGTATTTGACTTTGTGAACGAGTAACTTGGGTATCATGCATATTCTAAAACATGAGCCTATATGATTAGGTATATTCGGTTGTATAATTAACATATGTATATGAAGTAGTATCGTGATATACAAGCTTATGCGCTCGAATGTTTATGAACTAAGTTCTTTTATGTCTATTTGGTTTTGGAGGTTGACTAACAATATGTTAAGTGACTATGTGGGTATTCAGCCAAGTAGAAAAATTGCGTATAGAAAAAAAATAAATGTTCTAATTATTTCATTTGTAAGCTTGAGGTCAAGTGTAATGAGGTTAATATAATTTCGATAGTTACGAGCTCAGGAGTCGTCAAGGAAGTTTATCACACTATCGACCGTCTTTGGTATTTTATAAGCTGAAATTATTTTAAAATCTATGGCATGTATAGGCTTGAATGTGTTTTGAAATAAGGAATTTGGGTTATGTATAAAAAGCCATGCGAAAATGGCTTGTTTAAATTGTTAAGCTCGGTTTCAAGGTTTGGTCAAGATACGGTTATGTTTGGCTTTGGTTTTGTTGAATTGAATATATATATAGGGCTGTATGATTCGGTATTAAGGTGAGATAGTTTTGCATATAGCTGAAGTGATGATGCCATGGTATATTAATGTTGGAAGTTTAATATGTTTAATATTGAATGATGGTTTAAACTTGGTTGATTATGGTCATGATATATTTGTTAAATTAAATGCTTGCTATATATGTGAGATACATTTGGAGAAGGGATTAATGGCTTGATTTAATTGGTTAATGTTTGAAGTTATTATATAAATGCATAATTAAGTGTCGGTAAGTGAGTAAGTAATGGAAGTAGTGTAATTAATATGTTTATGTTCGGTCAAGGCTTTGAAAATGACCAAATGATTAGTAATAATTGTTAAAAAGTATCATGGTGGCTTAATGCAAAATAGGTGAGTTGCTATTAAGTTTTGAATATTAGTTTATATACATTATGCGCATATATCATAGTTACTAACGAATGGAGACGGTTGATACTAAATGTTCATACGATGTTAAGTAATAATATCCACCTTTTAAATTCTTTTATTATATTTGAGAAATTATTTAATTATATTTATATCTCAATATAATTAGAATTGGTTTATACTTAATACACCAAATGTGATATTGCTGATTATGCTATGTACGTAATTTGTGGTTTATAAAATTTTGGTGAACAAATAAATTTATTTGTTTATGTGCACATGTTTTTGTGTAATAAAGATAAGTTTATTATTTTGCTTATGAAATATGCATCTAATTACATGTTCGATTTACGTTATAAGATGACTTGTAAAGAGAGTATGATTATTATGTGCTTTTAATATGATTAGTTTAAGAGTTGAACATGTATATGTATATGATGATTCGTATTTGGGTTTCCTCCGGTAATACCTCGTAACCCTAATCTGGCGGTTGGATATGGGTTAGGGCTGTTATATTTTATTAGTATCAAAGCTATGGTTTAGTCAGTTCTAGGACTACCATAGCGTATGTGAGTCTAGCTATACGTGCCATATTTGACTTGCGGTAGTGTGATAGCTCCTGACTCTGACGAAAATTGTTTTGTTGAGACAGATAAGTTTTCAACTGAGCTAATTTTGATGGTACAGAATGTGTACTTAAATTTTTGGATGGAAATTGTGTTGATGATGTGTTGAAACTCATAAAGGTATGGATTAAAGAGTATGATATATTGACGTTGATTCATGTGATAATTATATGAGCATATCGATTATGATATCTGAGTTATTATTGCTATCTGAAATGTTTTGATTGTGAATTAGTGACTTGAGTTGGTATTTAAATTAAGTACTAAGAACAAAAGTGATTGAAAGTAAAAGTTTAGTAAATGTTTGAATAATGTGAAATTATTAATGAATTGACTAATTGTGAAAGTGTGTGTTATATGTATTTATGTGTAAGTTAAATTTGAGGATTTATTACCCTCACCCCCCTTATTAGTGAAATGCTATAGTAAAATTGAGTTGAATAAGCTCATGAAAGTGAATAAATCAGCAAATGAAGACGGTATTAAAAGAGACATTGAACAATTCTGAAGATTATTTAGATTATGTGACGTCATTGTTAAGGAAGAAGTTATGTAACACCCCAAACCCGACCCAGACGTTACGGCCAAGTCTGGTGTGTCACATCAACGACGGACCAACCATGTTTCGTAGTTACTACAATTAGGGTGAGTTTTGCAGAACCATTATTACAGTTTAACGAGAAAATCCAGGTTTATCTGTGAATGTCCTAACCACTACCAGTTGTTAAGGGATTTCTTATTATAAGATTTAGCTTTGGTTACTCATTTGCTACGTGTGAATGATTTTGAAAACGTTTGATTAATTTTGAGAAAACTCGCGCAGCCTTATTCAAACCATTAAAGTATAGTATAAATAATTGAAAACCCAAATTAAAATAATTAAAACGGCCTTATTACAAACCCAAAACCAGAATAAAAATAATTAAAAATAAATAAGGATATAAATAACTTAATTTAAAAACTAGCTATGCAGTCCACGTGGCCACTCTGAACCCCTCCAACTCCAAGTCCATCAGTCTAGGGCTCACCTGCATGGATGGAAAAAAGGGGGTGAGTTTGGAAACTCAATGTGTAAAGAAAGCCCATCCGGAGCCCAAATCAGCTCAAGCCCACTAGCCTAAGCCCTAACCAGTCTCAGTAATAACTGGGCCGAAGCCCTATTCAGATACAGTAAGTCTGGGCCTTAGCCCTTTTCAGATAACAGTACAGACCATAGGCCCATTACAGTAATAGAATAGATATCATGCATGTATGCAAAGCCCAAAGCCCATCCTATGTCCAACCGTTACACTCCACCAGTACCAGCCTTACACACCATGTGGGGAATAACTCAACCCACCCAGCCCTACACTCCACAGTTGCAGCATAGTTGCTCAGATAATGTGGACAAGCCACTAATAGCATAACGAGGCAAAGCCTCTTTCAGTAATACGAGGCATAGACCTTTTTAGTAATACGAGGCAAAGCCACTTTCAGTAATTGTGGTAATGCCACTTAGCACTTCCTCCATCAATAAACCCAGTCCCATGCAACAGATAATTATGTCATGGCATACAGTGAACAGAAACAGTACAGCATGCATTTCAGTCCAATTTAGCCTTAGGGGTATAATGGTCATTTTGCACCTAGGGGTAAAATAGTAATTTCTCACCCTTAAGGGGTAATTCAGTAATTATACTAGTTTTTTAGGGTTTTATGCATGGTTTAGTTATTAACAGTCTCATTTTCATTTCAATAACTTATCTAGCCCATTTTAGTAGTTTTAAGTTATTGGGCCCTAAAACCCCTGATGAGCCCTACAGCGTCATTTAGCTGTTTTAGCCCATTTAGCGCAAATTCTATGTCTAGTTAATAGTTTTATCATACAAATCAGTAGAACCCACTTACCACTAGTTTGCACCCAAATGGGCCCATAAGCCCATTGGGCCTAAATTTAGCCCATTGAGCCCAATTTACCGAGATGCACGAAATCGCACACTCACCAACTTTACCGATTTCGGTTACAGAATCTTACCGCTTCCAACTGGGACACGAGCGCTCGCACGCTTGCAAGCCCACGAAATGCCAGAATTTTGGCATTTCAGCTTTTTGGCTTTTGCCGAGTTAGACTACAAGAGGGTGTTCGTTTACACACCTGACTTGCAAAATACTACGATGAGATCTCCCACATGATTAACCTACAATCGTTCATTACGAGATTAGACCATGAACCAAATGATAACTAATCGAAATAACCACTACCACATTCGGCCAACCCCTCCAAGGCCCTTGAATACTTACTTCTTTGCCGAAACTATGACTAGATCTAGATCTAGTCACCCAAATGGTCCTAACCTTCCAAAGCTCCTTGATCGGCAGCCTTTAATCTACACAACACATAATAATATGAATAATAAGATCTATAGTGCTTGTAGCCCCAAACGACAGTCCCTTTACATAGGGTTTTCGGCTTTTCCTTAAATCCCGAAATAATGAATAGAGAAGAGATCTGAACACTTACCAAAGATTCACTAAATTTGAATGATTCCAACCCTTTTCTTTCTCAGATCTGACACAGATCTAGCCTCAAGACATGATCAGAGAACAAATCTAACTATTTCGGCTTTTGAACCTGACTTAGAGTATGCCTATTCGGTTTAAGAAGTGAATGAGGGAAGAAAGTGACGAAAAATGTTTTACGAACTAACAAGAATGATCGACCGAGGGAGGAGAAGTTTGGTATTCGGTTTTTGGAAGGTTCGAGTAGAAAGAAGAAGTGATCTTGTTCAATAAGGTAATCAGCTATGGTGGATTGGTTTCGGCTTTTAGTAGTAGTCGACTAGGCTTGAGAAGAAGGAAAAGAAGTAGGTTCGGCTTTGTGGAAATTAAAGAGGAAGGGGATGAGAAAAAAGAAAGAGAGGAGAGGAGAAAAGAATGAAAGAAGAGAAGAAATGAGATGATGAAGAAAGTGAGAAGGAGATGATTGCTTCGGTTTTAGGATGAGAAGTGATAGGGGCGGCTCTTTGGGTAAAACGGCACACAATGAGGTTTGTAGGTTTAATTTTCGGCTTTTAGAACATATGGAAGACAAGAGAAGAAGGGTAGGGTACTATACCTAAACCGCAAAAGAAGAATCTCTCCCTAAACACAATCTCGAAGGCTAGCTACTTAGGGGAAATTGGCACTTAACACCCCTAATTGTCAAAATCAAAGTCCCCAAAAAGTCCTAGTCGACTATGCATTCCAAGCTTCCCAATCAGCCACACACTCTTCTTCCTCAAATTTCCTAAAAATCTCTCCCCTTTATCCCTCATTAATCTAATCTCCTGAACCACTCAAACTCTCTTTAGCAGAGTTTCACTTGGAGTCTATCACATGCCTTGCACATGCACAAAAGTTAAACACACACACTGCTTACCTTATGACTTGAACTCTGGCTCTTGCACACCCATCCACACGCCACTTTTTTAGGCACTTAAGTGGCGCCACACTGCCACTTTACCAAGGGCTTCCTTGTGTCTTAATTTACCCACTTTTTCTTAAAAGCCTACTTAACCAAGTCCCTTTCACTTAAATCCAAAATTTGATATTTTTTCCGGGTTTTATCTTAGGCTTGGGCCTTCTAAAGGCCCACTAACACACTTCAAACATAAATTCCATATTTTAACAACAAAATTTCAAAATTTCACCAAAATTGCAAAAATCCCCAAAAATCCTGACAATTGGGGCGTTACAAGTTATCTCTGATCAAATGACTTATTCATGTATGCTATTTAAGGAAAATATTAGTTAAACACTTTTCTGAATTAATTGCTGTCAATGAAAGAGTAATGTTCAAATAGTAGTGATGGCTGAGTGTAGTGGTTATAGTCGGGCAGTTATTATGATGCCTTTTGGGCATTCTATGTATATATTTATTCTCAGGACTATCTGTGACTATTTAATTTCGAAAGGAATTCTTATCGTAGACAAAAGCATCGTTGGTCTGTTTGGGTTACGTTCAACATGGCTCTGTCTTTCTCTGATATTTATTCCATGATGTGGATATTAAAATCGACGGTAAAATCTGTATAATGTTAATATTCTGTTCCTATTGGATATGGTTATGTTGAAAATATGCAAAAATTATATTGCCTCTGTTACTGTGGATTCCAGTATTCATGAATGACATTGTTCTTCCTGGACATTTTCTGGGATATCATCGGGGCTTATATCATTCTATATGGGTTGTAATTTTCCGATATTCTGTACAGCTATAGGTATCAAAATTTTGCCATTCTGGTTTTCTTATGATTCCATGTGATTATCTGTAAGAGATTTCTATTTGACAAAAATGGTTATATCTGTTATAATTATAATTTCTGTTATGAAGAATTCGAGAAGTACGGCAGTATTGTTAATAGAGTTATAAAATTTGTGTTTTTGTATTGGTTGCTATCCAAATCATATCTGGTTTTCTTCTGGGTTCAGATACTTTATTAACAACCGGGATCTTATCCATTATTTCAGGTAAGACGTCAATCTCACTATGATATTATGATTTTTATTCAATGATTGTGGCTTCCGTATAATGATATGTTTGAGTTATGCTCCTAACGGGAAGAAATAATTTCTTCGAAAAGACTTATCCAATGGTTTAGTCTGATCTGAATTATTTGATTAAATAAAAGAGAAAGAGAGACAAGTGATATATTTGATGGTTTGATTATAGTCAAATTAAAAGCAAGATTGATATGTATTCAACAGAATTGTGAAGTTCAAAAATTGAATATGTATTACGAGAGATTTAGAATTGATTCAAATGATTTTGCATGAAACTCATAGTAGTCAGTTATCTCTTCACTTGAGTAGTACGAAGACGTACAATGATCTGAAACAGTTTTAATGGTGGTATGGTACCTTCTGGGTTGTTTCAGCCGATTATGATACCTGAGTGGAAATGGGACAGAGTCACGATGGATTTGTAACATCCCAAACCCGGCCCAGACGTTATGGCCAGATCTGATGTGTCACATAGACGATGAATGACACCTCGTTCCTTTATTAAAAGTATGGTAAAATCATTTTAAGAGTTTTGAGAAAATAAACAGGTTATTTAATGAAAGTCCTATCCACTATCAGTTGGACTCTATTTCTTTAAAAGACCTTATCTCGTCAGTAGGTTATCCATTTGTTGCGAATGATATGTTTTGGAAAACATTGATTAGTTTTGGAATAAATATCTGTGCAGCCTTAGTCTATCAAGCTTAAACAAGTAATAATTAAAAAAATAAAACCAAAAAGATTAATGAGCGGCCTTATTACAGATTTAAACCCAAAGATTAAAGAATACTGGAATAAAGAAAACTTTAGAAAAAATTTAAATCGGAATTAAAATAGTTCACGTGGCCACTCCGAATCCCTCGCAGCTCCAAATCTTCTAAGGTTGGGGTTCACCTGCATGGATGAAAAGGAAGGGGTGAGTTTGTGAAACTCGGTGTGTAAGCTAAACCCAATCAGAGTCAAGATCAGTTCAAGCTCAACTGGGCCGAAGCCCTATTCAGGTACAGTGTTAACTGGGCCTTAGCCTTATTCAGAAAGCAGTAATTTCTAGGCCTTAGCCCTATTCAGTAAACAATGTGGCCTTAGGCCTATTACAGTAACAGATCAGAAAGTTATGCATGTATGCAAAGCCCAGCCCAATCCAGCCCTACACACCACCCGTACCAGCCATACACACCATGTGGGGAATAACTCAACCCACCCAGCCCTACACACCACAGTCGCAGCTTAGCTGCTTAATCAGATAACGTGGCCAAGCCACTAAAATAGTAAAATGAGGCAAGGCCTCTAACAGTATACATGGCATTGCCACTTAGCACATCCTCCATAAAAAGCCAGTCCTATGCAACAGTGTATATTATGACATGGCATAAATATAACAGATACAATTTAGCATGCAAATCAGTCAACTTAACCCTAGGGGTAAAATTGTCTTTTTGCACCTAGGGGTAAAATAGTAATTTTCCACCCTTAAGGGGTGTTCCAATAAATTTGCCAGTTTTTAGGGTTTCATGCTCATTACAATTTGTTAGTATCCCTAACATCATCCAAGTACTTATTTAGCCTATTTTATTAAAACAGAGTTATCGGGCCCTAGAACCCCTAATGGCCAAACGGTGTCCACTAGCTACTATGGCCCACCAAGCCCAAATTTTACGTCTGCTTTAGCAGAATTATCACCTAGATTATCAGAATACACTTACCGCTCGTTTTCACCCATATGGGCCCGTAAGCCTATTGGGCCCAAATTCGGCCCTTCAAGGCCTAAAACCACCAACGTGCACGAATATGCGCGCACATCATTCTTACCGTTTGCGATTATAGATTTTATCGATTCAAACCGACCCATTCGCACTCGCACACTCGCAAGCCCTCAAAATGTCAGAATTTCGACATTTCAGCTTTTCGGCTTTTGTCGATCTAGTCTACTAGTGGGTGTCGATTACATACCTATTTTGCGATATACTCGGATGTCCCTTGTGTGAATATCCTACAATCAATTAAACCATATGTCAACTAAAATCCAATTGAATAATTGTTAACAACCTACAAACCTATTCGGCCACCATAGTGTAACACCCTATAACCCTTATCCGTCGCCAGAATAGAGTCACAAGGTATTACCTAACAAAACACAACTTTCGGGCATTCAAGGATACACATAGAAATCATTATCAAGTGTACGAATATAAGCATGGTAATAATACAACTCATAATCTAACATTCAACATCGAATATACATGCAACCCTACTATATATCTTGACTAGTTAAGCTTACTTAAGTTAATGCATATAAGGAATTTAGAAGTCATATAACAAATAGTTATCATTTAAAGTACAATTATTAAACCACGTACCAATCTAGCATCAAATCATCTTATTTGACAAATACAGGTATTACTATTCATATAATTACTTTAAAACCTTAGCCGAATATAAGTGTGCTTAGACTATTTAATTCATTAGGTG
This sequence comes from Gossypium stocksii, assembly GCA_020496765.1. Taxonomy (NCBI): domain Eukaryota; kingdom Viridiplantae; phylum Streptophyta; class Magnoliopsida; order Malvales; family Malvaceae; genus Gossypium; species Gossypium stocksii. The sequence continues at coordinate 64,219,663 of CM035626.1, forward strand.
ACTATTTCATAACTAAACTAAATTCTTATTTTGCAAATGTGTTTTGCATGTATTCTATTCAATGAATCAAAAATTCATAATCAACAGTTTTGCAATTATCTACTAACACATATATTAATCAACCACATCACTAAGTCAACCATGGAATCATACTTAGCAAAATGAACAAGCCATTTTCGTATGGCTTAAATACATTTACATAACCCAAAATAAACTTGTTTCAAAAGAGAGTTAAGCCTATGCATGCCATCTTTCAAAATATAGTCTTTTAAAAAGTACCGAAACAGTAACGATAGTGTGGATGACTTTGGACTTGAATCCCCGAGCTCGTAGCTTTCAATCAAGATCTATAAAATAGAAAAGAACACAAATATTCACAGTAAGCAATTAATCTTAGTAAGTCTTAAGTAATTAAACAACTCCATTAAATACTCAGATCATTTCTTAAAGATCAATAGTATCATTAAATATACATAATCTCACATAATATATCTAACCCAAATATTCAAGGTAAATTTTCTTATCACATTCATCTTAATGTTCATGTTAAACAATACATTTCATATGGCCGAATATACACATTCATTACAACCTCACATATAACTTTACATTTGACTAAATGAACACAAATTCAATATAAGCTTACACTCAACCGAACACACTAGCTCCATTTAACATGTATATTTACTCATGCCCTGATTGGCCGAAAGTTGCACCATATATATATAAATCAATTCATAACCTAATTTCATGAAGCACAACTTGCTCGATCACATTCGGATATACAACCATCATTTAAACACATTTTAACATGCTTCAAAGTCTCATGATAAAAACACATACGTACCTTATTACGAGCTAACAAAATTGTAGCTCACACTTAGCTTTTCCATTCGTATTAACTTAGGTAATAATACATCAATCCTAGGTCTTGAGATAACAACCCGGCATATTGCTCGCTAAGTACAAAATTGATTTGAATACACTGGCACAATGCCTGCTAGGCTTAAAGCCTAAAATTCATCACTGGCGCTTGGCCTGCTGGATTTTGAGTCCGATTCCAATTCACTGGCATCATGCCTGCTAGGCTCGTAGCCCGAGAATAACCACCAACTTTTAGCTTCCTAGGCAAAATGCCCGAACACAATTTATAGATCGCAAATAAAGCTTACATTTAAATATTTACTTTCAAATTCCCATATCATACGAATATATAACAAGAGCTTAACATCATCCCATCATAGTACTTATCCATATCTTACACATCTCATACAATGCCATTCTGCCTTAACACATAATAACATTTCACCCCACATTTTATATATATACTATTTGACAATATAACATATCATCTATTTTTATTCCCCATGTAACACCCCAAACCTGGCCCAGACGTTACGGCCAAGTCCGGTGTGTCACATTACCTATACCTAACCACGTGATCTAGTAACCAAACTTAGGGTGGATTTGGTAAAATTGGTGTTGGAGTTTTTAAGAGAAATTCCCGGTTAAATCTATTGGTGTCAATTTTATAAAGACTTACTTTGTTGTTCATTTGCCTCGTGTGATGAGTTTTGAAAATGTTGAATTAATTTTTAGGAAACTCGCGCAGATATTTTCTAACCAGCTTCAAGTAATGTAAAAATTAATAGCTAAAAACCCATAGGAAAATAAATTTAGCGACCTTATTACAATCCAAATAGAATTAATAATGAAAAAATAAGTAATAAATTAAATGAAAAAAAACTTATTAAACCAGTGTTTGTTTTTTCGTGGCCACTTTGAATCCCTCCCAGCTCCAAGTCCACAGTCTAAGGCTCACCTGCAAGGATGGAAAGAAGAGGGGTGAGTTTGGTAAACTCAGTGTGTAAAGAATCCCATCCAGAGCCCAAATCAGCTCAGGCCCACTAGGCCTAAGCCCTAAACCAACTCAATATTAACTGGGCCAAAGCCTTTCGTATATCGGTACTGGGCCTTAGACCCTTTTCAGATACAATATTACTGGGTCGAAGCCTTTCATATATCGGTAAATAGTATGGCCTAAAGGCCCATTTCAATAATAAATCATGAATGTATGCAAAAACCCATATCAATCTGTGGGGAAGCTACTCAACCCACCCAACCGCTACTCTTCACCCGTACCAACCAACACACCATGTAGGGAGAACTACTCAACCCACCCAACCGCTACTCTCCACTGGTAGCATAGCTGCTTTATTATATAACATGAGGCCTAGCCTCTTTCGGTAATTAGGGCAAAGCACTTTTTGATAAACTGGGGCAAAGCCCTTTTCAATAAACTGGGGCAAAACCCTTTAGCACTTCCTCCATTCATATAAATCTCAACCCCATGCATTAAATGATCATGACATGGCATAAAATAAACAGAATTGATAAAGCATGCAAATCAGTCTAATTTAACCCTAGGGGTATATCAGTCATTTTACACTTAGGGGTAACACTGTAATTTCTCACATTTTAGGGTATTTTAGTAGTTATTCCACTTATTTCAGGGTTTTATTCCTATTTTAGTCACTAATAACCCTACTTTCATCACTGCACATTATTTAACTCGTTTTAACACTTTTAGTCACTAGGCCATAAAACCCCTATTGGGCCCTACAATGTCTTTTTAGCAATTTAAGCCCTATTCAGTCCAAAACTTACTATTAATTATCAATTTAACCTATTTTAAGCATACAATTTATTAGAATACATCTATAGCTCATTTTCACCCATATGGGCCCGTAAGCCCATTAGGCATATATTCAGCCCATCGGGGCCCATCTTACCGAAATGCACGAAATTGCGCCCTTATCCCATTTGTCAGCTGTGATTACTAACCCTACCATCTATTGAGTATTCGCATACTCTCAACTCCATAAACTGTCGACCTTTCGGTCACTTTTTCGGTCACTATGGCCTTTGCCGAATTGAACTAAAGAAAGGTTCGATACACACCTGTTTGACGATTTCACTGGTAAGATCTCCTCCAAAACGATCCTACAATTGATTAGACCATATTAACATCTAAAATCAAATCGAACACTTACCCCTATCTCAATACACACATTTGGCCACCCTCCAATAATGGCCTCAAATGTTTACCTTTGTTGAAGTTGGGACTAGATCTAGATCTAGTCTTTCTCCCTTGCCTAAGCCTTCAACCAAGCGCCTTTAAAACTCAATAATACCAAAAGAAACCATGTGTTAATGACTCATAGAGCCCCATGCCCAAATCGGCAATATCCCTAGATTTTAGGGACTTCGGCTTTCACTAAATTGCAAAATACTTATACATCTGAGTCAATAAACACTTACCACTGATTTCTTTTTGGTTTCTACGCAGATCTGATGTAGATCTATCCCCTAAACTCCAGCAGAACCCGAATCTTTGAGATCTAAAGTTTCGGCTAAGAACCCCTAAAGGAATGGCGTTTTCAGCTTTGGACCCGGTGTAGAAGGTGACGATTTGAGGCTATAGATTTGGGTGATGTTGTCGACAAGGGTAGGGATTTAATGGATGAAAGAATCGGCCACCACAGATGAAAAGAATGGAGAAAATTTGGCTAAAAGAAATCGGCAGGAAAGGGCAGTTTTTGGGATTTTTGGTTCCTTTCACAATCGACTATGGTAGTTTTTAGAAGGTTGGAATTGAAAGAAAAGATGAATAAGGTGGTAAGGAGGTTTCGGCTAGAGAAGATAGCAAAAAGAAAGGAGAAAGAATGGAGAAGAAGAAAGCAAAAGTGAAATCAGCACAGAGAGTATGAAACTTGCGTTTTCGGTCACTATGTGAAACTAAGAGGAGAATAGAATTAAGGTAGCTAACCCTAACTATCAATACAAAAGAAAAGAAAACTAAGTTGCCCTAATTTCCACTTAAACAATCGGCCCACACTCCTCTAAAGCCCTTCCCGAAATTTTACTTAAGTGAGCACATGCCTGGCACATGCCTAAAAATAAAAATTAAACATACGCTTACCTTGCAGCTTGAACCTTGGACCCTTTTACTCCTTCCTAGGCGCCACTTTTTTAGGAACTTAGTGGCGCCTCCTTGCCACCCCATTTGTGTCATGTTTCATGAAGTTTTTCTTAAAAGCCCACTTGACTAGGTCCCCTTCCACTAAAAATTCAACCTCGATAATTTACCAGGTTTTAACCTAAGCTTGGTGTGACAGCCTTAAAGCGACCCTAGTCGGAATGTGGTTTCGGGACCACAAAACCGAGGCATAAAATATATTTAATGTTCATTTAGATGCCTATAATATGTGTTAATTCATGTGTGACATGTTTGGTGTGTCAATTTAGAGTTATAAATTTGAATTTCACTTAAAAGGGCTTAGTTGTGAACTTTGAAAGTAAACTAGCCAGATGTGTGATGACTAATAAATGCATGCATGCAAAATAAGGGACTTGCATGTCAAATTACCCACTTTTATGATAGTGGATGATAATGATGACCTAGTTTGTCATTTTGTGCTTTGTTTGTTGCTAATTAATAATAATAATGATGAAAATAAATTTGTTTATATTAAATAAAATAAGTTGTCATAAAATAGAAATAATATAGTTAATAAAATAAGAAAAAGATGGTAGAAACAATATTTTTGTTCATCTTTTTCCCTTCATTGCCGAATTTGACTAAGGGGTTCATCTTTTTCCCTTCATTGCCGAATTTGACTAAGGGAGAAGAGAAATAGGGTTCAAGCAATTTGGTTGGGAGAAATCTTGATTAAGGTACAATTTCTAGATGATTTTCTTTGCATTTCATGAAATCTAGTTGGTTTTGAAGCTCTCTACTTGTCCATGTTTGAATTTCTTGAGCCCTAAGTGCTAGAAACATTCGGTCATGATGCATGTTTTCTTGGGTGATGTTTTGTTAGATTTTCCTTGTTTTGAAGATGATTACTAAGGGAGATTGAGCTTCATAAACATGAAATCTTTGAGTGGTAAGCAAGATGAGGTGTTCGGCTATATAAGCAAAGATGGGAGAGTTGTACTTCCCTTGATGCTTGTGCTAAATAATGGATTATGGGTGTTGTTTGAGTTAGTCTAAGGGTCCTCTCATTGGTTTAATGTGAAAAATCCCTTGTGCCTTCAAGGAAAAAGGCATTCAGCAATGTCAAGCTTTGGTTAGGGAGTCTTGTTTTGAAATTTAAGAGCTTGTTAAAGCTTGTTAATAGACTCTATGATGTTAAAATTCATAAGAGTTGGATTTGTGAGTTCAAATTAGTAAGATTAGAATTTTAGAGAGGATTAAAGCCTAAGGGACCTTCGGTTCTTTGAATGATTGAGTTGTTTTGCTTTTGATTGTATTTGGATCTTGAATTTGATAAATTGATTATGGAAATTATGATACATATTTTGCAACATGAGCTAATTGAACATTGCTCATAAGTTCACTAAGTAATAGGCTAAGGAAAAATTATACATGAACTTAGTATGTATTATCTTGATTGATTTGGATGGTTGAGATTGTGATTCTTGTTGAGTAACATTCGGCTAGTGTATCCTTGTGCCAATGATTGCCAATTTTGGACTCAAGCATTTTGTGGTAAAATTGTTAAATGAACAAGGGTGAATGAAGTTGCTAAATGCCTTATGTGTATATGCATGTATTCGGCTAACTTGGTGATATTGATTTGATTGTGGTTGTAATGAATATGAAATGTGTACATTGTGTTAAGAGCAATGACTACTCTAAATGGTGCCTTAGGAAATGCTATGTTTCAAGTATGTGCATAAGAACATTAAAGAGTGGATTTTGTATAAAAATCTGCTTGATACAGTAGCAGTAACGTGTTTTGGAAAAATCACCATAAATTATAGGAGTTTAATTAGATGCTGAATAAATTTTGTAATTAAATCCTAATGAGTCTAGTTTCTTATAAAAGAAACCTTGCAAGCAAAGGAATTTCTGATAACTAGATATTTGGAGTAGAGTGAGACAGTGTCAGATTGAATTCGAAGTCCCCTGCTCTGTTTTTGGAAAATCACCATAAATTGTATAAAAATTTTTATGAGACAAAATTTATATGCTTAGACTCCTTAATGAGTCTAGTTTCGAATGAAATAGGCCAGGACACATTTTGAACTCTGTACAAGGAGAAATTCGGTTCGTAGTATAGAGTGGTCAGTTTAATCAAATAGTGAAATAGGGAAACTTTAAGAAAATTCTGGTATTGATTGACCAAACCAAAAATTATGAAAATTTTATGGATTAAAGATAAATGAGTCTATTTTCATGCAAAATTGACAGCACTACATTTGGAGTTTCGTAGCTCCAGTTTTGAGTAAATTATTGAATACTGCTCAGAAAATCAGCTTGTTGTGACTTATGATATGTATGTGAAATGCTCCAATGTCCATGTGTGTTGCAATGAGAAGAATATGCATGTATGATTTGACTATGAGTGTAAATGATTCATTGAGGTGCTTGAATAAGGATTAATGGAATTAAATGTTTTATTTAGCTCAAGAGCATAGAGGGACGAGTTCGGATAAAGGGAAGGCTAAAGTGGTCGAATAGCCAACCCGTAATTCCTCGTGAAAGTTCAAGGTAAGTTTTGAGTAATCGAATTTGGTATTTAAGTTAAAATGCCATGACATACATGCTGATATTTGAATGATGGCCCATTGAGAAAGACACCTTATTTATGTTTGCTAAATAGCCGAATGGCTCATAGAGAAAAAGGACCGAAATGAGATTTGAAATGCATTGCTCATGTATGTTTGATCTTTGGGCCGAAAGTCTAGAAAGGAAGAGTATACGTGTATAAGTTTTGAATTATATGTACATTTATGATTTAAAGTCGAGAAGCATGTTATCTGTTTGTATGCACATGAATTGATTGAATTGCAAATAAATCTGGCTATGTGAAACTCAGCTACATGCGAATATATATATATATATATATGTATGAGAATTTATGATGCGAATCCGGGATTTAAGTTCCGCTGACTATATGTGGAGACTATGTCCGGGTTATGACCCGAAGGCTATATGCAGAGATGACGTCCGGGTTAAGACCCGAAGGCTATATGCAGAGAATATGTCCGGGGTAGAGACCCGATGGCTAAGTATAGAGTTTATCCGAGCTAAAGATCTCGATGATGATGAGAATAAAGCCTAAGACTAATGGTCTTCAAGGTAACGATCGCTAATGAATTGCACTGAAAGTGTTAAGCTACACAGGTATGTACCCTTGGCTTATATGCAAGCTGGATTTTGGACCGAATACTAAGGTCATTATGTGATTTCATATGTATACATGAAATGAGATTATTAATATGATCAAAGTACAGTTGGCCTATGTGAAATGTTATGTGACTTTTTGTGACATGTATATGTTATGTGAACTTACTATGAGTGGAAGCTATCCATTTTCGTATGTGATGTGAATGTCTATGTTTGGAAAAAGGGTGACTTACCCAAAAAGGAGAGGGAAACAAAGATATGATCAACTATGTTAGAATTTAATGCTTTATCTGTGACATTGCTCAAAACTTACTAAGCATTATAATGCTTACTCTGTTTTCCCTTGTTTCCTCTGTTTTATAGATCTCATTTTGGAAGCTACGGACTCGAGGATTGAAGCCTTAATCACCTACACTATCGCTGTTATTTTGGTACATTTGATGGTTATTTTTGGGTCAATGGCATGTATAGGCTATTTTCCTTCGGTAGAATCAAACTTCATTTTGAGTTGTAAATATTTCTAGCCATGCGAAAATGGCTTGTTTAGTCTTCGAGTTTGCTTATATGGGTTGGAGTGATTCTCATACTATTTGATGTTGTGGCATGAAATTTAGTTAGTACCTAATATGCAATGACTTGTCTAATATGATGTTTGGTTATTGAATTTGTTCGATTTAGCCAATTTGTTAGTAGTCACAAGGTAAAGATTTGTTAGTATGCTTATAGAACGATTTTAATGAGATACGATGTTCTAACCGAACCGACCTAAGTGTTAAATTCAACTATTGAACTCAGTGAATTCACGTCTAGCTTTGTATCTATGAACCTCAGTTGTTGTATTCTGATTTTGTAATACCTTAGACCCTAATCCGGCGACGGACAGGGGCGTAGGGTGTTACACTTGGGCTTTCTAAAGGCCCACTAACACTCTTAAACATATTTTCAGGAATCAAACACCCAAAATTTCAAAATTTACCCAAAATCACAAAAACTCAGAAATTCCCGAAAATTAGGGCGTTACAACTCTACCCTCCTTAAAAAAAATTTCGGCCTCGAAATTTACCTGATCCAAACAATTGAGGATATTGTTGACGCATCGTCTCTTCTGGCTCCCACGTAGCCTCTTCTCTGCCATGGTTATGCCATAGCACTTTCACTAACCGAACTGACTTCCTTTTCAAAATTTTAACCTCTCGATCTAGGATTTGTACAGGCTCCTCTTCAAAGGTCGAGTCGATCTTAACCTTGATCTCCTCCACTGGTAAAATATGCGATGGATCCGACCGATATCACCTTAACATGGACACATGAAAAATATCATGAATACGGTCCAACTCTGGTGGTAACTGCAACTGATATGCTACTGGCCCTATTCGTTTAAGAATCCGATAAGGCCCGATGAACCCCGAACTCAACTTGCCCTTCCTACCAAATCTCAAAATCTTTTTCCATGGTGAAACCTTCAGAAAAACCATGTCCCCAACAGCATACTCGATTTCCTTACGCTTAAGGTCTGCATATGACTTCTGCGTATCAGACGCCTCTTTTAACCGGTCTCAAATCAGTTTAACCTTGTTTTTAGTATCTGCCACCAACTCTGGTCTAAGAAATTGGTGCACCCCTAACTTTGTCCAACATGTAGGTGTACGACATCTTCGCCCATAAAGTGCCTCATATAGAGCCATCTGAATACTCGCTTGATAGCTGTTGTTGTATACAAATTCCGCTAATGGCAAGTAATCCTCCCATCTCCCATAAAAGTCGATAACACAACCTCTTAGCATGTCTTTCAGAACTTGAATAACTCTTTCTGACTGTCCATCTGTCTGAGGATGGAAGGCGGTACTAAAATCCAATCGCGTACCCAACGCCTCATGCAACTTCTGCTAGAATCGAGATGTAAACCAAGGATCTCGATCAGAAATTATCGAGACTGGCACTCCATGCAAACGCACTATCTCAGCCACGTACAACTTAGCCAACTTCTGAAGTGAGTAATCGGTCCTAACTGGTATGAAATAAGCAGACTTCGTCAACCTATCCATGACTACCCAAACAAATTTTTTCTTCGAGGGTGTCAAAGGTAACACACTCACGAAATCCATAGTTACTCTCTCCCACTTCCATTGTGGAATTTTCACTGGTTGCAACAAACTAGAAGGTAGTTGGTGCTCAGCCTTAACTTGCTGGCACGTCAGACACTTCCCAACGAATTTAGTCACCTCTCGCTTAAGTCCAGACCACCAATACACCTCTCGCAAGTCTCGATATAATTTATTACCTCCAGGATGCATAGCACAAAGTCCACTATGAGCCTCTTTTAGAATCATTTGTCTCAAGTCAGAGTCCTTCAGTATGCACATTCTTCCATGAAAGCACAAAACCCTATCAGTATTTAGTCCAAAGTCCCCACTTTCATAATTTTTTAGCTTACTGAAACCGAGGAACCAACGAATCGTCTTCCAACTCCTTCTGTTTGATTAGTGCAATCCAAGTCGGTCTCACTTGCAACTTAGCCAACAGGCATCCATCATCATATGAACTCAAGCTAGCAAACATAGCCCTCAACTCCGCAATAGCCCTTCGGCTTAATGCATCAGCCACCACATTAGCTTTGCCTGGGTGGTACTCAATCGAGCAGTCATAGTCCTTAAGCAACTCTATCCATTTTCATTGCCTAAGATTTAACTCCTTTTGAGTCAACAAATACTTGAGACTTTTATGGTCAGTGTATATAATACACTTCTACCCATATAGATAATATCTCCAAATTTTCAATGCAAAGATAACCGCTGCGAACTCCAGATCGTGCGTAGGGTAATTCGCTTCATGAGGCTTCAGTTGTCGCGAAGCATAAGCGACTACTTTACCCTCTTGCATTAGTAAACAACCTAACCCCACGTGTGATGCATCGCTATACACAGTGAAATCCTTCCCAGACTCTGGTTGAATCAACACTGGCACCTCAGTCAGAACCTTCTTTAGCTTATCAAAAGCCTCTTACTGTTTCTCAGTCCACACAAAAGGTACTCCTTTCCTTATCAGCTTCATCAACGGCGCTGCGATAAAAGAAAACCCCTCTATAAATCTTCTGTAATAGCCTGCCAAACCCAGAAAACTCCGAATTTCCGATACTGACCTCGGTGGCTTCCAATCCAAAACCACTTCAATTTTTCGAGGATCTACCCTAACCCCCTCAGCTGAAACAACATGACCCAGAAAAGTCACTTCTCGCAACCAAAACTCACACTTACTAAACTTCGCATAAAGTTGCTTCTCTCTTAGCACTTGTAGAACAATTCGAAGATGTTCATCATGCTTCTCCTCAGTTTCTGAATACACCAATATATCGAAAATAAAGACGACCACGAATCGATCCAAATACGGCTAGAACACTCGATTCATTAAGTCCATAAAAGCTGCAGGCACATTCGTCAACCCAAAAGGCATAACTAGAAACTCGTAGTGACCATACCGAGTTCTGAATGCTGTCTTATGCACATCCACCTCCTTTACCCTTAGCTAATGATATCCAGACCGAAGATCAATCTTGGAAAACACTGAAGCTCCTCTAAGCTAATCAAATAGATCATCGATTCTCGGCATAGGATACTTATTCTTTATCATCAGTTTGTTCAACTGGCGATAATCGATGCACATTTGCATCATCCCATCCTTCCTTTTCACAAAAAGCACAGGTGCTCCCCATGGAGGCACACTCAGTCTAATGAAACCCTTATCTAACAACTCTTGAATCTGAGCTTTTAGTTCCACTAGCTCCTTCGGTGCCATCCTATAGGGCGCGATGGACACTGGTGCTGTTCCAGGCAACAAGTCAATTCCAAACTCGACTTCTCGATTCGGAGGTAATCTAGGAAGCTCCTCAGGGAAAACATCTTGAAACTCATTGACAGTTTTAACTGTCTCCACTGTCATCTCCCCCATTCCAGTTTGGATTATGTACGCTAAGTATACCTCGAAACCTTTGCGAATCAGCTTTTCAGCCCTTAAGGCCGAAACCACACTAGACAAATAATCCCTTCCCTCTCTAATAACCATCACTTCCTCATCCTTGGCCGTCCTCAACACTATTCTCTTGGCCGCACAGTCCAAAGTTACCCTATACTTAACTAACCAGTCCATTCCTAGAATCAAGTCGAACTCTCCGAATAGCAACTCCATTAAGTCTCTAGTAAAGATCCTACCTTGTGTCTCTAAAAGCACCTCCCTAAGGAGTTTATCTACCCTAACCAAATGACCTAGAGGACTTATCACAGTTACCCCACTCACAGTTTCCTCAGAGTGCACACCCAACGACCCAGAAATGTTACATGCAACATATGAGTGTGTTGATCCCACATCAATCAAAGTAGTGTACGGTATGCTAGAAATCAGGAGCATACCGGTTATGACGTCAGGTGCATCACCCTCCTCACGGCGACGAGCAGCATACACCAAAGCTGGCTGATGAGCCGTAACATTTCCAGCACCCTTGCCAGGTGCTCCACGTCCATGTCCATTAACATTTCCGCCTCTACCTTGACTATGGCCCCTCGATGGTGGTGGTCCACCTCGCACTGGTTGAGCAACCCTTTGATCCACAACTTGATTCTGATCCTGATTCTGTGTTGGTCTCCGCGGACACTCCCTGAACTTATGCTCCTTAGACCCACATCGAAAACAAGCCCCAGTTCGTTTCCAGCACTCCCCCAAATGAGTTTTACCACAGTCTCCACAAGCTTGTGGCCTAACTATATTCACCGAAACTACTAGAACAGGTTCCTCCCCTCTAGCCTTCTTGACATTTTGGTTTGCAGCACCAGAAGATCCAATATCCCTCCTAAAACGGTTTCGATCCTTATCACGGTTTTGTCACTCAGTTCGCTTTACCTCCTTAGCTATCTTGGCCTTCTCCACCAAGGCAGCAAAGTCTCGCTCCCTCTACGGAGCTATCAGCACCCTCAGCTCGTCTCTCAGACCATCTTCAAAATGGACACTATGCTCGTACTCAGTAGAAACTATTCCGCTGGTGTATCGACTCAACCTCAGGAATTCTGCCTCATACTCAGCAACCGATTTATTTCCCTGGGTCAGATTCAGGAATTCCTTTCTACGAGCATCCACGTAGCTTGCTGCCATATACTTCCCCTTGAAAGATGTCTTGAATGACTCCCAAGTTACCCGCTCAGCTGGGGTACCTTCCTTTATAGTGATCCACTACTGGTACGCCTCATCTCGTACTAGTGACACAGCCCCTTTCAGCTTCTGCTCCTCCGAGCAGTCCAAATCGTCCATAATTCGCTCTGTAGCCTCCAGCCAATACTCAGCTACATTTGGAGCCACTCCAAATACGCCCCTGAATACCTCTGCTCCGTTAGCCTGGAGTCACTTAGAAATGGATCCCCTATTTGTGGGCCCAACATTAACTCCAGCAACCCTTCCTAGGACAAAGCGTCATCCCCTGCGGCCCGATCGTATGGCCCATTTTCTATAACCGGTGGTGGTCGTGCCTCACCAGCTGGCATGTGTTTCGAAGACGAAGACCCAACTTGAACACTGCCTCTACCACGTCCATGGCCTCGTCCACGAGCAGCTCTCGTTCTCATAACGTCTTATCTGATTACGAATTTTATGACATTAGTTAATGTTTCAGTTCTTTATTATAGTATATTTTATGCTCAGATAGAGTTTCAAGTTTTATTTTCGCGTATTCGTAGCCTAGCTACTGTCTCAGTCTTCTAGGGTTTAGTTTCCCTACTGTCTCAGTCTTGAAATCATAGTACTATCTTATTCACAGTATCATATCAAGGCTTAGCTTTATCTACAGTATTGTTTCAAGTTCAATACAGTATATAAACAGGGATACTTACAGACTTGGTGCCAGGGATTCAATGTGCCACTTCTTCAGTTATCAGACTTCAGAAACTCAAAGCCTTTCAAATTAAACATTTAAAACATGCATACTTTGAAGAAAATGGGTTTTGGAAAGATTCTCTAATTTTTCTGAAAAATATTGATTTCTAAGAAATACCTTTCTTGAGCTTAAGTTTAAAAATTTTCAATAACTTCTTTGGACCCGATCCACAGGCGAGTTGTTGCAACCGGGCTCTGATACCACTAAATGTAACACCCCAAGCCCGACCCAGACGTTACGGCCAAGTCCAGTGTGTCACATTACCTATACCTAACCACATGATCTAGTAACCAAACTTAGGGTGAATTTGGTAAAACTGGTGTTGGAGTTATTAAAAGAAATTCCCGGTTAAATATATTGGTGTAAATTTTATAAAGACTTACTTTGTTGTTCATTTGTCTCGTGTGATGAGTTTTGAAAATGTTGAATTAATTTTTAAGAAACTCGCGTAGATATTTTCTAACCTGCTTCAAGTAATGTAAAAATTAATAGCTAAAAACCCATAGGAAAATAAATTTAGCGGCCTTATTACAACCCAAATAAATTTAATAATGAAGAAATAAGTAATAAATTAAATGAAAAAAAACTTATTAAACCAGTGTTCATTTTTTCGTGGCCACTTTGAATCCCTCCCAGCTCCAAGTCCACAGTCTAAGGCTCACCTGCAAGGATGGAAAGAAGAGGGGTGAGTTTGGTAAACTCAGTGTGTAAAGAATCCCATCCAGAGCCCAAATCAGCTCAGGCCCACTGGGCCTAAGCCCTAAACCAACTCAATATTAACTAGGCCGAAGCCTTTCGTATATCGGTAATGGGCCTTAGCCCCTTTTCGGCTACAATATCACTGGGCCGAAGCCTTTCATATATCGGTAAACAGTATGGCCTAAAGGCCCATTTCAATAATAAATCATGAATGCATGCAAAAACCCATATCAATCTGTGGGGAAGCTACTCAACCCACCCAACCGCTACTCTCCACCCGTACCAACCAACACACCATGTGGGGAGAACTACTCAACCCACCCAACCGCTACTCTCCACTAACAGCATAGCTGCTTTATTATATAACATAAGGCCCAGCCTCTTTCAGTAATTAGGGCAAAGCCCTTTTTGATAAACTAGGGCACAGCCCTTTTCGGTAAACTAGGGCAAAGCCCTTTAGCACTTCCTCTATTCATATAAATCCCAACCCCATGCATTAAATGATCATGACATGGCATAAAATAAACAGAATCGATAAAGCATGCAAATCAGTCTAATTTCACCCTAGGGGTATATCAGTCATTTTACACCTAGGGGTAAAGCTGTAATTTCTCACAATTTAGGGTATTTTAGTAGTTATTCCACTTATTTCAGGGTTTTATTCCTATTTTAGTCACTAATAACCCTAATTTCATCACTGCACATTATTTAACTCGTTTTAACACTTTTAGTCACTAGGCCCTAAAACCCCTATTGGGCCCTATAGTGTCTTTTTAGCGATTTAAGCCCATTCAGTCCAAAACTTACTATTAATTATCAATTTAACCTATTTTAAGCCTACCGTCTATTAGAATACATCTATAGCTCATTTTCACCCATATGGGCCCGTAAGCCCATTGGGCCTATATTCAACCCATCGGGCCCATCTTACCGAAATGCACGAAATTACGCACTTGGCCCATTTTTCACCTGCGATTACTAACCCTACCATCTATTGAGTATTCGCATACTCTCAACTCCATAAGCTGTCGACCTTTCAGTCTCTTTTTCGGTCACTTTTTCGGTCACTATGGCCTTTGCTGAATCGAACTACAGAAATGTTCGATACACACCTGTTTGATGATTTCACCGGTAAGATCTCCTCCAAAACGATCCTACAATCAATTAGACCACTTTAACATCTAAAACCAAATCGAACACTTACCCCTATCTCAATACACACATTCGGCCACCCTCCAATAATGGCCTCAAATGCTTACCTTTGTCGAAGTTGGGACTAGATCTAGATCTAGCCTTTCTCCCTTGCCTAAGCCTTCAACCAAGTGCCCCTAAACCATAATAATACCAAAAGAAACCATGTGTTAATGACTCATAGAGCCCCATGCCCAAATTGGCAATCTCCTTAGATTTTAGGGACTTCGGCTTTCACTAAATTGCAAAATACTTATAGATTTGAGTCGATAAACACTTACCACTGATTTCTCTTTGGTTTCTACACATATCTGATGTAGATCTATCCCCTAAACTCTAGCAGAACCCAAATCTTTGAGATCTAAAGTTTCAGCTAAGAACCCCCAAAGGAATGGCGTTTTTGGCTTTTGACCCGGTGTAGAAGGTGACGATTTGAGGCTATAGATTTGGGTGATGTTGTCAACAATGGTAGGGATTTAATGGATGAAAGAATCGGCCACCACAAATGAAAAGAATGGAGAGAATTCGGCTAAAAGAAATCAGCAGGAAAGGACAGTTTTAGGGATTTTTGGTTCCTTTGACAATCGACTATGGTAGTTTTTAGAAGGTTGGGATTGAAAGAAAATATAAATAAGGTGGTAAGGAGGTTTCGGCTAGAGAAGATAGAAAAAAGAAAGGAAAAAGAATGGAGAAGAAGAAAGCAAAAGTGAAATCGACACAGAGAGTATGAAACTTGTGTTTTCGGTCACTATGTGAAACTAAGAGGGGAATAGAATTAAGGTGGCTAACCCTAACTGTCAGTACAAAAGAAAAGAAAACTAAGTTGCCCTAATTTCCACTTAAACAATCGGCCCACACTCCCCTAGAGCCCTTGCCAAAATTTTACTTAAGTGAGCACATGCCCGGCACATGCCTAAAAATAAAAATTAACCATACGCTTACCTTGCAGCTTGAACCCTGGACCCTTTTACTCCTTCCCAAGCGCCACTTTTTTAGGAACTTAGTGGCACCTCCTTGCCACTTTACCAAGACCCCATTTGTGTCATGCTTCACGAAGTTTTTCTTAAAAGCCCACTTGACCAGGTCCTCTTCCACTAAAAATTCAACCTCGATAATTTATCGGGTTTTAACCTAAGCTTGGGCCTTCTAAAGGCCCACTAACGCTCTTAAACATATGTCCAGCAATCAAACACCAAAATTTCAAAATTTCTGCAAAATCACAAAAACTCAGAAATTCCCGAAAATCAAGGCGTTACACCCCATCACATTCGGCCTTGTACACATATATATGCAATAAAGATTATTTCTTTCCCATATTGTACCATGTTAATAACCGATTATAACACATGTTTAATCACTTAAAACTTACCTTGGATGTTGTCGAACGATTACAAGCGGCTATTCAATTATCTTCGCCTTCCCCTATCTGAAATTGGTTTCTTTTGTTCTTGAGCTAGATTAAACAAATTCAACTTATCACTAATCCATTATTCATGCACTTTATTTGGTTATAAATATTTCATTCAAAACAAGAAATACAATTATTTATTTACCAATACATTCGGTAACCATATACATTTCAAAAACCAAATCATTCACATCATTTGGCCACTTAAGTCTATCACCATTTCATTTTCAAATTTATGTACTTTGCAAGTCGCATGTGAACACTCAATTACACCTTAATTTAACCATTTCTTTCATTTAAACAACCGGCATAATTCAGTCATTCATGGACACATTGGACACTATGCATCTTTACAACTATTTCACTCAAATATTTTTGGCCACCTTCGACTCAATTCATGCATTCAACAATTAAATTAATTCACTAATCTACAATCGGTCAATGCATTATACATCAAAATATCCACATCTTACCTAAATCATATTCGGCATTCACCTTATAATCATAGATTCATCCATTTCTCAATTTAACTAAGCCCACAATCAATTTCAACTTAATCTCCTCTATGACCGAATACATATATATATCCTTCAACCATCTCTCATTTCTAACACTTCAAAACATCATCAAATTTATACATTTCTATAATGACCGAATGCACATAGCTCTTAAAATTCACATTTCCAATTTTATTAAGCTTCAAACTCAACTTATAACCTTCTTCTAATTAAAAACATTCAACACCAATTTTTCATACATACATACCATAACCGAATGCCCATTTTTAGCAATTGAGCCACACAAAGCTCAAATTTCACAATTTAAACTTACAAACTAATAATTTCATAGATTTTAACATCAAAATGTCTATCTAAGACTCATTCATCAATTTCTAACATAAATTTTCAAAATTCATAGCTTTTCTACCATAACCGAATACATACTTTGCTACAACTCAAAAGTTCATACATGGGTTATGTCAAGAGCTTTACAAACAACTCAATTTCACAAAAATTTAAAAGAAATCACATGAAACCTTACCTTAATTTAGTTTCTTCAATGGCCGAATACCCTTAGGCTTTTCTATTTCTTTTTCCTTTAATGGTTTCGGCAAAACAAGAGAGAATGGCAACTATTTCCATTTTTACTATTACATGCATGAATCGTAATTATTAATTTACCAAACTAGCCCTTTTAATATCATTACTTCACCACTATCTCATGGCCGAATATGTCCATGCAATTTATGCATGGTCTAATTGCATCTTAAACCCTTCATGTTAAAAGAACATCCACAATTCGGCACTCACACATTATCCACTAGATTTTTTTTATGCAATTGTGTCCTTAATTAATAATTTACCATCCAAATGACAAAATTAAAACACCAAACTTTCATATATGACAATTCGCATAATATAAACACATAAAATAATATTTTAAAAAAAATTTCTAACTCGGTTTTGTGGTCTCTGAAACCACTTTTCTGATTAGGGCCAAAATAGGGATGTCACATATAGAGTACCACTAATCCCTTACCTTTGTCGACTCTAACCACTAGATCTAGATCTATATTTCTTCAACGGCCCCAGTCTCCACTGTTCCTTGATAGATAGCTTCATTTCCATACTAGATCACAAGGAAACCAAAAGAAAAGACTAATATCAACCTTAGCCAAAATCGACAGCCACCCTAAGGAGTTAGCGGTTTTCAGCTTTTCTTGAATAACAAGTTAACGAATGAAAGGGGTTTTGAGTACTTAGCAATACTCTATTTTCCCAAAGAAGCGTCCCCAGTCCATCCTAATCTAGATCTAGTATAGATCTAATTGAAACTTGAAAAGAAAATAGATCTGAGTGATCTAAAGATTCAGTTCCCAAATCACTATAGAGTATGGAGGTTTTAGCTTTTGTATGAAGAAGAAGAATAGAAGTTTATAGAATGGATAGGAGATGATTGACAGAGGGATGAGGGAGTTGTGAGTTTTGACTTTTGGAAGAGTTCGGTTGAAGAAAAGAATAGAGATTCGGCCAATGAAGAAATTGGCAATAATAGTTTTAGTTTCGGCTTTTATGATAATCGGCTAGAAGGCCTTGAGAAAAGAGATTGCCTTAATTGATGGAGAAAAGAAGAAGAAAAGAGTGGAAATAAGAGGAGAGTTTTTGATTCGGCTTTTCAAGAAAAGAGATGAGAGATTCAGCTTAGGTTAAATGGCAAAAAGAGATCACCTTCCTTCGGGATTTCGGCTTTCAGAACTAAAGGAGAAAGAAGGGAAAAAGAAGCAAAGTGAACCGAATGGGAATCACCACTTGCACCCTACCTAATTGACACTAAAACTTGCCCAAAACAAAACCCAAAAAAGAACCAAATAAGGTATTTGGCACACTAAAGTTACACTTGCCGAAAATGCAAGTTCAACACCCACTAGTCGAATTTGCTCCCCAAGACCCCCTACAATCGGCCATCATTTGTTTCCCCATTCGAATTCCCTAAATTTTCTCCCCTTATCCCTCCTTGATTCAATCCCATGAGCACCTCAAACTCTCCCCAATAGAGTTTCACTTGGAGACCACCACATGCTTGCACATGCAGTAAAAATAAAACATCACATTGCTTACCATGAGACTTGAACCTTAGCTCTTGCACAGCTTCCACATGCCACCCCTTGTGTCCTAAGTGGTGCCACCTTGCCACTTTAACGCAAGCTTACTTGTGTCTTAATTTACCAACATTTTTTAAAAGCCCACTTAGTTAGAGCCTCTTCTCCCTTAGGTCTAAAATTTTAAAATTCTACTGGGTTTTAACTTAAGCCTAAGCCTTCTAAAGGCCCACTAACACACTCAAAACATAATTTAGCACATCCAGACAAGCAAAAAATTAAATTCAAGAAAAATCACAAAAATCCCAAAAATTAGGGCGTTACAACTCTACCCCCTTAAAGAAATTTCGGCCTCAAAATTTACCTGATCTAAATAGGTAAGGGTATTGTTGATGTATCGCCTCTTCTGGCTCCCACATAGCTTCTTCTCTGCCATGATTGTGTCAAAGTACTTTCACCAAAGGCACTAACTTCTTCCTTAATACTTTGACATCACGGTCGAAAATTTGTACAAGTTCTTCTTCGAAAGTCAAGTTAGCTTTCACCTCAATCTCCTCTACCGGTATGACATGAGAATGATCAGATAGATACCGTCTTAACATGGAAACATGAAAGACATCATGAATCCTACCATCTCTGAAGGTAGCTCCAGTTGGTAAGCTATCGAACCTACTCGTTTAAGAACTCGATAAGGCCCGATAAATCACGGACTCAACTTGCCCTTCTTACCAAACCCTAGTATCTTCTTCCAATGCGAGACCTTTAAGAAACCCATATCTCCCATTAAGTACTCAATTTCCTTACGCTTTAAGTTGGCATAAGATTTTTGTCTATCTGACGCTTCATTTAACTGATCCCTGATCACCTTAACCTTGTCTTCAGTATCTACCACCAACTCTAGCCCAAGAACCTGACGTTCTCCCAACTCTGTCCAACAAGTAGGCATACGACACTTTCGTCCATACAGCGCCTCATATGGAGCCATTCGAATACTCGCCTGATAGCTGTTGTTGTAAGTAAACTCCGCTAATGGCAAGTAATCCTCCCAACTACCTTGGAATTTGATCACACAGCCCCTCAACATGTCCTCCAGAACTTGAATCACTCTTTCCAATTGTCCATCTCTCTGGGGCTGAAAAGCAGTGCTGAAATCTAATCGAGTACCCAACGCCTCATGCAACTTCTACCAGAATCGAGATGTAAACCTAGGATCCCGATCAGAAATAATCAAAACTGGCACTCCATGAAGTCACACTATCTCCGTCACATACTACTTGGCCAACTTTTGAAGTGAGTAGTCGGTTCGGACAGGTATGAAATGAGCAGATTTGGTTAACCTATCCACAATCACCCAAACCGAGTCTTTCTTGGTAGGTGTCAAGGGTACCCCACTCACAAAGTCCATGGTTACCCTCTCCCACTTCCAAAGTGGAATCTTCACTAGTTGTAGAAGGCCAGAAGGCAGTTGATGCTCAGCCTTCACTCGCTAGCATGTCAGACATTTACCCACGAATTCCGTCACTTCACGCTTAAGTCCAGGCCACCAGTACAACTCTCGTAAATCTTGGTACAACTTATTCCCTCCAAGATGCATGGCATAATGCCCGCCATGAGCCTCTCTTAGAATTGACTGCCTTAAACCAAAGTCCTTCGGAATACAAATTCTTCTTCGGAAGCACAAAACTCCTTTATTGTTCAATCCAAAATCCGAGGTCTCATCATTCCCAACTTGTTGGAATCGAGGAACTAATGACTCATCCTCTAACTACTTTTCCTTAATCTACTCTATCCAAGTTGGTCTCATTTGTAATTTTGCTAACAAGCTACCATCGTCATACAGACTCAGACGAGCAAACATTGCTCTCAACTCAGTTACAGCTCTTTGACTCGGTGCATCAGCTTCCACATTTGCTTTGCCTTGGTGGTATTCAATAGAACAGTTGTAGTCCTTAAACATATTAAATAGAACAGTTGTAATCCTTAAGCAACTCTATCCATCTTCATTGCCTAAGGTTTAACTCTTTCTGAGTCAACAAATACTTGAGACTCTTATGGTCCGTGTATATAATACACTTTTCTGCATACAAGTAGTGTCTCCAAATCTTTAATGCAAAAATCACTGCCGCCAACTCCAGATCATTCGTAGGGTAGTTCGCTTCGTGAGGCTTAAGTTGCCGCGATGCATAAGCGACCACCTTACCCTCCTGCATCAATATACAGCCCAAACCAACATGCGATGTTATAAACCATAAATTATACATATTTTTACCTCATACTTAGCCTAAATTCTAGATGAATTGTCATTGAATTTGTGGAAATTGGTGCTCCTAATCCTTTTATTTCATGTTTTATACTTAGGTGAGCATAAGGAAGAGAAAAGAGCAAGGAACAGGCCAAAAATGGGCAAAATAGGCCCAATTCAGCAATCAACACTACCTGGAGGTGCACCACATGGCCGTACCACTTTAACAGGCTCGAGCGCGGCCTGGTCATTGTTCTATACGAGCGTGGCACACGGGCATGTCCCTATCGTACGGATGTCCAATTTCACTTGGAAAAGGCTACTTAGGGGCTAAGAAAGGCATTCCAACACTCTATATAAAGACATAGGAGGCAACTACAAGGGTGTGCTTTTCTCCCGCCAAGGAGACATTATTTTCCTGCCAAGACGGGGAGTTAAAGACAGGGAATTACTCGAAGGGAAGCTGATTGATCCATCTCAGAAGCTAGGATCTACATCCAGACAGAGGATCTCCCTTCAATCCTTTTAGGAGTTTTGGGTTTTCATATGTTTTGTTATTTTATTTCTTCTGAGATGTTTTCTTTTATAATTATGAACTAAAACCCCAAATATCTAAGGGGGATGAAACCTAAGACAAATCTTGTTAGTGTTATCTGAGCTGTGTGATAAATATTTGATTTGTTCTTAATTATTTTTTTAATTCTTAAATTAATATGTCTGGCATATTGATTTAAGTCGAATGTGCCTATGTAGAGGAGCAAAAGTCTCTGCATAGGAGTAGATCCAACACAATTAAGTGGAGTTGATCGCAATCCTAGACATAGGACAACGAAAATCTGTCGGATTAGAGTCAAATCTAATATAGGGAGCCATAGATCGAGTTAATGCAAGACTAGGGGTTTTAACTAGAAAGAGATTTTAGTTAATCAACCTAGGATTAGTTGTTGTTATCCTCGACGGAGGTATTAACATAATTTAGGGATCTCTACAGATCAAATCAAATGAAGAAATCATCTAGTTCAGAGTTAGATAACAAGTGAAGTCTGGGTGGATTCTTCGTTAGGTATTGCCTTAATCAATCAGTTTTCCCAAAAGTAATCTCTCTATTTACTCCTTGACGTTTCTTTTTAGTTTAGTTTAGATTAATTTAGAAACAAAACCCCCTTTTATTTTTAGGCTAGATAATAGGAAGAAAGTCATTACTAGTACTCATAGTTCCTTGGATTCGATATTCTGGTCTTGCTACTGACTATACTACTATTCGACAGGTGCACTTGCCTTTTATCGTGATATTAGTTAGTTTCCAGGTACGATCAGATTTTATTACTTTATCATCATCACTCGAGATCATGATCAAGTTTTTGGTACCGTTGCTGGGGAAATCAGATATTAGAAATACTTGATTTCTATTACTTTAGCCATTATTACTTTTATTTATTTTCTGTTTTTATTTACTAAAATTTTCTTTCCTTCTAGATATCTCTAGTTTATGACTAGAAGAGACCCAGGATGACCACTACTTTTTAATAACAATTTAGAAGCTACAGTTCACATAAATCACCGAGAGATAAAAAGAAGCTTGCAATATCCAAAACAAGGACAAGAAGAAGAGCCAAAACCTACCAAAGAGATGAAAGCCAATTAGGGTAATCAGCTACCTCCTGTAGTAGTCGAAAATCCTGTTGATCAAAATCCTGCTCCACGTACTATGTATGATTATGCTAGACCTAATTTAGCAGGCATTGAATCTAGCATTGTTAGGCCTACTATTGCTGCAAATAATTTTGAACTGAAACCTAACACTATTCAAATGATACAACAATTTGTTCAGTTTGATGGTTTGCAGGATAAGGATCCTAACTCGCATCTAGCCAACTTTTTGGAATTATGCAATACATTCAAAATAAATGGCGTTTCTGATGATGCCATTTATCTTAGGCTACTCCCGTTATCCTTGAGAAACAAAGCTAAACAGCAGTTAAATTCTCTACCACGAGGGTCTATCACTTCATGGGAACAAATGACAAAAAAGTTTTTGCTCAAATGTTTCTCGCCGGCTAAAATGGCTAAATTAAGGAATGATATTTCTTCTTTTGTGCAGATGGATTTAGAAACACTCTACGAAGCATGGAAGAGATACAAAGATCTCTTGAGAAGGTGCCCTCACCATGGGTTACCTCTGTGGCTACAAGTTCAAACTTTCCACAACGGCTTGAATCCTTTGACAAGGCAAATAATCGATGCAGCCGCCGGTGGAACAATCAATAACAAAACACCAGAAGTAGCTTACGAGTTTATAGAAGAGATGTCACTGAATAACTATTAGTGGCAAGTCATGAGAACAAAGCCACAAAAAGCTACCAGGGTTTTTAATATTGATGCAGTCACTATGCTTTCTAATCAAGTAGAACTTCTTAATAAAAAGATTGGTAACTTTTCGGTTCTATACAGATACACCCAGTGATGTAGTGTGACTCAATTCAAGGAAACGTGTATAATCCCGATTACTCCTCATATAGACATGGCATGGAAACCGAGCAAGCCAACTATATGGGTAACAATTCTAGATCTCAAAATAACCCTTATAGTAACACTTACAATGCAGGTTGGCGAAACCACCCCAATTTTTCATGGGGAGGACAAGGAAATCAAAGACAACCACCTCCTCCGGGATTTCAACAGCCACCATTCCAACAAGAGAAAAAGCCAAACCTTAGAGAGATGCTCACAAAATTTATTGCTGTGTCAGAAACCTATTTTCAAAACACGAAAATGGTATTGAAGAACCAGCAAGCATCCATCCAAGGACTCGAAACTCAAATAAGCCAGCTCGCCAAGCTAATTTCTAAAAGACCACAAGGTGGGTTACTGATCAACACTGAGACTAATCCTAAGGAGTAACTTAATACCATGGATACAATAGATGAGGAAGGGTTAACCAAAACCAGCCCAAAGCCATGCAAGGAGACTGTGGTAAGTAAAAGTAAGGATGAGGTAAGTTCTAAAGATGCAATTGTCAAAGAGTATAAACCTCATATCCCATACCCAAATGCGCTAAGGAAAGACCGTACAGATGAGCAATTTGGTAAGTTTCTTAAACTTTTAAAGAAACCACATATTAACTTACTGTTTATTGAAGTGTTATCGCAGATGCCAAATGCCGTTAAGTTTTTAAGAGAGCTACTGACAAATAAACAGAAGCTTGATGAAGCAACTCATGTGGAACTAAATGCATTGTGCTCAACTATTCTATAGAATAAGCTGCCCAACAAACTAAAAGATTCAGGGAGTTTTACAATTCCTTGTTTACTTGGTAGCTTAGACGTCAAAAATGCTTTAGTTGATTTAGGAGCTAGTATTAATGTAATGCCTTATAAATTATTTAAACAACTAAGTCTTGGAAAACCAAAACAAACTAATATCAGCATCCAATTGGCTGATAAGACCATTAGATTTCCAAGAGGAATAATTGAAGATGTGCTTGTCAAAATTGATAAATTTATATTCCTTGTCGACTTTGTTGTGCTAGACATTGATGAGGATAGCAATGTACCCTTAATCCTAGGGCGTCCCGTTTTAGCAACTGCTAGAACAATAATTGATGTAGAAACAGGCAAGCTTACACTACGTGTAAGTAATGACAAAGTTACTTTACAAGCTCGAAACTCGATTAAAATTGTTGATGATAAAAATACTGTTTCGAATTCTTGTAAAAAGAATGATCTCACCACCCAACCTTCTGTGTAGGATAAACTCCACATAAAGGTAACCCAACCATAGACAAGTCCATCTAAGGAAGACGCATATAAAAAGCAAATGCTTCAGATTGAGGAACTAGATGAGTGGCTAAACTATCAAGAAAAACTGAAAATATTCCACACCAACCCAGAGCATCACCAGGACGATCCTCAGGTAAAAAACGAATCAAATTAAGGTAGGGGATAAGGTAATCTTAGGGGAAGATGATCCCCGAATCTTGAATTCAAAAGAACATACAAGTGATACACCTTACTTCACGGTAATAAAAATCTTCCCCTATGGTACAGTTGAGATAAAACATGAATCATTCGGCACTTTCAATGTAAATCACTCTCGACTCAAGTCTTACGTTCATAATGAAATTGAAAGTAGAATAGAAGAGTATCAACTCTTCAAGCCACCGTGACCGAACAAGCTTGAGAAAAGTCGAGCTTAGACTATATACAAGTGCTTCTCAAGAGGCAACCCGAGCACTGACTTAGTAAATTCTTTCATTTAAGCTCTCTAATACATCAACTAACCCTTTGAATGTAGGTTTTTTAAGCCACACGACCGTGCCCACGGGCGTGCTTAAGGCTGTGTAGACACCACAAGCAAAGACACGGTCGTGTGATATGGCCGTGTACGAGCAGGGTAAGATCTCCCTACATACGGGCTTCAATAACTTGCCACGGTTGTACGATGTGGCCATTGCCAAACCTGCTAATTTAACATGCGCGTGCGACACACCCGTGCCTCAAGACCGTGGTCGAACATGTCATTTCAAACATGAGCGTGTGCCCTCGACACAGCCGTAAAAGAAGCAAACATCGAAGAACACGGTCGTGCGACACGACCGTGTGCCCCCACACGCCCTAGGAACACGGGCGTGTGACATGAATTCGACACGCCAAAATCCTTAATTTTCAAACCACATGGGCTAACCCTAAGTCACACGGGCGTGTGCTATGCCCGTGTGACCCAAAATCCTATATAAACCCCCACTATTCATCTTCTTCTTCATCAAAAACCCTAAAAAACTCTCCCATCACTGTTCACCCTAACCTTACCTAGCGCCGCCGCTAGCCTCAACCACGCCTCCACGCCCGTGCAACCCTTGCACGATCGTGCTCCGCCCTATAACCATCCATTCAGTTCCCTTTTCTCATTTTTCTCTTAATTTTTAATGCCTTTTATCTATTTATCTGTTAATAATCTCATTGATTTAGTTATTTGCATTATTGTTGATAGAAATTCATTCATTTAGCATGATTAATCTAGAATACTAATTGTGCCATTTAGGAGCATTTCTTGGCTGCCACTTATCACTATCTTGAGCAATTTGAATTTTCTATATATTGAGACCCATTTTTTTTTCAATGCGATGATCCTATGCTTGCATGACTTATTTAGAACTCTTGGTTGGTTTAAAGTTGTAAATAAGAACTTATGAATATTCCTATCTTTATTTACAATTGTTTTTAAGACTAATGCATACCTTTTCCCGTTTTGTTTTATTTTTAGAAATCATGTCATTTTCTCGTGGAAAGAAAGCTGTTGTTCTTACTTCTAAAAAGTGAAAGGGACTTGGTGGTTCCTCTTCTAGACCCACCACTGAGGTACGACACCTCTTCCTCCAATTCTAGCAGAATCCTAAGAAGAACTGTTTCAAATACTACAGGCACAACCCCTCGGAGTAGGGAGATGAATTGATTGGGCTGCATTAGAAAAGGTCTAGCTAGCTGACGAGGTTCGGGCCTTATTAACGATGGACCCATGGGACCAGTTCTTTTAAATCATAGAGCCCACCTATCTCGAGCTCACCCTCAAGTTCTGCTCCACATTCCATCTCCAGACGGTGATGAGCCAACACGACGATCCAGGAATGATACAATTCCGTCTAGGAGGCCTCGTCCATCAACTCAGTATACTAGAGTTTGGTATAGCACTAGGCCTGTACACTGAGCAGTTTAAGGAGGAAGAAGATCTCTCAGAACTCCACCGCCACATCCACTGTAACACCCTAATTTTCGGGATTTTTCAGGTTTTGTGAATTTTAGTGAAGTTTTAAAATTTTGGTGTTCTAAAGGTTGAAAATGTATGTACATGTGTTAATGGGCCTTTAGAAGGCCCAAGCTTAAGTTAAAACCCGGTAAAATATTAAGTTGGATTTTCAAGTGAAAGGGGACTTGGTTAAGTGGGCCTTTAAGAAAAACCGTGTAAAATATGTCACAAAGGGAGCCTTGGTAGAGTGGCAAGGTGGCGCCACTAAGCTCCTAAAAAAGTGGCGCCTAAGTGGGTATTCAAGGACAAGGGTTCGAGTTGCAAGGTAAGCGTAGTGTTCTTTTTAATTTTTAGGCATGTGCCGGGCATATGACTAATTTAAGTAAGAATTTCAGCAAGGGCTTTTAGCGACTTGGGCCGATTACTCAAGTGTGATATTAGGGTTAGATCTTTTTCTATTTTCTGTCATAAGAATTAGGGTTAGCCACCTTCGGAATTATTTCTCCCTTCTACTGTCAGAAAAGCCGAAATTTGCCTCCCTAGGAAGCTCATAGCCGAATTCTTTCTCTCCACCTCTACCAATACTTTTCTTCACTTTTCTTCTTCCTCTTTGATTCATTCCTTAGCCGAAACCCCCTCATCCCCTCATTCATGTTCTCTTTTGATCACACCCTCCATAAAATCACCATAATCAATTTCCTTAAAAAGTCGAAATCTCAAAAAGAACTTACCTTTGTGCCGAATTTCCTAAGCCAAGATTCCTCAACTTTCTTTCGTTCTTTTGGCCAAATCTCACTCCTTCTACACTCTAAATCCCTGTCGACAATACCTATACTAAACTCCCCTCACCGAATCATCTTCTTCCTTACCTTTCTAAAAGCCGAAATCACCATTAGTTTAGGGAGATAGCCGAAAATTTCAGATCTCAGAGATAAGGGTTCTACTAACGTTTAAGGGTTAGATCTACTTCAGATCTGAGTTAGAGGCAAGGTAAAAGTAGTGGTAAGTGGTTATCAACTCAGATCTTTAAGATATTTCATACCTTGGAAAAGCCGAAAGTCCCTAAAATTAGGGAGGTTGTCGATTTAGTCTGTTAGTGATTTAAAGTAGTATTTTGGTTCTTTTTGGATGTTAGTTAGCAAGGAAGGTGATCAAGTAAGGAGTGGAAGGCATCGGTATCATCAGATCTAGATTTAGTGCATCTAAAACGACAGAGGTAAGTTTTCATGGCCATTAAGGGTGTGGCCAAATGTGGTAAGGGATTTTGGTTGTAGTTTTTCATAGATCTATTGATTAGTCACTTAGATAATGGATTGTAGGAACGGACGCGTAGGAAATCTCGTCAGTGGAACTGCAAAACAGGTGTGTGTTTCGAACACCCTTCAATGCTCAAATCGGCAAAAGCCGAAAAGTTGAAATACTGAAATTCTGGCATTTCGAGAGCTTGTGAGCTTGCGAACGCTCTCAAGTTGGTAGGAGAAGGCTGGTTTTGGAATCGGCACTGTCAGGCGAGCTGACCGTGAAATTTTGGGCACTACAGTAAGTTGGGCTCGGTGGGTCAGATTTGGGCCCAATGGGCCAAAATGGCATGGTAGAGCCCATTAGGGGTTTTAGGGCCTAAGGGCTAAAACTGATAAACTGAATTAAATGAGTTTCTGTAACAACCACTGTAATAGTAGAGGCTGTAATAATAATAAAAACTGTAATAAGAGAACAAAATTACTAAAATACCCTTAGGGTGAGAAATTGCTGATTAACCCCTAAGTATAAAATTACCATTATACCCCTAGGGCTAAAATCGACTGTACTGCTTGATATGACTGTTACTGTTACTGCATACCATGACATGTATTTGTTGCATGGGTTGGGTTTTATATTGGAGGAAGTGTGAGTGGCATTGCCACGTTACTGAAAGGGGCTATGCCTCGTACTGTTTCTGAAAGGGGCTTTGCCTCGTATACTGTTTATCTGAGCAGCCATGCTGCGACTGTAGTGTGTGGGCTGGATGGGTCGTGTTAATCCCCACATGGTGTGTTGGCTGGTACGGGTGGTGTGTAGCGGTTGGTGGGTTGAGTAGTCTCCCTAATTGGGTTGCATTCATACCGTTATACTATACTGTACTGTTATGGGCCTATGGGCCAAACTGTTATCTGAATAGGGCTTTGGCCCAGTATCTGACGAGACTGGTTAGGGCTCAGGCCTAGTGGGCTCGAGCCGATGTGGGCTTTGGATGGGTTCTGCACACACTGAGTTTTCCCAAACTCACCATTCTCTTTCCATCCTTGCAGGTGAGCCCTAGATCGTGACTTGGTTGCTGGGAGGGATTCAGAGTGGCCACGAGGACTGAGCACGGTTTAAAATCAATTTTACTACTTTATATTTCTAATTATTGGTTTCTACTTTTAAATTTGTTTATGGGTTGTAATAAGGCCACTATGACTGTTTTATTTGGGGTTGCTACTTCGATTACAAATAACACACACATTTTCAAAAAGTAAATGAACGTTTTCTTAACCAACCTATTACTACAAAAGACTAAGTAAGATAATAAGGTTAAAATGAATCGCTTAACAAATGGAATAGAGATTAAGTTGAAGAATTATTCAAATGGGAATTTCCAAAAGTCAAGCATTGCTTTTTAAACTCACCATCGGACTTAGTAAATAGGGCGGCGTAGGATAGTCTAGGTGATGTAGCACACCGAACATGGCCGTAACGTCTGGGCCGGGTTCGGGGTGTTACATTTAGTGGTATCAGAGCCCGGTTGCAACAACTCGACTGTGGATCAGATCCAAAAAGGGTTTTCAAAAAAAATTTTAGAGTCCAGAAGGGAAAATCAAATTTTTGGTTTTAAAAAGGTTTTTTTTCCCTTCAAATTGTAGTTTTAAAACAAGTTGTTTTGAAACATTGATTTTTAAGAGGCCTCAAACTATTTGATCTGATAAATCGAAAAGTGGCACA
This sequence comes from Gossypium stocksii, assembly GCA_020496765.1. Lineage (NCBI taxonomy): Eukaryota > Viridiplantae > Streptophyta > Magnoliopsida > Malvales > Malvaceae > Gossypium > Gossypium stocksii. Next base: position 64,249,617 of record CM035626.1, read on the forward strand.
CTAAATCCCCGGCACCAAGTTGTAAGTATTTTCTGCCTTAACTTCTGTACTGTACTGAAAATAAAACTGTAGATAGTACTGAGCCTTGGATATGATACTATAGCTGAGGTAGTATTAAGGCTATAAAACTGAAACTGTGGGGTAAACTAAACCCTAGGAAACTGAGACAGTAGCTAGGCTACGATCGTGCGAACACAACTTTGAAATTTTATCTGTTCATAAGATATTCTGTAATAAACAACTAAAATATTAACTGATGTCACAAAATTTGTAAATTAGATAATCGATATGAGTACAAGAGCTACTCGTGGACGAGGTCATGGACGAGGCTGAGTTAGTGCTCAAGCTGGATTGTCGTCTTCTGAGCATATGCCAGCTGGAGAGGCACGACCACCGGTTGAGGATAATGGGCTGTACGATCGGGTCATAGGGGACGACGCTCTGTTCCAAGCCATGCTGAGAGTTTTGGAAAGGGTGGCCGGAGCCAATGTCGGGCCCATGAATAGAGGGTCTATTTCTGAGCGACTCCGGGCTAATGGAGCGAAAGTTTTTAGGGGCATATCTAGAGTAGCCCCGAATGTGGTTGAGTACTGGCTGGAGGCCACGGAGCGAATGATGGATGACTTGGACTGCTCAGTGGAGCAGAAGTTAAAAGGAGCGGTATCGTTCTTGAGGGACGAGGCGTATCAATGGTGGATCACCGTGAGAGAGGGTACCCTAGTTGAGAGGGTAACCTGGGAATTGTTCAAGCAGTCTTTCAAGGTGAAATATGTTGGGGCTAGTTATGTGGACGCACGAAGGAAGGAATTTCTAAACCTGACCCAGGGTAGTAAAACTGTGGCTGAATATGAGGCAGAATTTCTGCGACTAAGACGGTATGCTAGCGGCATTGTTTCCATCGAATATAAGCGCAGTGTTCGGTTTGAGGATGGCCTTAGAGATGAGCTGAGAGTTTTGATAGCGCCGCAGAGGGAGCGTGACTTTGCTGCACTGGTGGAGAAGGCTGAGATAGCCGAGGAAATGAAGTAAGCTAAAAGGTAGAATCGCGATAGGGATCGCAACCGTTTTAAAAGAGATTCTGGAACATCAGGAGCTGCAAACTGGAATTTTAAGAGGGCTAGAGTAGAAGAACCAGTGCGAGCTGTGCCAGTGAATGTTGTTAGACTACAGGCTTGTGGAGACTATGGTAGAGCTCATCAAGGAGAATGCTGGAAATGCAGTGGAGCTTGTTTTTGTTGTGGGTCTAAGGATCATCAGGTTAAGGACTGCCCACAGAAGCCAGCTCAGGCTCAAGCTGTTGATCAGAGGGTTGCTCAGCCTGCGCGAGGAGGACTGCCACCGCCAAGGGGCCATGGTCAAGGTAGAGGAGGCAATGGTTATGGACGTGGTCGTGGAGTACCTGGCAGGGGTGCAGGTAATGCTGAGGCTCATCAACCAGCCTTAGTGTATGCTGCTCGCCATCGCGAGGAGGGTGATGCACCTGATGTTATAACTGGTACGTTCTCAATATCTCATACACCATATACTGCTTTAATGGATGTGGGTTCGACGCACTCGTATGTTGCTTGTGAAATTTTTGGGTCGTTGGGTGTGCATTCTGAGGAGACTGTGAGTGGGGTCATAGTAGTTAGTCCTTTAGGTCACTCTATTAAAGTAGACAAACTATTTAGGGAAGTGCCTTTAGAGACTCAGGGTTGGATCTTTACTGGAGATTTAGTGGAGCTACCTTTTGGAGAATTCGACTTGATTTTGGGCATGGACTGGTTAACCAAGCACAAGGCAACGCTAGATTACGCAGCCAAAAGAATGGTATTGAGAACAACCGAAGGCGAGGAGGTGATGGTTATTGGTGAACGTAGGGACTATTTGTCCAATGTGGTTTCTGCCTTAAGGGCTGAAGGGTTGATGCGCAAAGGTTGTGAAGCATACTTGGCGTTCGTAAGTCAAACTGAACCCGAAGGGGTGACAGTGGAGACAGTAAGGACTGTTAATGAATTTCAAGATGTATTTCCTGAGGAGCTTCCTGGATTACCTCCTAACCGAGAAGTGGAAGTTGGGATCGATCTGTTGCCTGGAACAGCTCCAGTGTCCATTGCGCCTTACAGAATGGCACCAAAGGAGTTAGTGGAATTGACAGCCCAGATTCAAGAGCTGTTAGATAGGGGCTTCATTAGACCGAGTGTGTCTCCGTGGGGAGCACCGGTGCTGTTCGTGAAAAAGAAGGATGGAACGATGCGCATGTGCATCGATTATCGCCAGTTGAACAAACTGACGATAAAGAACAAGTACCCTCTGCCGAGAATAGACAATTTGTTCGACCAGCTTCAAGGAGCTTCTGTGTTTTCCAAGATCAACCTTTGATCTGGATATCATCAGTTAAGGGTAAAGGAGGTGGATGTGCATAAGACGGCATTTAGAACTCGCTATGGTCACTACGAGTTTTTGGTTATGCCATTTGGATTGACGAATGCACCAGCAACTTTTATGGATTTAATGAACCGAGTATTTCAGCCGTACTTGGATCGTTTCATGGTCGTCTTTATTGACGATATATTGGTGTATTCGGAAACAGAGGAGAAGCATGACGAGCATCTTCGAATTGTTCTGCAAGTTTTGAGGGAAAAGCAGCTGTATGTGAAATTTAGCAAGTGCGAATTCTGGCTTCGAGAAGTGACTTTTCTAGGTCATGTTGTTTCTGCTGAGGGGATTAGGGTAGATCCTCGCAAGATTGAGGCAGTCTTGGACTGGAAGCCGCCAAGGTCTGTATCAGAAGTTCGTAGTTTTCTGGGTTTGGCAGGCTATTATAGAAGGTTGTTGAGGGGTTTTCTATCATCGCGGCTCCGTTAACGAAATTGTTAAGGAAGGGAGTAGCCTTTAATTGGACTGAGAGGCGGCAAGAAGCTTTTGACAACCTGAAAAAGGTGTTGACTGAGGCGCCAGTGTTGATTCAGCCAGAATCTGGGAAGGACTTTATGGTTTATAGTGATGCTTTGCATGTGGGATTAGGTTGTGTACTGATGCAAGAGGGTAAGGTGGTTGCTTATGCTTCACGGCAGCTTAAGCCTCACGAGGTGAATTACCCTATGCATGATTTGGAGTTGGCAGCGGTGGTATTTGCATTGAAAATCTTGAGACACTACCTTTATGGGGAAAAGTGTATTATATACACTGACCATAAAAGTTTCAATTATCTGTTAACTCAGAAGGAGTTGAATCTTAGGCAACGGAGATGGATAGAGTTGCTTAAGGACTATGACTGTTCGATTGAACACCACCCTAGCAAGGCTAATGTAGTGGCTGATGCACTGAGTCGAAGGACCGTTGCTGAGTTAAAGGCCATGTTTGCTCGTTTTGAGTTTGTATGATGATGGGAGCTTGCTAGCAGAGTTGCAAGTAAGATCAACTTGGACTGAGAGAATCAAAGAGTTACAGTTGAAGGATGATTCGTTGATTCCTCGATTTCAGTAAGTCAATAATGGTGAGAGTGTGGATTTTAGACTGAATTCTGATGAGGTTCTTTGTTTCCGTGGGAGAATTTGCGTTCCTAAGGACTTTGATTTAAGGCAGTTGATTTTGGGTAAGGCTCATGGTGGACCTTGTGCTATGCACCCTGGAGGTAATAAGTTGTATAAAGACTTGCGAGAGGTTTATTGGTGGCCTGGACTTAACTGAGAGGTGACTGAGTTCGTTGGGAAATGTTTGACGTGTCAGCAAGTTAAAGCTGAGCACCAGTTGCCTTTCAGATTGTTGCAGCCAGTGAAGATTTCTCAGTGGAAATGGGAAAGAGTAACGATGGATTTTGTGAGTGGGTTGCCTTTGACACCTTCGAAGAAAGACTCTGTATGGGTAATCGTGGATAGGTTGACGAAGTCTACTCATTTTGTACCGGTCAGAACTGATTACTCACTGCAGAAGTTGGCCAAATTGTATGTAGCAGAAATTGTACGTTTGCATGGGGTGCCAGTTTCAATAATTTTTGATCGAGACCCTAGATTTACATCTCGATTCTGGAGGAAGTTGCATGAGGCGTTAGGTACGTGATTGGACTTTAGTACTGCATTTCACCCTCAGACAGATGTTCAGTCTGAGAGGGTTATTCAAGTGTTGGAGGACATGTTGAGAAGATGTGTGATTGACTTCTGTGGTAGTTGGGAAGACTATTTGCCATTGGCGAAATTTGCATACAACAACAGCTATCAAGCCAGTATTCAGATGGCTCCATATGAGGCACTTTATGGGTAGAGATGTCGTACTCCTACGTGTTGGACAGAGTTAGGAGAACATAAAGTGCTTGGACCAGAATTGGTGGCAGATACTGAAAGTAAGGTTAGGCTGATTCGAGATCGGTTAAAGGAGGCGTCTGATCGGCAAAATTCATATGCTGACCTTAAGCGTAAGGAGATTGAGTTCGCTATTGGGGATATGGTGTTCCTAGAGGTGTCGCCGTGGAAGAAGATCTTGAGATTTGGTAGAAAAGGCAAGCTAAGTCCACGGTTTATTGGGCCTTATAGGATTCTAAAGCGGATTGGGCCAGTAGCATATCAGTTGGAGTTGCCACCAGAGTTGAATCGTATCCATGACGTTTTTCACGTGTCTATGCTAAGACGGTATCGGTCGGACCCTTCGCATATTGTACCAGTAGAGGACATTGCAGTAAATACCGATTTGACCTTCGAGGAGGAACCTATGGAGATCTTAGATCGTGAAGTCAAAGTCTTAAGGAGGAAGTCTGTTCTGTTGGTAAAGGTGCTATGGCGTAATCATGGTAGAGAAGAAGCTACTTGGGAGCCAGAGGAGACTATGCGTCAACAATACCCTCAGTTATTTGGATCAGGTAAATTTCGAGGCCGAAATTTCTTTCAGGGGGTAGAGTTGTAACGCCCTGATTTTCGGGATTTTTCGGGTTTTGTGATTTTTAGTGAAGTTTTAAAATTTTGGTGTTCTGAAAGTTGAAAATGTATGTACATTTGTTAGTGGGCCTTTAGAAGGCCCAACTTAAGTTAAAAACCGGTAAAATATTAAGTTGGATTTTCAAGTGAAAGGGGACTTGGTTAAGTGGGCCTTTAAGAAAAACCGTGTAAAATATATCACAAAGGGAGCCTTGGTAGAGTGGCAAGGTGGCGCCACTAAGCTCCTAAAAAAGTGGCGCCTAAGTGGGTATTCAAGGGCAAGGGTTCGAGTTGCAAGGTAAGCGTAGTGTTCTTTTTAATTTTTAGGCATGTGCTGGGCATGTGACTAATTTAAGTAGGAATTTCGGCAAGGGCTTTTAAGGACTTGGGCCGATTACTCAAGTGTGATATTAGGGTTAGATCTTTTTCTATTTTCTGTCATAAGAATTAGGGTTAGCCACCTTAGGAATTATTTCTCTCTTCTACTGTCAGAAAAGCCGAAATTTGCCTCCCTAGGAAGCTCATAGCCGAATTTTTTCTCTCCACCTCTACCATTACTTTTCTTCACTTTTCTTCTTCCTCTTTGATTCATTCCTTAGCTGAAACCCCCTCATCCCCTCATTCATGTTCTCTTTTGATCACACCCTCCATAAAATCACCATAATCAATTTCCTTAAAAAGCTGAAATCCCGAAAAGAACTCACCTTTGTGCCGAATTTCCTAAGCTAAGATTCCTCAACTTTCTTTCATTCTTTTGGCCAAATCTCACTCCTTCTACACTCTAAATCCCTGTCGACAACACCTATACTATACTCCCCACACCGAATCATCTTCTTCCTTACCTTTCTAAAAGCCGAAATCACCATTAGTTTAGGGAGATAGCCAAAAATTTTAGATCTCAGAGATAAGGGTTCTACTAATGTTTAAGGGTTAGATCTACTTCAGATCTGAGTTAGAGGCAAGGTAAAAGCAGTGGTAAGTGGTTATCAACTCAGATCTTTAAGATATTTCATACTTTGGAAAAGCCGAAAGTCCCTAAAGTTAGGGAGGTTGTCGATTTAGTCTGTTAGTGATTTAAAGTAGTATTTTGGTTCTTTTTGGATGTTAGTTAGCAAGGAAGGTGATCAAGCAAGGAGTGGAAGGCATCGGTATCATCAGATCTAGATCTAGTGCATCTAAAACGATAGAGGTAAGTTTTCATGGCTATTAAGGGTGTGGCCGAATGTGGTAAGGGATTTTGGTTGTAGTTTTTCATAGATCTACTGATTAGTCACTTAGATAATGGATTGTAGGAACGGACGTGTAGGAAATCTCGTCAGTGGAACTGCAAAACAGGTGTGTGTTTCGGACACCCTTCAATGCTCAAATCGGCAAAAGCCGAAATTCCGAAATTTTGGCATTTTGAGAGCTTGTGAGTGTGCGAACGCTCTCAAGTTGGTAGGAGAAGGTTGGTTTTGGAATCGGCACTGTCAGCCGGGCTGACCGCGAAATTTTGGGCGCTACGGTAAGTTGGGCCTCGGTGGGCCGGATATGGGCCCAATGGGTAATTTGGGCCCAGTTGGGTAAAAATAGGTTTAAAGGCAATAATATGGATTACTGGCATAAAAATTGTTAAAACAAGATAATGGATTGGAAATTAAGGCTTAAATGGGCCTAATGGGCTAAAATGGCATGGTAGAGCCCATTAGGGGTTTTTGGGCCTAAGGGCTAAAACTGATAAACTGAATTAAATGAGTTTCTGTAACAACCACTGTAATAGTAGAGGCTATAATAATAATAATAACTGTAATAAGAGAACAAAATTACTAAAATACCCTTAGGGTGAGAAATTACTAATTTACCCCTAAGTATGAAATTACCATTATACCCCTAGGGCTAAAATCGACTGTACTGCTTGATGTGACTACTACTGTTACTGCATACCATGATATGTATTTGTTGCATGGGTTGGGTTTTATATTGGAGGAAGTGTGAGTGGCACTGCCAAGTTACTGAAAGGTGCTATGCCTCGTACTGTTTCTGAAAGGGGCTTTGCCTCGTATATTGTTTATTTGAGCAGCCATGCTGCGACTGTGGTGTGTGGGCTGGGTGGGTCGTGTTATTCCCCACATGGTGTGTTGGCTGGTACGGGTGGTGTGTAGCGGTTGGTGGGTTGAGTAGTCTCCCCAATTGGGTTGTATTCATACTGTTATACTGTACTGTACTGTTATGGGCCTATGGGCCAAACTGTTATCTGAATAGGGCTTCGGCCCAGTATCTGACTGAGACTGGTTAGGGCTCAGGCCCAGTGGGCTCGAGCTGATGTGGGCTTTGGATGGGTTCTGCACACACTAAGTTTTCCCAAACTCATCCTTCTCTTTCCATCCTTGCAGGTGAGCCCTAGATCGTGACTTGGTTGCTGGGAGGGATTCAGAGTGGCCACGAGGACTGAGCACGGTTTAAAATCAGTTTTACTACTTTATATTTCTAATTATCGGTTTCTACTTTTAAATTTGTTTATGGGTTGTAATAAGGCCACTATGACTGTTTTATTTAGGGTTTTCAAATTGCTTTACTTTGATTACAAATAACACACATATTTTCAAAAAGTAATGAACGTTTTCTTAACCAACCTGTTACTACAAAAGAGTAAGCAAGATAATAAGATTAAAATGAATAGCTTAACAAATGGAATAGAGATTAAGTTGAAGAATCATTCAAACAGGAATTTCCAAAAATCAAGCATTACTTTTCAAACTCACCATCGGACTTAGTAAATAGGGCGGTGTAGGATAGTCTAGGTGATGTAGCACACCGAACATGGCCGTAACGTCTGGGTCAGGTTCGGGGTGTTACATCCACATATCTCCAGTCAACTGCTGGCACGCCCTAGTCCCTGGCCAGCCCACATACAACCCCAGTCGCTCCAAACCGACCGCTCTCGCCCCACCTCTGGGGTACATACATGCCCTACTCGCACACACACTGACGGGCAGAAGCGAGAGTACTGGCGTCGTCAAAACCCACGATGCCTACTTTTTATGGAGCATAGTGCATATTCACGTGATTGACCTCGCCTATTTCATTGCCCATGGCATCCAACACCAAACGGAGTGACACCGCAGGGGCGTGATTTCGATAAGCCCATACATCACGCGATTGGCACGACACTTTGGCCTACTTAACACCATGGCCCAGACATCCTCTTATACACTGATCGGCCAGATGTCCCCACAGGGCATCCAAACTATGCTACATATGAGGATGATTCAGCACCGATGTGGGAACAACCCTTTATCAGTACCAGTTAGCTCATTCTGCCGAGCATGAGGGCCCCGAGGACATTACTGATGATATCCCACCGTCAGAGGAGCCACCTACTGAGCCACCACCCACTCGCCGCCCAGTTCATGTGGCAGCTTCAGGCTACGTCACTTCTGAGCAGTTCGCCCAATTCTAGCAACAATGTTTTCAGCGATTCGATCACATTGATGCTACATTAGCTCAGATTTGTCGGCAACACCATCTCGCACCACCGCCCCCACCTCACGGACCATCTGAGGATTAGAATTTTCTATTCCTCTTATTTTTATTTATTTATTTGATTTCTTGATCTTTATTTTTACCTTCTCTTAAACTTTATGTCTCTTTAGAATCCTTATATTTTTCTTTATCTTTATTTCAATCTTTACATTTATTGAATATTTTAGTTTAGATTCCAATTTTATTTTCATACCGGCTATTCCCTAAGGAGAAAATTATGCTTAACTTAAATTCCTAAACACTTATTTATGCTATCGCAGTTTCAAAGGAGCTTTACAGCTCAAATTCATATGCAATGGAAAAACCCTGCCACAACTGCAGTATCTGTCTCTACAAATTCATCCAAAATTTAGGGAGTTTCAGTTCTCTCCCTATTTTGTGATTTTATGCTTCTATTGCTACTAATGTTTCTTTGTACATTGAAGGCAATGTACATCTTAAGTGTGGGGAGGGGGAATTCACTTTCAGTCGTTGCATTCTCTTTGATAAATGCTAAATTATACATATTTTTACCTCATGTTTAGCCTATATTTTGGATGGATTCTTATCAATTTTGTGAGAATTGGTGCTCTTAATCCTTCCTTTTTATATCCTATACTCAGGAGAGCATAGGGAAGAAGAAAGAACGGAAAACGGGCCAAAAACGATGAAAAATGGGCCAAAATGTGCGAACAACACGGGCAAAGAAATGCCACACGGCCGTGCCACATGAAGATCACACGGTCAAGCCCCCGACAAGCACGGCCAGGTCAACGGCCGTGCCTCTACCGATAAAAGCACACAGCCTCTGTTGAAGTCACACGGGCGTGGCAAACGGCATGTTCTAGTCGTGAGGAAGGGGAATTTCACTTGAATTGGGATGCTTAGCGGCTAAGAAAGGCTCCCCATAAGCTCTCTATATAAAGACCTCATGAAGTAGAAGCAACAGATTTTTTAGATATCTTTCTTCTCGTTTTTCTGCCACACTGAGGGTAGAAGCAAGGGATTACTCCAAGGGAGAAAACTGATTAATTCATCTCAGAAGCCGGAATTCTGCAGCAACATAGAGGATCTCCCTAAATTCCTGTAGAGGTTTTTGGTTTCTTTTATGTTTTGTTATTTTATATCTTCTGACATGTTTTCCTTTGTTATTATGAGCTAAACCCCTCAAATACTTGAGGGGGATGAAACCTAAGACAGATCTTGTTATTTATTCTTGATTTATTTGATAAATACTTGAATTGTTCTTAATTATGCGTTCTTCATTCTTGATTTAATAATCCTAGGTATTAATTCAAGAATTAGATGTGCTTAGAGCAGAGGAGCAAAAGTCCCTGTGATAAGAGTAGATCTACCACAATTAAGCGGAGTTGCATGCAACCCTAGACATAGGGCGACATAAATTTGCCGGATTAGGGTCAAACCTAATATGGGGAACCATAGATCGAATTAATGCAACCTAGGGAGTTAATTAATAAAGGAACTTTAATTAACAACTTAGGCCTAGTTGCTCTACGCCTCGACGGAGGGTTTAGCATAAGTCAGGGATCTCTACGGATCAAGTCAAGTAAAGAAATCATATAGTTCAAGAAAATAATAACAAGTGAAGTCTAGGTGGATTCTCCCTTAAGTATTGTCCATATAAATCAGCTTTTCCCCAAAAGTTTTCCAAAATTTATTCTTTACACTTTCTCAGTTAGTTTTAAAATTAGTTTAAACAAATCCTCTTTTATTTTTAGGCTAGATAATAGAAAAGAAGTGAGTACTAGTACTTTTGGTTCCCTTGGGTACGATAACTCGGTCTTGCCACTAAGCTATCCTACTGTTCAACAGGTGCGCTTGCCTCAACATCGTGATATTTGTTGGTTTTGGTGTGGTCAAGTTCTTTATAAATTTAATTACTTCATATCACGCGATATCAAGTTTTTGGCGCCGTTGCTGGGGAACTAAAATATTACGAAAGCTCGATTTCTATTACTTTAGCCATTACTATATATATATAATTCCTTTATTTTTATTTTTAGTTTTTATTTATTTATTTTTTTAATTTTTTTTAGTTTTTCTTTGCTTTCTCTTTTTAGGTATTTTTTGTTTATGACTAGAAACAACCCAACAGGACCACTACTTTTTGACGACGATCTAGAAGCAACAGTTCGCAGAAATCGCAGAGAAATTAGACGCAATTTACATTATCCAGAACAAGAACTTAAGCAAGAGCCAGAACCTACAGAAGAGATGGAAGCAAATCAAAACGCTCCACCACCTCCTGCAATAGTCGCGCCACAAGCAAATCAAGAAGAAGCTCCTCGCACTATGTATGATTATGTTAAACCTAGTTTGGCTGGTACCCAAACTAGCATTCTTAGACCTACTATTGCTGCTAATAATTTTGAATTAAAGCCCAACACTATTCATATGATACAGCAATTGGTTTAGTTTGATGGTTTACAGGACAAAGATCCAAACTCACACATAGCCAATTTTTTGGAACTTTGTGATACCTTCAAAATAAATGGCGTTTCTGATGATGCCATTCGATTGAGGCTATTTCTATTCCCTTTGAGAAATAAAGCCAAACAGTGGTTAAATTCTTTACCATGAGGCTCAATTACCACATGGGAGCAGATGACCGAAAAATTTTTACTCAAATATTTTCCTCCAGCTAAAACAGCCAAAGTACGAAACGATATTTCTTCTTTTGTGCAGATGGATTTAGAAACATTATACGATGCATGGGAGAGATACAAAGATCTTTTGAGAAGATGCCCTCATCATGGTCTAGCTTTGTGGCTACAAGTTCAAACCTTTCACAACGGTTTAAACCCGTCAACTAGACAAATGATCGATGCAGCCGCAAGAGGGACGATCAATAATAAAACACCTGAAGCAGCTTATGAATTTATTAAAGAGATGTCATTAAATAATTATCAGTGGCAACTCATGAGGACAAAGCCAACAAAAGCTGCAAGAGTTTATAATATTGATGTTGTCGCCATGCTTACTAACCAAGTAGAACTTTTAAATATAAAGTTTGATAATTTTGTTAGTTCTACGCAGGCACAACCAGTGATGCAATGTAATGCGACTCAAGGAAACACGTTTAATCCAGACTTCGCATCTTATGGACACAGTATGGAAACTGAACAAGCCAACTATATAGGTAACAATTCTAGATCTCAAAATAACCCTTATAGTAATACTTATAATGCAGGTTGGAGAAATCACCCAAATTTTTCATGGGGAGGACAAGGAAATCAAAGACAACAGCCTCCTCCAGGATTTCAGCAACCACCACCGCAACATGAGAAGAAGCTGAATCTTGAAGAGATGTTTACCAAATTTATGGCCGCATCGGAAACACGTTTTCAAAGCACTGAAACGGCACTGAAAAATCTGGAATCATCAATTCAAGGGCTTGAAAACCAAATTGGTCAACTTGCAAAATTAATTTCAAAAAGACCACAATAAGGATTACCAAGTAACACTGAGCCAAATCCCAGAGAACATGTCAACGTGATTACTTTAAGAGATGGAAAGGTCCTAGCCGAACCAGAAAAGAAGACTATCCCAGAACTTTTAGAAGAAAAGGCAGCGAAAGCCGAGGATAACACTCCACCGACACTCAAGGAATACAAACCACGCATCTCATATTTGGCAAAATTGAAGAAATACCATACAGACGCTCAATTCGGTAAGTTCCTTGAACTTTTTAAATAATTACACATTAACTTACCTTTTGTTGAAGCAATTTCACAGATGCCGAAGTATGCGAAGTTCCTTAAAAAACTTCTGACAAATAAAAGGAAGTTGGAAGAATTGGCCACAGTAGAACTCAACGAGGAATGCTCAGCTATTCTCCAAAATACACTGCCAGCAAAATTGAAAGATCTAGGGAGTTTTACTATCCCTTGTTTGATTGGTAGTTTACTTATTAATAAAGCTTTAGCTGATTTAAGTGCTAGCATTAATCTCATGCCTTACAAAATGTTCAAACAACTAGGTCTCGGGGAACCCAAACCCACTAGGATGAGTATTCAATTAGCCGATAGATCTGTTAAATATCCTAGGGGAATCATTGAAGATGTGCTAGTAAAGGTAGATAAATTTATATTCCCTGTTGATTTTGTTGTGCTTGACATGGATGAGGATATTGAAGTACCTTTAATTTTGGGACTACCATTTTTAGCCACTGCTAGAGCTGTTATTGATGTAGGGGATGGCAAATTAGTACTTAGAGTTGGGAGGAAGAAGTTGTCTTTAAAATTTATGATGCCATGAGATTCTCTAAAGAACAAGATGATTCGTGTTATTTTGTTGATATTATTGACTATTTTGTTCAAGATAATCTCCAGGAGCTTTCTCTCACAGACATGTTGGAACTATAATATCCCGAATTAGGGCCTAATCAGAATAGTGGTTTTGTGACCACAAATCCGAGGTAGAAATAATTATTTTATAATTATTTTGATGTTTATGATATGATTTTATGATGGTGTGAAAATTTCGTGAAGAAATTCTAAGCGTAAAGTGCTTAATTTGAAATTAGGGACTAAATCGAATAAGTTGCAAAACTTGCATTCTAGAAGTTTCTAGTATGAAATTGCTTTGGAATATTAATTAGGAGGTCGTAAATAGCAATTTGACCAATTTTAAGTTCATGGACAAAATTTGGACATGGATGGAATTTTTGAAAGTTTAGTAAGGAGGGGCATTTTGGTCATTTAGATATTAACATGAAATAAAAAGGGAAAAATAACACAAAATTGGTCATCTTCTTCATTACCACGAAATTTCAACGGTTCTCCATAGCTAGGGTTTGTTTCAAGCTTCCAAGCTCCATAGTAAGTGATTCCAAGCCCCGTTTTTAATGTTCTTTACGTTTTCGTAGTCCCGGAAACTCGATAAAGCTTATGTTAGCAATAATTTAAGTAAGGGTTCATATTTGGAAAAATACCCATAGGTGAAATTTGTGTATTTTGATGTTTTATGATAGAATATGATGTTTTAAATTATGTTAGACAACTTGTGCTACTCGGTTTTAAGTAAAAACGAGTAAAACGGCTTTAAGTAAAAACGAGTAAAACAGCTTAATCGGTAAAAGTACATATTGTTCATAAGTATGTGTTTTAGTGGGAATATGAGCTTGCTAATGGTAAATAAATGATCAGCATGTCCTAAAACATAAGAATGTGTGATAAAATTTAATTTCCGAACTTTGGGGCAAAAGTGTAAATATGTAAAAGTTTAGGGGCAAAATTGTAATTTTGCCAAAATTTGAATTTAGGACTATTTTGATAATGTGAGTATTAAATAAGCTAAATGTGTTATTTTAGATCAAGAAAGACGTGGAATAAACCTTGATCGAGGAAAAGAAAAGATTTTGGACTAAATCGCAAAATTGCTATATTTTGTACCGAGGTAAGTTCATGTGTAAATAATGTAACATGATTGCTATTTTAAGTGATTTAATGCTATTTATACGATGTGATACTTGTTATTATGAATATTATGCTTTGTGAAATATTATGTATTGGTATGAAAAGTATGTGATTAAATTGATAAGTATGAGATGCAAGCAACGTATTGGTTCCAATATTCCGAGGAGAACGACTGGGAAATGTGTGACTGAGGAAAATCCCGTTTGAACCTTGTGAATAGATTAGGATACAAGTGACATGTCACTAGGATGGTTGGGCATCCGAACTCGTTGAGTTGAGTCCGAGTTCACTTATAGATGCGAACGCCCGAGCTCGTTGAGTTGAGTCCGAGTTCGCTTATGGGCGGGTTACATGATTGATTGATTACATATGTGGCACTTATGTACAAATGATCCGTGTATCCGAGTTATATTCCGATGTGTTCAACGGGTAAAATTCTAGTGGAATGGAAGAATACTCAAGACGAAAATGATATTTTGGTAAGTGTTGTGAAATGGACAATTTGGACAGGTATGTACTTAACCCTCGGGTTGAAACTTGATACAACAGAAATAAGGTGGTAAGATGATACACGATAGCTAGAAATATTGTTTGTATCTTGGTGATTTCATGCTATTGTTGTTGATATAATTGCTTTGTTATGTTACTTGTTATTTGCATGTGAACTTACTAAGCATTTATGCTTACTCCCTCTTTTACATTCATTGTAGTTTTTAGCGAGCCAACTTGGATATCGGGAAGGTGAAAGAAACGCTCACACTATCCGAGGAAGAATTGGTATATTGGTTTGTATGTTTTGATGTATGGCATGTATAGCAATATACTTGTTTTGTGTAAATAATCTTGTGATATGGTTGTGGTTTGGTTGAGAAAATGCTTGATAATGATTAGTCATTGGTATGGCTAGCCTAGATAATGTTGGATGCCTTGTGAGTTTAATATGTTATATAGTTCATGAGAATTCATAAAAAGATGAAACTTGCCATAAAACAGAACACTACAGCAACAATGATGTGAGTTTAAAAAATCACCAAAAATAGTATAAAACGAATTAGGTGAAGAATTAACTATGAAATTGAAGCTTATTGTGTCTACTTTCAAATGGAAGGAGCAAAATAGGCAAAGAAGTTATATGTTATAAGATATTTGAGTTTTAGTGAAACAGGGCAAGAGCGATTTCTGGATCCCCTGTTCCAACTTTGAAAATTCACTACAAATTGTAAAAAAATAATTAGGAGATATAATTTATATTTTCAAAATCCTTGTTGAGTCTAGTTTTAATAGAAACAAACATAATAGTCATATAAATTTTGTAGAGAGAGAAAAGTTGTTCGTAGTAAGCAGAGGTCAGTGCAGTCGAGTCCTGAAATAGGGGTAACTTTAACTAATAAACTGTACTAATTGGCCAGACCAAAAATTCTAGAAAAAAAATAGTATATAGATATATGAGTCTAGTTTCAGGAAAAATTTACAGATCTTGATTTTGAGTTTTGTAACTCGATATATGATTTTTTTTGTAACTGTAACGCAGGTAGACAGTATGCTGTGAATGTAGAATTAAATGTTTCAAAGTTCTTAAAATGGAAAATTATGTTCAGTAACACCTCAAGCTCGACTCCGACGACGGTCTCGAGCATGGAGGCGTTACATTTGGTAGTATCAGAGCAGGTTTAGTTGGTTCTTGGACTAACGTGTTTTATGTACGGATTTTGCTATACATGCCATATATTTATTTTGTGATAGTGTGACGACTTCTGACCTTTTAAATGATTTTTTTATAGTAAATGGATCCCGATCCAACCGTGGTCAATGATGTAGAAAGTAATGCACCAGCTCTGGCTGAAGGGGCGGTGCCGACTGAAAATCCACCTCCCACTATTGGTCAAGGAGGAGGAGAAAGGGGTCGAGAAGCCTTTCTCTAGATGATGAGTGCTTGGTATACTGAGTGCTTGGTATACTGAGTTCGTTCGTACGAACCCGAATGTACAACCTCCCCCACCTCCCCCAATTCCTCAACCTGTACCCCCGATGCCTCAAGATGTGGGTATGATGAAATTCCAAAGAACTCCAGTTGATAAATCCGTAAGCTAGGGGCCGAAGAATTCAGAGCTAATATAGATGATGATGCCGAGAAAGTAGAGTTCTGGCTTGAGAATTCTATCCGGGTATTTGATGAACTGTCTTGCACACCTAAGGAATGCTTGAAATGTGCTATATCTTTGTTGAGAGATTCAGCTTATAATTGGTGGAAGACACTGATTTCTGTGGTACCGAAAGAGAGGGTAACTTGGGAATTCTTTCAAGAAGAGTTTCGAAAGAAATACATCAGTGAAAGATTTATTGATCAGAAGCGCAAGGAATTTCTTGAGTTGAAATAAGGTAACATGACCGTTGCAGAATATGAAAGAGAGTTTATTCAACTGAGTAAGTATGCCAGAGAATATGTTCCTACAGAGGCCAAGATGTGCAGACGATTTGAAGATGGGCTTAATGAAGACATCAAGGTATTTGTAGGGATTCTTGAACTAAAGGAAATGGTGGTACTTGTCGATAACTACTTAAAGAGAAGAAAAAGGTAGAATCTGAGACATGAAATTGGAAGAAAAGACCAATGAGTAATGCACCCTCACAGCAACTCGAAAAATCAAGAAATATGAATTTTCGTTCCCAAGTTTCAGCTGGACAATCATATGGGAATTCTAGGAAGCAAAATGTGGGTCCTAAGTCCCAGACTACTTCGGCAGCTAGTGTAGGGAACTCGAGATTTGTTAAACCCGAGTGCCAGCGGTGTAATAGAAATCATTTTGGTCCGTGCAGAGCAAATGAATGTTTCCGATGTGGTTCTCCGGATCATTTTATTAGAGATTACCCAGAGAGGATTGAAAAAGAAAAATTTCAGAGTACAAAAGCTGATGGTGCAGATTCGAGAGGAAGGTATCCAAGAAAAGCTGGGAGTGAAGCAAGCAGCAAGAATGTAGCCAGAGATTCAACAGTTAAATATGAAGGAAGGGCTCCAGCTAGAACTTATGCCATTAAAGCGCGTGAAGATGCTTCCTCACCCGATGTGATTACTGGTATATTTTCTCTCTATGATGTTAATGTTACTACTTTGATTGACCTCGGTTCTACTCATTCATGTGTGTGCATGAAATTAGTATCTAGCATGAATATACCTGTTGAGAATACATAATTTATGATTAAAGTGTCAAACCCATTAGGCTAATGTGTTATAGTTGATAAAGTATACAAGAACTGTCTTTTAATGATTCGGGGTTATTACTTTCCGGCCGACTTGATGTTGTTGCCGTTTGATGAGTTTGATGTTATTTTGGGTATGGATTGGTTGACATTGCATGATGCTATAGTAAATTGTAAACAGAAAGTTATTGAATTAAAGTGTGAAAATGGTGAAACTCTGCGAGTCGAATCAGATAAATCAGAGGCATTGTCTAGTGTGATTTCTTCAATGTCGGCTCAGAGATATTTGAGAAAGGGTTATGAAGCTTATTTAGCATATATGTTGAATACAAAGGAAATTGAAAAAAAAAATGGAATCAGTGCCAATTGTATGTGAGTTTACGGATGTATTTCCAGAAGAATTGCAGGGTTTGCCTCCAGTTAGAGAAGTAGAGTTTGGTATTGATTTGATGCCGGGAACAGCTCCGATCTCGATTGCTCCGTACAAAATGACACCAACAGAGTTGAAAGAATTAAAGTCATAGTTGCAAGAGTTGACCGACAAAGGCTTTGTGAGACCGAGTTTTTCGCCTTGGGGTGCTCCGGTATTGTTTGTGAAAAAAAAGGATGGTTCGATGAGATTATGTGTAGACTATCGGCAATTAAACAAAGTGACAATGAAGAACAAGTATCTGTTGCCGAGAATTGATGATTTGTTTGATCAGCTGAAAGGAGCAACATGGTTTTCAAAGATTGATTTGAGATCTGGGTACTATCAGCTACGGGTAAATGAGTCAGATGTGCCTAAAACTGCTTTTAGGACAAGGTATGGTCATTATGAATTTTTAGTTATGCCGTTTGGATTAACAAATGCTCCTGCCGTGTTTATGAATTTGATGAATCGAATATTTCGACCATACTTGGACAAGTTTGTTGTGGTATTTATAGATGATATCTTGATTTATTCGAAAGATGAGACAGAGCATGCTGAGCACTTGAGGATAGTTTTGCAAACTTTGCGAGACAAGCAGTTATATGCCAAGTTTAGTAAAAGTGAATTTTGGCTTCGGGAAGTTGGATTTTTGGGTCATATTGTTTCGGGTGATGGTATACGGGTTGATCCCAGTAAAATTTTAGCTATTGTTGATTGGAAGCCACCAAAGAATGTAACCGAGGTTAGGAGTTTCTTGGGACTAGCTGGATATAACCGATGGTTTGTAAATGGATTTTCTATAATTGCTGCTCCTATGACTAGATTACTTCGCAAGGATGTTAAATTTGAGTGGACGGAAGAATGTCAACAAAGTTTTGAAAAATTGAAAAAGTTATTAACAGAGGCACCAGTGTTAGTACAGCCCGAGTTAGGTAAAGAATTTGTGGTGTATAGCGATGCTTCTCTAAATGGTTTGGGATGTGTACTGATGCAAGAAGGAAAGGTTGTGGCTTATGCTTCGAGGCAGTTAAAACCTCACGAGAGGAATTATCCGACTCATGATTTGGAATTGGCTGCAGTGGTGTTTGCTTTGAAGATTTGGCGACATTATCTATATGGTGAAAAGTGTCGAGTATATACCGACCACAAGAGTCTTAAATACTTGATGTCACAAAAGGACTTGAATTTGAGACAGCGAATATGGTTGGAGTTATTAAAAGATTACGAGCTTGTGATTGACTATCATCCATGAAAAGAAAATGTAGTTGCTGATGCTTTGAGTAGAAAACTGTTGTTTGCTTTAAGAGTTATGAACACTCAGTTGGAAATGTCAGATGATGGTTCCATTCTGGCCGAGCTAAAAGTAAGACCGATGTTTTTACAAGAGATTTGTGAAGCTCAGAAAAGCGATGAAGACTTGCAAGCCAAAAGAAAGCAATGTGAGGTTGATACAGAGTCAGATTTCAGAATCGGTCCTGATGGTTGCTTGATGTTTAAAGATCAGATTTGTGTACCGAAGAATGAGGAGTTAATTCAAAAGATTTTGCAAGAAACACATGGTGGTTATTTGTCAATTCATCCAGGCAGTACGAAAATGTATAATGATTTGAAGAAAATGTACTGGTGGAATGGAATGCAAAGGGATATATCGGAATTTGTATCGAAATGATTAATTTGTCAACAGGTGAAAGCGGAACACCAAGTGCCTTCAGGATTACTTCAGCCTATTATGGTTCCTGAATGGAAATGGGATTGGATTACTATGGATTTTGTTTCAGGGTTGCCGTTGACTCCAGGAAAGAAAGATGCCATCTGGGTAATAGTTGACAGATTGACTAAATCGGCTCATTTCATTCCAGTACGTACATATTATTCTCTTAACAAGTTAGCTGAATTGTATGTTAGAGAAATTGTTAGACTACATGGAATACCATTATCAATCATTTCAGACAGAGATCCCAGATTTACTTCGCGGTTTTGGCAAAAGTTGCAAGAAGCGTTAAGTACAAGGTTAAATTTCAGTACTACTTTTCATCCACAAACTGATGGGCAATCAAAAAGGGTAATTCAGATTCTTGAAGACATGCTTCGATGTTGTGTATTAGAATTTCAAGGAAGTTGGGAAAGATATTTACTGTTGGTGGAATTTGCTTACAATAACAGTTATCAGATGAGTTTGAAAATGGCACCTTATGAAGCATTGTATGGTCGTAAGTGTCGGACGCCTTTGTATTGGATCGAACTCAAAGAAAATCAGATCTATGGGGTTGATCTAATAAAAGAAATCGAAGAAAAAGTGAAGGTAATTCGAGATTGTTTGAAAGCTGCTTCGGATAGACAGAAATCTTATGCATATTTGAAACGAAAAGAAATTGAGTTTCAAGTTGGTGATAAGGTACTTTTAAAGGTGTCTCCATGGAAGAAAGTCCTTAGATTTGGACGGAAAGGTAAATTAAGTCCGCGTTTTATCGGGCCGTATGAAATAATTGAAAGAGTTGGACCGATAGCTTATCAGTTAGCATTACCATCTGAGTTAGAGAAAATTCATGATGTGTTCCATGTATCTATGCTACGTCGGTATCGTTTGGATCCTTCACATGTGGTTTCATCGACAGAAATTGAATTACAACCAGATATGACCTACAAAGAAGAACCGATTAAAGTTTTAGCTCGAGAGGTCAAACAACTAAGAAATAAAAGTATTGCTCTTGTGAAAGTGTTGTGACAAAAGCATGGAATAGAAGAGGCTACATGGGAACCCGAGGAAACTATTAGGAAACAATACCCACACCTGTTTACCGGTAAGATTTTCGAGGACGAAAATCCTTAAAGGGGGAGAGTTGTAATATCCCGAATTAGGGCCTAATCAGAATAGTGGTTTCGTGACCACAAATCTGAGGTAGAAATAATTATTTTATAATTATTTTGATGTTTATGATATGATTTTATGATGGTGTGAAAATTTCGTGAAGAAATTCTAAGCGTAAAGTGCTTAATTTGAAATTAGGGACTAAATCGAATAAGTTGCAAAACTTGCATTCTAGAAGTTTCTAGTATGAAATTGCTTTGGAATATTAATTAGGAGGTCTTAAATAGCAATTTGACCAATTTTAAGTTCATGGACAAAATTTGGACATGGATGGAATTTTTGAAGGTTTAGTAAGGAGGGGCATTTTGGTCATTTGGATATTAACATGAAATAAAAAGGGAAAAATAACACAAAATTGGTCATCTTCTTCATTACCACGAAATTTCAAGGGTTCTCCATAGCTAGGGTTTGTTTCAAGCTTCCAAGCTCCATAGTAAGTGATTCCAAGCCCCGTTTTTAATGTTCTTTACGTTTTCGTAGTCCCGGTAACTCGATAAAGCTTATGTTAGCAATAATTTAAGTAAGGGTTCATATTTGGAAAAATACCCATAGGTGAAATTTGTGTATTTTGATGTTTTATGATAGAATATGATGTTTTAAATTATGTTAGACAACTTGTGCTACTCGGTTTTAAGTAAAAACGAGTAAAACGGCTTTAAGTAAAAACGAGTAAAACAGCTTAATCGGTAAAAGTACATATTGTTCATAAGTATGTGTTTTAGTGGGAATATGAGCTTGCTAATGGTAAATAAATGATCAGCATGTCCTAAAACATAAGAATGTGTGATAAAATTTAATTTCCGAACTTTGGGGCAAAAGTGTAAATATGCAAAAGTTTAGGGGCAAAATTGTAATTTTGCCAAAATTTGAATTTAGGACTATTTTGATAATGTGAGTATTAAATAAGCTAAATGTGATATTTTAGATCAAGAAAGACGTGGAATAAACCTTGATCGAGGAAAAGAAAAGATTTTGGACTAAATCGCAAAATTGCTATATTTTGTACCGAGGTAAGTTCATGTGTAAATAATGTAACATGATTGCTATTTTAAGTGATTTAATACTATTTATACGATATGATACTTGTTATTATGAATATTATGCTTTCTGAAATATTATGTATTGGTATGAAAAGTATGTGATTAAATTGATAAGTATGAGCTGCAAGCAACGTATTGGTTCCAATATTCCGAGGAGAACGACTGGGAAATGTGTGACTGAGGAAAATCCCTTTTGAACCTTGGGAATAGATTAGGATACAAGTGACATGTCACTAGGATGGTTGGGCATCCGAACTCGTTGAGTTGAGTCCGAGTTCACTTATGGTTGCGAACGCCCGAGCTCGTTGAGTTGAGTCCGAGTTCGCTTATGGGCGGGTTACATGATTGATTGATTACATATGTGGCACTTATGTGCAAATGATCGGTGTATCCGAGTTATATTCTGATGTGTTCAACGGGTAAAATTCTAGTGGAATGGAAGAATACTCAAGACGAAAATGATATTTTGGTAAGTGTTGTGAAATGGACAATTTGGACAGGTATGTACTTAACCCTCGGGTTGAAACTTGATACAACAGAAATAAGGTGGGAAGATGATACACGATAGCTAGAATGTGGTTTGTATCTTGGTGATTTCATGCTATTGTTGTTGATATAATTGCTTTGTTATGTTACTTGTTATTTGCAAGTGAACTTACTAAGCATTTATGCTTACTCCCTCCTTTACATTCATTGTAGTTTTTAGCGAGCCAACTTGGATATCGGGAAGGTCGAAGAAACGCTCACACTATCCGAGGAAGAATTGGTATATTGGTTTGTATGTTTTGATGTATGGCATGTATAGCAATATACTTGTTTTGTGTAAATAATCTTGTGATATGGTTGTGGTTTGGTTGAGAAAATGCTTGATAATGATTAGCCATTGGTATGGCTAGCCTAGATAATGTTGGATGCCTTGTGAGTTTAATATGTTATATAGTTCATGAGAATTCATAAAAAGATGAAACTTGCCATAAAACTGAACACTACAGCAACAACGATGTGAGTTTGAAAATCACCAAAAATAGTATAAAACGAATTAGGTGAAGAATTAGCTATGAAATTGAAGCTTATTGTGTCTACTTTCAAATGGAAGGAACAAAATAGGTAAAGGAGTTATATATTATAAGATATTTGAGTTTTAGTGAAACAGGGCAAGAGCGATTTCTGGATCCCCTGTTCCAAATTTGAAAATTCACTATAAATTGTAAAACAATAATTAGGAGATATGATTTATATTTTTAAAATCTTTGTTGAGTCTAGTTTGAAGAGAAACAAACGGCATAGTCATATGAATTTTTTAGAGAGAGAAAAGTGGTTCGTAGTAAGCAGAGGTCAGTGCAGTCGAGTCCTGAAATAGGGGTAACTTTAACTAATAAACTATACTAATTGGCCCAACCAAAAATTCTAGAAAAAAAATAGTATATAGATATATGAGTCTAGTTTCAGAGAAAATTTACGGATCTTGGTTTTCATTTTTGTAACTCAAGATATGATTTTTTTTGTAAACTGTGAAAGTAGAATTAAATGTTTCAAAGTTCTTAAAATGGAAAATTATGTTCAGTAACACCTCAAGCTCGACTCCGATGACGGTCTCGGGCGTGGGGGCATTACAGGAACTATGTGTTATTCAAGATGGGGGGAAAGATGAAACCACCCCCGAAATTAACGAAGTAAGGAAAGAGTTGGATTCTAATGAAATCATCACTAGGCACATAAGTTATGAAAATGTAAAGATGAGTGATGAATTTAGACAGAAACCTTCCATTACTGAACCCCCTAAATTAGACCTAAAACAACTGCCAAATCATTTAGAATATGCCTTTTTAGGGGAAGAATAAACTTTACCAGTCATTATCGCATCCGGTTTAAGCCTTGCAGAGAAGGAGGAACTACTCCATGTGTTAAGAGAACACAAACGTGCTATAGCTTGGAAAATTTCAGATATCAAGGGAATTAATCCTTCTTTCTGCACCCACAAAATTTTAATGGAGGACGAATTCAAACCATAAGTGCAAGCCCAGAGACGATTGAATCCCAACATGAAAGAAGTTGTAAAAGCCGAGGTAATTAAACTTCTAGATGCAGGTATTATCTATCCTATTTCTGACAGTTCTTGGGTAAGCCCTGTGCAGGTTGTTCCTAAGAAAGGTGGATTGACCGTGGTGTCTAATGACAAGGAAGAGTTAATACCTACAAGAATAGTCACAGGATGGAGAGTTTGTATTGATTATAGGAAGCTGAATGACGCCACTTGGAAAGATCATTTCCCATTGCCTTTTATTGATCAGATGTTGGAAAGATTATCAGGTCATATGTATTATTGTTTCCTAGATGGCCTCTCTAGTTACTTCTAGATCCTGATAGCTCCGGAAGATCAGGAGAAAACAACGTTCACATGCCCATACGGTACGTTTGCTTATCGTAGAATGCCTTTTGGTTTATGTAACGCTCCTGCTACTTTTCAGCGATGCATGCTAGCTATCTTCAATGAATTCGTGGAAGACATCATGGAGGTATTTATGGATGATTTCTTAGTTTTCGGTAATTCTGTCCAACTTTGTCTTAATAATCTAGAACGTGTTTTGATCAGATGTGAAGAGACAAATTTAGTGCTAAACTGGGAAAAATGCCACTTTATGGTTCAAGAGGGTATTGTTTTAGGACATAAAATTTCTAGTAAAGGGATAGAGGTAGATAAAGCGAAAATTGAAAATATTGAAAAACTACCTCCTCCTAATTCTGTTAAGGCTATAAGAAGCTTTTTAGGACACTCCGATTTTTATCGAAGATTCATTAAAGACTTATCTAAAATAGCTAAGCCTTTAACTAAATTACTAGAAAAAGACGCGCCCTTCAACTTTGACTAAGAATGTCTGGAATCTTTCAACAACCTTAAGGAAAAGTTAGTTAACGCCCTGATTATGATTTCACTTGATTGGAATCTACCTTTTGAACTAATGTGTGATGCAAGTGATTTTGCAGTTGGTGCAATTTTGGGACAACGAAGGAAGAAACACTTCCAGCCGATCTATTATACTAGCAGAACGTTGATAGCCACTCAAGCCAATTACACGACCACAGAGAAAGAATTGCTAGCTGTTATTTTTGCTTTTGACAAATTTAGATCTTATTTAATTTTGTCAAAAGTCATTGTTTATACTGATCATTCAGCTCTTCGCTACCTCTTAACTAAAACTGATGCAAAACCTCGATTGATAAGATGGATTCTATTGTTATAGGAATTTGACTTGGAAATAAAGGACAAGAAAGGAGCCGAAAGCTTGGCAGCAGATCACCTCTCAAGGCTAGAGAACGCACAGCCCAAATATCTCGACAAGATGAACGATTTGTTCCCTGAGGAACAACTCCTAGCCTTAGCAGACACGACACTTCCTTGGTTTGCTGATTTTGCGAATTATTTAGCAGCTAACATAACCCCAAAAGAGCTAAACCATCAGCAAAAGAAGCGATTCTTCACTGATGTGAAAAACTACTTTTGGGAAGATCCTTTCCTTTTCCAAATTTGTGCAGATCAGGTTATACGAAGATGAGTTGATGACACAGAAGCATATCAAAATTTGAATCACTGCCACTCAGGACCCACAGGAGGACATCACAGCGGAACTAGAACTGCTCATAAGGTACTCGAATCAGGCTTTTACTGGCCTACACTTTTCAGAGATGCCAACAGGTATGTGACCTCTTGTGATAAATGCCAACGAACAGGTAATATTTCTCAGCATAATGAAATGCCTCAGAACTATATACTTTCATGTGAAATATTTGATGTATGGGGTATTGATTTCATGGGTCTGTTCCCTAATTCATTTGGGAATAAATACATACTAGTAGCAGTAGACTACATGTCAAAATGGGTAGAAGCCCAAGCCTTACCTACGAATGATGCTAGGGTGGTAGTACGCTTTTTGAAAAAACTTTTTTCTTGATTCGAACACCTAGGATAATCATTAGTGATAGGGGTACACATTTTTGCAATACCCAATTTGAAAAAATCTTGAAAAGGTATAGAGTACACCATAGAACAGCCACCCCTTATCACCCACAAACCAGTGGCCAAGTCAAAGTAACAAATAGGGAACTAAAACGCATATTAGAGAAAACAATAGAAACAAATAGGAAAGATTGGTCAAGAAAGGTAGACGATGCATTATGGGCTTATAGAACTGCTTTTAAAACACCCATAGGAACATCTCCCTACAAACTCGTTTATGGAAAAAACTGCCATCTACCATTTGAACTTGAACATAAAGCATTCTGGGCTATAAAATTTTTAAACCTTGATTTTAAAAGTGCAGGAGAGAAGAGATTAATGCAGTTGAATAAGCTAGATGAATGGCGTTTCCATGCTTACGAGAACTCGCGACTATATAAGGAAGCCATGAAGCGACGTCATGACAAAAGGCTGAAACAACCCAAGCAGTTCAAAACAGGTGATCTCGTCTTACTTTACAACTCAAGGCTGAAACTATTCCCTGGAAAACTCAAGTCAAGGTGGTCAGGTCCATTCACTGTTCTAAATGTCTTTCCATACGGCACCATTGAGGTAACTCACCCTAACCACGGTACATTCAAGGTAAATGGCCATCGGCTTAAACATTATAGAGGTGAGAATTTTGCGGAAAACAGGGAGGAGCTTCGGCTCTACCACACCCCTTCTTGACACATCTAGGTAGAGTCGAGCTTAGACTTTAAATAAGCGATTCTCGGGAGGCAACCTGTAACACCCCTATCCTGTAACCATCACCGGAATAGGACGAGGCGTTACCGAAAACTAGAAATTTGATCAGGACGGTAAAATTTTGAACAGTTTCTTAAATAAATTGTTAGACACAATTAAAATTCAAATTTAAAACTTATACAAGAAAGTTCCATAAGATGCATATTCACATGACCTATAAACGAAAATCAAAGTATCATTCTACCCTATACATGCCATAAGCTAAGACTAAACACATGGTTACCGTAATAGTAGATAGTGTGACGAAATGCTGACGATCCCCGAGCTGATGGTCAAAATCCACAATCTACAAAACAAAGACACGAAACATACAGAGTAAGCTTTCATAAGCTTAGTAAGTCTTAAGCAAAACATTAATTATGGTGAATCAAAGATGATTATCTCATATACTTAAATCTAAGTAAAATCTCACCTGCCCGAATATACCTAACCAAAATTTCACATAGTATTTATTTAAATCTTTCAATAGATCCCAATCACTTGCTCATATGTACTCATCTCGTGCACGTACGTGAATATATATACATAAATACGTATTTAGAAACTTAATTCCTTAGTTCATAATCATATCAATATCTCGAGTACATCAACATAACAAGTATTAAATTACCGTATAGGTACATAAAGAACCAGACATATTCCTTATCACATATGCGTAAGTTGACCGAATAAAATTCTTACTTTGCATTTGCACATACAGCCGAATACAACTCATTCTTAAATCATAAGGTCCTTTTTTTTTTTGCTGAATATGCATAAATACAAATAGATGTTTCAGCACATACTTTTCTGTACTTAAAGTTCATACAATAAATTTAAATCAAATACTTTCATATACTAACATCCATTGACAGAATAGCTCATTCCTTTATTCATAGATATAATAATCATCAACCACATATATATATTCTTCTTTGATGTTAATGATTCACTTCGAAGTCAATTTACGAATGAGGAGGTAAGACGTACCTGAACACCTTAAACGTATAGTACTTACTTAATGGTAATTTACTACGGATACTCAATATCATAAACTTACTTGAATCCCAGCATTTAGCCTTCGGGTCTTTAAACCCGGTATAATACGAACACGAAGCCTGCGGACATTAAGTCCGAATAATATTCCTGCATAAATCCTGCGAGATTTTAAGCCCGGATATAACACTAGCACGAATGCCTTCGGGACTTAGCCCAGATATCACACTAGCACGAATGCCTTCGGGACTTAGCCCGGATATCACACCAGCACGAATGCCTTCGGAACTTAGCCCGGATATAACACCAGCACGAATGCCTTCGGGACTTAGCCCGGATATCACACCAGTACGAATGCCTTCGGGACTTAGCCCGGATATAACACCATAGTCAATTCACAAAGTTTTATACACATCTATTCATATACTTTCGGTTTCCCCACCATAGAAACACACTAATGAGGTATCACTTCATTCGAACTTATTCGCATATCAATATAGTTAATTTCATTTCACAAGAGCCATTAGGCCATATCACAAAAATATATATAAATACCAATTCGTTTACATTTTCATTTCATAGTAGCCATTAGCAACATCACATACATACATAACTTATCTATAATTCATAATAGCCATTCGGCTATATACCATTAAATACAGTAAAGTCATGATTCTTAAAAAATTCATGAGTCATGCTTGAAACACATTCATAGTAATCTAGTTCACTTCAAAACTTTTATTCATGTCTTAACCCATGATGCTTTCGATTATTCCATCATATCTCATGTATTCAAAATACCGTTCACATATTTTAGTTCAAGACATTTGGCTATCGTGCATAGTCCTTACTAAATTCATACTCATTCTATTTAGCATTTCTTGTCCGAAATACACAGGTCATATATCCTTCTTTATAACACTCATAGCATATATTAAAAAGCCATGCACCACTCAATCAAATATACTAGCCACTTTCGGCTCAATACATAAACATTTCTCATCATTCACACATGTATATACTAAATCCTCATTTCTATATTACATTTGGCACACTCAACATTCGATCTATCCCATCACATTATTTTAGTCTCCATCGGCTTATACTATTAATTCAAGCACTCATTTCTTACATAATTTAAACATGAGAAATTTAATTTAAGCACTTAAGAACTTACCTCTATTGTCGACAAATGACTACGGATCCTCTATTCCATGAGTTTAGCTTTTACTTTATTCGAGTTTGGTTCTTGAGCTCAATGTGGTTAAGTTATTACAGATGACTATTCCACCAATCCCTCTTTCCCTTTTTCCGAATTGGTCTCTCTTGCATATTAAAATCTAGCTATGCCCTTGACCGAAAGCTTAAGTCTTCACTCTTCTTTTGTTTCGGCTTACAAGAACAAAAATGAACAAAACTTTGTTCTTTTCACCCTTTTTCCTATTTTATTTATCTTATTTTATTTTAATACCTATTTCTAAACAAATTCCAATATAATAATATGAGAAAACATGAATTAGTGGAATGTTTCATATCATGGCCGGCCACTAATTATTTTTGGGGCAATTTGACATGCAAAGTCATGTATTTAAACCATACTATTAATTGGTCATCACAATTTTACCTAGCATACTTTCAAAGTTCACAACTAAGCCCTTTTAAGTCAAATTCACTATTATAAGACTAAATTAAAACACCAAAGATGTCACACATGAATTGGCACATATAATAGGCATCAGAATAATTATTAAATTATTTTTGTGACTCGGTTTTGTGGTCTCGAAACCACTTCCTGACTAGGGCCATATTAGGGCTGTCACACAACCCGAGCACTAACTTAGTAACTTTCTTTTCTTTAAAATTTTTTTTATCTTTCATGCATAAACTAACTCTTTGAATGCAGAAATTTAGGACCACACGGCCAGGCACACGGGCGTGCATTAGGCCGTGTGCACACTTAAAAACAAGGGCACAGTCGTGCACCTAGACCGTGCACAAACAAAGTAAAAATTTTCCCAAAACACGGGCCATCGATAAATGCCCACGGCCGTGCGATTTGGCCATGGCGACCTTACGAATTCCACACGAGCCATCAACACCTCTCCACAGCCGTGCGACATGGCCGTGGCAACCCTGCAGTATCAACATGGGCTTACACAAACCCCCACACCCGTGTTCGTAGCCCGTGGAAGACACTGTCAAATTTCACACGCTCGTTGCACATATCACACGATCGTGTGATACACGAACACAATCGCACACGGCCGTGTATACCATCACACGACCATGTGAGTAACGAAGACCTGATCTCCCACGGTCGTGTGAACCAACCACACGGGCGTGCTCATCGGAACCAGACACTATAAAGACCAATTTTCGAAAAACACGGGCTAAACATGACTCACATGGGCGTGTGACATGCTCGTGTGACCCAAAATGTATAAATATAAGGCATTTTTCACTTTCCCTTTTCACTCAAACCCTAACATTTCTCACCCAAACTTCCCCTAAGCCACCACAAACGCCGCCACAGCCCTCCAAACGCCACCATATACGATTTCATCCTTCCCACGCCCGTGTAACAGCCCCTCACGACCGTGCAAACTCATAATTGGTTCTATATTCTCATTCTTCTCATTTATTTTTTGTTTTATTTCATTTATTTAATTTTTATTTCATTTTATTTATTTTAGTCTAATTGTTGATTCAAGCATGGAATTAGGAAATATAGGATGAATAATCTAGAACAATATAAAATCAACTAGGATTGTACTTTTGCTTGCCATTTAGAATCCCATTCCTTTGCCATTTAAACTTCTATTTGTAATATGCCGAAAATTTCTATCATTGATATAGTAAAATAAAGAAATAAAGAAATAAAAAGAGAAATTTTGAGCTATATCAACAAAATCTATGTAGGAAGTGATTATGATGTATTAATCCAAGAAAGGACTAAATCGTAAAAGTGAGAAAAGTTTTGTGGCCCAAGAGTAAATACTTAAAATTTAAGGGGTTAAAGTGTAAATATGAAAAAGTTGAAGGACCAATAGTGCAAATGTTTTAAGGGTAGAATAATCTAGAAACTAAGGAAAATTGATGAATTAGGACTAAATTGAATAGGTGAAGAATTATGAGGGACTAAATTGTAATTTTACCAAATTAAGTGATGACTCAAGGATGGAATTTTAAAAGATCATAAAGGGTAAAATGGTCAATTGGAAGAGAGAGAAATCTAGAAAGTAATGATTACATTGATGATATTTTATAATTATATAATTAAATAATTATTATTTTATTAAAATTTAAATAAGATATTTTATTATTTTATTATTTTATTTAGTCTATATATATGTGTATGTGTGGAAAAAAAAAAAAGGGAGAAAACCACCACCCCTTTTCCATGCAATTCACGTTAGGAGAGAAGAGGGGAGAAAGAAAGTTTGGCTTTCTTTACAATTTGGTCCTTCCACCAAAAATTCACCATTTTCACCTAGAAATCAAAAGAATTTCCATAGCTACCGAAGGAGAAAAATGTTAAGGATGCTATGAGGAGTTAGAATATCAAGTTGGATTGAAGAAATAGAAGCTGGAGGAGAGAGAAAGTGAAGTTAAAGTTTGGAAACAATAAAACAAGGTAAGAACATCAAGATTTCCATGTATTTTTAAGTTTAATATTATTGAAAAAGCATGTAAATGATGTTAATGTAGAGTTTCCTTATATATGATTCTATGTTCTTGATATGGTAGTGAAGAGAAAATAAGATAAAGTGATGGGAAATGGTGTAGAGAAAGAAAATAAGGGTGATATAAACTTAATAATTAATATATTGCACTAAAATAGTTTTGGACAGCAGCAGTAAGCTAAATTTGAAAAATCACCAAAAATGGTAGAAACTGAATTAGAAGTTGAGTAAGATATGAAATTAAATATTGTTGAGTCTATTTTCATATAAAAGAAACAGAACAAGTAAATGAATTCTGTATTCTGAGATATTTATATTTTTGTGAGACTGGTTTAGAATGATTTTGGGATCCTCTATTTTGACTTTGGAAAATCACCAAAAATTGTATAAAAATAATTAGGGACTTAAATTTATGTGTTTGAAATCCTTAATGAGTCTATTTTCAATAGAAATAAGCAAGAACATCATCCGAGTCCCATACGAGGAGATAATTAAATTTTAATGAAGAAAAGTCGGAACAGTTATACAGCAGAACAGGGGTAACTTTAAAGAATAAAATGTACTTATTTCATAAACCAAAAATTTTTAAAATTTTATGGTAAGAAGATATGTGAGTCTAGTTTCAGGGAAAATTAATAGATCTTAATTTGGATTTCTGTAACTCAAGATATAAATAATTTAGTGACTATGATGCAGTTGGACAGCTTGAATGTTCACATATAAGTAAATAGTGAAATTATTGATAATGTTACTTATAAGCATATTATATAAATTAAGGATGTGGAATGGAGAGGAGGAGGAGGAAAATATGTATGAATATTCAGTTAGCATGACTAATTTGTATGTTTTAAGCCCAAGGACTAAATCGAATAAAAGTAAAACTTTATGGGTAATTTTGTAAAAATGTTAGAAATGATCAAATTACATGAAATGGATTATTTTATTATTTAAATTGAAAATTTTAAATGAAAATTGTTAATTTAGTTCAAGATCGGGGGAAAACATGTTTTAAGGATTAAATTGAAAAGTGTTAAAATTATGGAAAACTTTGATATTTTATAGAATTTATGGGCTCTCATTAATATGTATGATGACAACGGCTGGAAATAAGGATTAAATCGCAAGAATTTATTTTTCTGAGCCTAAGGGTAAAATCGTCATTAATTAAAAGTTTGGGGGCCAAATGGTAATTTTGCCTAGAGCATTAATTGAATGTATTAGAATATGGAATGAATGAAAACAATGGTCAAATTTATTTATAAAGATCCCAACGACTCAAATGCGAGACTTGAACGTGAAAAAGAAAAGATATTGGATTAATGAATTTATAAACACGGACAAGCAACGAGGTAAGTTCGTGTAACTTGAATTGTATTTTTAAACACTTGAAATATGTGGTTATGTGATGAAAATATGATTTGAATGATCAATGCATAATAATTGATGAAATATTGATAATACTCGATATAAAAAGAAAGTAAATCCCGATTGAATGGAATGGATTTCGATGGATCATTGGAAAAGGAATTGACGGTAAAAAGGATCTAGCCCGGACGGGTGATCCTATTCTGATGTAGCCCTCCCAAAGAATACAGGAAAAAGGATTAAGCCCGGAAGGGTAATCCTAATATCAGCCCTCCCAAAGAATATATGGGAAATGAGGTTCACGAGAGTGTGCTGGTGGCTCTCCCGAAGAATATATGCGTATAGGCCCTTCCGAAGAATACATGGGAGCTGAGGTTCATGGAAGTGTGCCAAGAATTGAGGTTCGCGGGAGAGTGAGGTTCGCGGGAGTGTGCTTACTGAAATGAAATGTGTAAGACCATGGTTGAAAGATACCATGGCAACGAATAAGACCATGGTTGAAAGATACCATGGCAATGAAAAAGACCATGGTTGAAAGGTACCATGGCAACACATGCATATGAATTGATGGACCCGGAATTGTACACTAAAAGTGTACTCCTGTATGAATTGACGGTTAATGAGATTGTACACCAGGAGTGTACTATTGGATATCCATCGAAATTCTGAGAAATTCAACGGGATAAATATAGAAGATGGTAAACACATAGCTAAAAAGGGTAAATGTGAATTGATGGATTACAGATTTGCATATTTTAAGTATACTATATGATTTTAACTATCGATATTCCGATAAATTCAGTAGATAAGAATCCTGACCAGAAAAGGAAATATGTATATAAAAAGATTTGTACATATATTCCTGAAGTACATGAAAAAAAAATGACAGTGATACTGGATATATGGAAATATAAGATGATGATATTTGTACATGGAATTTATTGATGAATATATGCATCCATGATTATAGATTCGTATACTTTAATAATATTAATTGTATGACGATGAAATTTCGAATGACTTAATGAATAAAGCCCTGACATGGAAATAATTTGAGCACGAAACAATAATCATGAAATTGAACTTGAAATATAAGAAAATGATATTTATTCGATATTTTAAAAAAATATGACATGGAAAATACATGTATTTGAAACGTACTTGATAATTATGCATGTTCAAGATTATGAATTGTCCCGGAATAAATATATACAAAATTCATGAAAACAAAAACAATGATACATGAAAGTTTGGTATAATGAATGATTTATGTTTTGAAGAAATGACAAGAGAATAATATGTATCATATTATATGAATATGTGGCTATCTTTAATATGCTGATACATGAAAATTGGGTAAGCCGTAATACGTAATAATCTCAAGTATGATATGTTGATACAATGAGTTTATGATTCTAAAATTATATGAAATATATTCAAGTATACTAATGACTGTTCTTGTTGACACTTAGACAAGTGCCAAGCTATCGGTTAAATGGTAATATGTTTATTATTTGATATGTCAAAAGGGAAAATGATCAAATGAAAACATACATATGTTTATGGAAGAGTGGTAAAATTTAAGTTGTATAATTTCTTATAAAATGAGTTATCATTTGATAAAAAAAAAGTTCTATAAACTCCGGTAATACCTCGTGACCCTATTCCAAGGATGGATATGGGTTGGGGTGTTACACTATTTGCATGCCATTTGGCAATAATTCTAATTTATATATGCAACCATAGTTCTTAGTTCTATTACAAGTCTTCAAAATGATTCGCTCCTACTATTTAGGTTAATCATCCATTTTGTTTTACTTTTAAAGCATTGTCACTTTCCATTTTATCTTGTTAATTTTTTTTTAGGACTAATGATCTTGTTATTTTATTAGGTAAGATGTCATCACGTGCTAAGAAGATTGTCGTCCCTGTATCCAAAAAGCGCAAAGGACAGGGAAGTTCATCAAGGCCCACCTCTAAGGCACGCCACCCATTCCTTACATTCTTGCAAGACTCTCAGGAGGAATGCTATCAGTTACTCCGGGCTCGCACTATTTCTGTGGGCCGATGTATCGACTAGGAGGCCCTTGAGCAAATTAATCTAGTAAGCAGTGTCCGAGCCCTACTGAGTACCGACCCATGGGACCAGTTATTCAGGGTCGTGGAACCAACTTAATTAGAACTCACTCTCGAGTTCTGCTCCACATTCCCCCTCAAGACCGTCATGAATAGATTCGACGATCCCGGCATGGTCCAATTCTGATTAGGAGGTCTTGTGCGATAGCTGAGCATCCCAGAGTTCAGTACAGCACTCGGACTTTATTCCGAACAGTTCATGGCCGAAGAAGACTTCCCCACCCTCTCCCGTCGCATACATATCAGGCCAGTCGAGTGTTGGTATGAGATCGCTTCGGGGAAGCAAGTCTACAACCCCAGCGTCAGTAAGGTGACCGCCCTCCCTCGTTCTTTAAGGTACATTCATGCTCTCCTCGCTCACACTCTGACAGGTAGAAGGGAGAGTACAGGCGTCGTCAAAACTCATGATGCATACTTCCTCTGGCACATGGCCAATGGCCACACTATCGACCTTGCTTACTTTATCGCATTGTCCATGCAACACTAGACTGAGAGGCACCGGAAGGGCGTTATCTCCATGGGCCCATACATTACGAAGCTAGGCTGCTACTTCGGCCTGTTCAATACCACGGCCCAGACATCCTCCTACACTTTCCTAGGCCAGATGTCCTCATAAGGCATCCAGAGCATGCTACACATGAGGATGGTGGAGCGACGACCAGGTGGAAGTCACTTCCACTTCCGCCTTGTCCAGGATGCCGTAGAACCAGAGGGCATTGCTGATGATGTCCCACCACCCCCACCAAAGGAAGATGAGCCCGCTGACCCACAGCACCCTAGACGACCCACTCAGACGGCAGCCTCACGTGTTGACATATCCGAGCGCCTGGATCAATTTGAGCAACAATGCTTTCAGCGCTTCGATTACATCGACGCCACTCTGGTACAAATATGTTAGCACCTGAACATCACACCACCGCCACGTGATCCATCCGAGGACTATTTCCTCTTCTTTTTATGTTTATGTTTATTTTTACTTTTATTTTTCTTTATTTTCTTTTTCTTAATTTTCAAACTTACCCACTAATATTTAGTTTCATTTTTTTTTCTAACTTTGTTTTCCTTTTCCAGTATAGTTTATTTTATTTCCTTTTTACATTTTAGTATTTTATTTTACTTGCTTATTTTATTTTATTTTACGTTCTTAACGGCTAATCCCACGGAAGTAAATTCCATTGACCCAAAATTCCCCACGACTACTAAATCCATTCGTAGTTTCAAATGAGCCTCACAGCTCAAATCTCTACGAAAATGGGAACACAGTGCCACACCTACCGGCACTCCCTGTCTCACAATTCATCCTAAATTCAGGGAGTTTTCAATTCTTTCCCTCTCTTTTGATATTATGCTTTTATTGCTAGATATATGTCTTTGTACATTGAGGGCAATGTACATCTTAAGTGTGGGGAGGGAAATTACTTAAATTCTTTCTATCCATAAAATCCCTGAATTTATACATATTATGCTTTATTCTTAAATCAAATCCTTAGTCTCCTATTAGGAATTTATTCTGACTGATTTATAAATTTTATTGATATGTTGAGAATTAAGATATAGGTGCTTGTACTTTGATTATTCAAACTTTAAAACATTAAGGAATCAAGCATGATAAGTTGAAATTTTTGAGAACTCCAATTTTTGCATAAGTTATCTTCCCTAATTTTAAGTACTATCTTGAGATTTGAAATTCGCATGATTGACATCAAAAGCCATAATTCTGGTGAGATCTTGAGCCTTTTTGAGCATACATTCTTTCGTGCTCACTTTTATTATTGCTTTGAGTGAGTCAACACTGAATTGTTATTCTAGAACTTGCTTTGATTATACATGTCAAGACCACATCATTGATTTGATATACCGAGATGATAAAGGCATCTAGGACTTAACCCACTCACTCCACAAAAGCCTACCTCCATAATCTAACCCTTAGTGAACCCCATTGAGCCTAACAACCTTTTCCTTGACTCACCCTCTAATTATTAACCAATAACCCATTTTTGTTGAATTTTCCATTCAATTACTTTTTGATCCCTATTTTTGTCGAGATTTGAGTTGAATTTACTATCTAAGCTTTATTCTCTTTTCTAGTATGTAAATCTTTACTCAATTTATTGTATTACTTGAATTGTTCTCAAATAAAAAAATGTATACATACAGTCAAATTCAGTTGTAATATGTAATAGTTCAAATTAAGTTTTTGCATATTTCTCTCTTAAGGCTACCAAAATGATGTTATTAAGCTTTGAAAATATGTTCCAGTGATAGAGATTTTTCTAGCTAGATAATTTTTTCAGTTCAATCTCAATTCTAACCCTCTTTTTGCAGCCTATGACAATACCCCTAACCAAGCCCCGTCACAACCATGAAAAGACCTCTTGATCAATATATCATATCAAACTATAGTGGTAGAGATTTGATTTTCGTGCAAGCTTATGGTAATAACTTTTCAGGCTGACTAAAGAGTGCTTAAAATTTTGAACCCTAAACACTTCGAGTGAATAGAGTGAACCTCTAGTGAGGATGTCAACTCCTGTTAATTAAGATGGAGAGATAACTACTTAGAAAGAAGGAAGAGACTTATGTTTTCAATGAACAATTTCTCAACTTAAATTGATTGAATCTTTGATGTTCTTCTGATTGAATTTTTCATTGTATGATTACCTGTGGATTAGTTTGAAACATTATTAATAAAGATTATAGGTTGAGAAGAATGATTCTTTTTAGGGATTGAGATTTTGCTTGAGGACAAGCAAAGGCTTAAGTGTGGGGGTATTTGATAAACACTAAATTGTACATATTTTTACCTCATGTTTAGCCTATATTTGGGATGGATTCTTATCAATTTCGTGAGAATTGGTGCTCTTAATCCTTCCTTTTTATATCTTATACTCAGGAGAGCATAGGGAAGAAGAAAGAACGGAAAACAGGCCAAAAATGATGAAAAACGGGCCAAAATGTACGAACAACACGGGCAAAGAAATGCCACACGGCCGTGCCACATGGCCATGCCATATGAAGATCACACGGTCAAGTCCCCGACAAGCACGGCCAGGTCACACGGCCGTGCCTCAACTGATAAAAGCACACGGCCTCTGTCGACGTCATACGGGTGTGGCACACGGGCGTGTTCTAGCCGTAAGGAAGGGGAATTTCACTCGAATTGGGATGCTTAGAGGCTAAGAAAGGCTCCCCATAAGCTCTATATATAAAGACCTCATGAGGCAGAAGCAACAGATGTTTTTAGATATCTTTCTTCTCGTTTTTCTGCCACACTGAGGGTAGAAGCAAGGGATTACTCCAAGGGAGAAAGCCGATTAATTCATCTCAGAAGCTAAAATTCTGCAGCAACATAGAGGATCTCCCTAAATTCCTTCAGGGGTTTTTGGTTTCCTTTATGTTTTGTTATTTTATATCTTCTGACATGTTTTCCTTCGTTATTATGAACTAAACCCCTCAAATACTCGAGGTGGATGAAACCTAAGACAATTCTTGTTATTTATTCTTGATTTATTTGATAAATACTTGAATTGTTCTTAATTATGCGTTCTTCATTCTTGATTTAATAATCCTAGGTATTAATTTAAGAATTAGATGTGCTTAGAGTAGAGGAGCAAAAGTCCCTGTGATAAGAGTAGATCTACCATAATTAAGCGGAGTTGCATGCAACCCTAGACATAGGGCGACATAAATCTGTCGGATTAGGGTCAAACCTAATATGGGGAACCATAGATCGAATTAATGCAACCTAAGGAGTTAATTAATAAAGGAACTTTAATTAACAACTTAGGCCTAGTTGCTCTACGCCTCGACGGAGGGTTTAGCATAAGTTAGGGATCTCTACGGATCAAGTCAAGTAAAGAAATCATATAGTTCAAGAAAATAATAACAAGTGAAGTTTTGGTGGATTCTCCCTTAAGTATTGTCCATATAAATCAGCTTTTCCCCAAAAGTTTTCCCAAATTTACTCTTTACACTTTCTTAGTTAGTTTTAAAATTAGTTTAAACAATCCTCTTTTATTTTTAGGCTAGATAATAGAAAAGAAGTGAGTACTAGTACTTTTGGTCCCCTTGGGTACGATAACTCGGTCTTGCCACTAAGCTATACTACTGTTCGACAGGTGCGCTTGCCTCAACGTTGTGATATTAGTTGGTTTTGATGTGATCAAGTTCTTTATAAATTTAATTACTTCATATCACGCGATATCACTCTTCAAATCCCTGAATTTCATACCACTAACTTGTTGCATTGTTCTCAAATTTCGAATTCTCACTTTCACTCTCTACATTAGTCTCAATCTCCTATTAGGAATTAATTTTGATTGATTTATGATTTTTATTGATATGTTGAGAATTAAGACATAGGTACTTATGCTTTGATTATTCAAACTTTAAGACATTAGGGAATCAAACATGATAAGTTGAAATTCTTGAGAATTTAAATTTTTTCTAGGTTATTTTCCCTAATTTTAAGTGTTATCTTGAGATTTGAAATTAGCAGAATTGACATCAAAAGCCATAATTCTGGTGAGATTTTTTAGCCTTTTGAGCATACATCCTTTCGTGCTCACTTTTATTGTTGCTTTGAGTGAGTCAATACTGATTTGTTATTCTAGAACTTGCTTTGATTATATGTCGAGACCACATCATTAATTTGATATACCAAAATGATAAAGGCACCTAGGTTTAACCCACTTACTCCATAAAAACCCTACGTCCATAAATTAACCTCTAGTGAACCCCATTGAGCCTAACAACCCATTCTTTGACTCACCTCTAATATTAACCTATAACACTTTTTGTTGAATCCCATTCAAGTATTTTGATCACTATATTTATCGAGATTTGAGTTGAATTATTATCTAGCTTTGTTCTCTTTTTTCAGTTTGTAAAGTTTATAAATATTTAATTTAAATATTTGATTTGTTCTTAAAAAAAAGTGTATATATAGTTAATTCAGTTATAATTCATATTTCAGTTATAGTTTAATATTTTTGCATATTTCTATTATACGCTTCCTAATCCAGAACGATGTCACCATAAGGCTTAGCTCTAGAAATATGTTTCAGCGATAGAGATTTTTCCAGCTAGATGATTTTTCAGTTCAATCCCGATTCTAACCCTCTTTTTCAGCTTGTAACAACACCCCTAACCAAAGCCCCATTACAACCATTGAAAGACCTTTTGATCAATGTGTCATATCAATCTATAGTGGTGGAGATTTGATTTTCCTGCAAGCTTATTATAATAACTTTTCAGGTTGACTAATGAGTGCTTAATTTTTAAACCCTAAACACTTTGAGTGGATAGAGTGAATCTTTAGTGAGGATGTCAACTCTTGTTAATTTTTATTGAGAGGTAATTACTTACGAGAAAGGAGAAAACCTATGTTTCTATGATAAAATTCTCAAACTTAGAGTGTTTGAAACTTTAAAAAAAGGGGCAAATTAGGCCCAATTCAGCAATCAACATGGTCTAGAGGTTCACCACACGGCTGTGCCACTTTAACAGGCTCGAGCACAGCCTGGTCGTCGATCCACACGGGTGTGGCACACAGGCGTGTCCCTCTCGTGAGGAAGTCCAATTTCACTTGGAAAAAGCTACTTAGGGGCTAAGAAAGGCATTCCAAAACTCTATATAAAGACCCTAGGAAGCAACTACAAGGGTTTGATTTTCTCCTGCCAAGGAGACATTATTTTCCTACCAAGATGGGGAGTTACAAACAGGGAATTACTCAAAGAGAAGCTGATTGATCCATCCCAGAAGCCAGGATCTACATCAAGACAGAGGATCTCCCTTCAATCCTTTCAGGAGTTTTGGGTTTTCTTATGTTTTGTTATTTTATTTCTTCTAAGATGTTTTCTTTTATAATTATGAACTAAAACCCCAAATATCTAAGAGGGATGAAACCTAAGACGGATCTTGTTATTATTATCTGAGCTGTGTGATAAATATTTGATTTGTTCTTAATTGTTTTTTTAATTCTTAAATTGATATGTCCGGGATATTGATTTAAGTTAAATGTGCCTATGTAGAGGAGCAAAAGGCCCTACATAGGAGTAGATCCAACACAATTAAGTGGAGTTGATCGCAATCCTAGACATAGGACGACGAAAATCTACTGGATTAGAGTCAAATCAAATATGGGGAGCCATAAATCAAGTTAATGCAAGACTAGGGGTTTTAACTAGAAAGAGATTTCAGTTAATCAACCTAGGATTAGTTGTTCTTATCCTCGACGGAGGTATTAACATAATTTAGGGATCTCTACGGATCAAATCAAATGAAGAAATCATTTGGTTCAGAGTTAGATAATAAGTGAAGTCTGGATGGATTCTTCCTTAGGTATTGCCTTAATCAATCAGTTTTCCCAAAAGCAATATCTCTATTTACTCCTTGCCATTTCTTTTCAGTTTAGTTTAGATTAATTTAGAAACAAAACCCCTTTTTATTTTTAGGCTAGAAAATAGGAAGAAAGTCATTACTAGTACCCATAGTTCCCTGGATTCGATATTCCAGTCTTGCCACTGACTATACTACTATTCGATAGGTGCACTTGCCTTTTATCGTGATATTAGTTAGTTTCTAGGTACGATCAGATTTTATTACTTTATCATCATCACTTGAGATCACGATCACGATGCATCATTGAACACAGTGAAGTCCTTCCCAGACTTCAGCTGAACCAATACTGGCACCTCAGTCAGAACATTCTTCAACCTATCGAAAGCCTCTTGCTGTTTCTCAGTCCATACAAACGGTACTCCTTTTCTCAGAAGTTTCGTTAACGGTGCAGCAATTAAAGAGAACCCTTCCACAAACCTTTTGTAGTACCTTGCCAAACCCAGAAAACTCCAAATTTTCGATACAGATCTCGGCAGCTTCCACTCCAAAACCGCCTCAATTTTTTGAGGATCCACCCTAATCCCCTCAGCAGAAACAACACTACCTAGAAACATCACTTCTCACAACCAAAATTCACACTTGCTGAATTTCACATACAGTTGCTTCTCCCTCAATACTTGCAGAACAATACGGAGATGCTCATCATGCTTCTCCTCAGTTTCTGAATACACCAGAATATCGTCTATGAAGATGACTATGGATTGATCCAAGTAAGGTTGGAATACCCGATTCATCAGATCCATGAAAGCTACAGGTGCATTCGTCAATCTAAACAGCATTACTAGAAACTCGTAATGACCATATCGAGTTCTGAATACTGTCTTATGAAAATCCACCTCTTTGACCCTTAACTGATGATATCCAGACTGAAGATCGATCTTGGAAAATATCGACGCTGCTCTTAGCTGGTCAAACATGTCATCCATCCTTGGCAGAGGGTACTTGTTCTTAATCGTCAGTTTGTTCAACTGGCAATAATCGATGTACATACGCATTATCCCATCTTTCTTCTTCATGAACAGTACCGGTGCTCCACATGGAGACACACTTGGCATAATAAACCCCTATCCAACAACTCTTGGATTTGCACCTTCAACTCCACCAACTCCTTCGGTGCCATCCTATAAGGTGCGATGGACACTTGAGCCATTCTAGGCAACAAGTCAATTCCAAATTCGACTTCATGATTCGGAGGCAACCCAGGAAGCTCCTCAGGAAAGACATCTTGAAATTCTTTGACAGTTCTAACCTCTCCTACAGTCAAAGCCTCAGCATCAGACTGACTCACATATGCCAAATATGCCTCGCAACCCTTGTGAATCAGCTTCTCAGCCCTCAAAGCCGAGACAACATTGGACAAGTAATCCCTGCGCTCCCCTATAACCATCACCTCCTCATCCTCCGCGGTCTTTAACACCATCTATTTAGCAGCACAATCCAGAGTCGCCCTATGCTTAACTAGCCAGTCCATTCCCAAAATGAGATCGAACTCTCCAAATGGTAGCTCCATTAAGTCCGCAGAGAAAATCTTACGTTGAGTCTCTAAAGGCACATTTCTAAAGAGTTTGTCTACGCAAACCGAGTGACCCAATGGACTTATCACAGTTACCCCACTCATAGTTTCCTCAAAGTGCACACACAACGTCCCAGATACATCACATGCAACATAAGAATGGGTAGAACCAACATCTATCAAGGCAGTGTATGGCATGCTAGAAATAAAAAATGTACCGGTTATGATGTCAAGTACGTCACCCTCATCTTGACAACGAGCAGCATACACCAACGCTGGCTAGCGAGGCTCACCATTTCCAGCACCCTTGCCCAGTGCTCCACGTCCACGACCATTTCCATCACCGCCCCTACCTTGACCACAGCCTCTTAGCGGTTGTGGTCTACCTCGCACTAGTTGAGCAACCCTCTGTTCAGTAGCTTCTGTCTGAGTCAACCTCTGAGGACAGTCCTTAACTCTATGCTCCTTGGACCCACACAAGAAACATGCCCTAGTACGCTTCCAACACTATCCCAGATGCACTCTACCACAATCCCTAGAAGCCTGCGGTCTAACCACATTCACCAGAACTGCTCGAACCGGTTCGTCCACTCTAGCCCTTTTAACATTTCTGCCTGCAGCACCTGAGAGTCCAGAATCCCTCCTTAATCAATTTTGATCCTTCTCACAGTTCTGCCTTTCCGTTCGTTTCACCTCTTCGGTTGTCGTAGCCTTTTCTACCAGAGCTACAAAGTCATGCTCCCTCTACGGAGCTATCAGCACCCTAAGCTCATCCCTGAGGCCATCCTCAAATCATATGCTGCGTTTATATTCCGTAGCGATTATCCCACTAGCGTACCTACTTAACCTTAAGAACTTAGCGTCATACTCTACAACAACCTTATTACCCTGGGTCAGGTTCAGAAATTCCTTCCTTCGAGCGTCCACATAGCTCGCCCCGACGTACTTCCCTTTGAAGGTCGTCTTAAACAACTCCCAAGTGACTCGCTCAGCTGGGGTACTATCCCTCACAGTGATCCAACACCAATAGGCCTCATCTCGCAGTAGAGATACTGCTCCCTTAAGCTTTTGCTCCACTGAGTGTAATATCCCGAATTAGGGCCTAATCAAAATAGTGGTTTTGTGACCACAAATCTGAGATAGAAATAATTATTTTATAATTATTTTGAAGTTTATAATATGATTGTATGATTGTGTGAAAATTTCGTGAAGAAATTCCATGCATAAAGTGCTTAATTTGAAATAAGGGACTAAATCGAATAAGTTGCAAAATTTGCATTCTAGAAGTTTCTAGTATGAAATTGCTTTGGAATATTAATTAGGAGGTCTTAAATAGCAATTTGGCCAATTTCTAAGTTTATGGAC
The DNA here is from genome assembly GCA_020496765.1 of Gossypium stocksii. Lineage (NCBI taxonomy): Eukaryota > Viridiplantae > Streptophyta > Magnoliopsida > Malvales > Malvaceae > Gossypium > Gossypium stocksii. Next base: position 64,293,165 of record CM035626.1, read on the forward strand.
AAAAATTGGACATGAATGGAATTTTTGAAAGTTTAGTAAGGAGGGGCATTTTGGTTATTTGGATATTTAATGGAATAAAATGAGAAAAATAACACAAAAATTAATCATCTTCTTCATATGTTGCTGCCGAATTTTTCTCTCCACCATAGCTAGGGTTTCAACACTTTTAAGCCTTGATTGTAAGTGATTTCCATGCCCGTTTTTAATATTCTTTACATTTTTGAAATCCTTATAGCTCGGTTTATCTATTTCTACCAATATTTTGAGTTAGGGTTCATATTTGGAAAAATACCCATAGGTGAAATTTGTGTATTTTGATGTTTTATGATAGAATATGAGGTTTCAGACTATGTTAGACAACTTGTGCTACTCGGTTTTGGGTAAAAACGAGTAGAACTGCTTAATCGGTAAAAATACCAATTGTTCATAAGTGCATGTTATAGTTGGAATTTGAGCTTGCTAATGGTTAATAAATGATCAGCATGTCCTAAAACATAAGAATTTGGAATAAAATTTAATTTCCGAGCCTTGGGGAAAAAGTGTAAATATGTAAAAATTTAGGGGTAAAGTTATAATTTTGTCAAAATTTGAATTAAGGACTTTTTTGATAATGTGAGTATTAAATGAGCTAAATGTGCTATTTTAGATCAAGAAAAATGAGATTCAAGTCGTGAACGAGGGAAAAACAAAGTAGTTGAGGAATAGGCTCGATTTCAAATATTTTGCCATAAGGTAAGTTCATGTGTAAATAATGTAACATAATCATTATTTTTAAGTTAATTGATGTTATTTATATGATATGCTGATTTTTATCATGAAATTTATGCTTTGTGGTTATTATCGAATAATATGCAAATTATGTGTGCTACTTGTTAAATATAAATTGCTACTGAGTATTGGTTTCGGTATTCTGTGGAAGACGACAAGGATATATGATCGAGGAAAATCCCGTTTGAACCTTGGGAATAGATTAGGATACAAGTGACATGTCACTAAGATGATTGAGTTTCAAACTCGTTGAGTTGAGTTCGAGTTCGTGAGAAGTAACTAGGCATCCGAACTCGTTGAGTTGAGTCCAAGTTCACTTATAGATGTGAACGCCCGAACTCATTGAGTTGAGTCTGAGTTCACTTATGGGCGAGTTACATGGTTGCTTGATTACATATGTGGCACTTATGTGCAAATTATCCATGTATTCGAGTTATATTTCGATGTGTTCAACGGGTAAAATTCTAGAGAAATGGAAGAACACTCAAGATGCAAGTGTCATTTTGATAAGTGTTGCGAAATGGACACTTTGGACAGGTATGTACTTGACCCTCTGGTTGAAACTTGATACAAAAACAAGAATGTGGTAAGATGATAAATGATGATTAGAAATGTGATATATGTCTTGGTGATACCATGCTAGTGTTGTTTGGTATAATTGCTTTGTTATGTTACTTGTTATTTGCATATGAACTTACTAAGCATTTATGCTTACTCCCTCCTTTTTATTCATTGTAGTTTTGGACAAGCTGGGTCAGGAATCGGGATAGGTCGAAGGCTCGTTCATTCTATCCGAAGAACTTTTTGGTAAAATGGCTTGTAAAACTTAAGTATGGCATGTATGGCAATATACCAATTTTATGTAAATAATCTTGTTATATGGTTGTGGTTTGGCTGAGAAAATGCTTGATGATGATTAGTCATTGGGATGGCTAGTCTAGATCATGTTTGATGCCATGTGAGTTTAATATGTTATCTAGTTCATGAAAATTCATAAAAAGATGAATTTGCCATAAAACAGAACATTACAGTAACAATGATGTGAGTTTCAAAAATTACTAAAAATAGTAGAAATCAAATTAGGTGATGAATTCAATATGAAACTGAAGCTTATCGTGTCTACTTTCATATAGGAGAAGCAAAATAGGTAAAGGAGTTATTTGTTGTGAGATATTTGAGTTTTAGTGAAACAGGGCTAGAGTGATTTCTGGATCCCCTGTTCCAACTTTGGAAATTCACAATAAATTGTAAACAAATAATTGGGAGGTGTACTTTATATTTTCAGAATCCTTATTAAGTCTAGTTTTAAGAGAAATAAATGGCATAGTCACATGAATTTTTTACAGAGGGAAAAGTGGTTCGTAGTAAGCAGAGGTTATTGTAGTCAAGTTCTAAAACAGGGGTAACTTCAACTAATAAATTATACTAATTGGCCTGACCAAAAATTCTAGAAAAACTTTAGTAGATAGATATATGAGTCTAGTTTCAGGGAAAATTTACAGATCTTGATTTCAAGTTTCGTAACTCGAGATATGATTTTTTTAGCGACCATGAAGCAAAAAGACAGTTTGCTACGAGAATTAAATTAGTTGTTTTAAAATTTAAAAAGTGATGAAATAAGTTTAGTAACACCTCAAGCTCGACTCCGGCGACGGTCTCGGGTAAGAGGGCGTTACACTGAGCAATCCAAGTCATTCATGATTTGCTCCGTGGCCTCCAACCAGTATTCGGCCACATTTGGGGCTACTCCAGATATGCCCCTAAAAATCTCCGCTGCGTTAGCTCAGAGTCGCTCAGAAATAGACCCTCGATTCATAGTCCCTGTACTTGCTCCGTGACCCTTTCCAAAACCCTTAACATTGCCTGGGACAAAGCATTGTCCCCTGCAACCCGATCATACGACCTAGTCTCAGTCACCAGCGGCGCCCATACCTCATCAGCTGGCATATGTCCCAAAGATGAAGACCTAACTTGTACACTACCTCGGCCACGTCCATAGCCTCGTCCACGAGCTGCCCTCGTACTCATATCATATTATCTGATTACGAATTTTATGAATTAGTTCATTATTTTGGTGTTTGTTACAGATGTCTTATGTACAGATAGTATTTTTCAGAGTTTTATTTTCGAAGAATCGTAGCCTAGCTACAGTCTCCATCTTCTAAGGTTTTCATTTTTTTCCTATTGTCTCAGTCTCTACAGTTTCAATATTACCGTAACTACAGAATCTTAGTAGGGTCTTAGTACTATCTACAGGAGTATAACAGTATTACAATAAGGTACAGTATAGTAAAAATACTTATAGACTTGGTGCCGGAGATTTGGTGTGCCACTCTTCAAAAACCCGATTGCAGAAAACCAAATTTTAGTAAGAATAAACTTTGTTTTTAAAGTAAAACCTTAAACTTTTAGTAAAATATGTATGTCTTTGAAGAAAATCAATCGGAAAAAAGGGTTTTTCTTAAGAAATTTCTCAAGCCAATTTTTAAACATACCTTTTTGGGTCTTAATTTAAAATTTGAGAAAACTTTTTGGGCCCAATCCACAGCCAAGTTGTTGCAACTGGGCTCTGATACCACTAAATGTAACATTCCAAACCCGGCCCAAACGTTATGGCCAGATCTGGTGTGTCACATGGATGATGAATGACACCTCGTTCATTTATTAATAAGTTTGGCAAAATCATTTTAAGAGTTTTGAGAAAATAAACAGGTTATTTAATGAAAGTCCTATCCACTATTAGTTGGAGTCTATTTCTTTAAAAGACCCTATCTCGTCATTAGGTTATCCATTTTTTGTGAACGATATGTTTTGGAAAACGTTGATTAGTTTTGGAATAAAAATATGCACAGCCTTAATCTATTAAGCTTAAACAAGCAATATTTAAATAAATAAAACCAAAATAATTAATGAGCGGCCTTATTACAAATTTAAACCCAAAAATTAAAGAATACTGGAATAAAGAGAACTTTAGGAAAAATTTAAACTGAAATTAAAACAGTTCACGTGGCCGCTCTGAATCCCTCGTAGCTCCAAGTCTTCTAAGGTTGGGGTTCACCTACATGGATGAAAAGGAAGGGGTGAGTTTGTGAAACTCAGTGTGTAAGCTAAACCCAACCAGAGTCAAGATCAGTTCAAGCTCAACTGGACCAAAGCCCTATTCAAGTACAGTGTTAACTGGGCCTTAGCCCTATTCATAAAGCAGTAATTCTTGGGCCTTAGCCCTATTCAATAAACAGTGTGGCCTTAGGCCCATTACAATAACAGATCAGAAAGTTATGCATGTATGCAAAGCCCAGCCCAATCCAGCCCTACCCACCACCCGTACCAACCCTACACACCATGTGGGGAATAACTCAACCCTCCCAGCCCTACATACCATAGTCGCAGCTTAGCTGCTTAATCAGATAACGTGGCCAAGCCACTAAAACAGTAAAACGAGGTAAGGTCTCTAACAGTATACGTGGCATTGCCACTTAGCACTTCCTCCATAAAAACCCAGTCCCATGCAACAATGTATATTATGACATGGCATAAATAAAATAGATACAATTTAGCATACAAATCAGTCAACTTAACCCTAGAGGTAAAATGGTCTTTTTGCATCTAGGGGTAAAATAGTAATTTTCCACCCTTAAGGGATATTTCAGTAAATTTTCCAGTTTTTAGGGTTTCATGCTCATTGCAATTTGTTAACAGCCCTAACGTCATCCAAGTACTTATTTAGCCTATTTTATTAAAACAGAGTTATCGGGCCCTAGAACCACTAATGGCCCAAGGGTGTCCACTAGCTACTACGGCCCACCAAGCCCAAATTTTACGTCTGTTTTAGTATAATTATCACCCAGATTATCAGAATACACTTACCGCTCATTTTCACCCATATGGGGCCATAAGCCTATTGGGCCCAAATTTGGCCCTTCGAGGCCTAAAACCACCAACGTGCACCGATATGCGCACACATCATTCTTACCATTTTTTATTATAGATTTTACTAATTCAAACCAACCCACGAGTGCTCGCATGATCGCAAGCACTCGAAATGCCAGAATTTCAACATTTTGGCTTTTTGGCTTTTGCCGATCTAGTCTACTAGTGGGTGTCGATTACACACATGTTTTGCGATATACTCGGAAGTCCGTTGTGTGAATATAATACAATCAATTAAACCATATGTCAACTAAAATCCAATTGAATAATCGTTAACAACTTACAAACCTATTCGGCCACCATAGAGTACCACTAATCCCTTAACTTTGTCGACTCTAACCACTAGCTCTAGATCTAGATTGCTTCAACGGTCCCAGTCTCCAATGTTCCTTGATAGATAGCTTCCTTTCCACACTAGATCACAAGTAAACTAAAAGAAAATACTAATATCAACCTTAGCCAAAATCGACAGCCACCCTAAGGAGTTAGGGGTTTTCAGCTTTTCTTGGATCACAAGTTAACGAATGAAAGGGGGTTTCGAGTACTTACCAATGTTGTATTTGCCCAAAGAAGCATCTCCAGTCCAGCCTAATCCAGATCTAGTATAGATCTAATCGAAACTTGAAAAGAAAATAGATCCGAGTGATCTAAAGATTTAGTTCCTGAATTACTATAGAGTATGGAGGTTTTGACTTTTATACGAAGAAGAAGAATAGAAGTTTATAGAATGGAGAGGAGATGATTGACAGAGGGATGAGAGAGTGTGAGTTTCTACTTTTGGAAGAGTTGGGTTGAAGAAAATAATAGAGATTCGGCCAATGAAGAAATCAGCAATAATAGCTTCGGTTTCGGCTTTTATGGTAATCGGCTAGGAGGCTTTGAGAAATGAGATTGCCTTAATTGATGGAGAAAAGAAGAAGAAAATAGTGAAAAGAAGAGGAGAGTTTTTATTCAGCTTTTCAAGAAAAGAGATGAGAGATTCGGCTTAGGTAAAATGGCAAAAAGAGATCACCCTCCTTCGGGATTTTGGCTTTTAGAACTAAATGAGAAAAAAGAAAAAAGGAAGGAAAGTGAACCGAATGGGAAACACCACTTGCACCCTACCTAATTGACACTAAAACTTGCCCAAAATAAAACCCGAAAAAGAAGCAAAGAGGGCATTCGGCACACTAAAGTTACACTTGCCGAAAATGCAAGTTCAACACCCACTAGTCAAATTTGCTCCTCCAAGACCCCCTACAATCGTCCATCACTTGTTTCCCCATTCAAATTCCCTAAATTTTCTCCTCTTATCCCTCATTGATTCAATCCCATGAGCACCTCAAACTCTTCCCAACAGAGTTTCACTTGGAGTCCACCACATGCTTGAACATGCATTAAAAATAAAACATCACATTGCTTACCATGAGACTTGAACCTTAGCTCTTGCACAGCTTCCACATCCCACCCCTTGTGTCTTAAGTGGCACCACCTTGCCACTTTAACACAAGCTTACTTGTGTCTTAATTTACCAACATTGTTTTAAAAGCCCACTTAGTTAGAGCCCCTTCTCCCTTAGGTCCAAATTTTTAAAATTCTACTGGGTCTTAACTTAAGCCTAAGCCTTCTCAAGGCCCACTAACACACTCAAAACATAATTTAGCACTTTCAAACAAGCAAAAAATTAAATTCAAGCAAAATCACAAAAATCTCAAAAATTAGGGCATTACAGGATTTTGTATCTGGATTTCAGTTGACCTCAAGCAAGAAAGATGCAATCTGGATTATTGTGAATAGATCGACTAAATTGGCTTATGTTGTTTCAGCTCACACAGATTATTAGCTTAAAAAGCTTACTGAGTTATATGTTTCTAAGATATCGATTAGATCCTTTACATGTGATTAGTCCGTCTGAGATTGAGATTAAGTCTGATATGACGTAGGAGGAAGAACCGATTTGCATTTTGGCACGTGAGACTAAAGATCTAAGGAATAAGAAATTTTCATTGGTTAATATACTATGGCTTAAACATGGAGTTGAAGAAGCAACGTGGGAGGCAGAGGATACGATGAGGGAACGTAATTCGAACCTATTCACCGGTAAAATTTTTAGGGACGAAAACCCCTAAGGGGGAGAGTTGTAACAGCCCAATCTAGACCCTAATCGGAACGGTGGTTTTGGGACCACAAATCTAAGTCAAAAAAAATATTTTTTAAATTATTTTCTATGTTTATTTTGTGTGAATTTATATCTGTGAAATTTTTGTAATTTAATTTTGTTGTTTAGGTTTCCGATTAAATAAAAGGACTTAGTCGCGTAAAATAAAAATTTGATAGTTAATGGGTAGGGACCAAATTGAATATGTCTTTATAAATTGAAGTGTTTATGTTGCAATTATGCCATTGAGTAAATGAATGGACGGTAATAGCATGCATTATTAAGTTTAAAACATTAAATTTATATTAGTAAATAAATAATAAAATGTTATTATAATAATGTATGTTATAAAATAATTTATCATGCACTTGTCTTTTATTTCTTCATCACCAAATGTGCCCTTAAAATACATGTTTTAGTCATTAAGTTTAAAAGGGTAAGAATGGAAACATGTATTAATAATATAGTTGTATATATTATATTATATGATAGTTAAAAACAAGCTTTATTTCATACTTCTTCATCCGAATAGCCAAATAAGAAAGAAAGGAAAAAGAAAACCTAGGTTCGGCCATATTCAAGCTCAATCAAGGTATGTAACTAGCTCAGTTTTTGATAGTTTCTACGTTTTTGAGATCGCTGCTTAGTAACCTTCAAGACCCATGCTTTAATTTTTAATTTTGATGAATATTTTGAGTTATGCCATTGATGAGAACTTGTGACTTTTATTGTTTGATGGTGAATTATGAAAGATATGGAGTGGGTTAACATATTATGTAAAGGAATTTTTGATGATTTTGTGTAATTAGGACTTAATTGCAAAAATAAAAATGTGGGGGGACTAAAATGTGAAATTGATGAGAAATATGGGCTTATTTGGACACTAGGAATATTTGGCCTACCTTGGGTGTAATTAATTTTGCATATTTTGTATTTTATTTATTAGGGCTAAATTGTAAAAATTGTAAATGTCAGGCGTAAAATGGTAATTTGCCCATTTATGTGTTTTTGGAATAAATTGAATGAAAATATGTTTGAGTGAGCTTAATTTGAATATGTTTAGATCAAGAATAAAGAAATCGAAATTGGATCGGGGAAAAGCCAAAGTTGTGGACTAGTCATCCCGTTCTGTTTTTCATCGTCCGAGGTAAGTTTATAAGCAAATATACATACATAATTTTAGTTAAATGTGAATTATATATGCTGAATTGGAATATGTAAATATATATATGTATTAGTCGAATCTATGCAAGCTTGATTACCTTACTTTTGAATCCACTTCGATCGAGTTATGATGTCCGAAACCCCCGTATGAACCTTAGGAATAGTTGAGATACATATGTCATGACATAGGGTTCCGATATATGTATACGTGTAAGACCATGGCATCGATATGTGACTCCGATATATGTGTGTGAGTAAGACCCTGTCTGGGACTGTGGCAACGATATGTGGCTACATGTAAGACCACGTCTGGGACGTTGGCATTGTACGATATGTGTGATTACCCGAGTGTCCTATCCAATTTTGAATGGTTCATCGGGCAATGATAAGTCGTGTTCGAGTGTGTAAAATGAGCTAAATGGCAGGTATGAATCAACTTGATGTTTACTTAAGATAAAGTGAATGAGCAACTTGATACTTATTACAAATCATGTGTATTGCAAATAAAGATTATATGAGAGATAGATAAGTATATTTGACCTTGTGAATAGTATTGAATGAGTCCCAATTGTATGCATGTGTGATAATGTGTATTCAGCCATATAATTAATATATGCATATGAAGTTATATTATAACACATGAGCTTATATATTTGTGTGTATGTGAACTATGTTTTAATGACTATTTGGCTTTGGAAGTTAAATAATAATATGTTAAATTGGTTAATCGAACATTCAGCCAAGGTGCCATTTACGATTAAATTACTACCCATTTGAGGTAAGGTAAGTAAGTACCTTGATTATTTGTTGCAAATCTTAAAGACGCAAATGAAGAATATAAGTGTAAGCAATATGTGTATTTGACTTTGTGAATGAGTAACTTGGGTATCATGCATATTCCAAAACATGTGCCTATATGATTAGGTATATTCGGTTGTATAATTAACATATGTATATGAAGTAGTATCGTGATATACGAGCTTATGCGCTTGAATGTTTATGAACTAAGTTCTTTTATGTCTATTTGGTTTTGGAAGTTGACTAACAATATGTTAAGTGACTATGTGGGTATTCGGCCAAGTAGAAAAATTGCTTATAGAAAAAAAAAGCAAATGTTCTAATTATTTCATTTGTAAGCTTGAGGTCAAGTGTAATGAGGTTAATATAATTTCGATAGTTGAAATGAGTTGAATAAATGTCATTGAGTTGTTATTTGTTTATGAGTTACTAAGCTATGAAAGCTTACCGCGTTTATTCATGTTTACTCTGTTTTATAGATTGGAATCCAAGTTACAAGCTCAGGAGTCATCAAGGAAGTTTATCACACTATCGACCGTCTTTGGTATTTTATAAGCCGAAATTATTTTAAAATCTATGGCATGTATAGGCTGGAATGTGTTTTGAAATAAGGAATTTGGGTTATGTATAAAAAGCCATGCGGAAATGGCTTGTTTAAATTGTTAAGCTCGGTTTCAAGGTTTGGTCAAGATACAGTTATGTTTGGCTTTGGTTTTAGTGAATTGAATATATATATATATATATGGCTGTATGATTCGATATTAAGGTGAGATAGTTTTGCATATATCTAAAGTGATGATACCATGGTATACTAATGTTGGAAGTTTAATATGTTTAATACTGAATGATGGTTTAAACTTGGTTGATTATGGTCATGACATATTTGTTAAATTAAATGCTTGCTATATACGTGAGATACATTTGGAGAAAGGATTAATGGCTTGATTTAATTGGTTAATGTTTGAAGTTATTATATAAATGCATAATTAATTGTCGGTAAGTGAGTAAGTAATGGAAGTAGTGTAATTAATATGTTTATGTTTGGTCAAGGCTTTGAAAATGGCCAAATGATTAATAATAATTGTTAAAAAGTATCATGGTGGCTTAATGCAAAATAGGTGAGTTGCTATTAAGTTTTGAATATTAGTTTATATACATTATGCGCCTATATCATAGTTTCTAACGAATGGAGACAGTTGATACTAAATGTTCATACGATGTTGAGTTAAGTAATAATATCCACCTTTTAAATTCTTTTATTATATTTGAGTAATTATTTACTTATATTTATATCTCAATATAATTAGAATTGGTTTATACTTAATACGCCAAATGTGATATTGCTGATTATGCTATGTACTTAATTTGTGGTTTATAAAATTTAGGTGAACAAATAAATTTATTTGTTTGAGTATGTGCGCATGTTTTTGCGTAATAAAGATAAGTTTATTATTTTGCTTATAAAATATGCGTCTAATTGCATGTTCGATTTACGTTATAAGATGACTTGTAAAGAGAGTATGATTGTTATGTGCTTTTAATATGATTAGTTTAAGAGTTGAACATGTATACGTATATGATGATTCATATTTGGGTTTCCTCCGGTAATACCTCGTAACCCCAATTCGACAGTCGGATATGGGTTAGGGGTGTTACACTTTTAGTTGCCAACGCCATGTCCCAGACATGGTATTACATGGGATCTCAATTCGGTGCCAATGTTGTGTCCTAGACATGGTTTTATACGAGACCTCCTTAGTCTCATGTCATGACATTTGTATCCTTCGTATTCTTAAAATTCAACCAGGATTTTCTTACTTGTAGAAGCTTAGTCAACATACATTTAATCACATATCTTATAATGTTAACTAAGCTCATGCTTTCACATAATGATATTAATCATGATAAGTATTTTCTAAAACAAAATTTCAATTCATTACAATGCCATCAAGTATCATATGCATATTCTAAATAATTTCATATGCATAGCATACAATATGACTTTCTTAGAGTATGGCAATATCACGTACATATCATCACAAATATTTAATCCAACGTAGTTGAATTAACGTATCAATTTAGGTTTTAAGCATAATCAACAATAACGTTGCATTATTATCACACCAACTTACCTCGGACGCGAAAGTGGCTAATTTTCTCGACTTGGTCCACAACCTCATTCTTTCTCGATCTAAGCCTGAATCACGTTTTCCATGATCTATAATATCACATTTAGCTCACTTATTCATCACATTACTCAATGTGACCCAAAAATCATATTATGAAAAATTTACGTTTTTGCCCCTAAACTTTCACATAATTACACTTTTGCCCCTAGGCTCGTAAATTGATTTTTATTTAATTTCCTTGTATTTTAGACTTAGCTAAACCATTTTCATAACTACAACACATTTCTCATTAAATCACATACTTATGGCCAATTTTATAACTTTTACAATTTAGCCCTTTTGAACGTTTTTGCCGAAAATCACTTAATAAAAACCGTTTCTCTAATCATAAACATGCATAATCTACCATAACTCATCAAAATGCACAAATTTATAACATGGGTCAAAACTTAGACCTTCATCATATCTCAAATAAATGGTAGAAATAGGTAGATTAAGCTATGAGGATTTCAAAACTACGAAGAACATTAAAAACGGGGCTAGATTGCACTTACTATGAACCTTGGAAGCTTGAAAAAAACCCTAGCCATGGCTCCCATGCAACATTCGGCCAACCCATGAAGAAGATGGACACTTTTTGGCGTTTATTTTGTCTTTTAGTTCATTTAAATGCCAAATGACCAAAATGCCCTTCACTTAAAACTTTGATGTTTTACCCTTCCTTGTCCATTTTGTCCAAACTTTTAGAATTTGGTCAAATTACTATTTAAGGACCTTTAATTAATATTTCAATTCAATTTCATGCAAAAAGCTTCTAGAACTCAACTTTTACAACTTATTCAATTTAGTCCTTAAAATCAAATTGGACACTTTTCACATAAAATTTCTTCATGAAATTTTCACACAAGCATACCAACATATCATAGAACATATAATAATCATGAAATAATTATTTTTACTTCAAATTTATGGTCTCAAAACCACTATTTCGACTAGGCCCTAATTCGGGATGTTACAGAACACATGCTTCTGCAAAAACTTAATTACAACCTTACCATCATTCGTCAGATATGCCTCAGCCTCAACCCACTTAGACACATAGTCTACTACTACCAATTTGTACTTGTGACCAAAAGACAGAGGGAAAGGACCAAGAAAGTTAATACCATAAACATCGAATAATTCTACCTCAATGATGTTTGTTTGAGGCATCTCATTTCTGTTTGTGACATTTCCAACCCTTTGACATCGATCACAGCTTCGTACGTAAGCATATGCATCTTTAAATAGTGCTGTCCAAAAGAATCCAGCTTGCAATAGTTTGGCCGCAATTCGTGTTCATCTGGAAATGTCTCTTGAATGGGTATAAGTGGAGAATTTTTTTCTTATGGCTCCAATCTGGACAAGTGGTCTACTACTTGGTTTTCTACTCCTTATCGATCTTAAATTTTTAGATCGAACTCTTGAAGTAGAAGTACCCATTGGGTCGTCTCGGCTTAGTGTCTTTCTTCACAAGTAAGTACTTAATTGTCGAGTGGTCCATATAGACAGTCACTTTGGTACCTACAAGATAAGATGGAAACTTGTCAAAAGCAAACACAATAGCAAGTAACTCTTTTTTTTTTGTTATCGTATAATTCAGTTGAGCTATTGTCAGAGTCTGACTTGCATAGTAGATGGGATGAAAAACTTAGTTCCTTCGCTGGCCCATGAAAGCTCCTATCACGAAGTCACATGCTTCACACATCAATTCAAATGGAAAATCTCAGTCTGGTATGATGAATATGGGTGTCGAAACTAACCAACTCTTCAAAATTTTTAAAGCTCTTAAGCACTTGTAACAGTTCGAATCAGGGGCTAAACAAAATAGCGGTTTCGAAACCCTGAATTCGAGGTCAAAAATATTTTTTTATTGAGTTTTGATGTTTATTTGGTGTTTGAATAATTATGTGAAATTTTGGCGCATGAATTTTAATGCTTGGATGTCCAATTTGGTAGGTTGGACTAACTTGCAATAGGTGAAAAATATGGGTTTTAATCCATAAAGGTACTTGATTGAATTGTAATTTTAAATTAGAGGTCCTTATATGGAATTAGACCATTTTAACTTTATTTGGACAAAAATGCCCAAGGAAGGAAGGAAGGAATATCAAAGGTTTTTAATGAAGGATATTTGGGTCATTAGTTAATAAAAGAAATAAAAAGGGAAAATAAGCCAAAATTTGTCCATCTTTCTTCCTCCCTTGGCTAAATATGAAGAGACACCATAGCTAGGGTTTCTTCCAACTTTCAAGCTTGATTGCAAGTACCTTCTAGCATCGCTTTTAATGTTCTTCGTATTTTTGAAATCATCGTAACTTGCTCTTGCTATTTCTACCACTATTTCAAGCTAGGGTTGATGTTTAAAATTTTACCCATGAATGACATGCATGTATTTTGATGGTTGGTGGTACAATATGAAAGTTTAAAGTGTGATGAACAACTTTTACTAGGTGATTTTTGGTGAAAATTGTAAAAAGGACCTAATTGTATAAGGTGAAATATAGTGTGCATAAATTGTGATATGATGGAAATGGGGGCTGTTATAAGAGGAATAGTGGTTTGGCTAGGCTTGGAATGCATGAAAATTGAATGAGAATCATAAACCGAGCCTAAGGACTAAAGTGTAAAAATTAAGAAACTTATGGGTCCAATTGCAAAATTTTCTATAGGAAGATTTGGGTTGTTTTGAATAATGTGATCATTAAATGAGCTAAATGTGTCATTATAGATCATGAATATTAAGGAATTGACTTTGACCGAGGCAAAGGCAAGGTTTCGGACTAAATTGCAAATTATCACATATTGTTATCAAGGTAAGTTTATATGTAAGTAATACTTCTATTTTAATTTCATGAATGTAAATTATTGTATGATACGGAAAATGTTGGATAATTTTTTTTATGATTTGGTGAATTATGAAAAATTGGTGTTTCTGATTGAACCTTCAAGGAGAATGTGTAGCTAAGTCACATATGTATTTCTGAGGGTAGGACACCATGTGTACAAGAGAGCTACGGGATGCTATGTGGTAGCTAGGTCACATGTGTAATACGAGGTGTATACCATGTGCACAAGAAGGCTACGGGATATTCTTACATATGTAGCTAGGTCACATGCGTAATATTGTGTGTATACCATGTAGACACAAGAGCTACGGACTAAAAATAGCTAGGTCACATGTATGTTACCAGGGGTACAACATGTAGACACAAGAGCTATGATACATGTAGTTAGGTTGCATTTGTGATTCTGAGTGTTGGACACCATGTAGACACGAGAGCTACGAGATTTAATAGCTAGGTCACATGGCTGATGATGAGAGTTCACCATGTGTACACGAGAGCCAGATCATGTGTTGGTGGAGCTATGTGCTGAAACCACCGAGTATCGAATGTTATTCCGAAGGGTTCAACGGGAAAGCTTACAAATGATATTGGTGTGGTTACGTGGTGTGTAAGTGCAGGTGTAATTATATGAGCAAGTGATATTGTGGGAAATTGCATGTGTGTGAAAGGGTGCATATGAATTTGAGAAAATGAAAATATTGTACTTGATGTGTATATGGATAATGGTAAGATTAGGTGGTAAGTTGATATGTTAAGATATGACTCATGACATTAAAAATGTTGGTATGATGTTAGTTATTTGCATATAGACTTACTAAGCTTCTTAAAGCTTACTCCTTTCTCTTTTCCTTTTTTTTATAGATTAGTCAAGCAACTCAGAGATCAGGAAGCATCGGAGGATCACCCACACTATCCACAACATTCTTTTGGTATTGTAAAATGTACTCTTTTGGACTATGGCATGTATAGGGACTTAGTGGTGTTGTAAATGTCATGTTGTTTTGGCTATATTGTGGCAATTGTTAATGAATAAGTCATTTTGTAATTAAGGCCATGTGATTTAGCCAATAATGATATTTGTTATTTATATATCCATATGAGGTAATTCGTGGAATGCTTGGTGTGTTTGTGTGTGGTTAAGTTGAAATTGTTGATTGATAATTAAATGTGGTCATTTAGACGCCTAAAAATGTGCATGGAATGTGGTAATAAAATTGGTATAATTTGTATATGTTTTGGGACAAAGAATGGCTTGGAAAATAACCTAAGTTAGGGCCACACGGCCAGCGGCCACGGCCATGTGTGTAAGGCCTGTGAACCTTGCATGAAAATTTCAGAGATTAAGGACGTCACACAACTTGGTCACATGGGCGTGTCCCGTGGCCGTGTGACCAAAATTGCATGCTGACGTCATAAGCATAATGTCCCAGATTTTCACATGGGGAGGCCACACGGGCGTGTCAAGGCCATGTGAAGGACAAAGGCCAAGGACACGGGCGTGTGCTCAGCCATGTGAAGACCCCTGTAGGTTTGAAATGAAAAATATTTTTCCAAAAATCCAACACGGGTTGGGAACACAGGCGTGTGTGACTACACGGCCAGCCCATACGGGTGTGTCCCTGTCTTACACGGGCGTGTGCCTTATTTTTGACCTAATTTTCCAAAATTTTTCTAAGTTCTCGATTTGGTCTCGGACCACTCCCAAATCATGTTTTGGGCCCCGTAGGCTGATTTTAAGGATCGTATGATATATTATGTAAAAATTTTATGTTGGAACTAAATTTTATGGCTAAATTTTGCATGATTGGTAATGATATTGTCTGGTAATGCCTCGTACTTGGCTTTGGCATTGAAATTGGTTAAGGGGTGTTACAGCACTCCTAATCGAATTTGAAGGTCATGTCCTTCTCTAATAATTTGTGTAAGGGTTTAGCAATTTCAGAGAAGTCCTTGCTAAATCTTCAATAGAAACCAGTGCGGCCCAAAAAGCTCCTAACCGGTGTGGCCCAAAAAGCTCCTAACACTCTTTACAGATGTTGGAGGTAGGAGTTTCTCAATAACATCCACCTTTGCTTTATCTACCTCGATTCCATGTCTCGTTATCTGATGCCCTAGAACAATACCATTTCGTACCATGAAATGACACTTTTCCCAGTTGAGTATGAGGTTTGTGTCTTCGCATCGCCTTAGTACCTTGGCTAGATTGGCCAGGCAATCATCATATGTATCTCCGAATACTGAAAAATCATCCATAAAGACTTTCAAGTATTTCTCAACCATGTCAGTAAAAATAGACATCATACATCTTTGGAACGTAGCAGCTGCATTACGGGTAGGTGAATGTTGTCTTGTGTTGATCTTTCGGTGCTACTATAATCTAATTATACCCCGAGTATCCATCGAGAAAATAGTAATAGTCTCATAGTATGAGTCTATCCAGCATCTGGTCAAGAAATGGCAAATGAAATTGATCTTTCCTAGTCGCCTTGTTCAACTTCTAGTAATTGATGCAAATTCTCCATCCCGTAACCGTTCTAGTCGATATCAGCTCGTTTTTCTCATTCTCAATGACCGTAATACCTTCTTTCTTTGGGAAGCACCGGACTGGACTGATCCATGAACTATTTAAGATAGGGTAAATTATACCTGCATCTAACCACTTGATGATTTCTTTCTTTACCACGTCCTTCATGATGAGGTTTAGTCTTTGTTGTCCATCAATCATCCCTTTCTCGCCATCTTCTAGGATGATCTTGTCCATGCATATAAGCGGACTAATTGGCTATGGTCCATCCAATAGCCTTCAGTTCTAATTTAGGTGGCTCTTCAATTGACACTTTTGGTTGGGCATAATCCATATTCTCTAACTCCAAAGACTCAAAATGGGAGTGTAGATTAAATCCTTTTTGATTAGCTTCTAGCAAAGCTAAGTATTCATCTTCCTCTTCATCATTTAGATGGTCTGATGTCAAAATTTGTTCCAATGGGTCCTCAACATAGTTGAGTTCCTTTTCCATGATTAATTCTCTAAATCGGACACTATAAAACAATCATCAATTGTGTTAGGAAATCGAATAGACTTAAAAACAGTAAATGTTACCTGATTGTCCTGAACACACATAGTAAGCTCACCCTTCTGCACATCAATAAGGGTCTTTCCAATTGTTAGGACAGGCCTACCTAGGATGATTGGCGCTTCTTTGTCTGTTTCAAAGTCTAGAATAACAAAGCTAGAAAGAAAAATAAATTTGTCTACACGCACCAATACATCCTTGAGTTTTCCTTCTAGATGTGCTAAAGATCAATCTGCTAATTGAAGTGTAAATGTAGTAGGCCTAAGTTCACCTATCCCTAACATCATAAATATTGACATAAGCATCAGGCTGATACTCGCACCCAGATCACATAGTGCCTTATGTTGCTCCAATGTTGCAAGGAATGGGAAAACATCCAGGATCCTTTAACTTTGGGGGTAGTTTATCTTGAAGATATGCAATGCATTCCTTTGTCAGGGTTACCATCTCAAATTCTCGAAGTCTTCATTTTTTTGACAGGATATCCTTCATGAATTTGACATAGTTCGGCATTTGTTCAAATGCTTCAACCAATGGGATGTTGATATAATGTTGCTTGAGTATGTCTAGGAACTTCTTGAATTGAACTTCCTACTTTTGAAGTCTTTGAGGGGAGGGTGGTGGAGGCTTCTTTACTAGAACCGGTTGATTCATCTTCTGTGGCAATTCTGCATCTAACGGAATTGTTAGTTTATCAGAATTAGCTGGTTTAGAAGTTATCTTATCGGATTTTACAGCTTCAGTGTAGCACCCCTAAACTCATATCCATCGCCGGAGGGTTATGAGGCATTACATGACAATTGTCTAATTTAATACAACTTCATTCGCATAAATCATGTTTACAAAACTTATGGATAATAACTTAAAAGTATATCAAATTTCCAAATCTAAGATATACACACATATACATAAACGTACATACACCACCAAATCAATCAGATTTCGACCCTCATAAAATCAAATCATATAATCATACTCAACAATTTCACCTTGCATCCATTTTACTTATAATATAACATTTACTATTCATTTTGGTAATAATCTCAAAGCTTATTCAATTTCCTCAACCAATCCACAATGCCGAATGTGCATGTACATAAATATGTATGTCTTTCAAGAAGTATCAATTCACAAGATATTTCAAGTACTTGTTAAACATACTCTCATTCATCTTAAACATCTCCCTATTTAACCTATCCGAATGTTCATTATCAACTTAAAAAGGTAACATCTCATTCATCCATGTTATTTATTGAAATAGGTAATGCCGTATATCATCAACCAAGAACATTTCTCATCTATGCAACCTACAGCTCATTCATTTCTACTCAAGCTTTCATTTCGAACTTACCAAGTGCAAATTAACTAGCTTTCTAATACGCACCTTTCAATCCAAAATTCAACATTTGATCATTTTGTTCTCATTCAATCCTATACGCCCTTCAAAAGAAATCTCAAAATGCACACTACTACCATTATTAGTAACCGAATGCACAAGCCTTTATATTCATTCACAACCAACATGATCAAGCTTAAAATTCATACTCAAATAAGATGGTAACATAGCAAGCCATTTTCGCATGGCTATATACGTATATATACACATTATCAAAAGATATTGATTCATAATCCAAAAGTCAAGCCTATACATGCCATTTTCAAAGTTTAACTACAATGTACCGACAGAGCTTTGATAGTGTGGATGACTTCGATCTTGAGATTCCCGAGACCGTAGCTAACGAACAAGATCTTTAAAATAGAGAATTAAGAGCAACAGAGTAAGCATTTCTATGCTTAGTAAGTCTTAAGCAATAAAATCATTAAAAGATCAAAGCATAATAGTCTTAAAGCTTGTCATCTCCTCTTTGGTCGAATGTAATCATAACTAAATATACTACCATTGCTCATTTCATATCATTTCAATTTTCTTTACAGACAAATTCATATCACATAGATAATTGTTTTTATCTAACAAGCTTCATCATTTGGCCGAATACATTCAATACAATTTCTTGGCTAAATTATTACATAAACGCATTTTCACATATACATGTTACTTCACACTTCAACCACATATACTCACATGCTCAAAGCCAATCTCATCCTAATACCACTAGAATCGAAATTCATATATCGTAAGTAGATTATAAACTTTCATATAATCTCAAACAATGGCCAGAGCATCACTATCCAAATGTATATAACTTTCATTTGCTCCATTCGCATACGAGCACATAATATATATATATATGTAACTTTCATTTAACATTTGGTCTATATGCACACAAGGATCACATATCCACTTAATTTTTCCTAGCTTATTTTCTAGAGATCATTCGGCTATATGCTTACACATAACTCATATCATAAACAAATTTAAATAAAATAAGGTCATTGAGCCGTGACTCATATCATACACTTCTAACATGCCATACTACTTTTTATGCTAACTTAATTACTTAAAACTTACCTTGATTATCGTCCAACAACAATAGACCGACTAATCCACCACTTTTGATTTTCCTTTATCCGAGTGTGGTTCCTTTTGTTCTTGAGCTTACATTAAAACAAATAAATCATTTTAATCACTTTTCCAATTCACCTAAACCGAAATATCAATATTCTCAATCAAATTGAACATGCGGTACTTTTACTCTTTTCTAAACATACACATAAATCAACTTAAATATTTCTATTATAAATCACATGTCATGGGAAATATCCAATATCAATTTACTAAACCATTTAAGCATAGCCGAATGTCCCCCTTTTCAACAAATTAAAACATTCAAGAAGTTTTCACCACTACCAAACTACATTCGGCATTACTCACACTCAAAATATAATTTAACCAAATTCAATATAGCAATTAAACCACAATAGTCAATTTTATAACTTATCAAATTACAAGTTTCACATAACATTAACTCAATATTAACTCACCTTAAGCACATTCGGCCACAACCTAAACACACATACAATTAGCATAAGTTCTTCAGGAAAAAGACTATAACCGAATGGTCCTTAACCATTTTAAACCATAAAACACAAATTATGACTTTAACTCACAAGCTTTTTAACATATAATCACAACAATTTATCCTTAAATACCATATTAGTAATCTAATACATCAATATTCGGCAATTACATTTACCCAAGCATAATAGCCGATTTCCCTTTAACATGATATCCATACCTATGTACATTTTATTAACTCAATAACACCTAACCATCATATCATAAAAACAATTGAAGCCACAACCATTTCTATAAATCCTCTACATGACCGAATGCTCAAGACAAAATCAAATTCAAAATCAAAACATGGGCTAGCTAAGAAATGCACTTGCCATTCCAATTTCTCAAAAAAAAAGAAACTAACATGAATTTCATACCTTATTGAAAGTTTTAGAGTGACCGAATGCCTTAAGCTTCAAAAACTTCCATTCCTTCTCAACTCACGGCAAAAGAAGAAGAAAAATAAAAACAAACAAAAGTACAAAATATACATATACATAATATTATTATTATATTTATTTTATGCACATAATATACATATATTCATAAAAGTACAAAATAAAAACAAACAAAATAGCATTATGATGTAGGTTGGCCGGCCATTAAAAATAAAAAGGGAAATTTGACATGCAAAGCCATGTTTTTATACTATGCTATTATTTGACCATCACACATTCACCTTGCATATTTTCAAAGTTCTCACACAAGTCCTTTTAATTAAATTCACATTCATTTAGACAAAATTTCAAAGCATCAAAACTTCAAATATAATAAACACTAAATTTAACATTCAAATATTTTTATGACTCGGTTTAGTGGTCCTGAAACCACTTCTCGACTAGGGTCAGATTAAGGTTGTCACAGCTCTCCCCCTTAGGGATTTTTGTCCCCGAAAATCTTACCAGTGAATAGATTAGGGTAATGCTCTTTTATCGAGTCTTCTAGCTCCCAAGTTGCCACCTCAATCCCGTGCTTGAGCCACAATACTTTTACTAACAAAATCTTTTTGTTTCGTAATTCTTTCATCTCACAAGCCAAAATACGTATAACTCAAGTCGGATTGAATCTCAATGTCAGATGGACTAATCACATGTGATGGGTCGGATTTATATCGTCGAAGCATCGAAACATGAAAAACATTATGAATCTTTTCAAGTTCGGGGGGCAAAATCAATCTGTAAGCTACCAGTCCAACTCGTTCGGATATTTCATATGGCCTGATGAACCTCGGACTCAATTTACCCTTACGACCGAATCTGAGCACCTTTTTCCAAGGTGATACTTTAAGAAATACTTTGTCTCTGACCTGATACTCAATGTCTTTCCATTTTAAATCCGCATACGATTTTTGACGATCTAAAGCTGCCTTAAGACTATCACGGATCACTTTTACTTTCTGTTCGGTATCTTTAATCAAATCAACCCCGAAAATTTTACTTTCACTAAGCTCAGTCCAAAACAACAGTGTACGGCATTTACGACTGTACAAAGCCTCGTATGTGCCATCTTAATGCTCGATTGAAAACTGTTGTTGTAAGCGAATTCAATCAAAGGTAAATACCGTTCCCATGAACCACTAAACCCAAGGATACAACATCTCAACATATCCTCGAGTATTTGAATCGTTCTTTCGGACTGACCATCGGTCTGGGGATGAAAGGCAGTGCTAAAATGTAGCTTAGTACCTAAAGCCTCATGCAATTTCTTCCAGAATCGCAAAGTAAATCAGGGATCTCTATCTGAAACAATAGAAGTCGGCACCTCGTGCAATCGTACAATCTAGGAGATGTACAATTCCGCTAGCTTATCAAGTGAAAAGTCCATACGAACAGGGATGAAATGAGCTGACTTCGTTAATCTATCAACAATAACCCAAATGGAATCTTTCTTACTCGTCGTCAGTGGTAAACTAGACACAAAGTCCATCGTAACTCGATCCTACTTCCACTCGGGTATTAGGATCGGCTGAAGTAATCCTAAAGGCACCTGATGTGCCACTTTTACTTGCTGACATATCAGACACTTAGATACGAACTCAGAGATGTCTCGCTTCATACCGTGCCACTAATATTGACATTTTAGGTCGTTATACATTTTTGTGCTACTTGGATGAATAGACATTCGACTATTATGGGCCTCATTCAGAATTGTCTAAATAAGCTTAGAATTTCTCGGAATACACACACGATCCCTGAACCTCAAACAATCATTATCGTCAACTTGAAACTCTGAATTCACACTTGAATCACACTGAACTCGTTTAGCAACCAAATCATCGTCAAATTTTGAGCTTCAAAAAATTGTCGTAGCAACACAGGTCTTTCTTTTAACTCGGTAATCAACAAATCGTCTGCCGACAACGTTAATTGTCCGCTCATAGCTTGCAAGGAAAATAATGATTTTCGGCTAAGAGCGTCCGCGACTACATTAGCCTTTCCTGGGTGATAATCAATGACAAGCTCGTAGTCTTTTAGCAATTCCAGCCACTGTCTTTGCCTCAAATTTAAGTCTCTTTGAGTCATTAAATATTTGAGACTCTTATTATCAGAAAATACGTGACATTTCTCATCGAACAGATAGTGGCACCATATCTTCAGAGCGAAAACAATAGCAGCCAGCTCAAGATCATGAGTCGAATAATTCCACTTGTGAGGCTTTAACTGCCTCAAGGCATATGCGACAACTCGACCCTCTTGCAACGCAGCCCAGACCATTTAAAGATGCATCACTATAAACCATGAACTCTTTACCGGATTCTGGCTGAACTAATACTGGAGCTTCCGTTAATAGAGTTTTCAGCTGATCAAAACTTTTCTGACACTTTTCAGACCATTTGAACTTGACGTCTTTTTCTAACAGTTTCGTCAACGGTGTCGCAATCATCGAGAAACCCTTGACAAATTGTCGGTAGTAACTAGCAAGTCCTAAGAAGCTCTAAACTTTCGAAACATTTCTAGGAGGTTTCCAGTTGAGAATGGCTGAAATTTTGTTCGGATCGACTCGAATACCCGAAGCAGACACTATATGACCCAAAAAGCTAACCTCGCGCAACCAGAACTCACACTTACTGAACTTCATGTACAATTGATTATCTTGTAAAGTCTGAAGCACAAGTTTCAAATGTTTGGCATGCTCGACCTCATCGCGAGAGTAAATCAAGATATCATCGATGAACACCACCACAAATCGATCCAGATACGGTCTAAACACCCGATTCATCAAGTCCATGAAAATTGCAGGGGCATTGGTGAGCCTGAACGGCATCATTAAAAATTCATAGTGTCCATACCTCGTTCTGAAAGCGGTCTTCGGCACGTCAGAATCTCTAATTCTCAACTGGTAATAACCAGATCGCAGATCAATCTTTGAAAACACTGAAGCTCCTTTCAACTAATCAAACAGGTCGTCAATTCGGGGCAATGGGTATTTATTCTTTATAGTGGCTTTATTTAACTGTCTATAGTCGATACAAATTCTCATAGTCCTGTCTTTCTTTTTCACGAACAAGACTGGTGCCATATGGTATGGGGCAATCAAAATCGAGGTCGTACCCGAAACCAACTCTATACTGAACTCAACTTCTCTAACAGGTGGTAATCCTGGCAATTCCTCGGGAAACACATCTGGATACTCACTACCTACAGGTACAGTTTCAAGCTCTCGTTCGGATACTTTGTTGTCTAGCACATAGGCTAGATACGCTTCACACCCTCTTCTCACATATTTCTAAGCTGACATGGAAGTTATTATGGCTGATAGTGCGTTTAAATCAGTGGATTCAATCCGAATTATTTCATTATTTGAACATCGTAAATCGATAGTCTTCCGCTTGCAATTCACTACCGCATCGTGCATAGTGAACCAATCCATTCCGAGAATAATATCGAATTCATCGAAGGGTAAAAGCATCAAGTCGGCCGGAAAACAGAAATCTCAAACCATTAGGGGACATTTCTTGCACACTTTATCAACAAGCACGCAACGACCCAAAGGATTTGAAACTCGAATCACAAACTCAGTAGACTCAATCGGAAGAGTGTTACTAGATGCTAAAGTTTCGCACACATACGAATGAGTTGAACTGGGATCCATCAGAGCGATAACATCAGTATTAAAGAGAGTAAAGGTACCAGTAATAATATCCGGAGAAGAAGCCTTCTCTCGGGCACGAATGGCATACGTTTTGGCTGGTGCACGAGCCTCGAATCTGACTGCGGTGTCTCTAGTCCCTTTCTGACTGCTGCTAGTATTTCCCTCACGCCTCGGTGGTCTACCTCGTGCTGTCGTACCACTAGTTCTCTGACTCGGATCGGTATTACTTTCATCCAATTTTGGACAATCCTTAATAAAGTGATCGGCGGATCCGCACCTGAAACAGGAGCGATCATGAAATCTATAGCTCCCCGGGTGCCATTTACCACAGTATTTACAATCAGATCTATCCCGACGTTCATTGCCAACACTGGCGACTGAAGTAGCTCGCGAACTCACAGGGGGTCGATAATGATCACGTCTAGAAAAACCCGAAGTATTCTTGGATCGGCTCGTATCATCTCTAATTTTCTTAGACGATTGCTGAATAGACTTTCCCGCAGATCTCTTTCGAAACTCTTTAGCTCCATCTTCAGCCTTTCTTTTTTCATTTCCGAGCTCTTTGGCCTTGCAAGCTAGCTCGACTAGTATGACGAACTCTTTGATTTCCAGAATTCCTACCAGCAATTTGATATCTTCATTTAATCTGTCCTCGAAACGTTTACACATGATAGCCTCGGATGATACACACTCGCGAGCATATCGGCTGAGCCGCACGAATTCTCTCTCATATTCAGTTACTGACATCCAGCCTTGTTTAAGCTCAAGGAATTCCTTCCGTTTCTGATCGACGAATCTCAGACTGATATACTTCTTGCGGAATTTGGTTTGGAAGAACTCCCAGGTGACCCTCTCTCTTGGGACAATAGAAACCAAAGTGTTCCACCAATAGTAGGCAGAATCGCGTAACAAGGATACCGCACATTTCAGACACTGCTCAGGCCTACATGACAGTTCGTCGAACACTCGGATTGTATTATTGAGCCAAAACTCAGCCCGCTCAGCATCATCACCAGGTGTAGCCTGGAACTCTTTAGCCCCGTATTTTCTAATTTTGTCGACCAGGGGCCAACTTTATCTCACCAGATCAGTCACAGGAGGGGCCATATATGTTGGGAGTAGAGTATTCAGGGGCGGGGGTTGTGGAACAACTGGATTTGTTCTAAGAAATTGAGTGAACCAATCACTCATTGTCTCGATGACTGGTATTCGGCTGAGAGTCATTCGGCGCTGTCTCTTGCGCAGGAGCAGCCGCTACGCTCTCAACATCGTCCGCTACGGCTCGATCAGTTTCGGGATTCATTCTATACAAAAAAATCACATTTCAGTTGTCAGAAGACTTCACACTATCGCATTAACACTAAATAGCGTGTATAGCTAGACTCACACATGCTACGTTAGCCCGAGAATCGACTAAACCGTAGCTCTGATACTAATAAAATTGTAACACCCCTAAACCCTTATCCGTCACTAGAGGGTTATGAGGCATTACATGACAATTGTCTAATTTAATACAACTTCATTCGCATAAATCATGTTTACAGAACTTATGGATAATAACTTAAAAGTATATCAAATTTCCAAATCTAAGATATACACACATATATGTAAACATGCATACACCGCCAAATCAATCAGATTTCGACCCTCATAAAATCAAATCATATAATCATACTCAACAATTTCACCTTGCATCCATTTTACTTATAATAAAACATTTACTATTCATTTTGGTAATAATATCAAAGCTTATTCAATTTCCTCAACCAATCCACAATGCCGAATGTGCATGTACATAAATATGTATGTCTTTCAAGAAATATCAATTCACAAGATATTTCAAGTACTTGTTAAACATACTCTCATTCATCTTAAACATCTCCCTATTTAACCTATCCGAGTGTTCATTACTCAACTTAAAAAGGTAACATCTCATTCATCCATGTTATTTATTGAAATAGGTAATGCCGTATATCATCAACTAAGAACATTTCCCATCTATGCAACCTATAGCTCATTCATTTCTACTCAAGCTTTCATTTTCAACTTACCAAGCACAAATTAACTAGCTTTCTAATATGCACCTTTCAATCCAAAATTCAACATTTGATCATTTTGTTCTCATTCAATCCTATACGCCCTTCAAAAGAAATTTCAAAATGCACACTACTACCATTATTAGTAACCGAATGCACAAGCCTTTATATTCATTCACATCCAACATAATCAAGCTTAAAATTCATACTCAAATAAAATGGTAACATAGCAAGCCATTTTCGCATGGCTATACACGTATATATAAACATTATCAAAAGATATTGATTCATAATCCAAAACTTAAGCGTATACATGCCATTTTCAAAGTTTAACTACAAAGTACCGACAGAGCTTTGATAGTGTGGATGACTTCGATCTTGAGATTCCCGAGACCGTAGCTAACGAACGAGATCTTTAAAATAGAGAATTAAGAGCAACAGAGTAAGCATTTCTATGCTTAGTAAGTCTTAAGCAATAAAATCATTAAAAGATCAAAGCATAATAGTCTTAAAGCTTGTCATCTCTTTTTTGGCCGAATGTAATCATAACTAAATATACTACCATTGCTCATTTCATATCATTTCAATTTTCTTTACAGACAAATTCATATCACATAGATAATTGTTTTTATCTAACAAGCTTCATCATTTGGCCGAATACATTCAATACAATTTCTTGGCTAAATTATTACATAAACGCATTTTCACATATACATGTTACTTCACACTTCAACCACATATACTCACATGCTCAAAGCCAATCTAACCCTAATACCACTAGAATCGAAATTCATATATCGTAAGTAGATTATAGACTTTCATATAATCTCAAACAATGTCCAGAGCATCACTATCCAAATGTATATTCACAATCTACAACGAATCAAATTCACAAACGAGTATGGGGTACGTACCTGACTAACTTAGGGTAGTAAGCACATTAGTTAAGATTATTACGGCAGAAATCAAGTATTTCCAACATGAATGCCTTCGAGGCTTAGCCCGGTTATAAACTAGCACTAAGGCCCTTCGAGACTTAGCCTTGATACAATAATGGCACGAATGCCCTTCGGGATTAAGCCTGGATACAACACTGGCACGAATGCCCTTCGGGATTAAGCCCGGATACAACACTGGCACGAATGCACTTCGGGATTAAGCCCAGATACAACACTGAATCTTTATGCACATTTATAGATCAAGTATACATATCCAAATTTCATATCACATTAGAATTTCATTTGCTCCATTCGCATACGAGCACATAATATATATATATATATATATATAACTTTCATTTAACATTTGGTCTATATGCACACAAGGATCACATATCCACCTAATTTTTCCTAGCTTATTTTCTAGAGATCATTTGGCTATATGCTTACACATAACTCATATCATAAACAAATTTAAATAAAATAAGGTCATTGAGCCGTGACTCATATCATACACTTCTAACATGCCATACTACTTTTTATGCTAACTTAATTACTTAAAACTTACCTTGATTATCATCCAACAACAATAGACCGACTAATCCTCCACCTTTGATTTTCCTTTATCCGAGTGTGGTTCCTTTTGTTCTTGAGCTTACATTAAAACAAATAAATCATTTTAATCACTTTTCCAATTCACCTAAACCGAAATATCAATATTCTCAATCAAATTGAACATGCGGTACTTTTACTCTTTTCTAAACATACACATAAATCAACTTAAATATTTCTATTATAAATCACATGTCATGGGAAATATCCAATATCAATTTACTAAACCATTTAAGCATAGCCGAATGTCCCCCTTTTCAACAAATTAAAACATTCAAGAAGTTTTCACCACTACCAAACTACATTCGGCATTACTCACACTCAAAAAATAATTTAACCAAATTCACTATAGCAATTAAACCACAATAATCAATTTTATAAATTATCAAATTACGAGTTTCACATAACATTAACTCAATATTAACTCACCTTAAGCAAATTTGGCCACAACCTAAACACACATACAACTAGCATAAGTTCTTCAGGAAAAAGACTATAACCGAATGGTCCTTAACCATTTTAAACCACAAAACACAAATTATGACTTTAACTCACAAGCTTTTTAACATTTAATCACAACAATTTATCCTCAAATACCATATTAGTAATCTAATACATCAATATTCGGCAATTACATTTACCCAAACATAATAGCCGATTTCCCTTTAACATGATATCCATACCTATGCAAATTTTATTAACTTAATAACACCTAACCATCATATCATAAAAACAATTGAAGCCACAACCATTTCTATAAATCCTCTGCATGACCGAATGCTCAAGACAAAATCAAATTCAAAATCAAAACATGGGCTAGCTAAGAAATGCACTTGCCATTCCAATTTCTCAAAAAAAAAAAAGAAACTAACATGAATTTCATACCTTATTAAAAGTTTTAGAGTGACCAATTGCCTTAAGCTTCAAAAACTTCCATTCCTTCTCAACTCACGGCAAAAGAACAAGAAAAATGTTCTAACTTTGGTTTTTCCTCCCAGTATCTCATAATATTATCATTATATTTATTTTATGCACATAATATACATATATTCACAAAAGTACAAAATAAAAACAAACAAAATAGCACTATGATGTAGGTTGGCCGGCCACTAAAAATAAAAAGGGAAATTTGACATGCAAAGCCATGTTTTTATACTATGCTATTATTTGACCATCACACATTCACCTTGCATATTTTCAAAGTTCTCACACAAGTCCTTTTAATTAAATTCACATTCATTTAGACAAAATTTCAAAGTATCAAAACTTCACATATAATAAACACTAAATTTAACATTCAAATATTTTTATGACTTGGTTTAGTGGTCCCGAAACCACTTCCCGACTAGGGTCAGATTAAGGTTGTCACATTCAGGTTCCGGTGAAACTAAAATTTCAACACTCGGTTGAACTTCCTCTAAGTCTTGAGCATCAGTTCGTTCCTTTTCAAATTTGATGATGTTGGGCTCTAATGTCTTTCTGCTCCTCAATGTCAATACTTTACAATGCTCATTCCCTGGATTCCTTGGATTCTCCGTATCACTAGGTAAAGTACCTTATGGTTAGTTTCTAAGTTTAGTTGCAAGCTGGCCCATTTGGTTTTCTAGGTTTTTTAATGTGACTATTTGGCTTTGGATTATGGCATCATTCTTGGCTATGTATGCCTTCAACAAATTTTCTAGGCCATTAGATGGTTCAACTTGAAGTTGTTTCCAAACTTGTTGGGTAAAAATAGATGGCTGGGTTGGATAGGTTGGGCATATGTGTTACTGAGTCCAGCTTCTTGGTGACTTTAGGAGAAATTAGTGTGGTTTCACCATGATGGGTTATAGGAATTGGATTGTAATCCTTGCCTTACTCAATTTTGGTTCTGGTTAACCATGTAATATACATATTTTGGGTTTGATAGATATTGTTCGAATAGATGTCCTTCCCTCTCAATAGACATAAGCTACATTTTCAAATTAATTTGGTGGTTGTGCTGTAAAACTATTAAACCCATCAGTGGTAAAGTTTATAAGCATTGAGGATATTGAAGATACTTGAGATGCGAGTGAAGTAAGAGCGTCTACTTCATGTATTCCAGCGACTTGCCTTCCTGACGCTACACAATTGGTTGGCCATTGATAATTGTTACTAGCAATCCTCTCGATGATTTCATAAGCCTCACTATAAGACTTAGAAAAGAGAGCACCATTAGCAAAAGCATCTATTACCATCCTTGTGTGAGTGTTTAGACCATTATAAAATGTCTTAAGTGGATGCAATGAGGGATTCTGTGATGAGGGCACTTCCGTAATAATTCTTTGTACCTTTTCCATGCCTCATACAAGGACTCATCATCCATTTGTTGGAAAGCAGTGATCTTGTTCCTTAACTTAGCATTACTGCTAGGAGGGAAATACTTCATGAGGAATCTTTTTGCTAACTCTTACCAAGTGGAAATTGAATTTGGTGACAATAAGTTCAATAGGCTCGAGCTTTGTCCCTTAGCGAATATAGGGACAGTTTCAATCATAGTGCATCTTCGGGTACACCAGCTAACTTGAAAGAATCGCTCACCTCCATAAACAATCTTAAGTGTAAGTACGGATCTTTGATAGCCATTCCATTAAATTAGCCCACTATCTAAAGCATCTAGAACATGAGTGGCTTCACCTTGAATTGTTGTGTAACAGCCTAGTTTAGACCTTAGTTGGAATAGTGATTTCAGGACCACATATCTGAGTCTAAAAAATATTTTAATATTATTTCCTGTACTATGATTTGTGAATTAGCCTCTGTCAAATTTCTGTGAATTAATTTGTCTGTTTGTGTGCTTAATTTGTAAAAAGGGCTAAATCGCAAGATGAGTAAATGTGGCATTCTTTATAATTATGAATTAAATTGTTATGATTTGAATTGTTGAAAGTCCTTATAAGGCTATTATGCCATTAAAAGGTTAATGGACATTTATGACCATGAATTTCATGTTGATTTTTAATGATTCATTAATGGCATATAGGTAATTTGTAAATTTAATTAATAAAACAAAAGTGTGAAAATAAGCCATATTGCTCATCCATTACTGAAACTACAAAGAAAAAGAATTGCTAGGGTTCGGCTATAATCTTGCTTGATTAAGGTATGTGTTTTGGTTCGTTTTTGATCATTTTTATGTTTTTGTGTTGTTGCTTAGCCTACTACAAAGCCCATGTCTCAATTTATGTTTTTATTGAAGATTATTGTAACGCCCCAAATTTTGGGCCTAGGAGAAATGGGCTTCGTGTGTCAGAGAAATTGGATTTTAGTTTAGTGTCTAAGTGATTTAGGAAGAGTTGGGAGAGTTGGATAAGTCCTGGGTTCGAACCAGGGCTCTAGCAAGATTTTTAGTTTTTCCCTTTAGAGGACCTTGGCATTAGTTGGATGGCCTTATAAATATATTTGGTTGAAATATGACATAAGAGAGCATGTGGTCTAGTGGCAAGGAGACATTAAGTATTTATAGGTGGCCTGGGGTTCAAGCTCTGGCGTTTGCAAAGGTATTTAATTTTTGAAATTCAAATGGAAGCTAGACAATAGTAGGTAGGCTTTATAATTATTTGAGTGAGTTTTATGTCACAAGGAGTTGGATGGCAAGGAGGCAAGTGGCTTGTTTGATCAATGAAAGGGGCTTGGGTTCGAATCCTATTGCATGTAAGATGTTATTTATTTTGCTACTTGAGGACGACAAGAGTTTTTGGTGGACTAAAATTCAGGAAGGTTGTTGTGGACTTGGTAAAAGAAGGAGTTTAAATAGGTCTTGGTTGTTGGATTAAATTTGAATAGTGAGTTAGAGTAAATCAAGGAGATATCGGTGGAGGGGATTATAGAGATGATTAGGGAATTGGAAATTTTGGGTGGTTGTAGCCGAATGGGGTGTTTTGTGTGGTGCAAGTTAGCTCTTAGGCACTTGAGTGCTGATTTGGCATGTGCATATGTGGTTTCAGTAGCTTTTCTCTCCAATCTTTCGTTATCTCACAATTTGGTGTTTGCGTTTTGGTGTTTGTGTTTTGATGTCCATACTCTTCGGGTTTCTTTTTGCTTTACTATCTTCTTTTACTGAAAGTGATAAGTTCCAAGCCTCTTCTTAACTCTTCTTATCTTTCATATTTCCCTCTCTACCGAAATTGTTGTTTCTTTTATAGTATCTCCCTCACCCTTTCCTCAAGAATGGCCAAATAGTCTCTCTTGGATCATCTCTATTTTCGATTCTCTTTTTCTTTTCTTAAGAAAATAACCAAATATTCTTTTTCTCTCTTTCTCATCTTCGTTTTCTTTTCTCCTTAATTCTCTTTTAGCCAAACACTGCTTTTCTCTTCTCTATTTCAACCATTGACCGAATGATTCTACTTTTTCCCTCTCAAACCCCTTTCGCTTTAGCCTTGGTTTAAGTGATTCTCTGTTTCTACGGCCTTACTCTCTCATTTTTTGTTTTCAATTTGGCCAGTAATCATTTATATTTGGATTGTGTTTCGGTTAGTTTCTGGGAATCCCCGAGGAGCGGGGGAGTGTAAGTGGTACTGTATCAATCGAAGCTTTTCTCTCATCACTCGATCAAGGTAACTCTATTTGTAGATTGTTATGTCCAACTGGGGTTGTTTGTTTTCTGTAAATAGGTATATGTCGACTCAATCCTTGGGTTAGGCTAATAGATTTCATTGGTTAATACAGACTTTTGGTTAGAAGTGGGTGATCTTTCTTAATCAGGGGTCTAGTGAATTAAGCCATATTGTTGGTTATCTAAGGTAAGTTGTATGGATAAGTTGAGTTGTAATAAGGAAGGTTAGGACCCTATTGTCAAGCGATTGACAAAATACCTTGTTCAAATGTAGGTTTGTGCTCGTGGGTTGTTCGCAAGAGTTCGTATTTAGGTGTGTATCTGTATACACTATTCTAATTGTTGATCAGCAGAAAAGTCGAAAGTGTAACAGCCCACTTTAGACCCTAGTCGGAACGAGTGGTTTTGAGACCACTTAACCGAGTCAAATTATAATTTTTATTGCTTTAATATGTTTTACAGCATGATAGAATTACCGTGTGAAAGTTTCGTTTAGAAATTTTATCGTTTGATCGGTTAATTTGAGAAAAAAGGACTAAATCGCATAAAGCGATAAACTTGAGTTCTATTTCATTAATGGCCTATTTGATGATGGCTTTTTAAGTGGAAGCCCTTAAATGGTTATTTTACCTTTTCTAAAGCTAGTGGACATTTATGTCCTTAATGATATGTTTTTAAATGGTTTAAGTTAAAGGGTAAAATGGTTAAATGGCTTTATAATATGTTTTAATTAAATAAAACAAGAAAAATGGCTTCATATTTCTTCTCTTCCACCGATTCTTCAAACAAAAATAAGGGTTTAAAGGCTTTGTTTCATCTGGCAACTTCAAGCTTCAAATTGAGGTTCGTTTTTGTTCCGTTTTCGATAATTTTTACATTTTTGAGATCGTTGCTTCGTATACTAGTCGACCCGTACCTCAATTTCTGATTTTGTGAATGTCTTTAAAAAATGCCATTGATGAATCCTTGATATATTGATAGATTTTGATGAATTATTATATATTATGTGAGAATATACAAGAATTTTAAAGTAAATTTTGATGAAAATGAGTTTAAGGATTTATTTGTAAAAAGGTAGAATTTTTGAGGTTAAATTTGTGATTAATTGAAAGATATGTACTTGTACACGTCCCTTGAATATTCGGCTAAGGGAAATTTAGGGATTATTTGTGTAATTTGTCATTTTGTGATAAAAGGACTATTTTGCAAAGTGTTGAAATTATAGGGGCTAAATTGTAAATATGCCAAAATACATGTTTTGGACTAAATTGAATAAGTTAGTGATTAAATGGCTAAATTTGTATTAATATAGATAAAGACGACCGAATTCCGGAACTTGATCGGGGAAAACGAAAAATAGACGAGTAGATACAGGATTACGAGGTAAGTTCGTATAATGAAATTTAATGTGTATATGTTTATATTTGTTGTAATGGAATATATGACATATTAGTTGATTGAATAGCCTATTTGGATGTATACATATGAAATTGAAAGGAAATTGTTACAAGTGAGAAATGAATACCGAGCCCCGTTAGAACCGTAGAAGTCGATAGGATACAAGTGACATGTCACTAGGGCTACAGGGTGGTTTGAGCTCCTGCATTTGTTGCGGACTCACCACGTGCTCATGAGCTATAGGTTTATCCTTCAGGATCACATGTTTAGTCTTCGGACTCACCGTTAGCCTACGGGCTTACCGTTCATCCTTCGGGATCACATGTTCAGCCTTCGAGCATACCGATACAGGCTCGAAAGAGCATACAT
Source organism: Gossypium stocksii (assembly GCA_020496765.1). Classification (NCBI taxonomy): domain Eukaryota; kingdom Viridiplantae; phylum Streptophyta; class Magnoliopsida; order Malvales; family Malvaceae; genus Gossypium; species Gossypium stocksii. Next base: position 64,327,096 of record CM035626.1, read on the forward strand.
GATGCATTGACGGATTACAGGTTATATGTATATACACTGTGTGTGTATCACCCGAGTATGCCTCGATGTTCTTAAAGGTTTAACGGGCAACTACCGATACATGTTACATGAAGATTGAATGATATATGTATTACATGTTATATGAGACATGAGAATTACATGGATTATATGGTATAAGTTATATGAAATACATGTACAAGTATTTGAGCAATGATATAATACATGAATGTTGTGGTTGGTACATTAATGAATTTATATGTTACATGGACTAACAAGTGTATACTTGTGAAATAGGCAACTTGGGTATATGAATTGAATTGGCATTATTGTTGTAATTATCGCATTGGTTCGGTAAGGTTTAATTTCTATATTATACGGACTTACTAAGCTTTAGAAGCTTACTTTGTTCATTTCTTTCACTGTCTTATAGATTCGGAAGCTAGCTCGATAATCGGACGAGTCGGAGATCGCCATCACACTATCTATCAAACTTTGGTACTTTTGAAACTTTTGTAAATAAAATGGTCATGGCATGTATAGGCTAGATGTTTAGTGAATATGGCATATTTTGGTAAGTGATCAAGCTATGAGATGTGGCTTGGGTCACATATGTTTATAATCAAGTATTTTAGGATTGATTTTTTTTTGGTTAAATGTGTCACGGCAAATTATGTGATTTTGATGAGTTCTTTTGTAACAGCCCACTTTATACCCTAGTCGGAACGAGTGGTTTTGGGACCACTTAACCGAGTCGATTTATTAATTTTATGGCTTTAATATGTTTTACAGCATGATAGAATTACCGTGTGAAAGTTTCGTTTAGAAATTTTATTATTTGACTAGTTAATTTGATAAAGAGGATTAAATCGCGTAAAGCGATAAATTAGAGTTCTATTTTATAAATGGCTTATTTAAGCATGGCTTTATAAAAGGAGGTACTTGCATGGCAATTATGCCATTTTTATTTGGAGTGGTTGGTGATGGACCATTATGTCCATATTTTATATGGTTTTATAATAATTTTACAAAGGGTAAAATGGTCAAATGGCTTTATAATATGTTTTAATTAAATAAAACAAGAAAAATGGCTTCATATTTCTTCTCTTCCACCGATTCTTCAAACAAAACAAGGGTTTTAAAGCCTTCAAACATTCGGCTACTATTTTGCTAAATTGAGGTATCTTTTGACTTCGATTTTTAGTGATTTTTACGTTTTTGAGATCGTTGCTTCGTATATTAACCGACCCGTACCTCAATTTCTGATTTTGATTATGTTTTTGAAAAATGCCATTGATGAATCTATGATATTTTAGAAGATTTTGATGAATTATGAAATATTATGTGGAAATATACAAGAATTTTAAAGTAATTTTTGAAGAAAATGGGTTTTGAGGATTTGATTGTAAAAAGGTTGAATTTTTTAGGTCAAATTTGTGATTAATTAAAAGATATATGCTTGTATAAGTCCCTTGAATATTCGGCTATGGTGAATTGGGGGATTGATTGTGTAATTTGTCATTTTGTGATAAGAGGACTATATTGCAAAGTGTTGATAATATAGGGGCTAAATTGCAAATAGGTCAAAATATATGTGTTTGGATTGAATTGAATATGTGAGTTAGTAAATAGCTGAATTTGATTTAATTTAGATAAAGACGATCGAATCCTGGAACCTGATCAGGGAAAACGGAAAATAGACGAGTAGATACGGGATTATGAGGTAAGTTCGTATAACGAATTTAATGTATATATATGTGTTCATACGTATTGTTATTTGAAAATATGATATGCTAGATGATTAAATAGCCTAATGGAACGAGTATATATGAGATTGAAATAGAAATGTTAAATTGTTACAAGTGATAAATTGAATATCGAGCCCCATTAGAACCGTAGAAGTCGATAGGATACGAGTGACATGTCACTAGGGCTACAGTGTGGTTCGAGCTCCTGCATTTGTTGCGGACTCACCACGTGCTCATGAGCTACAGGTTTATCCTTCGGGATTACATGTTCAGCCTACGGGCTTACCGATTATCCTTCGGGATTATATGTTCAGCCTTCGGGCTTACCGTACAGGCTCGAAAGAGCATATATGACGTATTGACGGATTACAGGTTATATGTATATACACTGTGTGTGTATCACCCGAGTATCTTTTGATGTTCTTATAGGTTCAACGGGCAATACCGATATATGTTGCAGGAAAGGTTAATTGATATTTGAATATATGAGAGAGATGTTATGTGAATACATGAATGGTATAAGTTACATGTTATATGAATCACATGAAAGATATGGTACATGTTATAAGAGTTATGTGCTATACATGAGATAATGAAGTATATGAAATACATGTCATATGATTTGTATGAATGGAATGATACTAGTTACATGATCAACATGTTATATGAGAAAAGTGTAAATGAAGGCATATTATGCCAAATGATTTACAAGATTTGTATATGTTACATGAAATGAAGTATTTGATAAGCTTTTATATAGGATATGTTATGAAACTACATGAACTAATGAGTGTGAGCTTGTGCAATAGGCTATAAGATCATATGTTTGTAATGGCCTTACTTATGGATACCTCATTGAAATGGTAAGTTTCATTTCATGTTATATGGACTTACTAAGCTTTAGAAGCTTATTCCGTTTATTTCTTTCACTATCTTTTAGATTCGAAAGCTAGCTCGGATATCAGACGAGTCGGGGATCGCTATCACACTATCGTTAAAGCTTCGATACTTTTGAGTATTTTGCAAACGTTTGGTCATGGCATGTATAGGCTAGTACTTTAGTAAACATGATATATATTTTGGTAAATGATCAGGCTATGAGATGTGGCTTGGGTCATATTTGTATAATCAAGTACTTGAGTTGTCTTTTAGCTATATGTGCTTATGGAAAGATATGTGATTTTGATGAGGTTATAAGCTTGCATAATTGATATGTATATATGTGTGGATGAGTGCATGGAAATGGTCATTTAGGCCTTTGAGTAGGTGTGCTTGATTTGTGAATGAATTGAGATGACTTTGGGTCCATTTTGTGCTTGAATTGGTATGTTTTAGGTTGGTAGAATGGCATGAAATGTTGTTGGTTAATGGCTAGTAGAAATGACCCATATTGGGTGGCAAATTGGCTTAAACCAAGCCTCTATTTGTGCCACATGGCCAGGGAACACGGGCGTGTGCTTCGACCGTGTGTCCCTTACACCTTAATGTTTTGGTCAGTTTTGGTACACGGCCTAGACACACGGGTGTGTCTGGTAACTTGTAGCCGTGTGAAATTTGGCAGTATAGTCACGCGGTCTGCTCTGTTTTGTACATGGGTGTGTCTTGTAGCCGTGTGGTATTTGACAGTTTTGGCCACGGGGTAAGGGCACGGGCATGCCTGGGCCGTGGGCGACACACGGCCTAACCCCATGGGCGTGTTGGACAGCCGTGTGGGGTAAGTTAGATTCGACCACGGGTAGTAAGGTTTGGGCATGTCTGGAGGGACATACGGGCTAGGGGCACGGCCGTGTGTCCCTAACTTTGAAATTTCATAAATTTTCCCTAACTTTTAGCATGTTCCAATTAGATTTCCAATAATTATATACATCATTTTATGATCAATTGAAGCATGCTCTAATGTCAGATGATACGTGATGGTTCTTGATTAAAAAGTTTGAAATTTTACTGTTCCGATATATGTTACAAGTCCGGTAATGCCCCTTATCTATTTTGGTGACGGTTACGGGATAGGGGAGTTACATCTTTGTGCTTGAGGATGATGATGATTTTGGGGTTCATTATATGCTTGAATTAGTATGTTTGTAGATGGTAAATTGGCTTGAAATGTTGCATGTTCTTGGCTTGTAGGAATGACCCTTGTTGGGTGGCAATTTGGCTTAAACCAAACCTATATTATGCCACACGGCCAGGGAACACGGGCGTGTACTTCGACCGTGTGTCACCTGCACCTTAAACATTTTGGTCAGTTTTGGTACACGGCCTAGACACACGAGCGTGTCTAGTAACTTGTAGCCATGTGAAATTTGGCAGTCTAGTCACACGGTCTGCTCTGTTTTGTACACGGGCGTGTCTGGTAGCCGTGTGTCAATTGACAGTTTCGGCCACGGTGTAAGGGCATGGGTGTGCTTAGGCCATGGGCGACACACGGCCTAACCCCATGGGCGTGTTAGACAGCCGTGTGGGGTAAGTTAGAATCGACCACGGGCTGAGAGGTTTAGGCGTGTCTGGAGGGACACGACCGTGTGAGAGGAACACGGGCAAGGGGCACGGCCGTGTGTCCCTAACTTGAAAATTTATGATGATTTTCCTACCTTTTTGCTATGTTTTCAATTCGACCCTCAATAGTTATATGCATCATTTTACGATCATTTGAAGTATGTTTTGATGATTGAAAATACATGTTGGATTTTTACTAAAAAGTTCAAAATTTTTACTATTCTGACATGAGATACATGTCCGGTAACGCTCCTTCCTGTTCCGACGACGGTTATGGGATAGGGGTGTTACATTTGGTTGGTATCAGAGCTATGGTTTAGTCGATTCTAGGACTACCGTAGTGAGTTTGAGTCTAGCTATACATGCCATGTACATGAAATGTGATAGTGTGATATCTCCTGACATCCTCTGAAAATCTGTTTTATATAGTAATGGATCCGAATCGAGATTTAGATGATGATGTTGAAAGTATTACGCCAGCACCCTCTCAAGGGGCTGTGCCTTCTGAATCGGGCCCTGCTGTGGCCAATCAGGAAGAAATTAAACAAGCTTTCTTCCAAATGATGTCTGGATGGTTTAGTGAGTTTGTGCGAGCAAACCCAGCTGCTCCGCAACCTCCACCCCCTCTCGTCCCACAACCTAACCCTGATAATGTTCGAGTTGTGGATCCTCTGAGATTGAACAAACCTCCTGTTGATAAGATACGGAAGTATGGTGCTGAGGAATTCCGAGCTTCAGCGAGTGATGACGCTGAGAGGGCCGAATTTTGGCTTGAGAATACGATCTGAGTTTTTAATGAACCGGCCTGTACTCCTGATGAGTGTCTAAGATGTGCTATTTCTTTGCTTCGGGATTTAGCATATCAATGGTGGAATACATTGACCTCGGTTGTACCACGAGAACGAGTCGATTGGGATTTCTTTCAGACGGAATTCAGTAAGAAATACATTAGTCAGCGATTCATCGATCAGAAAAGAAAAGAGTTCTAGAGTTAAAACAGGGTCGAATGTCTGTAACTGAATACGAGAGAGAGTTTGTACGACTCAGCAAATATGCTCGTGAATGTGTTTCTACCGAAGCCATAATGTGTAAAAAGTTCGAAGATGGGCTAAATGAAGAAATTCGACTGTTAGTCGGGATACTTGAGCTGAAAGAGTTTGTAGTTCTCGTTGATCGGGCCTGTAAAGCCGAAGAGCTTGCTAAAGAAAAGAGAAAAGCAGATTCTGAATTCAGAGAGGATCGAAAGAGGTTTGCGGGTAAATCGTATCAATCTGGATCCAAGAGATCAAAAGAGTTCCATCCTCGTTCTGCTACTTCTACGGGCATATCTATTTGAGACAAAAATGTTAAATCTTCCCATTCGAGACCTCAAGCAACCTCGGTAGCTAGTGCTGATAGTGTGAGAACTCCCGGACCTAAATGCAAGTATTGTAATAGGAAACATTTTGGTGAATGCCGATTGAAAAGCAGAGCTTGTTTTCGATGTGGATCGTTAGATCACTACTTACGTGATTGTCCTGAAAGATCTGTAGCTGATAAGGAACAATCGACTAAGACGCATAGTGTTGCATCGAGAGGTAGACCGCCTCGGAATGCTGGGAATCAAAGTGGAAATCGCAGTGTGACGAGAGATGCTAATGTGAGATCTGAGATGCGTACTCCTGCGAGAGCTTATGCAATACGTGCACGCGAGGAAGCCTCATCGCCTGATGTTATTACTGGTACTTTTTCTCTCTATAACACTGATATTGTTGCGTTGATAGATCCTGGATCAACTCATTCATATATCTGTATGAAATTAGTGTTTGAAAAGAATTTGCATGTTGAGTCTACTGAATATGTAGTTAAAGTATCAAATCTGTTAGGAAAGTCTGTGTTAGTTGATAAGATATGTAAGAAATGTCCATTAATGACTCGAGGATATTGTTTTATGGCTGATCTGATGCTTCTCCCTTTTGACGAGTTCGATGTAATACTCGGCATGGATTGGCTAATTGTGCATGAGGCTATTGTGAATTGTAGAAGTAAGAGTATAGAATTGAAATGTCAGAATGACGAGATTCTTCGGATTGAATCAAATGATTCGAATGAATTACCGATAGTAATTTCTGCTATGAGGGCTCAGAAGTATGTTAGAAAAGGCTATGATGCGTATCTAGGGTATGTGATGAATTCTAGCAGGATAGAATTGAAAATTGAGTCTGTACCAGTTATTTGTGAGTTTTCAGATGTTTTTCCAGAAGAATTACCGGGTTTACCACCGATTAGAGAAGTTGAATTCAGTATTTAATTGTTACCGGGCACCACTCCGATATCGATAGCTCCGTACAGAATGGCACTAACTGAATTAAAAGAGTTGAAAGCACAGTTACAAGAATTGACCAATAAAGGTTATGCGAGACCGAGCTTTTCACCTTGGGGTGCTCCAGTATTATTTGTGAAAAAGAAAGACGGAACGATGAGAATGTGTATTGATTACCGACAGTTGAACAAGGTAACAGTGAAGAATAAATACCCTCTCCTGCGGATTGATGATTTATTTGATCAGTTGAAAGGAACTACAGTATTTTCAAAGATTGATCTGAGATCGGGTTACTACTAGCTATGAGTTAAAGATTCAGACACACTGAAAATGTGACGGCCTTAAAACGGCCCTAGTCAGAATGTGGTTTCGGGACCACAAAACCGAGGCATAAAATGTATTAAATATTCATTTTGATGCCTATAATATGTGTGAATTCATGTGTGACATGTTTGGTGTGTCAATTTAGAGTTATAAATTTGAATTTTACAAAAAGGGACTTAGTAATGAACTTTGATAATATGCTAGACAAATGTGTGAAGACTAGTTAATGCATGCATGCAAAATAAGGGATTTGCATGCCAAATTACCCACTTTTATGATAGTGGAGGGTAATGATGACCTAGTTTGTCATTTTGTGCTTTGTTTGTTGCTAATTAATTTTAATTGAAATAAGAAATTAGTTGTCATAAAAATTGAATTAATAAAGAGTAAATAAAACAAATGAATAAAATAAGGAAGTGATAATAACAAAGCTATTTTCTCCATCTTCTTGCCGTGAGTAGAGAAAGAAAAAAAAAATAGGAAACCCTTGAGTTAGGGCATATGGCAAAGTGAAGCACAAATAAGGTAAGGTTCATGCTATTTTCTTGGAAAACTTGTGAATTTAGTTGGTTTTGAAGCTCTCTTCTTTGTTCATGTTTGAAATTCTTGAGCCTTTAGTGTTAGAAGCATTCGGCCATGTGAGTAAGGGTGGAGAAATTGTGTTTTCTTTGATGTTTTGTTAAATAATGCAACTTGGATGTTGTTGAGCTAGTTAGATGTGTTTTTATGAGGATTTATGGATAGATAGAATTGATTTGCATGTTTTAGCTTCTTACTTCTTCATTACCGATTCTTAAAGGGATATTTTGGGATAGGTTGAATAATTTGCTAAATTGAATTGGTTATTTAGTGTTCTAAGTAGTCACGATAACAATTTTAGTTTGATTATTAATTTTGATATTCGGTCATATGCTTAAGTGTGGATTTGGCATTGTTTAAGAATGTGAGGTTAGCTTGACTTTTGCTTAATGGCCGAATGGGCTCTTTGGAATGCATGATTGAGTTGTTTTACTTTTGATTGCATTTTGATCCTTAATTTGATAAATCGATTATGCAAATGGAGATACATATTTTGTAACATGAGTTAGTTAAACATTGCTCATAAGTTCACTAAGCATTCGGCTAGTGTATCTTTGTGCCAATGATTGCCAATTGTGGATTTAAGCATTTAGTTGTAAATTTGTTAAATGAACTAAGGTAAATGAAGATGCTAAATGCCTTAAGTGTATATGCATGCATTCGGCTAGCTTGGTGATATTGATTTGATTGGCAACTTTAAAAATTTCTATTAGGGAATATATGTGCATGATTAATAAAATGATTTGAGTGACATAACTTGCAAAGGTGAATATTCGGCCATGGGAAAATGCAAGAGGGATTGATGTTTCAGTTGTTATAATGTATGGTTGTGCAATGGCCGAATGTGCCTTTGATGTTGCTTTTGGATGTTTTCGGGTGTCAAATTGATAAGTGGTTTGGTTTGTGGAGAAATCTATTTGTGGATGAAATGAATGTGAATTTTGTATATATATGTTAAGGTCAATGACTACTCTAAATGGTGCCTTAGGAAATGCAATGTTTTAAGTATGTGCATAAGAACACTAAAGAATGAATTGGGTATAAAATCTGCTTGGTACAGCAGCAGTAATGCGTTTTGGAAAAATCACCAAAAATTGTGAGAGTTGAATTAGGGGCTGAATAAATGGTGTAATTAAAGCTTAATGAGTCTAGTTTCTTATAAAAGAAACCTCACAAGCAATTGACCTGCCAATAGAGAGATTTTTAAAGTTGTGTGAAACAGGGTCAGAATGACTCCGGAAGCCCCTGTTCTGTTTTTAGAAAATCACCATAAATTGCATAAAAATTGTTATGAGACAAAATTTATATGCTTAGACTCCTTAATGAGTCTAGTTTCTAATAAAATTGGTGAGGACATATTTGGAATTCTGTACAAGGAGAAATTCGGTTCGTAGTATAGAGTAGTCAGTTTAATCAAACAGTGAAATAGGGAAACTTTAGGAAAATTCTGGTAGTGATTGGCCAAACCAAAAATTATGAAAATTTTATGGATGGAATATAAATGAGTCTATTTTCATGCAAAATTAACGACACTTCATTTGGAGTTTTGTAGCTCCAGTTATGAGTAAATTATTGAATGCTGCTCAGAAAATCAGCTTGTTGTGACTTATGATATGTATGTGAAATGACCGAATGTGCGTATGTGTTTGTAATGAGAAGAATATGCATATATTGTTGACTATAAGTGAAAATAATTCATTGAGATGTTTGAATAAGGATTAATAAAATTAAATGTTTTATTTAGCTCAAGAGCATAGAGGGACAAGTTCGGATAAAGGGAAGGCCAAAGTGGTCGAATAGCCAACTCGTAAATTCTCGGGAAAGTTCAAGGTAAGTTTTGAGTAATCGAATTTGGTATTTATGTTAAAATGCCATGACATACATGCTGTTAATTGAACGATGTCCCATTGAGAAAGAAACCTTATTCACGTTTGCTATATAGCCGAATGGCTCATAGAGAAAAGGACCGAAATTGAGATTTGAAATGCATTGCTTATGTATGTGTGATCATTGGGCCGAAAATCTAGAAAAGAAGAGTATACGTGTATAAGTTTTGAATTATATGCATATTTATGATATAAAGTCGAGAAGCATATTATATGTTTGTATGCTCATGGATTGATTGCACAACAAGTGCAAAATTGCTATGTGAAACTTGGCAACATGCAAATATATATGTGTATGAGAATTCGTGATGTGAATCCGGGATTAAGTCCCGCTGACTATATGTGGAGATTACGTCCGGGTTAAGACCCGAAGGCTATATGCTGAGATGATATCCGGGTTAAGACCCGAAGGCTATATGCGGAGATTACATCCGGGATAGAGACCCGATGGCTATGTATAGAGAGTTTACCCGAGCTAAAGATCTCGATGATGATGCGAGTAAAGCCTAAGACTAATGGTCTTCAAGGTAACGATCGCTAATGAATTACGCTGAAAATGTTAAGTTATACAGGTATGTACCCTTGGCTTATATGCAAGCTGAATTTTTGGACCGAATACTAAGGTTATTGTGTGATAGCATATGCGTCCATGAAATGAGATTATTAATATGGTCAAAGTACATTTAGCCTATGTGAAATGTTATGAGAATTTTGTGACATGTGTATGTTTACGTGAGTTTACTATAAGTGAAAGCTATCCACTTTCGTATATGATGTGAATGTATATGTGTGGAAAAAAGGGGTGACGTACCTAAGAGAAGAGGGAAACAACAATACAAACAACTATGCTATAATTTGATGATTTATTTGATGTCATTGCTTAAAACTTACTAAGCATTGTAATGCTTACTCCGTTTCCTTTGTTTCCTCTGTTTTATAGATCTTTTTTTGGAAGCTACGGACTCGGGGATTGAAGCCTTAATCACCTACACTATCGCTGTTATTTTGGTACTTTTGATGGTTATTTTGGGTCAATGGCATGTATAGGCTAATCTCCTTTTGTTGATTCAAACTTCATTTTGAGTTGTAAATATTTCTAGCCATGCGAAAATGGCTTGCTTATTCTTCGAGTTTGCTTATATGGGTTGGAGTGATTCTCATGCTATTCGATGTTGTGGCATGGAATTTAGTTAGTACTTAATATGCAATGATTTTCTAATATGATGTTTGGGTTATCGAATTTGTTCGTTTTAGCCAATTCGTTAGTATGCTTATAGAACGATTTTAAATGAGACATGATGTATTGACCGAACCGACTTACAAGTGATATATTCAACTATAGAACTCAATGAATTCATGTCTAGCTCGTAACTATGAACCTCGGTAGATTGTATTTAGATATGTAATACCTTAATACCCTATTCCGGCGACGGACAGGGGTGTAGGGTGTTACATTTTTATTGGTATCAGAGCTACGGTTTAGTCGATTCTCGGACTAACGTAGCGTGTGTGAGTAGAGCTATACATGCCATTTTGTGATAATGCGATAGTGTGGTGATTCTTAACTTTTAAAATGTGTTTTTCCTATAGTAATGGATTCCGATCCCGATCGAGCCGTAGCGGAAGATATTGAGAGTGTGGCGGCTGCTCCCGCGCAAGGGACCGCGCCGGTCGACTCTCAGCCGAATGCCAGTCGTCGGGATGATGACATGAGGCAGAACTTTTATGCAATGATGAATGATTGGTTCGCTCAATTCCTACGAACTAATCCGGCTGTTCCACAACCTCCTCCCCTGAATAACCCATTTCCGACCCCTGTGGCTCCTCCTGGGGCCGACCCTGTGAGGTCGAGTAAACCCCCAGTCGATAAAATTAGAAAATATGGGGCTGAAGAGTTCCGGGCTACAGTTGATGACGATGCTAAGCGGGCCGAGTTTTGGCTCGATAATGTAGTCCGTGTGTTTGATGAGCTATCGTGTACGCCCGAAGAGTGCTTGAAGTGTGCCGTATCTCTGCTGCGTGATTCTGCCTACTATTGGTGGAACACATTGGTTTCGGTGGTGCCGAGAGAACGAGTTAGTTGGGAGTTTTTCCAAGTTGAGTTCTGAAAGAAGTATATCAGCCAAAGATTTATCGATCAGAAACGGAAGGAATTCCTCGAGCTTAAACAAGGCCGAATGACCGTAATCGAGTATGAGAGAGAATTCGTACGACTTAGCCGATATGCTCGCGAGTGCATAGCATCCGAAGCTATTATGTGTAAACGCTTCGAGGATGGGTTAAATGAAGACATTAAACTTCTGGTGGGCATTCTTGAAATTCAAGAGTTCATGTTCTTGTTGAGCGAGCCTACAAGGCCGAAGAGCTTCGAAATGAAAAGAGAAAAGCTGATAGCGGAGCCAGAGAGTTCCGTAAGAGATCTTCGGGGAGGTCTACTCAAAAATCCTCAAAGAAGTTCCAAAGTGAATCGGAGAGACCATCTACTATTTTGGGTTTTTCTAGACGAGACCGTGATCGACCCCCTATGAGTACACGTGCCACTTCTGCTGCTAGTGTTGGAAACGACCGTCGGGACAGAGCCGAGTGCAAGTATTGTGGAAAATGGCATTCGGGGAGCTGCAGATTTCATGATCGCTCCTGTTTTAAGTGCGGGTCGGCTGATCACTTTATAAGAGATTGCCCCAGATGGTCCGAGCAAAATGTGAACCCGAGTGGGAAACCGAGTACGACTTCAGCACGGGGTAGACCACCAATGAATCCGGGAAATGCTAGCGGCGGTCAGAGAAGGTTTAAAGATGCTACAACAAGATCCGAGGCTCATGCTCCTGCTAGGGCTTACGCTATTCAGCACGAGAGGATGCCTCTTCGCCCGATGTTATCACCGGTACTTTTACTCTCTTTGATACTGATGTAATTGCTTTGATTGACCCCGGTTCAACTCATTCATATGTATGTGAAAATTTGGCATCCAGTAAGACTCTCCCTATTGAGTCTACTGAGTTTGTGATTCGAGTGTCCAATCCATTGGGTCGTTGTGTCTTAGTTGATAGAGTGTGTAAGAAATGTCCCCTTATGATTCGAAATTCATGTTTTCCGGCCGATTTGATGCTTTTGCCATTCGACAAATTCGACGTTATTCTCGGAATGGATTGGTTGACTGTGCATGATGCGGTAGTGAATTGCAAGCGAAAGACTATTGATTTGCGATGTTCGAATAATGAGATAATTCGTGTTGAGTCGTCTGATCTAAACGGGCTACCGGCAGTAATATCTTCAATTATGGCTAGAAAGTTTATGAAAAAGGGTTGTGAGGCTTATCTTGCTTATGTTTTGGATAGCAAAATATCCGAACTAAAGCTTGAGATAGTACCTGTGGTTTGTAAGTATCCGGACGTATTTCCGGAAGAATTACCGGGATTACCACCTGTTAGAGAGGTCGAGTTCGGCATTGAGCTAGTTTCGAGTACAACTCCGATTTCAATTACTCCATATCGTATGGCTCTGACGGAGTTGAAAGAGTTGAAGTCTCAGTTGCAAGAGTTAACCGATAGAGGGTTCGCAAGACCGAGCTTTTCTCCCTGGGGAGCACCCGTCTTGTTCGTGAAAAAGAAGGACGGGACTTTGAGAATGTGTATTGACTATCGGCAGTTGAACAAGGTGACTATAAAGAATAAATATCCATTGCCTCGTATCGACGACTTATTCGATTAGTTAAAGGGAGCCTCCGTGTTTTCAAAGATCGATTTGCAATCCGACTACTATCAGTTGCGAGTTCGAGACTCAGACGTGCCCAAGACTGCTTTCAGAACGAGGTACGGACACTATGAATTTTTAGTGATGCCGTTTGGGCTGACTAATGCCCCCGCTGTTTTCATGGATCTGATGAATCGAGTGTTTAAGCCGTACCTAGATCGATTTGTAGTCGTGTTCATCGATGACATTTTGGTTTACTCTCGCGATGAGATCGAGCATGCCGAGCATTTAAGACTCGTGCTACAGATTTTGCGTGATAACCAGTTGTATGCGAAATTCAGTAAGTGTGAGTTCTGGTTGCGTGAGGTTGGCTTTCTGGGACACATTGTATCTGCTGCGGGTATTCGAGTTGATCCGAATAAAATCTCTGCTATCCTCGATTGGAAGCCTCCTAAAAATGTCTCGGAAGTCCGAAGTTTTTTAGGACTCGCCGGGTATTACCGACGGTTTGTGAAAGACTTTTCGATGATCTCAACCCCGTTGACGAAGCTATTGCAGAAGGATGTTAAATTCGAATGGTCCGAGAAGTGCCAAAAGAGTTTTGACCAATTGAAAGCCCTATTGACGGAAGCTCCAGTCTTAGTTCAACCTGAATCCGGTAAGGAGTTTGTAGTATATAGTGATGCGTCTTTGAATGGCTTGGGATGTGTTTTGATGCAAGAAGGCAAAGTTGTTGCTTATGCTTCGAGGCAATTGAAGCCTCATGAGAAAAACTATCCGACTCACGATCTCGAATTAGCTGCTATTGTGTTTGCTTTGAAGATTTGGCGTCACTACCTTTTTGGTGAGAAATGTCATGTCTTTTCCGACCATAAAAGCCTCAAATACTTGATGATGCAAAGAGATTTGAATCTGAGACAAAGACGGTGGCTTGAATTGCTAAAGGATTACGAGCTTGTCGTTGACTATCATCTGGGAAAGGCGAATGTAGTTGCTGATGCTCTTAGCCGAAAACCATTGTTTGCTTTACGAGCCATGAATGTACATTTATCAGTATCTGATGATGGCTTGATGATAGCGGAATTAAAAGCCAAACCGATATTTCTCCGACAAGTTTGTGAAGCTCAGAAAGCGGATGACGACTTAATTTCTAAACGAGCTCAATGCGATTTAAATGTGGATTCTGAGTTTCAAGTTGACGACAATGATTGTTTGAGGTTTCGAGGCCGAGTATGTATACCGAGAAGTTCAGAGTTGGTTTCGGTGATTTTAGATGAAGCTCACAATAGCCGAATGTCAGTTCATCCGGGGAGTACTAAAATGTACAATGATTTGAAACGTCAATATTGGTGGCATGGTATGAAACGAGACATCTCAAATTTTGTGTCAAAGTGTCTGATATGCCAACAAGTAAAAGTGGAACATCAGGTGCCATCGGGTTTGTTGCAACCGATTTTGATTCCCGAGTGGAAGTGGGATAGAGTCACGATGGATTTTGTATCTGGGCTACCATTGACAGCGAGCAAGAAGGATGCGATTTGGGTTGTCGTAGACCGATTAACTAAATCCGCTCACTTTATACCTGTGCGTACGGATTACTCACTTGATAAGCTAGCGGAGTTGTATGTTTCTCAGATCGTCAGATTGCACGGGGTCCCTATCTCAATCGTATCGGATAGAGACCCGAGATTTACATCTCGGTTTTGGAAGAAACTACAAGATTCTCTGGGTACTAAACTGCATTTTAGTACCGCGTTCCATCCTCAAACGGACGGTCAGTCGGAACGAGTAATTCAAATACTCGAAGATATGTTGAGATGTTGTGTCCTCGAGTTCAGTGGTTCATGGGAACGGTATTTGCCTTTAATTGAATTCGCTTACAACAATAGTTTCCAATCGAGCATTAAGATGGCACCTTACGAGGCCTTGTACGGTCGCAAATGCCGTACACCGTTGTTTTGGACCGAACTCAGTGAAAGTAAGATCTTTGGAGTTGATTTGATTAGAGATGCCGAGCAGAAAGTAAAAGTGATTCGTGATAGTCTTAAGGCCGCTTCAGATCGTCAAAAGTCATACGCGGATTTAAAGCGGAAAGATATCGAGTATCGGGTCGGAGACAAAGTATTTCTTAAAGTGTCACCTTGGAAAAAGGTGCTCAGATTCGGCCGTAAGGGCAAATTGAGTCCGAGGTTCATCGGACCATACGAAATATCTGAACGGATTGGACCAGTAGCATATCGATTGATTTTGCCTCCCGAACTTGAAAAGATCCACAACGTTTTTCATGTATCGATGCTCCGACGTTATAGGTCCGACCCATCCCATGTCATCAATCCGTCTGATATTGAGATTCGATCTGATATGAGTTACAAGGAGGAACCAATTCGTATTTTGGCACACGAGACTAAAGAGTTGCGGAATAAGAAGATTTCGTTAGTGAAAGTGTTGTGGGTCAAACACGGGGTTGAAGAAGCTACTTGGGAGCTTGAGGATTCGATAAGAGAGCGTTACCCAAACTTATTTTCCGGTAAGAATTTTCGAGGACGAAAATTTCTTAAGTGGGAGAGAGTTGTGACGGCCTTAAAATGGCCCTAGTCAGAATGTGGTTTCGGGACCACAAAACCGAGGCATAAAATGTATTAAATATTCATTTTGATGCCTATAATATGTGTGAATTCATGTGTGACATGTTTGGTGTGTCAATTTAGAGTTATAAATTTGAATTTTACAAAAAGGGACTTAGTAGTGAACTTTGATAATATGCTAGACAAATGTGTGAAGACTAGTTAATGCATGCATGCAAAATAAGGGATTTGCATGTCAAATTACCCACTTTTATGATAGTGGAGGGTAATGATGACCTAGTTTGTCATTTTGTGCTTTGTTTGTTGCTAATTAATTTTAATTGAAATAAGAAATTAGTTGTCATAAAAATTGAATTAATAAAGAGTAAATAAAACAAATGAATAAAATAAGGAAGTGATAATAACAAAGCTATTTTCTCCATCTTCTTGCCGTGAGTAGAGAAAGAAAAAAAAAATAGGAAACCCTTGAGTTAGGGCATATGGCAAAGTGAAGCACAAATAAGGTAAGGTTCATGCTATTTTCTTGGAAAACTTGTGAATTTAGTTGGTTTTGAAGCTCTCTTCTTTGTTCATGTTTGAAATTCTTGAGCCTTTAGTGTTAGAAGCATTCGGCCATGTGAGTAAGGGTGGAGAAATTGTGTTTTCTTTGATGTTTTGTTAAATAATGCAACTTGGATGTTGTTGAGCTAGTTAGATGTGTTTTTATGAGGATTTATGGATAGATAGAATTGATTTGCATGTTTTAGCTTCTTACTTCTTCATTACCGATTCTTAAAGGGATATTTTGGGATAGGTTGAATAATTTGCTAAATTGAATTGGTTATTTAGTGTTCTAAGTAGTCACGATAACAATTTTAGTTTGATTATTAATTTTGATATTCGGTCATATGCTTAAGTGTGGATTTGGCATTGTTTAAGAATGTGAGGTTAGCTTGACTTTTGCTTAATGGCCGAATGGGCTCTTTGGAATGCATGATTGAGTTGTTTTACTTTTGATTGCATTTTGATCCTTAATTTGATAAATCGATTATGCAAATGGAGATACATATTTTGTAACATGAGTTAGTTAAACATTGCTCATAAGTTCACTAAGCATTCGGCTAGTGTATCTTTGTGCCAATGATTGCCAATTGTGGATTTAAGCATTTAGTTGTAAATTTGTTAAATGAACTAAGGTAAATGAAGATGCTAAATGCCTTAAGTGTATATGCATGCATTCGGCTAGCTTGGTGATATTGATTTGATTGGCAACTTTAAAAATTTCTATTAGGGAATATATGTGCATGATTAATAAAATGATTTGAGTGACATAACTTGCAAAGGTGAATATTCGGCCATGGGAAAATGCAAGAGGGATTGATGTTTCAGTTGTTATAATGTATGGTTGTGCAATGGCCGAATGTGCCTTTGATGTTGCTTTTGGATGTTTTCGGGTGTCAAATTGATAAGTGGTTTGGTTTGTGGAGAAATCTATTTGTGGATGAAATGAATGTGAATTTTGTATATATATGTTAAGGTCAATGACTACTCTAAATGGTGCCTTAGGAAATGCTATGTTTTAAGTATGTGCATAAGAACACTAAAGAATGAATTGGGTATAAAATCTGCTTGGTACAGCAGCAGTAATGCGTTTTGGAAAAATCACCAAAAATTGTGAGAGTTGAATTAGGGGCTGAATAAATGGTGTAATTAAAGCTTAATGAGTCTAGTTTCTTATAAAAGAAACCTCACAAGCAATTGACCTGCCAATAGAGAGATTTTTAAAGTTGTGTGAAACAGGGTCAGAATGACTCCGGAAGCCCCTGTTCTGTTTTTAGAAAATCACCATAAATTGTATAAAAATTGTTATGAGACAAAATTTATATGCTTAGACTCCTTAATGAGTCTAGTTTCTAATAAAATTGGTGAGGACATATTTGAAATTCTGTACAAGGAGAAATTCTGTTCGTAGTATAGAGTAGTCAGTTTAATCAAACAGTGAAATAGGGAAACTTTAGGAAAATTCTGGTAGTGATTGGACAAACCAAAAATTATGAAAATTTTATGGATGGAAGATAAATGAGTCTATTTTCATGCAAAATTAACGACACTTCATTTGGAGTTTTGTAGCTCCAGTTATGAGTAAATTATTGAATGCTGCTCAGAAAATCAGCTTGTTGTGACTTATGATATGTATGTGAAATGACCGAATGTGCGTATGTGTTTGTAATGAGAAGAATATGCATATATTGTTGACTATAAGTGAAAATAATTCATTGAGATGTTTGAATAAGGATTAATAAAATTAAATGTTTTATTTAGCTCAAGAGCATAGAGGGACAAGTTCGGATAAAGGGAAGGCCAAAGTGGTCGAATAGCCAACTCGTAAATTCTCGGGAAAGTTCAAGGTAAGTTTTGAGTAATCGAATTTGGTATTTATGTTAAAATGCCATGACATACATGCTGTTAATTGAACGATGTCCCATTGAGAAAGAAACCTTATTCACGTTTGCTATATAGCCGAATGGCTCATAGAGAAAAGGACCGAAATTGAGATTTGAAATGCATTGCTTATGTATGTGTGATCATTGGGCTGAAAATCTAGAAAAGAAGAGTATACGTGTATAAGTTTTGAATTATATGCATATTTATGATATAAAGTCGAGAAGCATATTATATGTTTGTATGCTTATGGATTGATTGCACAACAAGTGCAAAATTGCTATGTGAAACTTGGCAACATGCGAATATATATGTGTATGAGAATTCGTGATGTGAATCCGGGATTAAGTCCCGCTGACTATATGTGGAGATTACGTCCGGGTTAAGACCCGAAGGCTATATGCTGAGATGATATCCGGGTTAAGACCCGAAGGCTATATGCGGAGATTACATCCGGGATAGAGACCCGATGGCTATGTATAGAGAGTTTACCCGAGCTAAAGATCTCGATGATGATGCGAGTAAAGCCTAAGACTAATGGTCTTCAAGGTAACGATCGCTAATGAATTGCGCTGAAAATGTTAAGTTATACAGGTATGTACCCTTGGCTTATATGCAAGCTGAATTTTTGGACCGAATACTAAGGTTATTGTGTGATAGCATATGCGTCCATGAAATGAGATTATTAATATGGTCAAAGTACATTTAGCCTATGTGAAATGTTATGAGAATTTTGTGACATGTGTATGTTTACGTGAGTTTACTATAAGTGAAAGCTATCCACTTTCGTATATGATGTGAATGTATATGCGTGGAAAAAAGGGGTGACGTACCTAAGAGAAGAGGGAAACAACAATACAAACAACTATGCTATAATTTGATGATTTATTTGATGTCATTGCTTAAAACTTACTAAGCATTGTAATGCTTACTCCGTTTCCCTTGTTTCCTCTGTTTTATAGATCTCTTTTTGGAAGCTACGGACTCGGGGATTGAAGCCTTATTCACCTACACTATCGCTGTTATTTTGGTACTTTTGATGGTTATTTTGGGTCAATGGCATGTATAGGCTAATCTCATTTTGTTGATTCAAACTTCATTTTGAGTTGTAAATATTTCTAGCCATGCGAAAATGGCTTGCTTAGTCTTCGAGTTTGCTTATATGGGTTGGAGTGATTCTCATACTATTCGATGTTGTGGCATGGAATTTAGTTAGTACTTAATATGCAATGATTTTCTAATATGATGTTTGGGTTATCGAATTTGTTCGTTTTAGCCAATTCGTTAGTATGCTTATAGAACGATTTTAAATGAGACATGATGTATTGACCGAACCGACTTACAAGTGATATATTCAACTATAGAACTCAATGAATTCATGTCTAGCTCGTAACTATGAACCTCGGTAGATTGTATTTAGATATGTAATACCTTAATACCCTATTCCGGTGACGGACAGGGGTGTAGGGTGTTACAGAAAACTGCTTTCAGAACACGATACGGACATTATGAGTTTCTGGTCATGCCTTTCAGGTTGACAAATGCACCTGCAGTGTTCATGGACTTGATGAACCGTGTATTCAAACTGTATTTAGATAGATTCGTTGTCGTGGTCATTGAGCATCTGAGAATTGTGTTACAAATTCTGAGAGATAAGCAGTTATTTGCCAAATTTAGCAAATGTGAATTTTGGCTTCGAGAAGTTGGATTTTTGGGTCACATTGTTTCTGCGGAAGGCATCAGAGTAGATCCGAGTAAAATATCTACTATTATAGACTGGAAACCCACGAAAAAAATGTATCTGGGATTAGAAGTTTTTTGGGATTAGTGGGATATTACCGAAGATTTGTTAAAGGATTTTCGATGATTGCAGTGCCGTTGATTCGAATGCTACAAAAAGATGTGAAATTCGAGTGAACTGATAAATGTCAGCAGAGTTTCGAACAGTTAAAAGCCTTGTTAACAGAAGCTCCGGTTTTAGTTCAACCCGAATCGGGGAAAGAATTTGTTATATACAGTGATGCATGTATTATCGGACTGGGTTGTGTATTGATGCAAGACGGGAAAGTCATAGCCTATGCCTCCCGACAGTTAAAACCGCATGAGAAGAATTACCCGACACATGACCTTGAGTTAGCTGCTATAGTCTTTGCATTAAAGATTTGGCGGCATTACTTATATGGTGAGAAATGTAGAATTTTTACCGATCATAAGAGTCTGAAGTATCTAATGTCACAGAAAGATTTGAATATGCGACAGCGGAGATGGCTCGAACTACTAAAAGATTATGAATTTGTAATTGATTATCATCCAGGGAAAGCTAATGTTGTAGCTGATGCGTTAAGTCGAAAGTCTCTATTTGCTTTGCGAGCTTTGAATGCTCAAATGACGTTATCTGATGATGGATCTGTTTTAGCTGAGCTAAAGGCTAAACCGTTGATTCTGCAGCAAATTTTCGAAGCTTAAAGGACTGATCCCGATCTGCAAGCTAAACGACTTCACTGTGAGTCTAATTCTGATTTTGACTTTTCTATAGGGAATGATGATTGTTTAATGTTCCGAAATAGAATCTGTATACCGAAAAATAGTGAACTCATTCAGAAAGTTCTGCACGAGGCACATGATAGTCAATTTTCAGTTCATCCGGGTAGCACTAAGATGTATAATGATTTGAAACAGCAATACTAGTGGTCAGGAATGAAACGTGACATATCAGAATTCGTATCGAAATGTTTGATCTGTCAGCAAGTTAAAGCTGAACATCAAGTACCGTCAGGTTTATTACAGCCTATTATGATTCCAGAATGGAAATGGGACAGAGTCACTATGGATTTTGTATCTGGACTACCTCTATCTCCGAAGAAGAAAAATACAATCTGGGTTATAGTTGATAGACTGACGAAGTCTGCACATTTTTTACCGGTACGTACTGATTATTCTCTGGATAAATTAGCGGAATTATATGTATCTGAGATTGTGCAATTACATGGTATACCGTTATCCATTGTGTCTGATAGAGATCCGAGGTTTACCTCGAGATTCTGGAAGAAGTTTCAAGAGGCTTTGGGAACGAAATTGAGTTTCAGTACGGCATTTCATCCCCAGACCGATGGTCAGTTTGAAAGAGTTATTCAGATTCTGGAAGACATGTTACAGTGTTGTATTCTTGAATTTGAAAGTAATTGGGAGAAATATTTACCTCTGATAGAGTTTGCATACAACAATAGTTTTCAGACAAGTTTGAAAATGGCTCCATATGAAGCATTATACGGTTGTAAATGTCAAATACCGCTATATTGGACAGAATTGAGTGAGAGAAAGTTACACGGGGTAAATTTAATCTGAGATACAGAAGAAAAAGTGAAAGTGATACATGAAAGTTTGAAAATAGCTTCAGACAGACAGAAATCATATGCCGATTTGAAATGGAAAGAAATAGAGTTTCATGTCGGAGATAGAGTATTTCTGAAAGTATCACCTTGGAAGAAAATTCTTCGTTTCAGTAAAAAGAGAAAGCTAAGTCCTCGTTTTATCGGGCCATATGAAATTGTGGAACGAATTGGACCTGTAGCTTATCGATTATCGTTACCGTCTGAGTTTGAAAAGATTCACAACGTATTTCACGTTTCACTGATTCGACGATACCGATCTGATCCATCTCATGTCATTTCTCCCAATGATGTGGAGATACAGTCTGATTTATCGTACAGTGAAGAACCGATTAAAATTCTGGCTCGAGAAATCAAAGAGTTGAGAAATAAGCATATAGCACTCGTAAAAGTTCTCTGGTGTAAACACGGAATAAAGGAAGCTACATGGGAACTTGAGGAAGCTATGCGAAAGCAATACCCTAACCTGTTTACCGGTAAGATTTTCGGGGACGAAAATCCCTAAAGGGGGAGAGTTGTAACAGCCCACTTTAGACCCTAGTCGGAACGAGTGGTTTCGAGACAACTTAACCGAGTCAAATTATAATTTTTATCGCTTTAATATGTTTTACAGCGTGATAGAATTACCGTGTGAAAGTTTCGTTTAGAAATTTTATCGTTTGACCGGTTAATTTGAGAAAAAGGACTAAATCGCATAAAGCGATAAACTTGAGTTCTATTTCATTAATGGCTTATTTGATTATGGCTTTTTAAGTGGAAGCCCTTAAATGGTTATTTTACCTTTTCTAAAGCTAGTGGACATTTATGTCCTTAATGATATATTTTTAAATGGTTTAAGTTAAAAGGTAAAATGGTCAAATGGCTTTATAATATGTTTTAATTAAATAAAACAAGAAAAATGGCTTCATATTTCTTCTCTTCCACCGATTTTTCAAACAAAAATAAGGGTTTAAAGGCTTTGTTTCATTCGGCTACTTCAAGCTTCAAATTGAGGTTTGTTTTTGTTCAGTTTTCGATAATTTTTACATTTTTGAGATCGTTGCTTCATATACTAGTCGAACCGTACCTCAATTTTTGATTTTGTGAATGTCTTTGAAAAATGCCATTGATGAATCCTTGATATATTGATAGATTTTGATGAATTATTGTATATTATGTGAGAATATACAAGAATTTTAAAGTAAATTTTGATGAAAATGAGTTTAAGGATTTACTTGTAAAAAGGTAGAATTTTTGAGGTTAAATTTGTGATTAATTGAAAGATATGTACTTGTACAAGACCCTTGAATATTCGGCTAAGGGAAATTTAGGGATTATTTGTGTAATTTGTCATTTTGTGATAAAAGGACTATTTTGCAAAGTGTTGAAATTATAGGGGCTAAATTGCAAATATGCCAAAATACATGTTTTGGACTAAATTGAATAAGTTAGTGATTAAATAGCTAAATTTGTATTAATATAGATAAAGACGACCGAATTCCAGAACTTGATCGGGGAAAACGGAAAATAGACGAGTAGATACAAGATTACGAGGTAAGTTTGTATAATGAAATTTAATGTGTATATGTTTATATTTGTTGTAATGGAATATATGACATATTAGTTGGTTGAATAGCCTATTTGGATGTATACATATGAAATTGAAAGGAAATTGTTACAAGTGAGAAATGAATACCGAGCCCCGTTAGAACCGTAGAAGTCGATAGCATACAAGTGACATGTCACTAGGGCTACAGGGTGGTTCAAGCTCCTTCATTTGTTGCGGACTCACCACGTGCTCATGAGCTACAGGTTTATCCTTCGGGATCACATGTTTAGTCTTCGGACTCACCGTTAGCCTACGGGCTTACCGTTCATCCTTCGGGATCACATGTTTAGCCTTCGGGCATACCGATACAGGCTCGAAAGAGCATACATGATGCATTGACGGATTACAGGTTATATGTATATACACTGTGTGTGTATCACCCGAGTATCCCTCGATGTTCTTAAAGGTTTAACGGGCAACTACCGATACATGTTACATGAAGATTAAATGATATATGTATTACATGTTATATGAGACATGAGAATTACATGGATTATATGGTATAAGTTATATGAAATACATGTACAAGTATTTGAGCAATGATATAATACATGAATGTTGTGGTTGGTACATGAATGAATTTATATGTTACATGGACTAACAAGTGTATACTTGTGAAATAGGCAACTTGGGTATATGAATTGAATTGGCATTATTGTTGTAATTATCGCATTGGTTCGGTAAGGTTTAATTTCTATATTATACGGACTTACTAAGCTTTAGAAGCTTACTCTGTTCATTTCTTTCACTGTCTTATAGATTCGGAAGTTAGCTCGATAATCGGACGAGTCGGAGATCGCCATCACACTATCTATCAAACTTTGGTACTTTTGAAACTTTTGTAAATAAGATGGTCATGGCATGTATAGGCTAGATGTTTAGTGAATATGGCATACTTTTGTAAATAAGATTGATTTTTTTTTTTTGGTTAAATGTGTCATGGCAAATTATGTGATTTTGATGAGTTCGTTGTGCTTGAGGATGATGATGATTTTGGGGTTCATTATATGCTTGAATTGGTATGTTTGTAGATGGTAAATTGGCTTGAAATGTTGCATGTTCTTGGCTTGTAGGAATGACCCTTGTTGGGTGGCAATTTGGCTTAAACCAAGCCTATATTGTGCCACACGGCCAGGGAACACGGGCGTGTACTTCGACTGTGTGTCACCTGCACCTTAAACGTTTTGGTCAGTTTTGGTACACGGCCTAGACACACGGGCGTGTCTGGTAACTTGTAGCCGTGTGAAATTTGGCAGTATAGTCACACGATCTGCTCTGTTTTGTACACGGGCGTGTCTGGTAGCCGTATGTCAATTGACAGTTTCGGCCATAGGGTAAGGGCATGGGTGTGCTTAGGCCGTGGGCGACACACGGCCTAACCCCATGGGCGTGTTAGATAGCCGTGTGGGGTAAGTCAGAATCGACCACGGGCTGAGAGGTTTGGGCGTGTCTGGAGGGACACGACCGTGTGAGAGGAACACGGGCAAGGGGCACGGCCGTGTGTCCCTAACTTGAAAATTTATGATGATTTTCCTACCTTTTTGCTATGTTTTCAATTCGACCCTCAATAGTTATATGCATCATTTTACGATCATTTGAAGTATGTTTTGATGATTGAAAATACATGTTGGATTTTGACTAAAAAGTTCAAAATTTTTACTATTCTGACACGAGATACATGTCCGGTAACGCTCCTTCCTATTCCGGTGACGGTTACGGGATAGGGGTGTTACAGAAAGTGCGTATTTTGTACTATTTTGATTGTAGATCGGCAAAATGCCGAAAAGCTAAAGTACCGGCGAATAATGCCATACGAGCGTGGGATCGCGCGTGGGGTGAACCGAGCTCACGGAGCGTGAGCGTACAATGAGAAAAGCCACCATGAGCGAATTAATAGGCTTGGGCTATAGTGGGCCACTTGGGCCGGAATGGTCTCGATGGGCCCAATGGGCCAATGGGGGCTATAGGGCTGCAAATGCAAATCTAACTGTCAGGTGGAAATTAGTGAGGCCTATCAGGTCGTAGTCGTTCTGGGCCTCGATAGGTCGCGCAGGCCCAATGGGCTTATGGGCCCCACACGGATAAAATGTTTTGATGTGGTAAGTGACTAATTTGGGTTGTGTTGTTCGCATAGTCATGATTGTTTCTGCGCTAAATGGGCCACACAAGAGTGTGGGCCAACTTAGGCCGAGTAATGGGCCTTAGGCCCAATTACCCCGTTTTGTCTGTTTAGGCTGCAAAGGTCGCTCGAGGCAACGAGGGACCTTCGGTTGGGTCGTTAAGACCTTGATTTACAAAATTACTAAAATACCCCCAATTTGTAAAATTATTGATGTAACACCCCTATCCCGTAACCGTCGCCGGAATAGGTAAGGGGCATTACCGGACTTGTAACATATATCGGAACAGTAAGATTTCAAACTTTTTAATCAAGAACCATTACGTATCATCTATCATTAGAGCATGCTTCAATTGATCATAAAAGGATGTATATAATTATTGGAAATCTAATTGGAAACATGCTAAAAGATAGGGAAAATTTGCGAAATTTCAAAGTTAGGGACACACGGCCGTGCCCCTAGCCCGTGTTCTTCTCACACGGCTGTGTCCCTCCAGACACGCCCAAACCTTACTGCCCGTGGTCGAATTTGACTTACCCCACACGGCTGTCCAACACGCCCATGGGGTTAGGCCGTGTGTCGCCCACGGCCTAGGCACGCCCGTGCCCTTACCCTGTGGTCGAAACTGTCAAATATCACACGGCTACAAGACACGCCCGTGTACAAAATAGAGTAGACCGTGTGACTATACTGCCAAATTTCACAAGGCTACAAGTTACCAGACACGCCCGTGTGTCTAGGCCGTGTACCAAAATTGACCAAAACATTAAGGTGCAGGGGACACACGGTCGAAGCATACGCCCGTGTTCCCTGGCCGTATGGCACAAATATAGGCTTGGTTTAAGCCAATTTGCCACCCAATATGGGTCATTTCTACTAGCCATTAACCGACAACATTTCATGCCATTCTGCCAACCAAAAACATACCAATTCATGCACAAAATGGACCTAAAGTCATCTCAATTCATTCACAAATCAAGCACACCTACTCAAAGGCCTAAATGCCCATTTCCATGCACTCATCCACACATATATACATATCAATTATGCAAGCTTATAACCTCATCAAAATCACATATCTTTCCATAAGCACATATAGCTAAAGGACAACTCAAGTGCTTGATTATAAACACATGTATAACTCAAGCCACATCCCATAGCTTGAACATTCCCAAAATGTATCATGTTCACTAAAGTACTAGCCTATACATGCCATGACCAAACGTTTGCAAAATACTCAAAAGTACCGAAGCTTTAACGATAATGTGGTAGCGATCCCCGACTCATCCGATATCCGAGCTAGCTTCCGAATCTAAAAGACAGTGAAAGAAATAAACGGAATAAGCTTCTAAAGCTTAGTAAGTCCATATAACATGAAATGAAACTTACCATTTCAATGAGGTATCCATAAGTAAGGCCATTACAAACATATGATCTTATAGCCTATTGCACAAACTCACAATCATTAGTTCGTGTAGTTTCATAACATATCATATATATAAAAGCTTATCAAATACTTCATTTCATGTAACATATACAAATCTTGTAAATCATATGGCATAATATGCCTTCATTTGCACTTTTCTCATATAACATGTTGATCATGTAACTAGTATCATTCCATTCATACAAATCATATGACATGTATTTCATATATTTCGTTATCTCATGTATAGCACATAACTCTTATAACATGTACCATATCTTTCATGTAATTCATATAACATGTAACTTATACCGTTCATGTATTCACATAACATCTCTCTCATATATTCAAATATCAATTAACCTTTCCTGTAACATGTATCGGTATTGCCTGTTGAACTTATAAGAACATCGAAAGATACTCGGGTGATACACACACAGTGTATATACATATAACCTGTAATCCGTCAATGCGTCATATATGCTCTTTCGAGCCTGTACTGTAAGCCCGAAAGCTGAACATATAATCTCGAAGGATAATCGGTAAGCCAGTAGAATCCCGAAGGATAAACCTGTAGCTCATGAGCACGTGGTGAGTCCGCAACAAATGCAGGAGCTCGAACCACCCTGTAGCCCTAGTGACATGTCACTTGTATCCTATCGACTTCTACGGTTCTAACGGGGCTCGGTATTCAATTTATCACTTGTAACAATTTAACATTTCTATTTCAATCTCATATATACTCGTTACATTAGGCAATTTAATCATCTAGCATTTCATATTTTCAAATAACAATGCGTATGAACACATATATATACATTAAATTCGTTATACGAACTTACCTCGAAATCTCGTATTTACTCGTCTATTTTTCGTTTTCCCCGATCAAGTTTCGGGATTCGATCGTCTTTATCTATATTAATGCAAATTTCTGCTATTTACTAACTCACATATTCAAATTCAATCCAAAAACATATATTTTGACATATTTGCAATTTAGCCCCTATACTTTCAACACTTTGCAATTTAGCCCTTTTAACACAAAATAGCAAATTACACAATTAATCCCTAAATTTCCCTTGGCCGAATATTCAAGGGACTTATACAAGCATATATCTTTTAATTAATCACAAATTTAACCTAAAAAATTCTATCTTTTTGCAAATAAATCCTTAAACTCATTTTCAACAAAAATCACTTTAAAATTCTTGTATTTTCTCACATAATATACAATAATTCATCAAAATCTATCAATATATCAAGGATTCATCAATGGCATTTTTCAAAAACATAATCAAAATCAGAAATTGAGGTACGGGTCGGTTAATAAACGAAGCAACGATTACAAAAACGTAAAAATTATCAAAAACTGGACAAAAACGAACCTCAGATTGGAGCTTAAAGTGACCGAATGTTAAAAGCTTGAAAACCCTTAATTCTTTGATGAAGAATCGGTGGAGAAGAACATAAAATGAATAAAAATTTCATGTTTTATTAAACATATAACATATATTAATTAAAAACCAAAACTAACCTTTATAACATTATTTATAAAACAATAATAATAAGGGCATAAGTGTCTACTAGCTTAAAAATGGTGAAATAACCACTTAAGGCCTTCATTTTAAAAAGCCATTGCCAAACAAGCCATTTATGAAATAGAACTCTAATTTATCGCTTTATGCAATTTAATCCTTTTTCTCAAATTAACCAGTCAAACGATAAAATTTCTAAACGAAACTTTCACACAGTGATTCTATCATGCTGTAAAACATATTAAAGTAGTAAAAACAATATTTTGACTTGGTTAAGTGGTCCCGAAACCACCTATTTTGACTAGGGTATAAAGTGGGCTGTTACAACTCTCCCCCCTTTAGGGATTTTCGTCCCGAAAATCTTACCAATAAACAGATTTGGGTATTGTTTTCGCATAGTTTCCTCGAGTTCCCATGTAGCTTCCTCTATTCCGTGTTTACACCAGAGAACTTTTACAAGTGCTATAAGATTATTTCTCAACTCTTTGATTTCCCGAGCTAGAATTCCAATCAGTTCTTCGCTGTACGATATATCATACTGTAATTCCACATCTATGGGAGAAATGACATGAGACGGATCAGATCGGTATCGTCGAAGCATTGAAACGTGAAATACGTTGTGAATCTTTTCAAACTCAGATGGTAACGATAATTGGTAAGCTACAGGTCCAATTCGTTCCACAATTTCATACGGCCCGATAAAACGAGGACTTAGCTTTCCCTTTTTACTGAAACGAAGAATTTTCTTCCACGGTGATACTTTCAGAAATACTTTGTCTCTGACCTGAAACTCTATTTCTTTCCGTTTCAAATCTGCGTATGATTTCTGTCTATCTGAAGCTGCTTTTAAATTATCGCGTATCACTTTTAATTTTTCTTCTGTATCTCGGATTAGATCAACCCCGTGTAACTTTCTCTCACTCAATTCAGTCCAGTATAGCAGTGTTCGACATTTACGACCATATAATGCTTCATATGGAGCCATCTTTAAACTCGTCTGAAAACTGTTATTGTATGCAAACTCTATCAGAGGTAAGTATTTCTCCCAATTACTTTCGAATTCAAGAATACAACACTGTAACATGTCTTCCAGAATCTGAATAACTCTTTCAGACTGACCGTCGGTCTAGGGATGAAATGCTGTACTGAAACTTAATTTTGTTCCCAAAGCTTCTTGAAACTTCTTCCAGAATCTCGAGGTAAACCTCGGATCTCTATCAGACACAATGGATAACGGTATACCATGTAATCGCACAATCTCAGATACATATAATTTTGCTAATTTATCTAGAGAATAATCAGTACGTACAGGTATAAAATGTGCAGACTTCGTCAATCTGTCAACTATAACCCAGATTGTATTTTTCTTCTTCGGAGATAGAGGTAGTCCAGATACAAAATCCATAGTGACTCTGTCCTATTTCCATTCCGGAATCATAATAGACTGTAATAAACCTGACGGTACCTGATGTTCAGCTTTAACTTGCTGACAGATCAAACATTTCGATATGAATTCTGATATGTCACGTTTCATTCCTGACCACCAGTATTGCTGTTTCAAATCGTTATACATCTTAGTGCTACCCGGATGAACTGAAAATCGACTGTCATGTGCCTCGTGTAGAACTTTCTGAATGAGTTCACTATTTTTCGATATACATATTCTATTTCGGAACATTAAACAATCATCATTCCCTATAGAAAAGTCGAAATCAGAATTAGACTCACAGTGAAGTCGTTTAGCTTGTAGATCAGAATCAGTCCTTTGAGCTTCACAGATTTGCTGTAGAATCAACAATTTAGCCTTTAGCTCAGCTAACACAGATCCATCATCAGATAACGTCATTTGAGCATTCAAAGCTCGTAGAGCAAATAGAGACTTTTGACTTAACGCATCAGCTACAACATTAGCTTTCCCTGGATGATAATCAATTACAAATTCATAATCTTTTAGTAGTTCGAGCCATCTCCGCTGTCGCATATTCAAATCCTTCTGTGACATTAGATACTTCAAACTCTTATGATCGGTAAAAATTCTACATTTCTCACCATATAAGAAATGCCGCCAAATCTTTAATGCAAAGACTATAGCAGCTAACTCAAGGTCATGTGTCGGGTAATTATTCTCATACGGTTTTAACTGTCGGGAGGCATAGGCTATGACTTTCCCGTCTTGCATCAATACACAGCCCAGTCCGATAATAGATGCATCACTGTATGTAACAAATTCTTTCCCCGATTCGGGTTGAACTAAAACCGGAGCTGCTGTTAATAAGGCTTTTAACTGTTCAAAACTCTGCTGACATTTATCAGTCCACTCGAATTTCACATCTTTTTGTAGCATTCGAGTCAACAGCACTGCAATCATCGAAAATCCTTTAACAAATCTTCGGTAATATCCCGCTAATCCCAGAAAACTTCTAATCTCAAATACATTTCTCGGGGGTTTCCAGCCTATAATAGCAGATATTTTACTCGGATCTACTCTGATGCCTTTCGCAGAAACAATGTGACCCAAAAATCTGACTTCTCGAAGCCAAAATTCACATTTGCTAAATTTGGCAAATAACTGCTTATCTCTCAGAATTTGTAACACAATTCTCAGATGCTCAGTATGCTCTACCTCATCACGTGAATAGATCAGAATGTCATCAATGAACACGACAACGAATCTATCTAAATACGGTTTGAATACACGGTTCATCAAGTCCATGAACACTGCAGGTGCATTTGTCAACCCGAAAGGCATGACCAGAAACTCATAATGTCTGTATCGTGTTCTGAAAGTAGTTTTCGGTATGTCTGAATCTTTAACTCGTAGCTGGTAGTAACCCGATCTTAGATCAATCCTTGAAAATGCTGTAGCTCCTTTCAGCTGATCAAATAAATCATCAATCCGTGGGAGAGGGTATTTATTCTTCACTGTTACCTTGTTCAACTGTCGGTAATCAATACACATTCTCATCGTTCCGTCTTTCTTTTTCACAAATAATACTAGAGCACCCCAAGGTGAAAAGCTCGGTCTCGCAAAACCTCCATATGTCAATTCTTGTAACTGTGCTTTCAACTCTTTTAATTCAGTTAGTGCCATTCTGTACGGAGCTATCGATATCAGAGTGGTGCCCGGTAACAATTTAATACCGAATTCAACTTCTCTAATCGGCGGTAAACCCGATAATTCTTCCGGAAAAACATCTGAAAACTCACAAATAACTGGTACAGACTCAATTTTCAATTCTGTCCTGCTAGAATTCATCACATATGCTAGATACGCATCATAGCCTTTTCTAACATACTTCTGAGCCCTCATAGCAGAAATTACTATCGGTAATTCATTCGAATCATTTGACTCAATCCGAAGAATCTCGTCATTCTAACATTTCAATTCTATACTCTTACTTCGACAATTCACAATAGCCTCATACATAATTAGCCAATCCATGCCCAGTATTACATCGAATTCGTCAAAAGGGAGAAGCATTAGATCAGCCATAAAACAATACCCTCGAGTCATTAATGGACATTTCTTACATATCTTATCAACTAACACAGACTTTCCTAACGGATTTGATACTTTAACTACATATTCAGTAGACTCAACATGTAAATTCTTTTCAAACACTAATTTCATACAGATATATGAATGAGTTGATCTAGGATCTATCAACGCAACAATATCAGTGTTATAGAGAGAAAAAGTACCGGTAATAGCATCAGGTGACAAGGCTTCCTCGCGTGCATGTATTGCATAAGCTCTCGCAGGAGTACGCATCTCAGATCTCACATTGGCATCTCTCGTCACACTGCAATTTCCACTTTGATTCCCAGCATTCCGAGGCGGTCTACCTCTCGATGCAACACTATGCGTCTTAGTCGATTGTTCCTTATCAGCTACAGATCTTTCAAGACAATCACGTAAGTAGTGATCTAACGATCCACATCGAAAACAAGCTCAGCTTTTCAATTGGCATTCACCAAAATGTTTCCTATTACAATACTTGCATTCAGGTCTTGGAGTTCTCACACTATCAGCACTAGCTACCGAGGTTGCTTGAGGTCTCGAATGGGAAGATTTAACATTTTTTTCTCGAATAGATATGCCCGTAGAAGTAGCAGAACGAGGATGGAACTCTTTTGATCTCTTGGATCCAGATTGATACGATTTACCTGCAAACCTCTTTCGAGCCTCTTTGAATTCAGAATCCGCTTTTCTCTTTTCTTTAGCAAGCTCTTCTGCTTTACAGGCCCGATCAATGAGAACTACAAACTCTTTCAGCTCAAGTATTCCGACTAACAGTTGAATTTCTTCATTTAGCCCATCTTCAAACTTTTTACACATTATGGCTTCGGTAGAAACACATTCGCGAGCATATTTGCTGAGTCGTACAAACTCTCTCTCGTATTCAGTTACAGACATTCGACCCTGTTTTAACTCTAGAAACTCTTTTCTTTTCTGATCGATGAATCGCTGACTAATGTATTTCTTCCTAAATTCCGTCTAAAAGAAATCCCAATCGACTCGTTCTCGTGGTACAACCGAGGTCAATGTATTCCACCATTGATATGCTGAATCCCGAAGCAAAGAAATTGCACATCTTAGACACTCATCAGGAGTACAGTCCAGTTCATTAAAAACTCGGATTGTATTCTCAAGCTAAAATTCAGCCCTCTCTGCTTCATCACTCGCTGAAGCTAGGAATTCCTCAGCACCATACTTCCGTATCTTATCAACAGGTGGTCTGTTCAATCTCAGAGGATCCACAACTCGAACATTATCAGGGTTAGGTTGTGGGACGAGATTGGGTGGAGGTTGCGGAGCAGCCGGGTTTGCTCGCACAAACTCACTAAACCATCCAGACATCATTTGGAAGAAAGCTTGTTTAATTTCTTCCTGATTGGCCACAGCGGGGCCCGATTCAGAAGGCATAGCCCCTTGAGCGGGTGCTGGTGCAATACTTTCAACATCATCAGCTAAATCTCGATTCGGATCCATTACTATATAAAACAGATTTTCAGAGGATGTCAGGAGATATCACACTATCACATTTCATGTACATGGCATGTATAGCAAGACTCATACTCACTACGGTAGTCCTAGAATCGACTAAAATGTAGCTCTGATACCAACCAAATGTAACACCCCTATCCCGTAACTATCGTCAGAATAGGTAAGGGGCATTACCAGACTTGTAACATATATCAGAACAGTAAGATTTCAAACTTTTTAATCAAGAACCATTACGCATCATCTATCATTAGAGCATGCTTCAATTGATCATAAAAGGATGTATATAATTATTGGAAATCTAATTGGAAACATGCTAAAGATAGGGAAAATTTGCGAAATTTCAAAGTTAGGGACACACGGCCGTGCCCCTAGCCCGTGTTCTTCTCACACGGCCGTGTCCCTCCAGACATGCCCAAACCTTACTGCCCGTGGTCGAATCTGACTTACCCCACACGGCTGTCCAACACGCCCATGGGGTTAGGCCGTGTGTCGCCCACGGCCTAGGCACGCCCGTGCCCTTACCCTGTGGTCAAAACTGTCAAATATCACACGGCTACAAGACACGCCTGTGTACAAAACAGAGCAGACCGTGTGACTATACTGCCAAATTTCACAAGGCTACAAGTTACCAGACACGCCCGTGTGTCTAGGCCGTGTACCAAAACTGACCAAAACATTAAGGTATATAGGACATACGGTCGAAGCACATGCCCGTGTTCCCTGGCCGTGTGGCACAAATATAGGCTTGGTTTAAGCCAATTTGCCACCCAATATGGGTCATTTCTACTAGCCATTAACCGACAACATTTCATGCCATTCTACCAACCAAAAACATACCAATTCATGCACAAAATGGGCCCAAAGTCATCTCAATTCATTCACAAATCAAGCATACCTACTCAAAGGCATAAATGACCATTTCCATGCACTCATCCACACATATATAAATATCAATTATGCAAGCTTATAACCACATCAAAATCACATATCTTTCCATAAGCACATATAGCTAAAGGACAACTCAAGTGCTTGATTATAAACACATGTATGACTCAAGCCACATCCCATAGCTTGAACATTCCCAAAATGTATCATGTTCACTAAAGTACTAGCCTATACATTCCATGACCAAACGTTTGCAAAATACTCAAAAGTACCGAAGCTTTAACGATAGTGTGGTAGCGATCCCCGACTCGTCCGAGATCCGAGCTAGCTTTCGAATCTAAAAGACAGTGAAAGAAATAAACGGAATAAGCTTCTAAAGCTTAGTAAGTCCATATAACATGAAATGAAACTTACCATTTCAATGAGGTATCCATAAGTAAGGCCATTACAAACATATGATCTTATAGCCTATTGCACAAACTCACACTCATTAGTTCGTGTAGTTTCATAACATATCATATATATAAAAGCTTATCAAATACTTCATTTCATGTAACATATACAAATCTTGTAAATCATATGGCATAATATGCCTTCATTTGCACTTTTCTCATATAACATGTTGATCATGTAACTAGTATCATTCCATTCATACAAATCATATGACATGTATTTCATATATTTCATTATCTCATGTATAGCACATAACTCTTATAACATGTACCATATCTTTCATGTAATTCATATAACATGTAACTTATACCATTCATGTATTCACATAACATCTCTCTCATATATTCAAATATCAATTAACCTTTCCTGTAACATGTATCGGTATTGCCTGTTGAACTTATAAGAACATCAAAAGATACTCGGGTGATACACACACAGTGTATATACATATAACCTGTAATCCGTCAATGCGTCATATATGCTCTTTCGAGCCTGTACTGTAAGCCCGGAGGCTGAACATATAATCCCGAAGGATAATCGGTAAGCCAATAGGCTGAACATGTAATCCTGAAGGATAAACCTTTAGCTCATGAGCACGTGGTGAGTCCGCAACAAATGCAGGAGCTCGAACCACCCTGTAGTCCTAGTGACATGTCACTTGTATCCTATCGACTTCTACGATTCTAACGGGGCTCGGTATTCAATTTATCACTTGTAACAATTTAACATTTCTATTTCAATCTCATATATACTCGTTACATTAGGCAATTTAATCATCTAGCATTTCATATTTTCAAATAACAATGCGTATGAACACATATATATACATTAAATTCGTTATACGAACTTACCTCGAAATCTCGTATCTACTCGTCTATTTTTCGTTTTCCCCGATCAAGTTCCGGGATTCGATCGTCTTTATCTATATTAATGCAAATTTCAGCTATTTACTAACTCACATATTCAAATTCAATCCAAAAACATATATTTTGACATATTTGCAAGTTAGCCCCTATACTTTCAACACTTTGCAATTTAGCCCTTTTAACACAAAATCGCAAATTACACAATTAATCCCTAAATTTCCCTTGGCCGAATATTCAAGGGACTTATACAAGCATATATCTTTTAATTAATCACAAATTTAACCTAAAAAATTCTATCTTTTTGCAAATAAATCCTTAAACTCATTTTCAACAAAAATCACTTTAAAATTCTTGTATTTTCTCACATAATATACAATAATTCATCAAAATCTATCAATATATCAAGGATTCATCAATGGCATTTTTCAAAAACATAATCAAAATCAGAAATTGAGGTACAGGTCGGTTAATATACGAAGCAACGATTACAAAAACGTAAAAATTATCAAAAACTGGACAAAAACAAACCTCAAATTGGAGCTTAAAGTGACCGAATGTTAAAAGCTTGAAAACCCTTAATTCTTTGATGAAGAATCAGTGGAGAAGAACATAAAATGAATAAAATTTCATGTTTTATTAAACATATAACATATATTAATTAAAAACCAAAACTAACCTTTATAACATTATTTATAAAACAATAATAATAAGGGCATAAGTGTCCACTACCTTAAAAATGGTGAAATAACCACTTAAGGCCTTCATTTTAAAAAGCCATTGCCAAACAAGCCATTTATGAAATAGAACTCCAATTTATCGATTTATGCGATTTAATCCTTTTTCTCAAATTAACCAGTCAAACAATAAAATTTCTAAACGAAACTTTCACACGGTAATTCTATCATGCTGTAAAACATATTAAAGTAGTAAAAACAATATTTCGACTCGGTTAAGTGGTCCCGAAACCACCCGTTCTGACTAGGGTATAAAGTAGGCTGTTACAATTGAAATATCCCTGGTTTGTAAAATTACTAAAATATCTCTGGTTTGTAAAATTACTGAAATACCCTCGATTTATAAAATTACCAAAATTACCTCGATTTGTAAAATTACCGAAATACCCCCAGTTTATGAAATTATCAAAATACCCCCGATTTGTAAAATTATTGAAATACCCTAGGTTTATGAAATTACCGAAATACCATTGGTTTATGAAATTACCAAAATACCCCTGTTTTGAAAAATTACCGAAATCCCCTAGTTTATGAATTTACCGAAATAACCTTAATTTGTGAAATTACAAAAATGCCCTTGATTTGCAAAATTATCGAAATGCCCTCGATTTGTAAAATTACTGAAATGCCCTCAATTTGTAAAATTACCGAAATACCCTTGATTTGTAGAATTACCGAAATACCCCTGTAGGGTAGAATTACCGAAATACCCCTATAGGGTAAATTACTGAAATACCCCTGCAGGGTAGGATTACCGAAATACCACTGTAGAGTAGGATTACCGAAATACCCCTGTAGGTTAGAATTACCTAAATATCCCTGTAGGGTAGGATTACGCAAATACCCCTGTAGGGTAGAATTATCAAAATACCCTTGTAGGGTAGAATTACCAAAATACCCTTATAGGGTAGAATTATCGAAATACCCCTGTAGGGTAGAATTACTGTTTTACCTCTGACTGGTAAAATGACCGTTTTGCCATGGAGTGTAAAATGACTATTTTGCCCTTATGGGCAAGTACTGACTTGGACTATGAACTTGATTGATTTGACTGTGATCATATGGTAGTATTTTAACTGGCGTGGCCGTGGTTGCATGATAGATATGTTTTTAATATATGTTTAAATGAATATTACTGAGCATGGCCATTATGCATACATGTGTGATGATTGAGCATGACATACACGACATTTTACATGGGGTTGGGTTTGAATTGGAGGAAGTTCTGTGATAGTGGCTTTGCCACGTATTTTGATTCTAGTGGCTCCACCACGTTTTCTGTTATTAGCAGCATGCGTTATTGGTGTGTTGGCAGGGTGGGTCGATTTAATCCCCACAAGGTGTACTGGTTGGTACGGGTGGTGTGCTAGTTGGATAGGGTTGGGATGTATACCCACACTGTTGCATATCTGTTTATGAGATCTGTCACTATATTGGGCTTAGGCCCATTTGTTTTGTATCAGTTTGGGCTAGGCCCAATTGATTCTGTTATGGGTTGTGACCCAAATGATATTATAGTGGGTTTGGGCCCACGTATGCTCTGACTGGACTGTATTATTACTGTTAAAGGGCTCTGGCCCAAACTATTTATGTTTCTATGTCTGTATAATAACTGTTAATCAAGTAACGGGATTACACACTGAGTTTTCATAAACTCACCCCATTTATTAACTATGCAAGTAACCCCTAGCGTTAGGAGGATCGGTGCTGCGAGGGACTCGAAGGTGGCCACACGACTGCTGTTATTATGTTTGGACTTTATATATGTTTTAAATTCCGTTTTGGTTTTAATTTTTGTAATAAGGCTTTTCTGGATTTTTTTTAAGTTTGAGATTTTATTACGTTTTATATCTATTAGACGTAGACGAGTTTTCAAACCAATTTCTGTTTTCAAAAACATACATTTAAACTTATTTACTTCAAATTAGCTTCTGTAACTAAAAGAGATTTTCAACTAGATTAACAATGGTTTTTTTAAAAAGTGATTAACATTTCATTGTACCACGTTTTGGAACTCAACAAACACAAACTAAGTTTTTACTCAAGTTTTAAATAAGAAGGGTTTTCAATGAAAACATGGCTTTCAAAAAACACTTCCATGTGACACGCCAGATTCGGGCCTAACTTCTAAGCCGGGTTTGAAGTGTTACATTTAGTGGTATCATATCCAAGTGGCAAAACTCGGTTGTGGAATGGGTTTTCAAAATTTTTTATTTCAAGAGTTTGGTTTCAAATATGTCAAGTGTTTGAGGTACTTTTTTAAAAAGTGTGGCACATCGAGTCTCTGACCCTAAATCCGTAAGTTCCTTTAATGTTCTTAACTGTTTAGATTGTAATTCAGTAGATAGAAATATGGTGATTTCTTTAAATACTATTTAATATTGTATTTATTTGTGTGTTTATTTGAATTTGATGTTTTGGATTTAGAAAGTGTAACCTATTTGCTCTGATAGGCAATTGTTTTGGATGTGTGATTAAGTTATTTGGATCAGAGTTCGCAGCGGTAGCGTAGTGGGGTGCATGTTACACGACTACCCTGTTAGTTGGAAATTTCGGGGATGAAATTTCTTTAAGGGGGTAGAGTTGTAACGGCCCAGATTTTGGGCCTAAGAGAAATGGGCTTCGTGTGTCGGAGAGATTGGATTTTAGTTGTGCGAGAAAAATTTCATAAATTTCATGTTTAATTTAGTGTCTAAGTGATTTAGGAAGAGTTGTTATAACACCCCTTACCTGTATCCGTCACTAGACTAGGGTTAAGAGGCATTACTGGACAAATTAGAACATTTTTCAATCATGAAAGACATAAGACATATTCAAATATATATATCATATTGCTAATTAAATAATAATCATAAATCATACCGCATAAATTATTCATATCTCAATGTCTTATAATATACACTTTATAAAATATATAAAACTCAGCCCATATATTCTTCACTACAATGGTATTCGAATACCCAAATAAAATAAATCAAGCATTTTCCATCTCCTAAATAGAAATTACAAAAGTTATCTTTTAATGTAATTTTAGACTTTATCAATCACTAAGTAAACCATTATGCGTTTGCTATAATATTAAAAGGTTTCATTTTAATACTCTTGCTCATGCACTTATTGAAACTAAACAACCATTATATAAATTACTCAAACCAATCACATATGTGACATTAGCAATCTGATAATATAACTGAATATACATTTGATGTCAATCCTCAATATGCATTTTTCCAAAGCACTAACCACCAACTTAAACAATACTTGTCGAAACACATGCATACCCAAAACACCTATTTACCAAATATCAAAGTTATTATATATTATAATAATTATGTTCTTTTATCCACCGTATCTATATAACCAACTAATTAAGCCTAAAACATGTACCTACTTGCCATTTAACAATTCATCTACTCGGCCAGTATATTAACTTAAATTATAGTATCGACATGGCATACTAAACTTACATCTATATTTATTTCTCATAACAAACTGTATATCTAGATCAAATATTCTTTGTAACTCGTCACAAATCTATACATAAATGATCATATCAATTTGAACCATTCATGAGCAATCACATTAAGACATATCATGTCTTTTTCGCATACTATGAAACATGTCTAAACATTACTCATATATAGCAACATTTAAACTATATCTTATAATCAAAAACATTAAACCAATCACTTTTAATCAACCATTTTAAGCATAATTCATTTCAAAGTATGTGTCATAGCCGAATATACCACCACAACCAAAATATCAATCACATCAAATCTCTACCATGAAACCATACTATCAAATTCACCAACCATTACCAAATATACCGCACTTTTAAGCATTTCATAAATTTCACTTAATCTACTTCACATATTAGCCATTTTCGCATGGCTATGTTCATATATATATACATTCCCAAAATCAAACATAACCACAAGTTAGTTTAGCCTATTCATACCATAAGTTTCAAGTTTACCTTCTAAAATTACCGATAATTAAACGATAGTGTGGATGACTTCACTAACGATCCCCGAGCACGTAACGACCTCCAAAATCTATAAAACAATTATAAAAACATACACACAAAGTAAGCTAACTTAGCTTAGTAAGCCTTGAGCAAATTAAACATTTAATACATAAAAATATCTCATTTACTTAATAATTTCAAATAACTATTTCCACTTGTGTTTTCCATTCACATATACCTTCAAGCTTCAATTCTATACATATAAAACAAACATTTTCACCTAACATATTTACCGTGGCCGAATATACATGCTTACATTCTCATTATAACTTTAATTTCAATAACCAAATTTTCTTAAACAATCGAATTCACATACACATTTATAAACATAATATCATTTCTCAAGCTTTAACATTTTATCCATGGACATATACATATCCGAATACATTCCTCACTTTAGCTTATATTCTATACAACTTCACATATCCATTCTCATCACATATCAAGAAATTCAATTCACTTCATTTTCAAATGGAAAACTGACTATCACATACCTGATCATTTTAGCTCACTTAAAGAATTCAATTACCACTTCAACACAAAATCTCGTAAGCATAAACTTTTTATAATTCACCGACAACAAGCCTGCTAAGTATAAACATGAATTCACATCGACACAAAGCCTGCTAGGCTCAAAGCCTGATTTTTATACACCGGCATTAAGCCTGCTAGGCATAAAGCCCTATTTTTATACACTGGCATTAAGCCTGCTAGGCATAAAGCCTGATTTATTCCACCAGCACAAAGCTTGCTAGGCTTGAAACCCGAATATTAAAGATGCACAATCATCTCAAACACAACTTCACTTATAAGAAATGTAATTGCCACATATTTTTCATACAAACTTTTCAATATCATAACTTAGTCCAAATAAACTCAAATATACTAATTCCAACAATACTATATTTGGCTATCACCCACATTTATCCATATATTACAAATTAGCAATAAACTAATTTTCATTCAAAATAAAGATGTTTAATTGCTTATAGACTTACCTCGGATACCGACGAACGACGTATACCAACTATTTGATTATTTTTATTTTTCCCCAGTCCAAGTCTGATTTCTTTTGTTCTTGATCTATACACTTTCATATTAAGCTCATTCAAACACAATTTTATTCAATTTAATCCAACAACACATAAATGGGCAAATTACCATTTTACCCCTACTATTTCACACTTTTAAAATTAGTCCAATTTTCACAAAACACAAAACAAGCATAATTTGCCCATGCCATGCTCAGGCCGAATACTTATCTCATTCATACAAATCCATACAATTCATTTCTTTCACATTTTAGTCGCTCAATTTATTAT
Organism: Gossypium stocksii; assembly: GCA_020496765.1. NCBI lineage: Eukaryota > Viridiplantae > Streptophyta > Magnoliopsida > Malvales > Malvaceae > Gossypium > Gossypium stocksii. The sequence continues at coordinate 64,368,483 of CM035626.1, forward strand.
TGTTGCAAATTTAGCCCTAATTACTCAATTTCATGAAAATTTCCAATACAAAACTTGTTAATCTAATACATAACATTCATTTAACTTTATCAAACACCAATTTCATCAAGTTCTCAACAATGGTAATTCATGAATACATCATCAATTTCAAAAATTGAAACATGAGCTTTAAACATTTCAAAACAAAGTCAGAAATATCTCTTTTCATTCCCAGCCACCAGTATAATCGTTTTAAATTATTATACATCTTTGTGCTACCCAGATGTATAGAAAACTTGCTATTATGAGCTTCACTCAAAATCATCTGAATCAATTCAAAATTTCTTGGAACGCAAATTCTATCCCTGAATCTCAAATAATCATCAACGTCAATTCAGAATTTAGAATAAGAATCACACTGAGCTCGTTTCACTAGCAATTCATTATCTACTTTCTGAGCATCAATGATTTGTTGCAAAAAAAAAAAAAGTTTTGCTTTTAATTCAGCTAACACTGAATCATCAACAAATGGATCAACACCAGTATTTAAGGCATATACTACAGATAGTGATTTCCGACTTAAAGCATCAGCTACAATATTCGCTTTACCCGGGTGATAATCAATAACAAGCTCATAATCTTTTGACAGTTCCAACCATCTTCGCTGTCGCAGATTCAAATCTTTCTAAGTCATCAGGTATTTCAAACATTTGTGATCTGAAAATATGTGACATTTCTCACCGAACAGATAATGGCGCCAAATTTTTAGTGCAAAAACAATGGCAGCTAACTCAAGATCATGTGTCGGATAGTTCTTCTCGTGTGGCTTTAATTGTCTTTAATTCTTTCAATTCCTTTGGTGCCATTCTATACAGAGCTATAGAAGTTGGAGCAGTTCCCGGAACTAATTCAATGCCAAATTCATCTTCTCGAATCGGAGGCAATCCCAGAAGTTCATCAGGAAATACATCAAAAAATTCACAAACGACAGGCACAAATTCAATCTTTTTATCAGACACCTTTGAATCAATCACATAAGCAAGATAGGCTTCACCACCCTTTCTCACATATTTCTAAGCTTTCAATGTAGATATTACATCTGGTAAACCATTCAATTCACTAGATTCAATTCAGACAATTTCACCATCCTTGCATTTCAAGTCAATAACTTTTTGTTTGCAATTAATAACAACATTATGCAAAGTTAACCAGTCCATACCCAGAATTATATCAAATTCATCAAACGACAATAGCATCAAATCAGCAGAGAAGCAGATATCTCGAATCATTAACGGACAATTCTTGCAAATCTTATCAACCAGAACACTTTTGTCTAAGGGGTTTGATACTCTAATAACAAATTGAGTAGACTCTACAAGAAAAGTCTTACTATATGCTAAATTCACGCAAATATATGAATGCGTTGATCCAGAATCTATCAAAGCAATCATAGAGGTATCATAAAGCGTGAAAGTACCAATAATCACATCAAGAGACGAAGCTTCTTCCCGTGCTCGGATAGCATAAACTCTAGCAGGTGCTCGAGCCTCAGATCACACAACTGTATCTTTAGTAGTTCTTTGACCAGTACTAGCATTTCCCGGATTTCTAGAAGTTCAACCTCTAGTAGAGGTATTACTTGATCTCGGATTTTTAACTATCTCTTAATTAATAGATTCAGGGCAATCTCGAATAAAATGATATAGAGATCCACATCACAAACAGGCTCGATCCTTTAATCTACAATTTCTCGAATGTCTTTTGCCACAATGTGCACACTCAGGTTTCTCAGATCTAACATTCTCGACACTAGCAACAGATGTAACATGAGTTTTAAAACTTGAACGCGACCTATCACGATCTCTGTCAGAATGTCTCATATTAGTCTTCAAATGATTAGATTCATCTCAAAACCTCTTTGACACAGACTGAAATGATCTACTCGAAGATCTCTTTCGAACCTCTCTAGCTTCAGAATCAGCTTTCTTCTTTTCTTTGCTGAGCTCTTCAGTTTTACAAGCTCTTTTAACTAGCATAACAAATTCATCTAGATTGAGAATTCCAACCGAAAGTTTAATGTCTTCATTCAAACTTTCGAAAAATATTTTATACATAGTGGCCTCTGAAGCTACACATTCCCGTGCATACTGGCTTAATCTTACAAATTCTCGCTCGTATTCTGTAACAGATTTGTTACCTTGTTTCAATTCAAGAAACTCTTTACATTTCTGATCAATGAAACGCTGACTGATATACTTCTTTCTAAATTCAGTCTAAAAGTAATCCCAAGTGATACGTTCACTCGGTACCACAGATGTCAATGTTTTCCACCAATGGTATGCTGAATCTCACAATAATGAAACCGCACATTTAACACATTCCTCTAGGGTACATGACAATTCATCAAGAACTCAGATCATGTTTTCAAGCCAAAATTCAGCCCTTTCTGCCTCAACATTAGTTGTAGCTCGAAACTCTTCAGCCCCATACTTTCTAATCTTATCCACTGGAGGCTTACTCAGACGAATCGAATTTATCATAGGTGGTACAACCATAATTTGTTGAGGAACATTCGAGGGTGGGGGTTGAACAACCGGATTTCTCCGGACATACTGAGTGAACCACTCATTCATCATTTGAAAAAAAGCTTGTTTAGCTTCTCCCTCATTGTAACACCGAAAACTCGGCCCAAATGTTTAGCCAGATCTGATGTGTCACATGGACAGTTGACTAAGTTATGATCTTTATTTAGTAAAACGTTGTGTTATTTTTAGTATACAGTATTACACATCTTGTAATTAAGAAACATCATTAGCTATAAAAACTGTATTTACTACAAAATAAAGTTTACTTTGTAGAAGATTTTATTGCTGTGTTATTGTTTGTTAAGTTGTCTATTTTTCACGTCATGCATGTTTTGAAAACATTTGATTAGATTTGAAAAACCCGCATGAACTAGTCTACCGATGTAGAAAATCGGTAATAAAGAAAATCCAAAATAAAATCCCTGAGCGGTCTTATTACAACTTTAAACCCGAAATTAAAGAAATATTAAAACAAAGTAAATTTAGAAAAATAGAATAACTGAAAAGTAATTCACATGGCCGCTCTGAATCCCTCGCAGCTCCAATTCCTCTATGGTTGGGGGTCACCTGCATGGATGGAAAAGAAAGGGGGTGAGTTTGTGAAAACTCGGAGTGTAACGAAACCCAACCAGTGTTATAGACCAGTTCAAGCTCAGTCTGGACCGAAGCCCTATTCGGTTACAGATTAAATTGGGCATTGGCCCTATCCAGAAAATAGTGTGGGCCTTGGGCCCATTACAGAAACAGATCAGATTATAATAATACATGCATGTAAAGCCTAAGCCTAATCCAACCCTACACACCACCCGTACCAGCCCTACACACCATGTGGGGAATAACTCGACCCATCCAGCCTTACACACCACAGTCGCAGTAGAGCTGCTAATACAAATATTGTGGTAGAGCCACTAGAACAGAAATACGAGGCAAAGCCTCTAAGCAGATTACGTGGCATTGCCGCTTTTAGTACTTCCTCCGAATCAATAACCCAACCCCATGCAAATCAGAATATACATGTCATGGCATACAGAATATCAGATATAGTAGCATGCAAATCAGTCAACTTTTTTAGGGGTAAAATTGTCATTTAGCATGTAGGGGTAAAACGGTAATTTTTACCCTTTAGGGGTATTATGGTAATTTTTCTATCTATCTAAGTCTCATGCTTACTAAGACCTTTTTACTAAATCTAACATCGCTCTGAGCGACTCTTATAGCCCATCTCATTTATACAGTGCCATCGGGCCCGAAACCTCTAATGGGCCCGACAGAGCCCACAAGCTATTGTGGCTCGCTAAGTCTTAATTTTACACATGTTTTCATAGAATTAAAATCCAGTTTACCAGAAAATACTTACTGCACATTTTTACCCATATGGGCCCGCAAGCCCATTGGGCCCAATTTCGGCCCATCGAGGCCCAAAACCACCTAAGTGCGTGAAGACGCGCACAACAGCCTTACCATCCATTATTTCCAATTTCATAGTTTCATACTAACCCACGAGCCCTCGCACGCTCGTAAGCCCTTGAAATGCCAACATTTCGGCATTTTAGCTTTTCGGCTTTTCCCGATCTAATCCAGTAGAGGGTGTTGATTACACACCTATTTGCGAAATACGTCGAGATCCCGTGAACGATTAACCTACAATAGTCCAACCAAACCGTTAACCTTATGGATTGACTCACAAACAACCCCTACTAAGCCCTAATGGTATTTGACCAACACCCAAAATCAACATTCACTTACCTTTGCCGAATCCACCCAACAGATCTAGATCGCCTTGATAACATTAACCACCCTAGCCTCCACGAGATCCACCTTACGAAAAGCCATAAAACTCCATTAGTTAACAAAAGAGCCCAACATCTAATCCCAAAGAAAGGATCTAAATCGATTAGTACAAAGGGCTAGGGGGTTTTGGCTTTTCCCTTAACCCAAAAGCAAGAGAGATTGAAGTTCTTACCCAAGATTTCGCTCGATTCGATAGATACCACAAAAGTCGCCTTCCACTAGACCAAGTCCTGATCTCTTATGGATCTACTCAAAACCCGAAGATGGAGAAGATATCTATGGTATTCAGCCAAAGGGAGAATGTTTGCAAAATAGATAACAAGGTTCGGCTACTTGGGAGTGCAAGAGAGAAAATAATAAAAAGAAGAAGAGTTTTAGGTTCGTTACTTTTGCTATGGAGGAATTGGCCAAGGAAGAAGTTAAGTATTTCGAGATTTCGACTTTTAGAGAGATTGCCTAAGAAGAAATCGACTAGAAGAAATTCAGGTTTCAGCTTTTGAAGCAATCGGCTAAAAGGGTTTAGGGAGATCAATTCAATCGATGGAGAGAAGGAGAGGAAGAGAAAAAGAAAAGAATAGGTTCAGCCAAGAGAAAGAAATCGGCAAGGGTGGTTAAAGACTTAATGATTTTCGGTTGTTGAATACAAGGTGGAAAGGAGAGAAAATAATAAGAACCACTTTAATCTACTTATTTGGCACTAATTGAATGACAAAAGAAAATCCTAAAAAGAACTAAAAAGATTTCGGCACACTCTTTTTCTCTCCTTCCCGAATATGCAAACACCAACAACCCTTAGCCGAAATTGCACATCAAACAGTCCCTCATTCGGCCAACTCTAGCCTCACACTCAAACTCCTAAAATTTCTCCCCTTATCACTCCTTAATCCAATCCCTTGAGCCATTCAAACACCTCCCCTTAGAGTTTAACTTGGAGTCCACCTCCTACCATGCACATGTAGTAAAATAAAACAAATACTTGCTCACCAGTGGATTCGAACCTTAGCTCCCTCACAAGCCATGTCACGCCACCCCCTGTGTTTTAAGTGGCGCCATCTTGCCACTTTAACACAGGCTTTCTTGTGCTATATAACCCCAACTTTTAATTAAAAACCCACCTAGCTTAAGTCCATTCTCACCTAAGGCTAAAAATTAAAAATTTACCTAGCCTTAGACTAAAACCTAAGCCCTCTAAAGGTCCAATAAACACACCCAAAACATAACTCAGCACTTCAAGACATGCACAAATAAATTCACGCAAAAATTCAGAAACCCAAAAAATTGGGGCGTTACACTATTACCACTTCTAACCGGTCTAAAATCAGAAGGCGCTGTCCCTTGAGCGGGAGCAAGCGCGTTACTTTCAACATTGTCAGCTACAGCTCCTTTTGGGATCCATTACTATATGAAAAACATATTTCATTCGTCAGGATTCATCACACTATCACAGATCAGATATATGGCATGTATAGCTAGACTCAAACACGCTATGTTAGCCCTAGAATCGACTAAACCGTAGCTCTGATACCAATCAAATGTAACACCCCTATCCCGTAACCGTCGCCGGAATAGGAAAGGGCGTTACCAGATATTCAAAACAAATCAAAATAGAATATTCACATATTATAACAAGATCAAAAATAAAGTCCCTTTCAGAAGTCTACTAGACCTCAAACATGCATTTAGATAGGGTCAGGACCAAACCAAACACATTCATGCACTTCAGAACTCATATAAAATTTTCCAAATTAAGGAGGTCACATGCTCGTGTAACCAGGCTGTGTGCCTCACACGAGAATCAAGTACACCCATGCACCCAAGCCATCCAAAACAGAGCAAGCATACTGACTTTTTGCCACGGCCACAAGGCACCCCCGTGTGCCTTGGCCGTGTGAGTTTTTGTGCCTATACTGGAAAATCAACATGGCCATAAGGCACGCCCGTGCGCCCTAGCTGTGTGGCACTAAGCAGACTTGATATAAGTCATGCTTTCCACCCATTTAGGTCAAATTCACAAACATACTGAAAACACAAATTTACCCTAGCAAAAGCCAACCAATTCAAGGCCTAAAACATTCATCTGTATGGTCAAAACATTCATACACAAATCCCATACCAATGAACAAATATTTCATAGATCATATCCATAACTAAAACTCATCATTTAAACACCAACTAAACTTACCTTTCATCACCCAAATTTCATAACAAGTTGTCCATTTCTTTAAGGACATTCATTCATCAATTTTCATGCCAACATTTGTATCATTCACAATACCAAAACAAAGCATATGACCATCTCTTAACCACATCTTATGACATATATGTACATAAACTCAAAAACATATCTTAGACCATTCTAGTTTATACAATCCATATTCAAACTTTGAACTTTCAAAAGGTACCAATCAAGCTCGATAGTGTGGTGGCGATCATTGACTATCCCTGAGCCCATAGTAGCTACGATATTTGTAAAACAGTTGAAAGAATAAACAGAGTGAGCTACAATGAGCTTACTAAGCCAAATACAAGAATATGCAATTCATAATTACCAATTGATAACCATCTCATACATTCATATATATATAATTATGAGTCGGATGTACTCGTTTCTCATTCATATCCATAGCTTACAACATCATATTTTCCACTCTCAAAAATCCAGTACAGAACAACATACCTGAATCAGACATCAATAATATGTATTCATTCTTATTTTAAAATTTTGCTTCAATTTATTCGGAGATATTACAGAACATGGAAGCCTCATACAATGCCGACATCCCTGATGTGGTCTTACATGTCTTTCAATACCGATGCCTCTGTCCCGGACAGGGTCTTACACGAAACTCATGCGATGCCAGTGTCCCAGACACGGTCTTACACGAAAATAGGTATCGATGCCAACATCCCAGATGTGATCTTACACAAAATTCTCAAATCAATGCCTACGTCCCAGACGAGGTCTTACATGATATCATCTCACCATTCAATAATTGGAATTATATATTAGGCTCTCATGGCCATCGAATCCAGTTTATAATTCAAGCATTTATACATACATCATTATAACACGTACTTGTATATTGACTTACCTCGTACAGATTTAGACGAATTCGAACCGACTATTCAACGATTTTGGACTTCCCTCAATCTAAGTTCGATTTCCTTGGTTCTTGATCTCAATCAAGCACATTCATGGCCGAACCCTACAAAGCTTTTATTCTTTTCTTTCTTTTCTAATTTTCGACAACATGGATGAAAAATGGTTTTAATTTCATTCATTTGTTTTATTAAACACACATTAATAAGCCATTTACCATGTTGTCCTTCATTTAAAAACACATAAAACATATTTTACAAGGCCATAAATGTCCAATACCATTTCATAAGGTCTAATTACCTCATAAGGCCATCATTATTTAAAAGCCATTTCAATTGAACACTTGAACATATAGCATACTAAATTTATCACATATACGATTCAATCCTTTTTCATAATTAAGCACAGAGACAGACAAATTAAATCACAAAAATTTTACAAAAGTTAATTTAGATAGCATAAACACAGAAAATAATATTAAAATATTTTTAGACTCAGATATGTGGTCCCGAAACCACTATTTCGACTAGGGTCCAAATCGGGATGTTACAAAATACCCCTGGTTTATGAAATTACCAAAATACCCCTGGTTTGTAAAATTACCGAAATACCCCTAGTTTATGAATGTATAGAAATACCCCTAGTTTGTAAAATTATAGAAATGCCCTTGATTTGCAAAATTATCAAAATGCCCATAATTTATAAAATTACTGAAATGCCATCGATCTGTAAAATTAACAAAATACCCCTATAGGGTAGAATTACCGAAATACCCCTGCAGGGTAGAATTACCAAAATACCCCTGTAGGGTAGAATTACCAAAATACCCTTGTAGGGTAAATTTATCGAAATACCCCTGTAAGGTAGAATTACCAAAATACCCCTTTAGGGTAGAAATACCGAAATACCCCTGTAGGGTAAAATTACCGAAATACTCCCACAGGTAGGATTACTGAAATACCCCTGTAGGGTAGGATTACTGAAATACCCCTGTAGGGTAGGATTACCAAAATACCCCTATAGGGTAGAATTACCGAAATACCCCTTTAGGGTAGAAATACCGAAATACCCCTGTAGAGTACAATTACTAAAATACCCCTATAGGGTAGAATTACCGAAATACCCCTATAGGTTAGGATTGATGAAATACCCCTATAGGGTAGGATTATCGAAATACACCTATAGGGTAAGATTACCGAAATACACTTGTAGGGTAGAATTACCAAAATACCTTTGTAGGGTAGAATTACCAAAATACCCCTATAGGGTAGAATTACCGAAATACCCCTGTAGGATAGAATTATCGAAATACCCCTGTAGGGTAGGATTATCGAAATACCCCTGTAGGGTAAAATTACCAAAATGCCCCTATAGGAGAATTACTGTTTTACCCCTGACTAATGAAATGGTTGTTTTGCCCTAGAGTGTAAAATGACTGTTTTGCCCTTGTGGGCAAGTGATTAACTTGGACTATGAACTTGACTGATTTGACTGTGATCATATGGTAGTGTTTTAACTGACGTGACCGTGGTTGCATGATAGAGATGTTTTTAATATATGTTTAAATGACTGTTACAGAGCATGGCCATTATGCATACATGTGTGATGATTGAGCATGACATACACGGCATTCTGTATGGGGTTGGGCTTGATTTGGAGGAAGTTCTATGCTAGTGGCTTTGCCACGTATTCTGATTCTGGTGGCTTCACCACGTTTTCTATTATTAGCAGCCATGCTGCGTTATTAGTGTGTTGGCTGGGTAGGTTGATTTAATCCCCACAAGGTGTGCTAGTTGGTATGGGTGGTGTGCTAGTTGGGTTAGGTTGGGATGCATACCCACACTTTTGTATATCTGTTTATGAGATCTATCACTGTATTGGGCTTAGACCCATTTGTTCTATTATCGATTTGGGCTAGGCCCAATTGATTCTGTTATTGGCTGTGACCCAAATGATATTGTAATAGGTTTGGGCCCACGTTTGCTCTGAACTGGACTGTACTGTTACTGTTAAAGGGCTCTGGCCCAGACTATTTCTGTTTTTATTTTTGTATACTGACTGTTAATCTAGTAAGGCGATTACACACTGAGTTTTTGTAAACTCACCCCGTTTATTAGCTGTGCAGGTAACCCCTAATGCTAGGAGGATCGGTGCTGCGAAGGACTCAGAGGTGGCTACACGACTACAGATATTATGTTTGGACTTTATATATGCTTTAAATTCTATTTTGGGTTTTAATTTCTATAATAAGGCATTTTTGGATTTTGTTTTAAGTTTGGGATTTTATTATGTTTTATATGTGTTAGACATAGACGAGTTTTCAAACCAATTTTCATTTTCAAAAACATACATTTAAACTTCTTTACTACAAATTAGCTTCCACAACTAAAAGAAAATTTCAACTAGATTAAGAACGATTTTTTTTAAAAGTGATTAACATTTCTATGTACCATGTTTTGAAACTCAACGAACACAAACTAAGTTTTTACTCAAGTTTTAGATAAGAACGGGTTTCAATGAAAACATGGTTTTTGAAAAACACTTCCATGTGACACGCTAGATCCGGGCTTAACTTCTAGGCTGGGTTTATGGTGTTACAATTATGAAATGTGTCATTGATGATTTTATGAGCTTGGTGATGACTTTTGATGTTATATGAAAGATATGAGTGATATTAATGTATGTTGCCTTGAAATTATGAAATTGGCTTATTTGGGCTAAATTGTGAAAAATAATATTATGGAGGACTAATTTGTGAAATAAATGTGATGTATGGACTTAATTGAATACTATAGAAATTCGAGTAGGCGCATGTCTAAGGAAATAGTGTGAATTTGATAATTTTGTGAATTAGGGACTAAAATGTCAAAATATGAAATTATAGGGGCTTAAGTGTAAAATCCTCTAATCATATGTTTTTGGATTAAATTGAATGATTTGGTGAGTAAAAGGGCTAAATTTGAATTTATTTAGATCCAGAAATAAAGAAAACGAAATTGGATCGGGGAAACTCGAAAGTCATTGAATAGCCGATTGTTACCGTCCAAATCCGTATGAGGTAAGTCTATATACAAATAAATGTGCTAAAATTGATTTATTCATGCTTATATATATAATTGAGTTGTGATGAATTATTATGGGAGATGCATATGTGCAATCTGAGAATGTTTTGAGTATGTGACGATGTCCAAAAAGCCCCATTTGAACCTTAGGAATAGTTAGGATACATATGTCATGACATAGGATTCAATATCTGTTTACGTGTAAGACCACGTCTGGGATGTTGGCATCGATCTGAGATTTACGTGTAAGACCATGTTGGGGACATTAGCATCATATTTAACTTCGTGTAAGACCCTGTCTAAAATATTGGCATCGATATCTAATTACACATAAGACCACATCAGGGACGTTGGCATTATACGATCTTTCTGAGTATTCTGTGTATCCTTATTGATTCTGAATGGTTCAACCAGCATTCTGTAGCGCCCCAAAAATATAGGATTGCTTGAATGCTAAGTGTTAGGGTGTATTTAAGAGTGTTAGAAAAGCCTAGGTTCAAGTCTGGTCTTTTGCAAAAATTTCAATTTTAGCTCTTAAATGAATTTGGAAGTGAGTGGGTAGGCATTATATTTATTTGTGTTTGTTTTATGTCACAAAGAGTTGGATAGCAAGAAGGCAAGTGGCGTGATGAGTATCAGAGAGGGCTTGGGTTCGAATCCTCTTGCATTTAAAAGGATATTTATTTTGCTACATGGGGGCGGCAAGTGTTTGTGGTGGATTCAAATTCTATTGGGTGGTTGTGGACTTGGTAAAAGAGAAGAGGATCAAGGGATTTAGAGTGGTTGAAGTAGTGGATTATGGAGCTGAATGTGGAGTGAGTCAAGAAGAGATGTTGAGAGTGAATTGTGGAGTTGTTGGGGGGAGGTGTTGGCTGAATTTGGAACTCCTCGGGGTGCCTATTCACTCATTGGCTAAGTGTCAAATTAGGTTAGGGACATTAGGCAGTTTTCCATATTGTTTCGGTAGTATTTCTCTTGAGTGAATTGTTTTCTCATTTAGGTGCATTTTTTACCATTCGGGGTCTTTTCTCTTTGAACATTATTCCTCAATTTGCTTTTGTTTACATCGCCGAAACCCTAATAGAAAGTGTTGAATTCTTTTTAGAAGCCTTCTTCTCTTCTTTACATTTTCTTCTCCACTGAATTAGCATTCTTGTGCAATTTCTCCTTTCCTTAATTTTTACTCTTGGCCGAACCCTACCATTCTTCTCTAAGTCTTTTTTGGCTAAACTTAACATCTTTCTACCACTATTCTCTCTTGACCGAATTCAACCTCTCTCCACCCTTATTTTGTCATTTTCTTCTCGGTTTCTCTATAGCCGAATAATCCTTCTTCTTCTTACTACTTTCTTTTGGTTTTCCTTCACAACCGAACTCCCCTTCTCTCTAAATTTTATTATTTGATCATAAGGTTGTTAAGCCAAATATTCACTCCTCTTTCTTCTTCTTTCAGCTCATAGCCTTGATTTGGGTACTAATCTCGTTCTTCTATTGTGAGCGGTTATGGTTTGGAAGTCTCTCAGTCATTCAGTAGGTTCTTATTCTTCCCAATCTTACTGCACGCTTAAGTGTTTTCTCTCCTTTAATTAATATTTCTTTTGGTTGTTCACATATGGCCTACTACCTTTTCGTTTCCTACCTGATTGTGGTGGTGTCACTTTAGATTTATAGAGCATTGTAAGGGGCGAAAGGGTTTTCAAGGATCGCAGTGGTAGTCAAATCCTTTTCTTACCTCACAATCAAAGGTAAACATTTGGGCTAATATTGTAAGTTGTTGGCCAATTTTTCTAATGTTGGGTTCCTAAACCTTATGTTGTATTCAATCTTATTTAATAGAATCCGTGGTCATGCAGATACACGATTACTCGCATGATCGATTTTGTTAGTAGTCTAAGAAGACTAAGGGCGTTCGTTCATGCAAGGTTTTATAGGTTTGACGCTCGAGGGTTTCTACTCTATTTCGTAACAGGTGTGTAACTGTACACCGTTCTATACTGTCAAAGTCAAAAGGAAGTGTAATCACATCACTATTTTGCTGTAGATCGGTAAAAGCCGAAAATCCAAAATGCCAAAATTTTGGCATTGGCGGTCTCGCGAGTGTGTGAATGCTACGAGGTAAATCGAGCCTACAAATCATGGGCGACAGACTGTAGAGGCCTTCACGTGCACTTTCATGGGCTTGGGCCGTTATAGGCCTCGTTGGCCCGAATTAAGCCGTGTGGGCCTGATATGCTAGTGGGCCTTACACAGGTAAAATCCACGGTAAGTGGCAATTATTGGACTGGGCTTTACAAACTAGTTAGCCGTGACAAAATTTGGGCTAAATAGGCCACACGAGCGTGCGGGCCCACGTGGGCCGAGTAATGGGCCTTAGGCCCATTTACACTGTGTTGGCCATATAGGTTATCGAAGTCATTCAAGGTGGCGGAAGACCTTCTGTGAGGTCAATATTTGCACTGAAACCCGAAAACTAGAAAATGACCAAAATACCCTTAAAAGGGTAAAATTTCTATTTTATCCCTAATGGATGAAAATGACCATTATACCCCTAGAAGTTGGTTGTTTGAGGTGTATGTGATATTTATTTAACTGATACTGAGTATGACATACTGCATACACGTTATATTTATGACATGACATACTGCATGGGGTCGGGATTTTGATTCGGAGGAAGTACTATATTGGTGGCTCTGCCACGTATTTTCTATGACTAGTGCCTTTGCCATGTATTCTAATTCTAGTGGCTTTGCCACATTTACTGTCATTAGCAGCTTTGCTGCGTTACTATTACTAGCAGCATCGATGCGATATTGGTATGCTGGCTGGGTGGGTCGATATAATCCCCACATAGTGTGCTGGTTGGTACGAGTGGTGCGTTGGCTGGTTTGGGATGGATTGCATAATTGTACTGTTCTGTTGATGTATTGGGCTCAGACCCACACTGTTACTGTATAGGGCTAAAGCCTAGACTGTTCTGACTCTGAATATGGCCTAGGCCTAGACTTTTTTGCATGCACTATTTACATTTTTACTGATAGGGGATTACACATTGAGTTTTCGCAAACTCACCCTTTCTTTTAATTTTACTGGTAATCCCAACCTTGGTCGATTAGGAGCCGCGAGGGACTTGGAGGTGGCCATATGATCACTGCTAGTCTGTTTCTATTGTTGATTCACTTAAATTATTTATTGTTTTTTTTATTTTGTAATAAGGCCATTTGTGGAGTTTTAACTTTTATTTAGACTTATAATTTTGTATTTTAAACTGCTAGTATAAGAAAAATGAGTTTTCAAAGTAATAAACTATTTCAAAGAAAACACGCATTTTTAACCTTAAGATTTTCAACTAAAAAGGCTTCCGTGATTTTACTCAAATTAAGTATCAATTACAATAAATATGGCAACTACTTTTTCTAACATTTGGTTTAGAAGTGTCACAACGAGTTTTACCGAATTATTTCATGAAATAAAAACTAAATGGTTTTAACTTGACTATGGGTTTTTATCAACGAGACCTATTTTTGTAAAGCTTTTGATGAGATCTTTTCCTAAGATTAAACCAATAGGTTGTAAACATAGAACCAATGCTTATCGATAAATCCAACTTTAGACGACTCTTTGATGTGACACGCCAGATTCAGCTATAACATCTGGGCTGGGTTTGGGGTGTTACATTTAGTGGTATTAAAACCAAGTTGCAAAACTCGACTATGGAATGGTTTTTTTGAAAATTTTTCTAAAATTTTGGTTTTGGAGGAGATGATTTCAAAGAAATTGAGTGGTTTTAAAATGTTGTTACTGGAAGTGTGACACACTGAGTCTCTGGCACCAAATCTGTAAGTTTCCTTACACTTTTTACTATTATAGATTGAAATGTTATATTGAGAAACTACTATAGATAGTAGTACTATATTGAAACTCTGTAGTTAGAGCAAACTGAAACTGTAGGAAGTCAAAGTTGTAGAAAACTAAAGACTGTAATGAGATTCCATTCTGCGAAAACAAAACCTTAACTACTGCTTTTTCATAAAACATCTATTAATAAATATTGGAAGTACGAACTGATTCATAAAACTTCTAAAATAGATTAAGCACATTCGATATGAGCATAATAGGTACTTACAGAAGGGGTACACTAGGCCATGGTAGAGGCCGAGGAAGTGCTAGGGCTGGGTCCTCAGCATCGGGCCCTGCTAGGGAGGCACTAGCTTCGCCAGTGACTGAAACGGGGTCTTTTGATCGAGTAGCTGGGGATGATTCTCTATCTCAAGCAATGCTTCACATTTTAGAGAGGGTTGCTGGAGTGAATACTGGATCAGTGGGCCGAGGGTCAATTTCTGAGCGACTCCGGTTGAATGGAGCGAAAATCTTGAGGTGTGTGTTTGGTGTAGCTCCAAATGTAGTGGAGTACTGGTTCCAGGCTACTGAGAAGATAATAGACGACCTTGACTGTGCTGTGGAGCAAAAATTAAAGGGAGCAGTGTCTTTGCTACAAGACGAGGCCTACCAGTGGTGGCTCATTGTAAGAGAAGGTACACTGGCTGATCGTTTGACAGGAGATTTCATTAAGGCAGCCTTTCAAGGAAAAAACATAGGGGCGAGTTATGTGGACGCCCGAATGAAGGAATTTTTGAGCCTGACCTAGGGAAGTAAGTCTGTGGCAGAGTATGAGGTAGAATTCTTGCGATTGAGTGGGTATGCTCATGGGATTATCGCAACTGAATATGAAAACTACGTGTGGTTCGAGGATGGCCTCTAAGATGAGTTGTGTGTTCTAATAGCTCCGTAGAGGGAGCGAGATTTTGCTGCTTTGGTAGAAAAGGCAAAAATTATTGAGGATGTAAAGCGCTCTGAGCGCCAGAATCGTGAGAAAGATAAGGGCAGATTTAAGAGGGATTCAGGGCCCTCGGGTAGTTCTGAAAGGCCTGTTAAGAAGACCAGGTTTGATGGGCCGATTCGAGCAGTTCCTATTACTATGGTTAGACCACAAACTTGCTCAGATTGTGAGATATCTCACTAGGGTGAGTGCTGGAAACGAACTGGGGTGTGCTTCAGATATGGGTCCAAGGATCATTAGGTCAAGAATTGTCCTCAGAGGCCTGGTCAGATGCAAGCTACAGAAAAGAGGTTTGTTTAGCTAATGAGAGGTGGGCAGCAGCCACCGAGAGGTTGTGATTAGGCCAAGGGTAGAAATGGTAATGGACGAGGTCGTGAAGCACCGGGTAGAGGTACTAGTAACACTGAGGTGAGACAGCCAGCCTTGGTCTATACTGCTCGTTACCGAGATGATGGTGACGCCCCAGACGTCATAATTGGTACGTTTTTATTTATAACATAACATACATGGCTTTAATTGATATTGGGTCTACACACTCGTATGTTGCATGCACTGTGTCTGGGACATTGGGTATCCAGTTTGAAAATATTGCTAGTGAGATGGTGGTGATAAGTCCATTGGGATAATCGATTAGGGTAGACAAATTGTTCAGAGTGTGCCCTTAGAGGTTCAAGGGGTTGTCTTTCCGGCAGATTTGATGGAACTAACGTTTAGTGAGTTCGACCTTATTTTGGGCATAGACTGGTTAACGAAACACCGTGCAAATCTAGATTGCGCTGCTAAACGTATGGAGTTGAAGTCTGCTGAGGATGAGGAGGTGGCTATAATAGGGGAGCAAAGAGATTATCTGTGTAATGTAATCTCGGCATTAAGGGCTGAGAAACTGGTTCGCAAGGGTTGCGAAGCGTTTTTAGCTTATATGAGCATGTCTGATCCTAGAGGTCCTACTGTTGGAGATGTCAGGACTGTTAAGGAATTTTTGGATGTATTTCCTGATGAGCTTCCTAGGTTGCCTCCTAACCATGAGGAAGAATTCGGTATTGAGCTTCTACTAGGAACAGCTCCGATGTCCATCGCCCCTTATAGGATGGCACCAAAGGAGCTAGTGGAATTAAAAGCCCAAATTCAAGAACTTTTGGATCGAGGATTTATTCGACCGAGTGTGTCTCCATAGAGAGCACCGGTGTTGTTCGTTAAGAAGAAGGATCGGACTATGCGCATGTGCATCGACTATTGATAGTTAAATAAGCTGACAATCAAGAATAAGTACCCCCTGCCAAGGATTGATGATCTTTTTTATTAGCTTAGAGGTGCTTCAGTTTTCTCCAAGATCGACCACTATTCTGGGTACCATCAACTGAGGGTTAAGGAGGTGGATGTGTATAAGACTGTGTTTAGGACTAGCTCTTGGCACTACGAGTTCCTAGTAATGCCATTTGGGCCTACGAATGCACTAACAGCTTTTATGGACCTTATGAACAGAGTGTTCCAACCCTATCTGGACCAGTTTGTAGTGGTGTTTATAGATGATATACTAGTGTATTTGAGAACCGAAGAGGATCATGATGAGCATCTTCGAATTATTTTGCAAATTCTGAGGGAGAAGCAGCTATATGCGAAATTTAACAAGTGTGAGTTCTGGCTGCGAGAAATGATATTTTTGGGTCACGTGGTATATACCAAGGGAATTAGGGTTGATCCTCGAAAAATCAAAGCTATATTAGATTGGAAACCACAGAAGACTGTATTAGAAATTCGAAGTTTTCTGGGTCTGGCTGGATATTATAGACGCTTTGTTGAAGGGTTTTCACTGATTGCTGCACCTTTGACGAAGTTGTTGCATAAAGTGGTACAATTTTATTGGACTGATAAGCAACATGAGCATTTTGAGAAACTAAAAAAGGTTTTGACTGAGGCCTTTGTTTTAATAGAGCCAGAGTCTCGGAAGGAATTCACCGTTTATAGTGATGTGTCGCACATTGGATTGGGTTGTATGCTAATGCAAGATTGTAAGGTGGTGGCTTACGCATCTCGTCAGCTTAAGCCTCACTAGGTGAATTACCCGACCCATGACTTGGAGTTAGCAACGTGGTATTCGCACTAAAAATCTAGAGGCATTACTTATATGGTGAGAATTGTATTATTTACACGAATCACAAGAGCCTCAAATCCTTACTCATAAGGAGTTGAATCTTAGGCAGCAATAGTGGATAGAGCTACTTAAGGACTATGACTGTTCGATCGAGTACCACCCTGGTAAGGCTAACGTGGTAGCTGACGCACTGAGCCGTAGGGCTATAACTGATTTAAGAGTGATGTTTGATTGTCTCAGCCTGTTTAATGATGGTAGTCTGTTGGCTGAGCTTCAAGTGACACCGTCGTGGACTGAACAAATTAAGAGTAAGTAGTTGTTGGATGAATTGCTATTTGCTCGTTTTTGACAAGTTGAGAAGGGTGAGACTGTAATTTTTGGGCTGAATAGCGAGGGAGTACTGTGTTTTCGTGGGAGAGTCTGTACACTGAGGGATTCTGATTTGAGGCAGTCTATACTATGAGAGGCACATTGTAGTCTGTATGCTATGCATCTTGGTGAAAACAAGTTATACCGAGATCTTCGTGAGCTGTACTGGTGGCTGGGACTGAAACGTGAAGTTACCGATTATGTGAGTAAGTGTTTAACATGCCAGTAGGTTAAGGTTGAGCATCAACTATCTTCTGGGTTACTGCAGCCAGTTAGGATTCCACTCTGAAAGTGGGAGAGGGTAACCATGGATTTTGTAAGTGGGCTACCCTTAATGCTTTTTAAGAAGGATTTGGTATGGGTTATTGTGGACCGATTGACCAATTCTACCCATTTTATACTGGTTTGTACTGATTACTCATAGCAAAAACTGGCTAAGTTGTATGTGGCTGAGATTCTGAGACTGCATGGGGTACCGATTTCAATCATATCGGAAAGAGACCCTCGATTCATATATCGATTATGGAAAAAGCTACACAAGGCACTGGGTACAAGATTGGATTCAGTACTGCCTTCCACCGTCAACCAGATGGTTAGTTGGAGAGGGTGATTCAGGTATTGGAAAACATCTTAAGAAGCTGTGTAATAGACTTCTAAGGTAGTTGGGAAGATTAGTTGCCGTTAGCAGAGTTCGCGTATAATAATAACTACCAGTCTAATATTCAAATGGCACCGTACGAGGCATTATGTGGTCGTAGGTGTCGTACTCCTACCTGTTGCATTGAGCTGGGTGAGCGGCGAGTTTTGGGGCCAGAGTTAATTTCTGATACTGAAGACAATGTTAGGGTGATTCGAGACTGGTTGAAGGAAGTGTCTGATAGGCAGAAGTCGTATGCAGACTTGAAGCGTAAGGAGATCGAGTACTTTGTGGGGGATTATGGCTTCCTAAAGGTTTCACCATGGAAGAAAATTCTGAGATTTGGACGGAAGGGCATGCTTAGCCCTAGATTTATTGGGCCTTACCGAGTACTAAAGCATATGGGATCGGTTGCCTATCAGCTTCAGTTACCTCCAGAATTAGACTGGATTCATGATGTGTTCCACGTCTCCATGCTGAGACGTTACCGCTCTGATCCCTCACATATAGTGCCAGTTGAGGAGATCGAGGTTAAGTTTGATTTGACCTTTGAGGAAGAACCGGTGCAAATAATAGATCGTGACGTTAAGGTGCTAAAAAAGAAATTCGTCCCTTTGGTCAAGGTGCTTTGGCAAAATCACGGTTCAGAGGAAGCCACGTAGGAGCTTGAGGAGGCGATGCAACAATAATACCCTCACCTATTCTGACCAGGTAAATTTCAAAGCCGAAATTTCTTTTAGGTGGGTAGAGTTGTAACGCCCCAAAAATATAGGGTCTTTAATTTTGCATATTTTGGCACAAATCCTAAGATTGCTTGAACGACTAAATGTTAGGGTGTATTTAAGAGTGTTAGAGAAGCTTGGGTTCAAGTCTAGTCTTTTGCAAAAATTTCAATTTTAGCTTTTAAATGAAGCTGGATGTGAGTGGGTAGGCTTTATATTTATTTGTGTTTGTTTTATGTCAGAAAGAGTTGGATGGCAAGAAGGCAAGTGGCATGATGAGCATCAGAGAGGGCTTGGGTTTGAATTCCTTTGCATCAAACGGATATTTATTTTGCTACATGGGGGCGGCAAGTGTTTGTGGTGGATTCAAATTCTATTGGGTGGTTGTGGACTTTGTACAAGGGGAGAGGGTCAAGAGATCTAGAGTGGTCCAATGAGTGGATTATGGAGCTAAATGTGGAGTGAATCAAGGAGAGATGTTGGGAGTGAATTATGGAGTTGTTGGGGGGGAGGTGTTGGCCAAATTTAGGACTCCTTGGGGTGCCTATTCAGTCATTGGCTAAGTGCTAAATTAGGTTAGGGACATTAGGTGGTTTTCTATCTTGTTTTGATAGCATTTCTTTTGAGTGGATTATTTTCTCATTTAGGTGTTTTTTTTACCATTCGGGGTCCTTTATCTTTGAATATTATTCCTCAATTTGCTTTTGTTCACATTACCAAAACCCCAATAGCAATTGCTGAATTCTCTTTGGAAGTAACACCCCAAACCCGACCCAGACGTTACGACCAAGTCCGGTGTGTCACATCACCTATACCTAACCACGTGACCTAGTTACTAATCTTAGGGTGGATTTGGTAAAACTGTTGTTGGAGTTTTTAAGAGAAACTCCCGGTTAAATATATCGGTGTCAATTTATAAAGATTGACTTTATTGTTCATTTGCCTCGTGTAATGAGTTTTGAAAACGTTGAATTAATTTTTAGGAAAACTCGCTCAGATATTTTCTAACCAACTTCAAGTAATGTTAAAATTAATAGTTAATAACCCATAGGAAAATAAATTTAGCGGCCTTATTACAACCCAAATAGAAATAATAATGAAGAAATAAGTAATAAATTAAATGAAAAACTTATTAAACCAGTGTTCGATTTTCCATGGCCACTCTGAATCCCTCCCAGCTCCAAGTCCACAATCTAAGCCTCACCTGCAATGATGGAAAGAAGAGGGGTGAGTTTGGTAAACTCAGTGTGTAAAGAATCCCATTCAGAGCCCAAATCACTCAGGCCCACTAGGCCTAAGCCCTAATCCAACTCAATATTAACTGGGCTGAAGCTTTTTGTATATCGCTACTGGGCCTTAGCCCCTTTTCAGATACAATATCACTGGGCCGAAGCCTTTCATATATCGGTAAACAGTATGGCCCAAAGGCCCATTTCAATAATAAATCATGAATGCATGCAAAAACCCATATCAATCTGTGGGGAAGCTACTCAACCCACCCAACCGCTACTCTCCACCCGTACCAACCAATACACCATGTGGGGAAAACTACTCAACCCACCCAACTGCTACTCTCCACTGGCAGCATAGCTGCTTTATTATATAACATGAGGCCTAGCCTGTTTCGGTAATTAGGGCAAAGCCCTTTTTGATAAACTGGGGCAAAGCCCTTTTCAGTAAACTGGGGCAAAGCCCTTTAGCACTTCCTCCATTCATATAAATCCTAACCCCATGCATTAAATGATCATGACATGGCATAAAATAAACAAAATCGATAAAGCATGATAATCAGTCTAATTTAACCTTAGGGTTATAACAGTCATTTTACACCAAGGGGTAAAACTGTAATTTCTCACATTTTAGGGTATTTTAGTAATTATTCCACTTATTTTAGGGTTTTATTCCTATTTTAGTCACTAGTAACCCTACTTTCGTCGTACATTATTTAACTCATTTTAACAACTTTTAGTCATTAGGCCCTAAAACCCCTATTGGGCCCTACAGTGTCTTTTTAGCGATTTAAGCCCATTCAGTCCAAAACTTACTATTAATTATTAATTTAACCTATTTTAAGCCTACAGTCTATTAGAATACATCTATAGCTCATTTTCACCCATATAAGCCCGTAAGCCCATTGGGCCTATATTCAGCCCATCGGGGCCCATCTTACCGAAATGCCCGAAATTGTGCATTTAGCCCATTTGTCACCTGCGATTACTAACCCTACCATCTATTGAGTATTCGCATACTCTCAACTCCACAAACTGTCAACTTTTCGGTCACTTTTTTTGTCACTTTGTTGGTCACTATGGCCTTTGCCGAATCGAACTAAAGAGAGGTTCGATACACACCTATTTGATGATTTCGTTGGTAAGGTCTCCTCCAAAACGATCCTACAATCGATTAGACCACATTAACATCTAAAACCAAATCGAACACTTACCCCTATCTCAATACACACATTCAGCCACCCTCTAATAATGGCCTCAAATGCTTACCTTTGTCGAAGTAGGGGCTAGATCTAGATCTAGTCTTTCTCCCTTGCCTAAGCCTTCAACCAATTGCCTCTAAAATACAATAATACCAAAAGAAACCGTTCGTTAGTGACTCTTAGAGTCCCATGCCCAAATCAGCAATCTCCTTAGGTTTTAGGGACTTCGGCTTTTACTAAATTGCAAAATACTTATAGATCTGAGTCGATAACCACTTACCACTGATTTCTCTTTGGTTTCTATGTAGATCTGATGTAGATCTATCCCCTAAACTCTAGCAGAACCCGAATCTTTAAGATCTAAAGTTTCGGCTAAGAACCCCCAAAGGAACGGCGTTTTTGGCTTTTAACCGGTGTAGAAGGTGATGATTTGAGGATATAGATTTGGGTGATGTTGTCGACAAGGGTAGGGATTTAATGGATTAAAGAATCGGCCACCACAGATGAAAAGAATGGGGAGAATTTGACTAAAAGAAATCGGCAGGAAAAGGCAGTTTTCAGGATTTTGGTTCCCTTGACAATCGGCTATGGTAGTTTTGTAGAAGGTTGGAATTGAAAGAAAAGATGAATAAGGTGGTAAGGAGGTTTCAGCTAGAGAAGATAGCGAAAAAAAAGAAAAAGAATGGAGAAGAAGGAAGCAAAAGAGAAATGGGCACAGAGAGTATGAAACTTGCGTTTTCGGTCACTAAGTGAAACTAAAAGGAGAATAGAATTAAGGTGGCTAACCCTAACTATCAGTACAAAAGAAAATAAAACTAAGTTGCCCTAATTTCCACTTAAACAATCGGCCCACACTCCCCTAAAGCCATTGCTGAATTTTTACTTAAGTGAGCACATGCCCGGCACATGCCTAAAAATTAAAACAACAGCACACTTGCCTTGCAACTTGAACCCTGGACCCTTTTTCTCCTTCCCAGGCGCCACTTTTTTAGGAACTTAGTGGCGCCTCCTTACCACTTTACCAAGGCCCTATCTGTGTCATGTTTCACGAAGTTTTTCTTAAAAGCCTACTTGACTAGGTCCCCTTTCACTAAAAATTCAACATCGATAATTTATCGGGTTTTAACCTAAGCTTGGGCCTTCTAAAGGCCCACTAACACTCTTAAACATATTTCCAGCAATCAAACACCCAAAATTTCAAAATTTCCCAAAAATCACAAAAACTCAAAAATTCCCGAAAATCAGGGCGTTACAACTCTACCTTCCCTAAAAAAATTTTGACCTCGAAATTTACTTGATCCAAACAGTTGAGGATATTGTTGACGCATTGTCTCTTTTGGCTCCCACGTAGCCTCTTCTCTACCATGGTTACTCCATAGCAGTTTCACTAATGGGACTAACTTCCTTCTCAGAATTTTAACCTCTTGATCTAGGATTTGTACAGGCTCCTCCTCAAAGGTAAAATCAGTCTTTACTTCGATCTCCTCCACTAGTACAATATGCGATGGATCCGACCGATATCGCCTTAACATGGACACATGAAAAACATCATGGATACGATCCAACTCTGGCGGTAACTCCAACTGATATACCATTGGCCCTATTCGCTTAAGAATCCGAAAAGGCCCAATGAACCGTGGACTCAACTTGCCCTTCCTACCAAATCTCAAAATCTTTTTCCATGGCGAAACCTTTAGAAAAACCAAATCCCCAACAGCATACTCGATTTCTTTACGCTTAAGGTCTGCATATAACTTCTATCTATCAAACGCCTCCTTTAACCAGTCTCGAATTAGTTTAACTTTGCTTTCAGTATCTGCCACCAACTCTGGTCCAAGAACTTGGTGCTCCCCTAACTCTGTCCAACACGTAGGTGTACGACATCTTTACCCATAAAGTGCCTCATACGGAGCGATCTGAATACTTGCTTGATAGCTGTTGTTGTATGCGAATTCCGCTAATGGCAAGTAATCCTCCCAACTACCACGAAAGTCGATAACACAACCTCTTAGCATGTCTTCCAGAACTTGAATAACTCTTTCTGACTGTCCGTCTGTCTGAGGGTGGAAGGCGGTACTAAAATCCAATCGCGTACCCAATGCCTCATGCAACTTCTGCCAGAATCGAGATGTAAACCGAGGATCTCGATCAGAAATTATCGAGACTAACCCTCTATGCAAACGCACTATCTCAGCCACGTACAACTTAGCCAACTTTTGAAGTGAGTAATTGGTCCTAACCAGTATGAATGAGCAGACTTCGTCAAACTATCCACGACTACCCAAACAGAATCTTTCTTCGAGGGTGTTAAAGGTAACCCACTCACGAAATCCATAGTTACTCTCTCCCACTTCCATTGTGGAATTTTTACTGACTGCAACAAACCAGAAGGCAGTTGGTGCTCAGCCTTAACTTGCTAGCATGTCAGACACTTCCCAACGAATTCAGTCACCTCTCGCTTAAGTCTAGGCCACCAATACACCTCTCGCAAGTCTCGATATAATTTATTACCTCCAGGATGCATAGCACAAAGTCCACCATGAGCCTCTTTTAGAATCATTTGTCTCAAGTTAGAGTCCTTCGGTATGCACATTCTTATTCAAAAGCACAAAACCCCATCAGTATTCAGTCCAAAGTCCCCACTTTCACAATCCTTAGCTTGCTGAAACCGAGGAACCAACGACTCATCTTCCAACTGCTTCTCTTTGATTAGCGCAATCCAAGTCGGTCTCACTTGCAACTCTGCCAACAGGCTTCCATCATCATACAAACTCAAGCTAGCAAACATAGCCCTTAACTCCGCAGTAGTCCTTCAGCTTAATTAATCAGCCACCACATTAGCTTTGCCTGGGTGGTACTTGATCGAGCAGTCATAGTCCTTTAACAACTCTATCCATCTTCGTTGCCTAAGGTTTAACTCCTTTTGAGTCAACAAATGCTTGAGACTTTTATTGTCAGTGCATATAATACACTTCTCCCATATAGATAATGTCTCCAAATTTTCAGTGCAAAGATAACCGCTGCCAACTCTAGATCGTGCGTAGGGTAATTCACTTCATGAGGCCTCAGTCAGAACCTTCTTTAGCTTATCAAAAGCTTCTTGCTGTTTCTCAGTCCATACAAAAGGTACTCCTTTCCTTATCAGCTTCGTCAACGGCGCTACGATAAGAGAAAACCCCTCTACAAATCTTCTGTAGTAGCCTGCCAAACCAAAAAAACTCTGTATTTCTGATACTAACCTCAGTGGCTTCCAATCCAAAACTACTTCAATTTTTCGAGGATCTACCCTAATCCCCTCTGCTGAAACAACATGACCCAGAAATGTCACTTCTCGCAACCAAAACTCACACTTGCTAAACTTCGCATAAAGCTGCTTCTCTCTCAGCACTTGCAGAACAATTTGGAGATGTTCATCATGCTTCTCCTTAGTTTCTGAATACACCAATATATCGTTAATAAAGACGACCACGAATCGATCCAAATACGACTGGAACACTCGATTCTTTAAATCCATAAAAGCTACAGGCACATTCGTCAACCCAAAAGGCATAACCAGAAACTCGTAGTGACCATACTGAGTTCTGAATGCTGTCTTATGAACATCCACATCCTTTACCCTTAGCTGATGATATCCAGACCGAAGATCGATCTTGGAAAACACTGAAGCTCTTCTAAGCTGATCAAACAGATCATCGATTCTCGGTAGAGGATAATTATTCTTTATCGTCAGTTTGTTCAACTGGCGATAATCGATGCACATTCACATCATCCCATCCTTCTTTTTCACAAAAAGCACAGGTGCTCCCCATGGAGACACACTCGGTCTAATGAAACCCCTATTTAACAACTCTTGAATCTGACCTTTTAGTTCTACTAGCTCCTTCAGTGCCATCCTATAAGGCGCGATGGACACTGGTGCTGTTCCAGGCAACAAGTCGATTCCAAAGTCGACTTCTCGATTCAGAGGTAATCCAGGAAGCTCCTCAGGGAAAACATCTTGAAACTCATTGACAGTTCTAACTATCTCCACTGTAATCTCCCCAGTTCTAGTTTGGCTTACGTACGCCAAGTACGCCTCGCAACCTTTGTGAATCAGCTTTTCAGGCCTTAAGGTCGAAACCACACTAGACAAATAATCCCTTCGCTCCCCAATAACCATTACCTACTCATTCTCGATCATCCTCAACACCATTCTCTTAACCGCACAATCCAAAGTTGCCTTGTGCTTAACTAGCCAATCCATCCCCAAAATCAAGTCAAACTCTCCGAATGGCAACTCCATTAAGTCCCCAGTAAAGATCCTACTTGTGTCTCTAAAGGCACCACCCTAAAGAGTTTATCTACCTTAACCAAATGACATAGAGGACTTATCACAATTACCCCACTCACAGTTTCCTCAGAGTGCACACCCAACGACACAGAAATGTTACATGCAATATACGAGTGTGTTGATCCCACATCAATCAAAGCAGTGTACGGTATGCTAGAAATCAGGAACATACCAGTTATGATGTCAGGTGCATCACCCTCCTCACGGCGACGAGCTGCATACACTAGAGCTGGCTGACGAGCCGCAACATTACCAGCATCCCTGCCAGGTGCTCCACGTCCACGTCCATTACCATTTTCGCCTTTGCCTTGACCACGGCCCCTCGGTGGTGGTGGTCCACCTCGCATTGGTTGAGCAACCCGTTGATCCACAACTTGATTTTGGTCCTGATTCTGTGTTGGTCTCCACGGACACTCCCTGAATTTATGCTCCTTAGACCCACATCAGAAACATGCCCCAGTTCATTTCCAGCACTCCCCCAAATGAGTCTTACCATAGTCTCTACAAGCTTGTGGCCTAACTGTATTCACTGGAACTGCTCGAACCGACTCCTCCACTCTAGCCCTCTCGATATTTCGATTTGCAGCACCAGAAGATCCAATATCCCTCCTAAAACGGTTTTGATCCTTATCACGGTTTTGTCGCTCAGTTCACTTTACCTCCTCAGCTATCTTGGCCTTCTCCACCAAGGCAGCAAAGTCTCGCTCCCTCTATGGAGCTATCAGCACCCTCAGCTCGTCTCTCAGACCATCTTCAAAATGGACGCTACGCTCGTACTTAGTAGAAACTATTCCACTAGCGTATCGACTAAACCTTAGGAATTTTGCCTCATACTTAGCAACAGACTTATTTCCCTGGGTTAGATTCAGGAATTCCTTTCTGTGAGCATCCATGTAGCTTGCTCTAACATATTTCCCTTTGAAAGTTGCCTTAAATAACTCCCAAGTTACCCGCTCAGCTGGGGTACCTTCCTTTATAGTGATCCACCACTGGTACGCCTCATCTCGCAGTAGTGACACAGCCCCTTTCAGCTTCTGCTCCTCCGAGCAGTCCAGATCATCCATAATCTGCTTTGTAGCCTCCAGCCAATACTTAGCTACATTTGGAGCCACTCCAGATATGCCCCTAAAGACCTCTATTCTGTTAGGCTGGAGTCGCTCAGAAATGGATCCCCTATTCATGGGCCCAACATTAGCTCCAACAACCCTTTCCAGAACCCTTAACATGGCCTGGGACAAAGCGTCATCCCCTGCGGCCCGATCGTACGGCCCATTTTCCGCAACCGGTGGTGGTCGTGCCTCACCAACTGGCATGTGTTCCGAAGACGAAGGCCCAGTTTGAACACTACCTCGGCCACATCCACGGCCTCGTCCACGAGCAGTTCTCGTACTCATAACGTCTTATCTAATTACGATTTTATGACATTAGTTAATGTTTCAGTTCTTTATTACAGAATATTTTATGCTCAGATAGAGTTTCAAGTTTTGTTTTCGCGCATTCGTAGCCTAGCTACTGTCTCAGTCTTCTAGGGTTTAGTCTCCCTACTATCTCAGTCTTGAAATCATAGTACTATCTTATTCACAGTATCATATCAAGGCTTAGCTCTATCTACAGTATTGTTTCAATTTTAGTACAGTATATAAATAGGGGTACTTACAGACTTGGTGCCGGGGATTCAGTGTGCCATTTCTTCAGTTATCAAACTTTAAAAACTCAAAACCTTTCAAATTAAATGTTTAAAACATGCATACTTTGAAGAAAACGAGTTTTGAAAAGATTTTCTAATTTTCTGAAAAAATATTGAATTCCAAGAAATACCTTTCTTGAGCTTCAGTTTGAATATTTTCAAAAACTTCTTTGGACCCTATCCACAGCCAAGTTGTTGCAACCAGGCTCTGATACCACTAAATGTAACACCCCAAACGAGGCCCAGACATTACGGCCAAGTCCGGTGTGTCACATCACCTATACCTAACCACGTGACCTAGTTACTAATCTTAGGGTGGATTTGGTAAAACTGTTGTTGGAGTTTTTAAGAGAAACTCCCAGTTAAATATATCGGTGTCAATTTATAAAGATTCACTTTCTTGTTCATTTGCCTCGTGTAATGAGTTTTGAAAACGTTGAATTAATTTTTAGGAAAACTCGCGTAGATATTTTCTAACCCACTTCAAGTAATGTAAAAATTAATAGTTAATAACCCATAGGAAAATAAATTTAGCGGCCTTATTACAACCTAAATAGAAATAATAATGAAGAAATAAGTAATAAATTAAATGAAAAACTTATTAAACCAGTGTTCAATTTTTCGTGGCCACTTTGAAACCTCCCAGCTCCAAGTCCACAGTCTAAGGTTCACCTGCAAGGATGGAACGAAGAGGGGTGAGTTTGGTAAACTCAGTGTGTAAAGAATCCCATCCAGAGCCCAAATCAGCTCAGGCCCACTAGGCCTAAGCCCTAATCCAACTCAATATTAACTGGGCCGAAGCCTTTCGTATATCGGTACTGGGCCTTAGCCCCTTTTCAGATACAATATCACTGGGCCAAAGCCTTTCATATATCGGTAAATAGTATGGCCCAAAGGCCCATTTCAATAATAAATCATGAATGCATGCAAAAACCCATATCAATCTGTGGGGAAGCTACTCAACCCACCCAACCGCTACTCTCCACCTGTACCAACCAACACACCATGTGGGGAAAACTACTCAACCCACCCAACCGGTACTCTCCACTGGCAGTATAGCTGCTTTATTATATAACATGAGGCCTAGCCTCTTTCGGTAATTAGGGCAAAGCCCTTTTTGATAAACTAGGGCAAAGCCCTTTTCGGTAAACTAGGGCAAAGCCCTTTGGCCCTTCCTCCAGTCATATAAATCCCAACCCCATGCATTAAATGGTCATGACATGGCATAAAATAAACAAAATCGATAAAGCATGCAAATAAGTCTAATTTAACCCTAGGGGTATAACAGTCATTTTACGCCTAGGGGTAAAACTGTAATTTCTCACATTTTAGGGTATTTTAGTAATTATTCCACTTATTTTAGGGTTTTATTCCTATTTTAGTCACTAGTATCCCTACTGTCGTCACTATACATTATTTAACTCGTTTTAACAACTTTTAGTCACTAGGCCCTAAAACCCCTATTAGGCCCTACAGTGTCTTTTTAGCGATTTAAGCCCATTCAGTCCAAAACTTACTATTAATTATTAATTTAACCTATTTTAAGCCTACAGTCTATTAGAATACATCCATAGCTCATTTTCACCCATATAAGCCCATAAGCCCATTGAGCCTATATTCAGCCCATCGGGCCCATCTTACCGAAATGCCTGAAATTGCGCATTTAGCCCATTTGTCACTTGCGATTACTAACCCTGCCATCTATTGAGTATTCACATACTCTAAACTCTAAAAACTGTCGACCTTTCGGTCACTTTTTTCCGGTCACTTTCTCAGTCACTATGGCCTTTGCCGAATCGAACTAAAGAGGGGTTCGATACACATCTGTTTGACGATTTCGCTGGTAAGATCTCCTCTAAAACAATCCTACAATCAATTAGACCACATGTAACGCCCCTATCACAAAACCGTCACCGGAATAGGATGAGGCGTTATCGAAAATTTTGAATCAGATCAAGACGGTAAAATTTTGAACATTTTCTTGAATAAAGATCATTCATTTACTAAATTATTAAATGCAAACAAAGTTCGAATTTAAAAATTTAGAAGTATCGTTCTACTCGTTGTCTTTCCTATACATACCATAAGCTAATTCCAATTCCATGGTTACTGTAATAGCAGATAGTGTGACGAAGTGCTAACGATCCCCGAGCTGGTAGTCAGAATCCACAATCTATAAAACAAAGACACGAAACAACAAAGTAAGCTTTCATAAGCTTAGTAAGTCTTTAAATAATACCATTAACTTTACTAAATTTAAAGACATAATTTCCTATTCAATCTGGTAAATGAAAAATCGTTTGCTGAATGAATCTAATCTCAATTATACATACTTTACTCATCGTCTCATTTACTTAAAATTTTATTTCACATAACCACTTCAATAAATAGTTACCCCAGTGGTCATTTGTAAAGGTACTCAACCACAAATCAAATTTCCCAGGGCTATATCCACTTTTGGGTTACTTTCAAAAATGACCAAGATATTCATAAGCACACAATGCACAATATTCATATATAAGTCACTTAACTTTAAGCTCAAGCAACAAGGTAAATCAGTAACTTCACATGACTCTTCAAATCAATCGAGCATGGTTCAATTGCATAGTAATCTATACTCATCTCCATAAATTTATATATTTTATCTCATTCTTGTGACTCAATCCAGAGCAGATTTAATTATGAGTGAAGGATACATACCTGGCCAAATTAAGGGATTTCATCATCATTAAATTTCGATGACTGAAGACACATATGCATAAATCTTATACCTTCAAATACATAGTTTCACAGTTGAATGTAATCAAATCCAATTCAAATCAGTCTTACTTCAAAGGATAAGTATCACATACCTAAGTCATTCAATGTATACTACGAACTTCATTTGTCATCTTAATGTAGGATCTTGTAGTCAAATGCACTTGGCCGGCTAGATATAAAACCCGACCCTAATCACTAGCTTTGAAGCTTACTAAGTCAATGTCCCGAATAATTTCGTGCCATAGTCCATTCAAAAGGTTTATCACACTTTATAATATACGCTGGTAGTATTTACATATCACAACATATTAATAGAAGTATTGCTTTTATTCAGACTAACTCATAGTTCACATGATCTACTTTCATCTTTGTAATAGCCATTCGGCCGTGCCCCATATTCCATAAGTTCTTCATTCTCACTTTGTATACATATATCAATACACATCATACACATATCTAATATTGACCATTCATACCTACACATATGCATTCATCGCATTGGCCATACGGCATTATCACATATACACACTTATGCTTATCTCACATTGGCTATTCGACCTTACCACACATACACATACGCATTCATCACATTGGCCATACGACCTTATCACATATACACACTTATGCTTATCTCACATTAGCCATTGGGCCTTATCACACATACACATACGCATTCATCACATTGGCCATACGGCCTTATCACATATACACACTTATGCTTATCTCACATTGGCCATTCGGCCTTATCACACATACACATACGCATTCATCACAATGGCCATACGGCCTTATCACATAAACACTCTTATGCTTATCTCACATTGGCCATTCGACCTTATCACACATACACATACGCATTCATGACATTGGCCATACGGCCTTATCACATATACACACTTACACATTCGGTCTTAATACATATCTTAGTCTCTTCCTTATCAAACAATTTAGTCAATCAGCTTTGATACACATTAGCACATATAGGACTCTTATGCATACTATTAACCAAAAGAAGCATATCTATTTATGTACCTTTCATTTCAAGTCTCATACTCAAATAAGATCATTCGTGCAAGTAGCATCAATTGATAAAGATACGAGACATGCTAAATTACTTAAAGCTTTTAGAAAAATCAACTCAAATACTTAGGAATTTACTTATGCACATTATTCACGTATAATACATTCGCTAAGTAATAATTATTGACCATATATGCATAACCACATTACCCCTATTTCATTGACATATCATTTCTTCAAACTCAAAGTCCCATAAGTGCAACATCTATCCGCCTCGATGTAATTCGTTGATAAGACTTAAGTAGGATTAATTCCAAGAACTATAATCACACATAATTTCAATCACCTTTCTTTCATTTTATCTTCACAATGAGTATTCAATTGTTTATGCATAGTATACGGCTCACATTCATTTCATACTATCACACGATCTTAATAGCACCTTTTTCACTTACCAATATGATATACTTGCCATTAGGCCATATAGTATAATACAACACATCATCATTTTATCTATAAAGTTCGGCTACTTTCATAGATTTCCAGAAATACCCAATTCATGTAATATATCAAATTATAATCGAACATTAACTATGTTTGATAACTTAAGGCTTACCTCGGTATAATTTATACGGTTGAGGATCGGCTACTCAATTACTTTCTCTTTTCCTTTATCCGACTTTGGTCCTCTATTCTTTTGAGCTAAATTAAACAATTTAATTTATATTAATCCTTATTCATGTATCTCATTTGGTTATTACACGTTCACTCAAAACATGAAGCACATAGACTTCCATCGCCACACACATTCGGCCGAATATATCCCAAACATAAAGACCTTAATACTAAACTTCAACATTTAACAAGCTCATTTATCATCCATCAATCGAACATATAGGTAATTAAATTCAAGTCAAAACAATTTCTCTTCCTACTACCACCTATACGGCAAACTCAATTCCTTATATCCCACATGCATTCAAAATTCAATTTAAAACCATGCATCAATCATAATTTCATTTGGCCATTATATTAAACAAATTCATCAATTAGCTAATGCTCCAAATCTCATACGCATAAACAAGTGTTTGAACATTCATATATCACAAACAACAACATCATTTCCTCTATTTATTATAATCAACAAATTTCCCAATTAATATCTTAAATAATACAATCTCATGGCCAAAATATAAATATCACACATATACTTCTTACACATCTCAATCACTTAACTTACCTTAATACACATTTTATCCCATTGCGAATACATTTAACTCAATGGCCCAAAATCACAAAATTACTTCTATCTATACTTTACATTCGGCATTCTACTCTAATCTACTTGGTACTTCCATTATATATATATATTCTTCATATCAATGTTACAATTACTCTAAGTAAATTCAATTCATTCTATTACTTATCCAACAAGACCATGTTCCATTTGTAAGCTCATTCAACCATTACTAAAGCAACTAGTTAAACATTAAAACTTGAATATATATATATATATATATAAAACATCTCATATACATGGAGCATATAAATTCAGCTCATCCAAGGTTTACAATCGGTAATTTCACCACACAAAGAAAAAAAAACAGAATTTTAACATTAAATTTTAATCCAAGATCTCAAATGCTGAAAATTTAACTTAAAGGACATAGAATATTCCCCCCACACACTCACGACTATTAAGCCAAAACTTCTTTAATTTACCATAAAGACCAAACCTCCCCAAAGTTTTTAAACCACATATAAAACAATTTAACACATCCACAACACCAATTCCACCATTTCAACTTCAAAACATTAAAACACCACTCAACTTGATTCATATTTTCCATAGCCGAAAGTTTGACTAATTCAACTCAAAATTTCTACTTGGGCAATGTAAGAAGCTCAACAACCATTCAAACTCACAAGAAATTTAAAAGAATTAACAAAAGATCTCACCTTAATCAAGCTAGATGGTAACCGAATGCCATAGCTTCTTTCTTCTTTTGCTCATTAAGAATCGGCAAAAATGGGGAAACAAAAAAAAATAGCTAGCTTTGTTTTTTTCACCCATTTAACTCATTATATGACTTTTCTTTTTAATTATAACATAAAATAAATATTACTTATAATAATGCATGAATATATATTATATAAATATATAAAACATGCAAACTTTTAATCATTACACCACATGGCCGGCCACTTATAAGTAAAATGGCAAATTTGACATGTAAACCCCTTGAATTTTATACCATATAATACTAGGCCATTTCACATTTACCTAGCATGTTTTCATAATTCTCATACAGGTCCATATAAATAAATTTAACATCAAATGGCTAAAATCAAAACACCACAATCTCACACATGCATTTTACACATATATTAGACATGAAATTTAACATTCATTAATTTAAATGGCTCGGTTTAGTGGTCCCGAAACCACTTCCCAGCTATGGTCGATTTAGGGCTGTCATAACTCTCCTCTCCTTTAGGAATTTTCGTCCTCGAAAATATCTACCGGTGAATAATAAATCATAAACGTTCATCAAGAATTCATACTTAACATTTCAATTGTCGGACCCCATTGAATTTATCTCATGAACATGGCTACTAAGGTACTACCCATTCGGCATAACCACATATATCTCATTTTCTTGATTTCATAAGCAATAATCACTTAACTAAATTCATACTTGCATTTCTAACACATATAAATCACATCTTAACATGTATAATTCATAACATCTAGGTAAAATACCTAAACCAAATGTCATAGGTAACCGAAACCTCATATATCACATATGATTTTAACTCAACCCTATAACATATTAACAATTTGTATATTCCAATAATTTCAATATAACCACCAACAAGATAATCTTGTCCCACAAGCATCAAAGCTTAATGCATCTTTAACAAACTGAAGACATACATTCGAATTAATTCATTTAAGAGTTGACTGCACAAGTGTAATACCGGGCAACAGGTATTCACCTTTGTAGTTGAATTATGCTACTTCATATAAGTCGAATTTCATCATTCAATATCTGAAATGACTGGAAACTTTTAATTGCCAGCTTTAAGCTTGCTAGGCCTAAGGCCTGAATAACACAGTAAAAATATCAATCTTCCCATCACTCGTATCCACAACTAATCATATGATTATAAGTTGCACATAGCACATTAATTCAACATTTAACCTTTTTCGAATATGTACACATGCCAACAACACTTCATCTTATTTCATATTTACTATTTGGCCACATAAACCTATCACAATTGTCATTTTTATTATTCAATGTCCACACGGCAATATGGTATTTTGCTACTACACCACAATTCCATAATGACCATTCGGCTATATATATACTAATTATACAGAGAATGATTGACATTTGTAATTTGGCATGTTAATCTTTGGCATCAAGTCATCTAGGCATGAAGGTCCGAATATATATCATCGGCACGAAGCCTGTTAGGCACGAAGGCCTGAAAACACATTAACGGCACAAATGCCCTTCGAGACTTAGCCCAGATATAACACCGGCACGAATGCCCTTCGGGACTTAGCCCGAATATAGCACTGGCACGAATGCCCTTCGGGACTTAGCCCGAATATAACACTGACACGAATGCCCTTTGGGACTTAGCCCGGATATAACACCGGCACGAATGCCCTTCGGGACTTAGCCCAAATATAACACCGGCACGAATGCCCTTCGAGACTTAGCCCGGATATAACATCGGTACGAATGCCCTTCGGAACTTAGCCCGGATATAACACTCTCACGAAGCCTTCGGGTTTTAACCCGGTTATAAAACTCAGTTATTATGCATATATCATATAGCATAACACATTAGTGTATCATATACATTACCCGAATCCAAGCACATCATGCTTATCAACCACTCATCTTTTGGTCCAATAACCTCATGCAAAGAGCACATTTTCGTTTCACTATCAAACTTAATTTCTATAATTTCAATGATCGAATCACATAGGTGTCACATACATTTCTATGTACATAAATTTCCATAGAAACCGAACACATGGATATACCATCATTTCTCATATGCATTTCATAAATAACATTCACATACCTAAACAACTTAATTTAGTGAATGGATTCGGATACCGTATAGCATAAGCTTCATAGTTTTAGTCTCTTTAATAGTTTTTCCAACATTCAGCCCAATAGGTATAACCTAAACTTGTCGTTGGCACAAGCCTGTTGAACTTTGAGTCTGCAACACATTACCAGTCATCATACTTGCTACAGCTCGGTAGGGAAAGAGATTCATTACAATAGAAAAAACACATTTTATCTGTCAGAAATCATCACACTATCATTTTATCACTATATGGCATGTATAACTAGACTCACACGTGCTACGTTAGTCCTAGAATCGACTAAACCTGGCTCTGATACCAATAAAATGTAACGCTCCTATCCCAAAACTGTCACCGGAATAGGATGAGGCGTTACCGAAAATTTTGAATTAGATCAGGACGGTAAAATTTTGAACATTTTCTTGAATAAAGATCATTCATTTACTAAATTACTAGATGCAAACAAAGTTCGAATTTAAAACTTTTACAAGCAAGTTCCGCAAGATACCATATTCACATGACTTGTATATGAGGGTAGAAGTATCGTTCTAGTCGTTCTCTTTCCTATACATACGATAAGCTAATTCTAATTACATGGTTACTGTAATAGCAGATAGTGTGACGAAGTGCTGATGATCCCCGAGCTGGTAGTCAGAATCCATAATCTATAAAACAAAGACACGAAACAACAAAGTAAGCTTTCATAAGCTTAGTAAGTCTTTAAATAATACAATTAACTTTACTGAATTTAAAGACATAATTTCCTATTCAATTTGGTAAATGAAAAATCGTTTGCTGAATGAATCTAATCTCAATTATACATACTTTACTCATCGTCTCATTTACTTAAAATTTATTTCACATAACCACTTCAATAAATAGTTACCCCAGTGGTCATTTGTAAAGGTACTCAACCACAAATCAAATTTCCCGGGGCTATATCCACTTTCGGGTTACTTTCATAAATGACCAAGATATTCATAAGCACACAATGCACAATATTCATATATAAGTCACTTAACTTTAAGCTCAAGCAACAAGGTAAATCAGTAACTTCACATGACTCTTCACATCAATCGAGCATGGTTCAATTGCATAGTAATCTGTACTCATCTCCATAAATTTATATATTTTATCTCATTCTTGTGACTCAATCCAGTGCAAATTTAATTATGAGTGAAGGATACATACCTGGCCAAATTAAGGGATTCCATCATCATTAAATTTCAATGACTAAAGACATATATGCATAAATCTTATACCTTCAAATACATAGTTTCACAATTGAACGTAATCAAATCCAATTCGAATCAGTCTTACTTCAAAGGATTACCTGAGTCATTCAATGTATCCTACGAATTTCATTTGTCATCTTAATGTGGGATCTTATGATCAAATGCACTTGGCTGGCTAGATATAAAACCCGACCCTAATCACCAGCTTTGAAGCTTACTAAGTCAATGTCCCGGATAATTTAGTGCCATAGTCCATTCAGAAGGTTTATCACACTTTATGATATATGCTGGTAGTATTTACATATCACAACATATTAACAGAAGTATTACTTTCATTCAGACTAACTCATAGTTCACATGATCTACTTTCATCTTTGTAATAGTCGTTCGGCCGTGCCCCATATTCCATAAGTTATTCATTCTCACTTTGTATACATATATCAATACACATCTTACACATATCTAATATTGACCATTCACACCTACACATATGCATTCATCGCATTGGCCATACGGCATTATCACATATACACACTTATGCTTATCTCACATTGGCCATTCGGCCTTATCACACATACACATACGCATTCATCACATTGGCCATACAGCCTTATCACATATACACACTTATGCTTATCTCACATTGGCCATTCGGCCTTATCACACATACACATACGCATTCATCACATTGGCCATACGGCCTTATCACATATACACACTTATGCTTATCTCACATTGGCCATTCGGCCTTATCACACATACACATACACATTCATCACATTGGCCATACGGCCTTATTACATATACACACTTACACATTCGGTCTTAATACATATCTTAGTCTCTTCCTTATCAAACAATTTAGTCAATCAGCTTTGATACACATTAGCACATATAGGACTCTTACCTTAATCTTATGCATACTATTAACCAAAAGAAACATATCTATTTATGTACCTTTCATTTCAAGTCTCATACTCAAATAAGATCATTTGTGCAAGTAGCATCAAATGATAAAGATACGAGACATGCTAAATTACTTAAAGCTTTTAGAAAAATCAACTCAAATACTTAGGAATTTACTTATGCACATTATTCACGTATAATATATTCGCTAAGTAATACTTATTGACCGTATATGCATAACCACATTACCCCTATGTCATTGACATATCATTTCTTCAAACTCAAAGTCCCATAAGTGCAACATTTATTTGCCTCGATGTAATTCGTTGATTAGACTTAAGTAGGATTAATTCCAAGAACCATAATCACACATAATTTCAATCACCTTTCTTTCATTTTATCTTCACAATGAGTATTCAATTGTTTATGCATAGTATACGGCTCACATTCATTTCATACTATCACACGATCTTAATAGCAACTTTTTCACTTACCAATATGATATACTCGCCATTAGGCCATATGGTATAATACAACACATCATCATTTTATCTATAAAGTTCGGCTACTTTCATAGATTTCCAAAAATACCCAATTCATGTAATATATCAAATTATAATCGAACATTAACTATGTTTGATAACTTAAGACTTACCTAGGTATAATTTATACGGTTACGGATCGGCTACTCAATTACTTTCTCTTTTCCTTTATCTGACTTTGGTCCTCTATGCTCTTGAGCTAAATTAAACAATTTAATTTATATTAATCCTTATTCATGTATCTCATTTGGTTATTACACGTTCACTCAAAACATGAAGCACATAGACTTCCATAGCCACACACATTCGGCCGAATATATCCCAAACATAAAGACCTTAATACTAAACTTCAACATTTAACAAGCTCATTTATCATCCATCAATCGAACATATAGGTAATTAAATTTAAGTCAAAACAATTTCTCTTCCTACTACCACCTATACGGCAAACTCAATTCCTTATATCCCACATGCATTCAAAATTCAATTTAAAACCATGCATCAATCATAATTTCATTCGGCCATTATATTAAACAAATTCATCAATTAGCTAATGCTCCAAATCTCATATGCATAAACAAGTGTTTGAACATTCATATATCACAAACAACAACATCATTTCCTCTATTTATTAGCATTCATATGGCCATGTTGTACTTTCAATTACTTAAATAATCAACAAATTTCCCAATTAATATCTTAAATAATACAATCTCATGGCCAAAATATAAATATCACACATATACTTCTTACACATCTCAATCACTTAACTTACCTTAATACACATTTTATCCCATTGCGAATACATTTAACTCAATGGCCCAAAACCACAAAATTAGTTCTATCTATACTTTACATTTGGCATTCTACTCTAATCCACTTGGTACTTCCATTATATATATATATATTTTTTCTTCATATCAATGTTACAATTACTCCAAGTAAATTCAATTCATTCTATTACTTATCCAACTAGACCATGTTCCATTTGTAAGCTCATTCAACCATTACTAAAGCAGCTAGTTAAACATTAAAACTTGGATATATATATATATATATATATATATATAAAATCTCATATACATGGAGCATATAAATTTAGCTCATCCAAGGTTTACAATCGGTAATTTCACAACACAAAGAAAAAAAACAGAATTTTAACATTAAATTTTAATCCAAGATCTCAAATGCTGAAAATTTCACTTAAAGGACATAGAACATTCCTCCCACACACTCATAGCTATTAAGCCAAAACTTCTTTAATTTACCATAAAGACCGAACCTTCCCAAAGTCTTTAAACCATATATAAAACAATTTAACACATCCACAACACCTATTCCACCATTTCAACTTCAAAACATTAAAACACCACTCAACTTGATTCATATCTTCCATAGCCGAAAGTTTGACTAATTCAACTCAAAATTTCTACTTGGGCAATGCAAGAAGCTCAACAACCATTTAAACTCACAAGAAATTTAAAAGAATTAACAAAAGATCTCACCTTAATCAAGCTAGATGGTAACCGAATGCCATAGCTTCTTTTCTTCTTTTGCTCATTAAGAATCGACAAAAATGGGGAAACAAAAAAAAAATAGCTAGCTTTGTTTTTTTCACTCATTTAACTCATTATATGACTTTTTTTTAATTATAACATAAAATAAATATTACTTATAATAATGCATGAATATATATTATATAAATATATAAAACATGCAAACTTTTAATCATTACACCACATGGCCGGCCACTTATAAGTAAAATGGCAAATTTGACATGTAAACCCCTTGAATTTTTTATACCATATAATACTAGGCCATTTCACATTTACCTAGCATGTTTTCATAATTCTCATACAAGTCCATATAAATAAATTTCACATCAAATGGCTAAAATCAAAACACCACAATCTCACACATGCATTTTACACATATATTAGACACGAGATTTAACATTCATTAATTTAAACGACTCATTTAGTGGTCCCGAAACCACTTCCCGGCTATGGTCGATTTAGGGCTGTCACACCACATTAACATCTAAAACCAAATCGAACACTTACCCCTATCTCAATACACACATTCGGCCACCCTCTAATAATGGCCTCAAATGCTTACCTTTGTCGAAGTAGGGACTAGATCTAGATCTAGTCTTTCTCCCTTGCCTAAGCCTTCAACCAATCGCCTCTAAAATACAATAATACCAAAAGAAATTGTTCATTAGTGACTCTTAGAGCCCCATGCCCAAATCGGTAATCTCCCTAGATTTTAGGGACTTCTGCTTTTACTAAATTACAAAATACTTATAGATCTGAGTCGATAACCACTTACCACTGATTTCTCTTTGGTTTATACACAGATCTGATGTAGATCTATCCCCTAAA
This sequence comes from Gossypium stocksii, assembly GCA_020496765.1. NCBI lineage: Eukaryota > Viridiplantae > Streptophyta > Magnoliopsida > Malvales > Malvaceae > Gossypium > Gossypium stocksii. The sequence goes on from CM035626.1 coordinate 64,409,069, forward strand.
CTCTAGCAGAACCCAAATCTTTGAGATCTAAAGTTTCGGCTAAGAACCCCCAAAGGAAAGGTGTTTTTGATTTTGACCGGTGTAGAAGGTGATGATTTGAGGCTATAGATTTGGGTGATGTTGTCGACAAGGGTAGGGATTTAATGGATGAAAGAATCGGCCACCATAGATGAAAAGAATAGGGAGAATTAGGCTAAAAGAAATCGGCAAGAAAAGGTAATTTTCGGGATTTTGGTTCCTTTGACAATCGGCTATGGTAGTTTTTTAGAAGGTTGGAATTGAAAGAAAAGATGAATAAGGTGGTAAGAAGGTTTCAACTAGAGAAGATAGCAAAAAGAAAAGGAAAAGAATGGAGAAGAATGAAGCAAAAGAGAAATCAGCATAGAGAGTATGAAACTTGTGTTTTCGGTCACCAAGTGAAACTAAGAGGAGAATAGAATTAAGGTGGCTAACCCTAACTGTCAGTACAAAAGAAAAGAAAACTAAGTTGCCCTAATTTTCGCTTAAACAATTGGCCCATACTCCTCTAAAGCCCTTGCCGAAATTTTACTTAAGTGAGCACATGCTCGGCACATGCCTAAAAATTAAAACAATAGCACGCTTGCCTTGTAACTTGAACCCTGGACCCTTTTTCTCCTTCCCAGGCGCCACTTTTTTAGGAACTTAGTGGCGCCTCCTTGCCACTTTACTAAGGCCCTATCTGTGTCATGTTTCCCGAAGTTTTTCTTAAAAGCCCACTTGACCAGGTCCCCTTCGACTAAAAATTCAACCTCGATAATTTACCGGGTTTTAACCTAAGCTTGGGCCTTCTAAAGGCCCACTAACACTCTTAAACATATTTCCAGCAATCAAACACCATAAATTTCAAAATTCCCCAAAATCACAAAAACTGAAAAAATTCCCGAAAATCAGGGCGTTACACCTTCTTTTCTCCTTTACATTTTCTTCTTTGTCGAATTGGCATTCTTGTGCAATTTTTCCTTTCCTTAATTTCCACTCTTGGCCGAACCTTACTTCATTCTTCTCTCATTCTTCTTTGGCTGAACTTAACATCCCTCTACTACTATTCTCTCTTGACCGAATTCAACCTCTGTCCACCCTTATTTTGTCTTTTTCTTCTCGGTTTCTCTATAGCCGAATAATCATTCTTCTTCTTACTACTTTCTTTTGGTTTTTCTTCACAACTGAACTCCCCTTCTCTCTATATTTTATTCTTTGATCATAAGGTTGTTAAGCCAACTATTCATTCCTCTTTCTTCTTCTTTCGGCTCATAGCCTTGATTTGGGTACTAATCTCATTCTTCTTCTGTGAGCGGTTACGATTTCAAAGTCTTTCAATCATTCGGTAGGTTCTAGTTCTTCTCAGTCTTACTATATGCTTAACTGTTTTCTCTCCTTTAATTAATATTTCTTTTAGTTGTTCACATGTGGCCGACTTCCTTTTCATTCCCTACCTGATTGTGGTGGTGTCACTTTCAGTTTATAGAGCATTGTCAGGGGTGAAAAGGTTGTCAAGGATCGCAGTGGTAGCCGAATCCTTGTCTTACCTCGCAATCAAAGGTAAACATTTGGGCTAATATTGTAAGTTGTTGGCCGATTGTTCTGATGTTGGGTTCCTAAACCTTATGTTGTATTCAATCTTATTTAATAGAATCCATGGTCATGCAGATACACGATTAATCGTGTGATCAATTTTGTTAGTAGTCTAAGAAGACTAGGGGCATTCATTCAAGTAAGGTTTTATAGGTTTGACGCCCGAGGGTTTCTACACTATTCCGTAACAAGTCTGTAACCGTATTCCATTCTCTATTGTCAAAGTCAAAAGGGGGTGTAATCGCACCCCTATTTTTCTATAAACCGGCAAAAGCCAAAAAGCCAAAATGCCAAAATTTTGGCATTGGCGGTCTCGCAAGTGTGCGAACACTTGCGAGGTAAACTAAGCCCACAAATCATGGGCGACAGACTGTAAAGGCCTCTACGTGCATTTTCGTGGGCATGGACCGTTATGGGCCTCGTTCGGCCGAATCGAGCCGTGTGGGCCTGATGGGCTAGTGGGCCCCACACGGGTAAAATCCATGTTAACTGATAATTATTGGACTGGGCTTTGTAAACTAGTTAGCTGTGATTAAATTTGGGCTAAATAAGCCATACGAGCTTGTGGGCCCACTTGGGCTAAGTAATGGGCCTTAGGCCCATTTACACTATATTGGCCATAGAAGTTGTCTGAGTTGCTCGATGCGTTAGAAGAACTTCTGGGAGGTCATTATTTGCACTGAAAGCCCAAAACTAGTAAAATGACAAAAATACCCCTAAAGGGGTAAAATTACTATTTTATCCCTAATGGATGGAAATGACCATTATACCCTTAGAGGTAGGTTGTTTGAGGTGTATATGATATTTATTGGACTGATACTGAGTATGACATACTGCATACATGTTATATTTATCACATGACATGCTGAATGGGGTTAGGATTTTGATTCGGAGGAAGTATTGTATTGGTGGCTCTGCTACAAATTTTCTATGACTAGTGGCTCTGCCACATATTCTAACTCTAATGGCTCCGCTGTGTTTACTGTCATTAGTAGCTTTGCTGCGTTACTATTACTAGCAACTTTGCTACGATATTGGTGTGTTGGCTGGGTGGGTTGATATAATCCCCACATGGTGTGTTGATTGGTACGGGTGGTGTGTTGGCTAGTTTGGGATGGGTTGCATAATTGTATTGTACTGTTGATGTATTGGGCTTAGGCGCACACTGTTACTGTATAGGGCTAAAGCCTAGACTGTTTTGACACTGAATAGGGCTTAGGCCCAGACTGTTTTGCATGCACTGTTTACGTTTTTACTGATAGGAGATTACACACTGAGTTTTTGCAAACTCACCATTTTTTTTAATTTTACAGGTAATCCTCAGTCTTAGTCGATTTGGAGCTGCGAGGGACTCAGAGGTGGCCATACAATCACTGCTAGTCTATTTTTGTTTTTGATTCACTTAAGTTATTTATTACTTTTTTATTTTGTAATAATGCCATTTGGGGAGTTTTAAATTTTATTTAGACTTTTAATTTCGTATTTTAAACTGCTAGAATAGGGAAAAGAAGTTTTAAAAGTAATAAACGATTTCAAAGAAAACACGCATTTTTAACCTTACGATTTTCAACTAAAAAGGCTTCCACGGTTTTACTCAGATTAATTATCAACTACAATAAATATGGCAACTACCTTTCCTAACATTTGGTTTAAAAGTGTAACAATGAGTTTTACCAAATTATTCCATGAAATAAAAACTAAATGGTTTTAACTTGACTAGGGGTTTTTATCAACGAAACCTATTTTTGGAAAGCTTTTGACAAGATCTTTTCCTAAGCTTAAACCAATAGGTTTTAAACATAGAATCAACATTTATCAACAAATCCAGTTTTAGATGACTGTTTGATGTGAGACGTTAGATTCGGCTATAATGTCTGGGCCGGGTTTGGGTTGTTACATATTTCGAGAAAATGAATGAGTATACAAATATGCATCCGATTCTGGTACGTATGAAAAATGTGCTATGTTTGAGATTGGAAGGTAGTATATGTTCAATTATGAACCTAAGATATGTTTATATGTGACATGAGTATAATTGTGTTAAATGCAATTGAGATATGTGATTCATGTCAGTTATATGAGAAATGTGGCCTTATAATGGTATTTTTGTCATGAGCTAATTGAATAAATAGAGATATGAATGTGTTATTTGATTAATTTATTTGTATATGGCTTACTAAGCTTTTTGTAGCTTACTTTATGTGCGTTTGCTTTGTTTTATAGATATCAAAGCTATCGGAAGTTTGGTGATCATCGAGGATAATCACCACACTATCTAGACTTGTTTTGGTACATTTTGAATGTATAGATGTTGAATTATGGCATGTGTAAGCTAGATAAGTTTGAATATATTTTGTGATGTATATAAGTTATGCCATGTGATATGGCTAACTAAGGATTGTTCAAGTTTGACTCTGGTATGTTTTTATGGTGTTTATAAAGCCAATAGAAATATGGTCATTTTGGTATATGTTTGGGTGTGAATATGGCAAGTTTTGTTATGAAAGGGAATGTTGTATGATTGTGCTATGGAATATATGGTATGAATAATATTTGGCTTATGATTTGGTTTGAATTAGCATAGTTATTGAGCATGTTTTAGAATGAAGTTTTTATGGCATGAAATATATGTATTTTGAGTATGTTTTGGCTAAAAGTTATGGGAATAATTGTATTGGTTTTTGACTTGTAGGGATAACCCAAAATAGGTGGAAAAGTTTGCTTTTCAAATGGCCTATTTTTGTCCACACGGTTAGACAGATGGGTGTGTGTCTCAGCCACGTGCGACACACAGTCATAGTACACGGCCGTGTGTCCCTTGGGGTACCCTTTGAATTAAGTCAGTATACCTTACAAGAATGACACAGCCTAGGCATAGGTGCATGTCTAGTGGCCGTGGGTGACACACGGGTTAGCCACATGGGCGTGTGACCAACCGTTTGCACAGTCAGTAGCTCCCTTAATTTTCACAAGGCCGAGCACAAGGTCTCACAAACCTTAATAAGGGACTTATTGATGATGTTTGATATTGATATGATGTTGATGATAGAGAATTGTCTGTAAAAGTTTTGATTTGTCCGGTAATGCCTTTAGCCCTATTCTAGTGATGGATACGGGTTAGGGGTGTTACATTTAGTTGGTATCAGAGCCATGGTTAGTTTATTCTAGGACTACTACAGCTTATGGGAGTCTAGCTATACATGCCATATATTTGAAAATGTGATAGTGTGATGAATCCTGGTATAAAAAATGTGTTTTTAATACAGTAATGGATCTTGAATGAGTGGTAGCCGATGATGTTGAAAGCAATGCACGAGCTCTTGTGCAATGGGTAGTGCCTTCTGACATACGAAATGTATCTAGTAGCCATGAGGGAGAGGGAAAACAAGCCTTCTTCTGGATGATGAGTGAGTGGTTTATAGAATTTGTTCGTACTAATCCAGCTGCTCAACAACCTCCGTCCCCGCTTAATCCCCCTCAATCATCTGTGGTTCCTCCGATATTGAATCTGATTCTGTTGAATAAGCCTCCTGTAGATAAATTTTAAAAATATGAAGCCGAAGAGTTTAGGGCTACGAGTGATGATGATGCTAAATGAGCTGAGTTTTGGCTCGAAAACACTATTCGAGTTTCTAATGAAATGTCGTGTACACCTGATAAATGTGTGAAATGTGCAGTTTCTTTGCTCAGAGGTGCAGCCTATCACTGATGGAAAACTTTGACCTCTGTTGTTTCGAAAGAATGAATAACTTGGGATTTCTTTCAATCTGAGTTATACAAGAAATACATTAGTTAGAGATTCATTGATCAAAAGCGGAAAGAGTTCCTAGAACTTAAATAGGGCTATATGTCTGTTACAGAATACGAGCAAGAGTTTATTCGTCTGAGCCGCTATGCGAGTTGACTGAAGATATATTGTGTAAAAGATTCGTTGATGGCTTAAATGAAGATATTCGTCTGTTAGTTAGCATCCTTGATATTAAAGAGTTTGTTGCACTCGTTGATTAGGCATGTAAAGCTGAACAACTCGGGAAAGAGAAAATAAAAGTCGATTCTGAAGCTAGAGAAATAAAAAAGAGGTCTACAAGTAAATCACTTCATTCTGTGTCAAAGAAATTCCAAGATGATTCTAGTCGCTCAAAGGCTAATGTACGACATTCAAGCAGAGATAGAGCTAGATTGCATTCGAGTTTCAGAGCTCCTGCTACTTCTGTTGCTAGTGTTGGAAATGTTCGATCCGAACGAGCTAAATGTAAACATTATGGTAAAAGACATTCGGGAGTTGTAGACTGAATGACCGAGCTTGCTTCAGATCTAGATCTATGGATCATTTTGTTCGAGATAGTCCTGAGCCTGCAGAATCAGAGATTGCACAGAATCTGAGATCAAGTAATACTTCAGCTAGAGGTAGACCTCTCAAAAATGTAGGAAATGTGAATAGTAGCCAGAGTGTTACGAAAGATACTACTATTCGATCTGAGGCCAGAGCACCAGCCAAGGCCTACGCTATTCGAGCTCGGGAGGAAGCTTCGTCTCCCGATGTGATAACGTGTACTTTTACTTTATACGATACTTTTGTGATTGCATTAATAGATCCAGGGTCTACTCATTCGTATAAATGTATGAATTTAGTCAATAGTAAGAATTTACCTGTAGAGTCTACTGAATTTGTAATTAAAGTATCGAACCCCTTAGGAAAAAGTGTTTTAGTTGATAAAGTTTGCAAGAATTGGCTGTTGATGTTTCGAGATGTATGTTTTCCAACTAATCTGATGCTTTTACCTTTTGATGAATTTGATATAATTTTGGGTATAGATTGGTTAACTTTGCATGATGCTATTGTGAGTTGCAAGCGGAAAACTATCAATTTGAGATGTAAGAATGACAAGATAATTCGAATCGAATCTAGTGATTTGAAATGGTTACCAGCTATGATATCTGCAATGAAGGCTCAGAAATATGTGAATAAGGGCTGTGAACCTTATTTAGCTTATGTGATTGACTCAAAAGTTTCTGAAAAGTAGGTTGAATCAGTGCCTGTAGTATGTGAATTTTACTTATGTGTTTCCTGAAGAACTTCCGGGATTACCTCTGGTCAGAGAAGTTGAATTTGGCACTAAATTAGTGTCGAGAACTACTCTGATTTCGAAAGCTCCATATAAAATTGCTCCAACTGAATTGAAAGAATTAAAGTCTCAGTTGCAAGAGTTGACATATAGAGGATTCACTAGACTGAGTTTCTCACCTTGGGTGCTCCGATTCTATTTGTGAAAAAGAAAGACGGCACATTGAGAATGTGTATTGATTACCGTCAGTTGAACAAGGTGACTATAAAGAATAAATATCCTCTGCCCAAAATCGATAATTTGTTCGATCAGTTGAAGGGCGCCACTATGTTTTCAAAAATAGATCTAAGATTGGGTTATTATCAGTTGAGAGTAAAAGATGCAGATATTTCAAAAACAGCTTTCCGAATGAGGTACGGACACTATGAATTTTTAGTTATGCCTTTCAGATTAATGAATGCTCTTACTGTGTTTGTGGATCTGATGAACATAATCTTCAAACCATATTTAGATCAATTTATTGTTGTATTCATTGATGACATTTTGATTTATTCACAGAATGAAAGTGAGCATACAGGGCATTTAAAAATTGTGCTTTAGACTTTGCGTGATAAGCAACTGTATGCAAAATTCAGTAAATGTGAATTCTGGTTACGCGAAGCTAGCTTTTTAGGTCATATTGTGTCAGCATCCGGTATTCAGGTAGATCTGAGTAAAATTTTAGCTATTCTAGATTGGAAGCCTCTAAGAAATGTCTTTGAGGTTCGCAGTTTTGTGGGACTCGCCGGGTATTATCATCAATTTGTGAAAGGTTTCTCTGTGATTGCAACTCCATTAATGAGACTACTACAAAAAGATCTGAAGTTTGAATGGTCTGATAAATGTAAAAACAGTTTTGATCATTTGAAAGCTATGTTAACTAAAGCTCCGGTACTCGTACAGCCTGAATCGAGTAAAGAATATGTGATATACAGTGATGCTTCATTAAACAGCCTCGGTTGTGTTTTAATGCAAGAAGGCAAGGTTATATCATATGCCTCTAGATAGTTCAAGCCGTACGAGAAGAATTATCTGACGTATGACCTTGAGTTAGCTGCTATTATTTTTGCTTTGAAGATTTGGCTTCACTATCTGTGTGGTGAGAAATGCCACATGTTTTTTTATCATAAAAGTTTGAAATATCTAATGACTCAAAAAGATTTAAATCTACGAAAGCGAAGATGGTTGGAACTGTTGAAAGACTACTAGCTTATCATTGATTATCATCCAAGTAAAGCAAATGTTGTAGTTGATGCCTTGAGTCGAAAATCAGTATCTGTATTGTGTGCTATGAATGCTAGTTTAGATCTATATGGTGATGATTCAGTATTAGCTAAATTAAAGGCGAGTGTTTTTGCAATAGATTGTTGATGCTCAGAAAGTGGAAATTGAATTGTTAGCCAAACGAACTTAGTGTAATGCAGACTCTGATTCTGAATTCCGTGTTGATATTAATGATTGTTTGAGATTCTGAAATCGGATTTGTGTTCTGAGAAATTCTGAGTTGACTTAGATGAGTTTGGGTGAAGCACACAGTAGTAATTTCTCTGTACATCCGAGTAGTACAAAAATGTATAATGACTTGAAACAATTATACTGGTGGTCGAGAATGAAAAGAGACATCTCTGACTTTGTTTTAAAATGTTTAGTATGTCAACAAGTCAAGGCATAACATTAGGTGCCCTTCGGTTTATGACAACCGATTATGATACTCGAGTGGAAATGGGATCAAGTGACATTGAATTTTCATTTTGGTTTGCCATTTTCTCTACGAAAGAAAGACTCAATCTGGGTTGTAAGTTGACAGATTTATGAAATTAGATCATTTCATTCCGGTATGATCCGATTACTCACTTGAAAAGTTGGCAGAGCTTTATATTTTCGATATTGTGAGATTGTACGGGGTGCCATTGTCTATTATGTCATATCGATATCTGAGATTCACTTCGCGATTTTGGAAGAAATTGCAAGAGGCTTTAGGTATGAAATTACATTTTAGTACTGCCTTTCATCCGTAAACGGATGGTCAATCCGAGCGAATCATTCAGGTACTCAAGGATATGTTGAGATGTTACATTCTTAAGTTTGAAAGTACGTGGGAATAGTACTTGCCATTGATTGATTTCGCATATAATAATAGTTTTTAATCGAGCATTAAAATGGCACCATACGGAGCCTTGTATGGTAGAAAATTCCGTACTCTGTTATATTGGTCTGAGCTTTGTGAAAATAAGATGCACGTGGTTGATTTGATTAAAGAAATAGAACAGAAAGTAAAAGTAATCTGTGATAGTTTCAAAGTAGCTTCTGATTGACATAAAGCATACATGGATTTGAAACGTAAAGATATCGAATTTAAGATCTGTGATAGAGTATTTTTGAAAGTTTCTCCATGGAAGAAAGTGCTTTGATTTGGTAAAAAGGGAAATTGAGTCTGAGGTTCATTGGACCTTATGAAATCATCGAAAGAGTTGGACCGGTTGTGTATAGATTACTTTTGCCACCTGAGCTAGAAAAGATTCACAATGTATTCCATGTATCGATGCTTCGACAGTACAGATCTGATCCATCTCATGTGATTAATCAGTTTGAGATAAAAATTCAGCTCGATATGACTTATGAAGAAGAACCGATCTGTATTTTAGCTCGTGAAGATATAGAACTACAAAATAAGAAGATTCTGTTAGTCAAGGTATTATGGCATCGTCACGGGTTAGAAGAGGCTACATGGGAGCCTAAAGATGCGATGAGACGACAACATCCGAACTTGTTTAACGATAAGATTTTTGGGGGCGAAAATCCCTAAGGGAGAGAGTTGTAACAGCCCAGTTTAGACCCTTGTCGGAATAGCGGTTTCGGGACCACATATCCGAGTTTGAAAAAAAATTAATATTATTTCCTGTGACTATGATTTTTGAATTAGCCTCTGTGAAATTTCTTTGAATTAATTTGTCTGTTTGTGTGCTTAATTTGTAGAAAGGACTAAATCGCAGGATGAGTAAAAGTGGCATTCTTTATATTTATGAATTAAATTATTATGATTTGAATTGTTGAAAGTCCTTATAAGGCTATTATGCCATTAAAAGTTTAATGGACATTTATGACCATGAATTTCATGTTGATTTTTAATGATTCATTAATGGTATGTAGGTAATTTGTAAATTATGTGTTAATTAAAAAAAAAAACTGTGAAAATAAGCCATATTGCTCATCTATTGCCAAAAATACATAAAAAAAAGAAAAGAAAAAGAATTGCTAGGGTTTGGCTATAATCTTGCTTGATTAATGTATGTGTTTTGGTTCGTTTTTTCTTATAATTTTTATGTTTTTGTGATCGTTGCTTAGCCTACTACAAAGCCTATGTCTCAATTTCTATTTTTGTTGAAGATTATGAAATGTGCCTTGAAATTTTACCTTGAAATATATGAGTGAGATTAATATATTTTGCCTTGAAATTTTGATAAAATTGAGTTATTTGGGCTAAATTGTGAAAAATAATATTTTGGAGGACTAATTTGTGAAATAAATGTGATATATGGACTTAATTAAATACTATAGAAATTCGGGTAGGCACATGTCTAAGGAAATAGTGTGAATTTGATAATTCTGTAAATTAGGGACTAAAATGTCAAAATGTTAAATTGTAGGGCTTAAGTGTAAAATGCTCTAATTATATATTTTTGGATTAAATTGAATGATTTGGTGAGTAAAAGGGCTAAATTTGAATTTATTTAGATCAAGAAATAAAGAAAACGGAATTGGATCGGGGAAAGTCGAAAGTCGTTGAATAGCCGATTGTTACCGACCGAATCCGTACAAGGTAAGTCTATATACAAATAAATGTGCTTAAATTGATTTATTCATGCTTATATATATAATTGAGTTGCGATGAAAGATTATGGGAGATGCATATGTGAAATCCGAGAATGTTTTGAGTATGTGACGACGTCTGAAAAGCCCCGTCTAAACCTTAGGAATAGTTAGGATACATATGTCATGACATAGGATTTGATATCTGTTTACGTGTAAGACCACATCTAGGACGTTGGCATCGATCTGAGATTTACGTGTAAGACCATGTTAGGGACATTGGCATCGTATTTAACTTCGTGTAAGACCCTTTCTGAAACAATGGCGTCAATATCTGATTACACATAAGACCACATCAAGGACGTTGGTGTTGTATGATCTTTCTAAGTATTCTGCATATCCTTATTGATTCCAAATGGTTCAACGGGCATTCTGAGAAAATGAATGAGTATATGAATGTGCATCCGATTCCGGTACATATGAAAAATGTGCTATGTTTGAGATTGGAAGGTAGTATATGTTCAATTATGAACCTAAGATATTTTATATGTGACATGAGTATAATTGTGTTAAATGCAATTGAGATGTGTGATTCATGTGAGCTATATAAGAAATGTGGACTTATAATGGTATTTTGTCATGAGCTAACTGAATAAATGGATATATGAATGTGTTATTTGATTAATTTATTCGTATATGGCTTACTAAGCTCTTTGTAGCTTACTCTGTGTGTGTTTGCTTTGTTTTATAGATATCAAAGCTACCAGAAGTTCAGGGATCATCGAGGATCATCACCACACTATCTAGACTTATTTTGGTACATTTTGAATGTATAGATGTTGAATTATGGCATGTATAAGCTAGATAAGTTTGAATATGTTTTGTGATGTATATAAGTTATGCCATGTGATATGGCTAACTAAGGATTGTTCAAGTTGGACTTTGGTATGTTTTTATGGTGTTTATAAAGCCAATAGAAATATGGTCATTTTGGTATATGTTTGGGTGTGAATATGGTAAGTTTTGTTATGAAATGGAATGTTGTATGATTATGCTATGGAACATATGGTATGGATAAGATTTGGCTTATGATTTGGATTGAATTAGCATAGTCATTGAGAATGATTTAGAATGAGGTTTTTATGGCATGAAATATGTGTATTTTGAGTATGTTTTGGCTTGAAATTATTGGTATAATTGTATTGGTTTTTGACTTGTAGGAATGAGCCAAAATGGGTGGCAAAATTGGCTTTTCGAATGGCCTATTTTTTCCCACACGGTCATAGACACGGACGTGTGTCTCAGAATTGTGACACACGGTCATAGTACACGGCCGTGTGTCCCCTAGGGTACCCTTTGAATTAAGTCAGTATACCCTACAAGAATGACACAGCCTAGGCACACAGGTGTGTCTAGTGGCCATGGTTGACACACGGGCTAGTCACATGGGCGTGTGACCAGCTGTGTGCACAAGTCAGTAGCTCCCTTAATTTTCACACGGTCGAGCACACGGATGTGTCTTGTGGCCGTGTGAACAAGTCAGTATGTATGCCCTATTTTGCCACAGCCTGGACACATGGGCATGTCTAGTAGCCGTGTGAGGCACACAGTCTGACCATGCGGGCGTGTGACCTCAACAGCTTTGAAAAATGTTATATTTCAGAAAATTTTCTAAGTGTTCGGTTTAGTCCCTTTCTTCTTCTAATGCATGTTTAAGGTTTCAAAGACCTTCATAAGGGACTTATTGATGATGTTTGATATTAATATGATGTTAATGATAGAGAATTGTCTGTAAAAGTTCTGATTTTCCCAGTAATGCCTTTAGCCTTAGTCCAGTAATGGATATGGGTTAGGGGTGTTACATGTTGTGCATCGATTTCTGGTCTCTTTAAGCTCATGAATGTAACAGCCCGATTTAGGGCCTAAATGGAATAGTGGTTTTGGGACCACAAATCTGAAGTAGAAATATTGATTTTATGATTGTTTTTAGGTTTATAGTGTGATTGAATGCATGTGTGAAAAAGTTGTTAAGAAATTTTATCGATAAAGTGTCCAATTTGGCTATTATGTCTAAATTGCAAAAGTTGCAAAGTATATATTCTAGAAGCTTTGGGTGCTTAATTATTATGAATTTGTAAATTGGAAGTCCTTAATTAGCGATTAGACTATTATATCTCATGATGGACAAAAATAAATATAGAAGGGTAAATTTTCAAAGAAAGGCTCTAAGGGCATTTTGGTCATTTGGTTAATAAAAGAATAAAAGGGGAAAAAATCAAGTCAAAATTTGGGGTCATCTTCCTTAACTTGGATGAAACTTTGAAGGACACCACAGATAAGGTTTCTTCAACTTTCAAGCTTGATAGTAAGTGCCTCCTAGCCCTGTTTTTAATGCTCTTTTCATTTTTGAAGTCATTATCACCCAATTTACCTATTTCTACCATTGTTTTGAAGTAGGGTTCATGTTTAAAATTTTACCCATGTTAGACATGCATGTATTTTGATGTCTAATGGTAGAATATGAAAGTTAGTTGTGTGATAAACAACTTTTGCTAGGTGATTTTCGAAAAAAATATAAAAAAGGACTTATTTCCAAAAGTTGTAAAATATGTGTAGAAATATGTGAGTAAATAAAAACAATGGGCTGATATGTGTATATATAAGGTTCGGCTAGGCTTGGGTTTTGAGAAAAATGAATACATTTCATTTTATGAGCCTATGGACTAAAGTGTAAATAAGTAAAAGATTAGTGGCAAAAGCATAATTTTTCCATAATATGATTTTTGGACCAAATTGAAAAATGTGAAAATTAAACGAGCTAAATTTCTTATAATAGATCAAGAAAGATGAGGTCCTAACTTAGATCGAGGCTAGAATAAGGTTGTGGACTAAATTGCAATATTAGCAATTATTTTGTACCGAGGTAAGTTTTATTTAAATAATGCATTGTTAATTTATGTTTATATGCTTTTATATTGTATGACTTATGTAAATGACCCATTGGATGTATTGACAAAGTTTCAATAAGTGTGAATGAGAAATATCGGTTGAACCTTAGGAATAGAATAGGATACAAGTGACATGTCACTAGGACTTTAAATGTGATCATGTGATTGTGTGATTCCAGGTGTTGGTCTTCTACGTCCTACCGGTGGCTAGATACTTCAGCATGTGTTGCGGATATCTATCAACTTGGCTGAGCAGCACTGGGTAGCTACGTCCTAACTGTCAGCTTGTGTGAGCAGACCCGCGACTAGCTCGAGAACGAGCATATATGTGAAATGTGATAATAGGTAGCTTTGGCTACATATATGTGGCACGTATGTGCATGCTTTCTAAGTATTTGTTAATATTTTAAGTGTTCAACGGGAAAAATAAAGATGCGAAAATATGTGTTTGTATGCTGATATGATATAGGTGTGTACGTGAAATTCCTAAATATGAATTCAATAAGTGATGATTCTATGGTAAGGTTGTACTTGAGTAAGTAAGCTTATGTGATTTCGTTGATCAACGTATTATCTTTCATTATATGAAATTGTATGGTTATTATGGGGTTTAAATGTTTATTATTTGCATATAAACTCACTAAGCTTTTTAACTTACTCCCTTTACTTTCCCTTATCTTATAGTATGATAGATATGGCATGTGAGATATGTATTAAGGTATTGATTGTGGACATCATGGTTGCATTAAGTATGTTATGATATATGCCTTGAATGGGTATAAGTGTTTTTGAGTTTCAGTGTGGCAATTGGCTTGGTAAATGACCAATATATTGTCCCCAAAGGTAGACATACGGGCGTGTGTCTAGGCCATGTCTGACACACGGTCAGCCCCATTGGTGTGTGCATAGGTCGTGTGTCACCTGTATCTTTAAAATATGGAGTGAAAATAGTACACAGGCTAAGACACGGTCATGTGTCTTGCCCGTGTGAAGGACATGGTCTCAAACACGACCGTGTGACACGGTCGTGTGAAAACTGCACCTATTTTTGTGATATTAATTTTCCACATGGCCTAGTGACACGAGCGTGTGCCTTGGCCGTGTGACATTCAAATGTTGATGATATCATAAATAGAGAGTTAGACGGGGTAGGGACAAGAACGTGTAAGACTACACGGGTGTGTCCCATAACCACACGGGTGTATGACCCCTATATAGTGGAAATTTTTTATGTTTTTGAAAAATTCTCTAACATTCTCGGTTTAGTCCAGACTGCTTTCAATGTATGTTTTGGGCCTCGTAGGCTTGTATTACGGACGATATGATCGAATGTGAATGGTTTTAATTTGGATGCATATTTATGACCCAAAAATGTAGGTTTATTCATGTGATAAGTCCTGTAATGCCTTATGCCTTGTTCTGGCATTGAATACGGGTAAGGGTTGCTACATTTAGTGCTATCAGAGCTATGGTTTAGTCAATTCTCGGACTAACCTAATGTGTGAGGGAGTCGACCTATACGTGCCATACATAAATATTGATAGTGTGATGACTCCTGACAATTTAAATTGTGTTTTTTTTAATAGTAATTGGATCCCAATCGAGCCGTAGCTGATGACATTAACAGTGATATGCTGGCTCCCGCCTAAGGGATCGCGCCACCCAATAGTGGCTATGTGACAACTAGTCAAGGAGGAGAGACTAGGGAAGCCTTTCTCCATATGATGAATGAGTGGTATTCAGAGTTTGTTCGAGCACATCCGAATGCTCAACCTCCCCCATCTCCTTCTATTCCTCAACCGGTTCCCATAGCTCCTCAAGTTACAGAAATGGTAAGACTGAATAAGCCTCCTGTTGATAAGATCCGAAAGTATAGGGCCAAAGAACTTAGGGCTAGTGTAAATGATGATCCCAGGAGGGCAGAATTCTGGCTTGAAAACACTATTCAAGTATTTGATGAGCTTTCTTATACACCAGATGAGTGTTTGAAATGTACAATATCACTTTTGAGGATTCAACATATCATTGGTGGAAGATTTTAGTATCAGTAGTACCAAAAGAAAGAGTCACTTGGGATTTCTTCCAAGAGGAATTCTGAAAGAAGTATACAAGTCAGCTGTTTATTGATCTGAAACGCAAAGAGTTCTTAGAGGTGAAGCAAGGCCAAATGACTGTATCTGAATACGAGCGAGATTTTGTTAGACTCAGTAAGTACGCTCAGGAATGTGTTTCCAAAAAGGCTATCATGTGTAAGAGGTTTGAAGATGGGTTGAATGAAAATGTTAGACTGTTTGTTGGAATTTTAGAGCTAAAAGAATTTGTTGTGTTAGTCAAACGAGCTTGTAAAGCGAAAGAGCTATGTGAGGAAAAGAGAAAAGTTGAGCTTAAGACTAGAGATTTGAGAAAGAGACCAATGAGTAAGTCATTTCAGTCTTTGTCAAAGAAATTGAGAGATATGCACTTTCATTTGAATGTTTCCGCTGGGAATCCTAGCATAGATCGTGGGAAGGAATATTAGAGTTCTAAGGCCCAAACTGCATCTATAGCGAGCATTGGTAATGTTAAATCTGGAAGGCCTGAACGCCAACACTGTGGTAGGACACATCCTGGTGAATGTTGGATGATCAACTAGGCTTGTTTTAAATGTGGTTCCCAAGACCATTTTATTAAGGATTGCCCTGAAATATAACATCAATTTCATGTAATTCATATAACTCTTGTGCTAGTTCATATAAACTCAATAACTTGTCGAAGATTTGTGCCCGTTGAACCACTTATAATATCGTTAGATACACGGGTGGCACACACAAAGTGTACTAAGCGGTAATCTATCAATTGCTCTACATATATTCTCTTTCGAGCTATAAACGGTAAGCTCCTCCTGAGCTGAAATAGTGGTAAACTCAAATGAGCTGAGAAACAGTAGGCTCTTACGAGCTGAAATATCGGTAGGCTCATATGAGCTGTGGTGAGTCCGCAACACATGCAGGATCTCAACCAAACCCTAATGACATGTCACTTGTATCCTACGAATTCCTAAGGTTCAAACGAGGCTGGGTATTCATTGGGCTTCATCAATTAGGCATTCAATAATCATGTAGTTCATTTTCTCAAATTACATCCATACATTTCAAATAAGTACATATACAAATACTCAATTCTAATTATACGAACTTACCTCGTATTCAAATGACGGATTTGCTCGTCTACTTGATAACCTTGCCTTTTCCACGACCTAATTTCGATATTTGCTTTTCTTGATCTATATATAACCAAACTTAACTTATTCAAGTATCATTCTATTCAATTTAGCTCAAATTGTATATTTTGGAAAAATTACACTTTTGCCCTTAATATTTTAACTTCTTTACAATTTAGTCCTTATCACATGAAAATGCAAATTCATTCAATTTAGCCTTAACCCAAGCTAGCCAAATACCATCTAAGCTTATAACAGCCCATGTTTTTAATTTATTCACACATTTAACCACACAATTTTCACATTTCTCAATTTAATTCCTAATTGACATTTTCACTAAAAATTACATTACAAAACTTGATAATCTAAAAACAAGGATGCATTTTCCTTCATAAAACATTAAAATACATGCTTATTCATCAATGGAAAAACCCTAAACCTTTAACAATTTCATGAATTAGCCCTTGGGGTAGCTAGATTAGGCTGCAATAACTCCAAAAACATAAAAATCATTAAAAAATAGAACAAAAACCATACCTAAATGAGCAATAGAAGCTTGGCCAAATGAAAACTCTAAAATGGCTTCTTTTCTCCTCAAAAAATTTGGTGGAGAAGATGAATGAATAAAAAATTTGTTTTGTTTTATTTAATTTAAGTTTTCATTACTAAATTACCTAATTAACCTTATTACTAAATCAAAATTTCCATAATGCCAAACCAATATCATCCACTATCTAATTAATGGCCTATTTTCCACATAAGGACATATACTTTAAGGTTCTATAGCTATTACACACTTTTAGCTAATAGAACTCAAGTTTTACACTTTACGCGATTTAGTCCCTTTTTATCAAATTGAACATTTAAATGATAAAATTTCTTAACGAAATTTTCACACAATCAAACTATCATGTTGTAGAACTCAATTTAATAATAAAATAAATATTTCAACCTCAATTCAGTGGTTCTAAAACCACTATTCTGATTTGACCAAAAACGGGCTATTAATTACAGGGACTGTGAAAAGAATTATTTATGAATGCAACTTAAAACACTTTAATGAAGAAAAATATTTCAATTTGAGGAGGTGATTAAAAACTAAGATTTTGACTAAGCAAAAGAAAATAAAAGTTCCAATGCACGATTTCAAAAGATGATTTTAATCAAGATGACATAATTGTGTTAAATTAATTACATTTCTTAACTTAGAATTATTAAACTCATGCTTATGTTGTTACGAATAAATTCCTGGCAAATTGTTAATTTTCTAACTTATGAACATACTTACCTACCAAAATCCATTTATCTATTGACTATATCTCTATGTCAATTCAACCGATTAAACAAATTTTAATAAGCAAATGTGTTAGCACATACATACTTATGAAATTAGAATAATCTCTTGTGCATATCTCTATGTGAATTCAAACAATTAATTCAATCTTATAAGCACATAAAAGATTACGTGAGGTAACAATGTATTTCTACCTTGAAACAGTTTAATCACAATAATCTTGCAAGTTATGAAGGCTAGTGTATCATTAGATACCATTGCTAATTTAACCCTCAGCTACCTTAGATGATCAAACATGCACTGATTAAGTAATTTGTCAATTAATCACAATTTCAATCCATTTAAATAATTAATTCATTAGTTACCTTACAATTGTAATGCAAGAATAACTTAGTCATGGTTTTACTTAATCAAACATCTTACTGAGGCCTATAACAACATAAACACAATTTTAATAAATTAAGTAGACAAAATGTAATCAACATAACAAAAATTAAATTTATGACATATTAATTAAATTAAACATATCAACATCACAAATATTCATAGACATGTTCATCATAACAACAGTAAAATTAAAAGGATAGGGAATAAGAATCAAATTCAGTGTTTTCTTCGTGGCTTGACTAGTTTTCTCCACTCCTCCTTCCCCGCTTGTTCTTGTTGAATCGAGGTTTCTACGAAGACTTAAATGCTGCTAACTCTTTTTCAATAGGTGAAATCGGCAAGGGAATGGGGGAAGAAAATGAAGAACTGTAACAGCCTAAATTTAGGCCTAGTCAGAATAGTGGTTCCAGAACCACAAATCTGAGGTCAAAGAAATTATTGCTAATATTATTTTATGTGTTATAGCATTTTTGTAAGGGTGCATGAAAATTTTGGTGAATTAATTTACGCGATTGGGAGCTTAATTGCGAAAAATGACTAAATCACATAAGGGCAAAAGTTGTAATTTACTAGTAAATTGTGTTAAATAGCTAGAGATTCATGATTGGGGATCTTTAAAGAGAAAATAAACCTTTTTAAATATGATGGCCGGCCACGGTGAGACAAAGAAATAGAAAAGTTAAATTTTTGGTGGTATCAGGTGACCTATTTGACTAGAAATAGAATAAAAACAATCATAGCTTCATTTTTTTTTTCATTTTTTCTTCTTCACACCACAAAAAATATTAGCCTAAGGGGATATTTTGAAGCTTGAAACTTTCAGCCACTAAGTTCTCTCATAAGTAAGTGATTTTCAAGACTTTTCTTTATGATTTTTACATTATTGGGACCCTTGTAGCATGAGCTATCTATTGAGGGGACTGTTTTGCAAAATGATAGAAAGTCTAGGGTTTTGCCATGTAACACCCCAAACCCGGCCCAAACGTTATGGCCAAATCTGACGTGTCACATTGAAAACATTAAAAACACAAGTTCTGATCTTAAACCTTTCTTAAAGAATTTGATGATAACTTTTAAAAGACTAAAGTGAATGGAAGCTGTGCACCAGGTAGGTATCCGAAACAGAGGAGGTGAGCCATGAAGGCTGCTTAAATACCAAGCTCTTGATTGGATCCAATCCTCGACATGCCCACAACCGTTGCCACACTTTAGGTTATCGGAAATTTTGAAAATGTCTCAAGATGGTGTTTGTTCAAAGTGATGCCTTAGTTAAAATGTTATATTTTATCTTTGTAAGATTTGAAAAGTGAGAGTTGTTTAAAAACGTAACCTAGATCTAGCCCATTTTAAGATATAAATAATAACGCAGAATTCAAAGTTCAAAACCAACCAAATCCAGAAAGAAATTAGTTAAAATGGCCTTATTACAACCCCAAAAATAAATAATTAAATTTATTTAAAACTTTTAAAAGAAAGTCCAACTGCACATCATGGCCACTCTGAATTCCCACCGGCTCCAAGTCTCCACATCAAGGCTCACCTGCAAGGTTGAAGAAAGGGGGTGAGTTGAAAACTCAGTGTGCAACAAGCCCTTTCAGAGCCCAAATCCACACTTGCACAAATTTTAATTTTTCATCATATACTGGGCCGTAGCCTTTCGGTTAACTGTTACTGCCGAAGCCTTTCAATTTCATATTTCTAGGCCAAAGCCTTTCTGTACATGGTATGGCCCTTAGGCCCATTTCAATATCACATATGACAAAACATGTATGTATGCAAAACCCGTTTGGGGAGACTACTCGACCCACCATCCTCTACTCTCCACCCGTACCAACCAAACTCTCCATGTGGGGAATAACTCAACCCACCCAGCCAAACTCTCCACTGGCAGCATAGCTGCTTAATCATATAACTGGAGGCCAAGCCTCTTTTAATAACTGGGGCAAAAGCCCTTTCGGTAAACTGGGGCAAAAGCCCTTTCGGTAAACTGGGGCAAAAGCCCTTTAACACTTCCTCCATCGAATAATCCCAACCCATGTATGTAATGAGTAAAAACATGGCATATCGTGCATGTGTCATAGCATATCATGTGCATATCATGTCATAGCATGTAAAATAACATTATCACAATCATCATATTCAGAATGAAACCCTAAGGGTAAAATAGACATTTTCATATAGGGGCAAAATAGTCATTTCCCATACTTAGGGGTAATTTCGTAATTTTACTAACTATTATGGTTTTGCCACGTTTATTCATCAATTCCAAGTGTTTAAACAACCGTTTTTAGCCTATTATAGTGCATTCAAGTTATTGGGCCCAAAACCCCTAATGGGCCCTTCGTAGCCGATTTAGTCATTTAGGCCCTTTTTAGCCCAAGTTACGTAACGGTAATAAAAATTTAACATGCATTTCAATCAGATTTCCATTTTTACCCATCTTTACCCAAATGGGCCCACAAGCCCATTGGGCCCTATTTTAGCCCATCGAGGCCCAACGTACCAAACTGTACGAAATTGTACTCTTACCTGTTCCTTCCCTTCCGATTACTGTGTTCATCGCAATTGAACTCATCCACACATCATCTCGTATTTACAGGTTACATCAACAACATAATCCGATGTTTCGGCTTTTATACAATATGAACCTAGGCTATTACGGGGTATGTTACACACCTACTTTAAAGATGATCGATTCCTCAAAGTATACCACGCGCTTGTCCTACATTTGTATATTAGACATATCAGGTTTGAAACCAAAACGAGCAATAATCTAGACCCATCAATACCATTCGGCCACTATCCCTAACGCCATAGATTTCTTACCTCCGCAAGATTCGACGATTGAACTAGGATTATTCAATACCGATTCTCCAATCTATTGTTCCTTCAAGGTTTGTTTGCTTCGCTACAAGAGACCATAAAACGAAAGAAGAAGGCTTAACATAGCCTAGACTACAAATCGACAATCTCCCTAAACCTTAGGGAGTTCGGCTTTTCTTATCATCCATAACATCAAAATATAACTAAGGTTTCGAACTCTTACCGAGGGTTCACTTACACCAATGGTTCAATCCTGTATTAACTCAGATTTGACACAACTCCAAGCTCCCAAACACCAGTAGAAGTCGCCCCACAAAGATCCTAAGATTCGGCCACCAAGTCTCCAATAGGTGTTGTGCTTCGGCTTTTGGATCACAAAAACAAGAGATGGTTACGGCTAGAAAGGTGTGTTGGTAGAAAAGTTTAAGGGCTTTAGAAAGAATAGAAATCGGTCAAAAGAAGAAAGGATAGAATTTACCTTTACATAGAAATCGATTGCCCCTCTTGGATCCCTTCGGGATTTGGCTTATGCACTATTCGGCTAACAAAAAGGAATGGGGAGAGAAATATGGTTCGGCTTTGGCAAATGAGGAGAAGAAAATGGGTAGATGAAGTGGTGATTTCGGCTGAGGAAGAAAAGAAGAAGAGAAAGGATTTTTTTGAGTGCTTTAACCAAAAGAAAACGGCATACTCTAACCCCTACTGCCGAAAATGCCAAAAACCAAGGTCTTTGGCCGAATTTGCACTCATAGAGCCCCTTTTTCGGCCAACTCTTGCTCCCATACGGGATTCCTACAATCTCTCCCCTTATCCCTCCTAAAAATGCTCCCCTTATCACTCCACAAATCCCTCTCATGACTAAATCAAACACCACCCATCAGAGTTCCACTTGACCACAAACTCCTGCCTACCCAAACATTAAAAATAAAACACCATACATGCTCATCCTAGGACTTGAACCCAAGCCTTCCTCCATGTTCCACACGCCACACTTTTAGCTCCCTTGTGGCGTTACTTTGCCACTCCACCAGGGTGTAACGTCCCCACGCCCAAAACCGTCACCGGAGTCGAGCTTGAGGCGTCACTAAACGTAATTTATCATTTTAAACAACTTTACAAAAACTATTTTCATTTTCGGAATAAACTATCTCCTGCGTCATGGTCGCTCGAAAAATCATATCTCGAGTTACGAAACTCAAAATAAAGATCCGTAAATTTTCCCTGAATTTAGACTCATATATCTATTCACTAATTTTTTTCTATAATTTTTGGCTGGGCCGATTAGTACAGTTTATTAGTTAAAGTTGCCCCTGTTTCAGAACTTAACTGTACTGACCTCTGTTTACTACGGACCACTTTTATCTCTGTACAAAACTCATATAATTGTTCCGTTTATCTCTCTTAAAACTAGATTCAATAAGGATTCTAAGCATATAAAATACACCTCCTAATTATTTTTGTACAATTTATGGTGAATTTTCAAAATTAGAACAGGGGATCCAGAAATCGTTCTGGCCCTGTCTCACTAAAACTCAAATATCTCCTAACGTGTAACTCCTTTACCTATTTTGCTTCTTCCATATGAAAGTAGACACAATAAGCTTCAATTTCATAACTAATACATTACCAAATTCGATTTCTATGATTTTTAGTGAATTTTCAAACTCACGTCAGTGTTGCTGCAATGTTCTGTTTTATGGCTAGTTCCATTTTCATAAAAGCTTCCATGTACTAATTAATCTATTATTCTTTCATGACATCAAACATAACCTATATTGGCCATTTCAATGACTCATCATTGTCAAGCATTTCCTCAACCAAACACCCCCATATCACAAGATTATTTACACATAGTAGGTATATTGCTATACATGCCATTCTAAGTTCTATAAGCCGTTTACCAAAAAGTCCTTCGGATAGTGTGATCGAGTCTTCGACCTATCCCGATTCTCGAGCCGGCTTGTCCAAAACTACAATGAATAAAAAGGAGGGAGTAAGCATAAATGCTTAGTAAGTTCACATGCAAATAACAAGTAACATAACAAAGTCATTATGCCAAACAACATTAACATAGCATCACCAAACATATGTCACCATTCTAATCATCATACTTCATCTTACCACATCTTTGTTGTTGTGTCGAATTTCAACCCGAGGGTTAAGTACATACCTGTCCAATGTGGCCATTTCTCAACATCACTGAATTGTCACTTACACCTTGAGTATTCTTCCATTCCACTGGAATTTTACCCGTTGAACACATCGGAATATAACGCGGATACACGGATCATTTGCACATAAATGCCACATATGTAATCAATCCATCATGTAACCCGCCCATAAGTGAACTCGGACTCAACTCAACGAGCTCGGGCGTTCGCATCCATAAGTGAACTCGGACTCAACTCAACGAGCTCGGATGCCTAGTTACATTTCACGAACTCGGACTCAACTCAACGAGTTCAAACATTTGCATCCATAAGTGAACTCGGACTCAACTCAACGAGTTCGGATGCTCAACCATCCTAGTGACATGTCACTTGTATCCTAATCTATTCCTAAGGTTCAAACGGGATTTTCCCTCAAATTTCACCTTTTTGGCCATCTTTCTCGGAATGTCAGTACAAATAATCGCTAGCATTTCATGCTTATCAAGCTAATTACATACTTTGCATACCAATAAATAATAATTCACAAGGCATAATATTCCATGATAGTAAGTACCAATCATATAAATAACATTAAATTACTTAAAATAACAATTATGTTACATTATTTACATATGAACTTACCTTAGTACCAAAATACAACGATTTTGCAATTTAGTCCGTAATCTTTTCTTTTCCCCGATTGAGGTCGATTCCACGTCTTTCTTGATCTAAAATAACACATTTAGCTTGTTTAATACTCACATTATCAAAATAGTCCTAAATTCAAATTTTGGAAAAATTACAATTTTGCCCCTAAACTTTTGCATATTTACACTTTTGCCCCAAAGCTCGGAAATTTACTTTATCACAAATTCTTATGTTTTAAGACATGCTGATCATTTATTTACCATTAGAATTCTCAAATTCCCACTAAAACACATACTTATGAACAATATGTATTTTTACCGATTAAGCCGTTTTACTCGTTTTTGCTCAAAACCGAGTAGCACAAGTTGTCTAACATAATTTAAAACCTCATATTCTATCATAAAACATCAAAATACACAAATTTCACCTATGGGTATTTTTCCAAATGTGAACCCTAACTTAAAATAATGCTAACATAAGCTTTATCAAGCTACCGGGATCTCAAAAACGTAAAAATCTTTAAAAACGGGGCTTAGATACACTTACTATGAAGCTTGAAAGTTGAAGAAACCCTAGCTATGGAGAGAGCAAGTTTCGGCAGCAACCAAATGAAGATGATAACAATTTTATGTTATTTTTCCCTTTTAATTCATGTTAATAACCAAATGACCAAAATACCCCTCCTTACTAAACTTTCAAAAATTCCTCCCATGTCCTAATTTGTCCATGAACTTAAAATTGGTCTAATTGCAATTTAAGACCTCCTAATTAATATTTCAAAGCAATTTCATACTGAAAACTCCTAGAATGCAAGTTTTGCAATTTATTTAATTTAGTCCCTAGTTTCAAATTAAACACTTTATGCATAGAATTTCTTCACGAAATTTTCACACCATCATAAAATCATATCATAAACATCAAAATAATTATAAAATAATTATTTCTACCTCGGATTTGTGGTTACGAAACCACTATTCCGATTAGGCCCTAATTCGGGATATTACACAGGGGTTCTCTTGTGATACATTTCACCCACAACTTTTAATAAGACTACCTATCACCAACCCCTAGCTCCTTAAGTCCAAAATTCAAAAATTCCACAGGGTTTTGGCCAACTCATGGGCCCATTTACACCCTCTAAATATGAATTCCACGACCACATCTCAATATTTTAAAAAAATTTACAAAACATCACACAAAATTACTAAGCCCCAAAAATTAGGATGTTACAACTCTACCCTCCTTAAAGAAATTTCGGCCTCAAAATTTACCTTAAAACAGTTGAGGATACTGTTGACGCATCGCCTCCTCGGGCTCCCAAGTAGCCTCCTCTCTGCCATGGTTCCTCCAAAGTACCTTTACCAATGGGACTGATTTCCTTCTCAACACTTTAACGTCATGATCAAGTATTTGTACTGGTTCTTCTTCGAAGGTTAAATCTGCTTGTACCTCAATGTCTGCAACTGGCACGATATGAGTAGGATCAGAACGATATCGCCTTAGCATTGAAACCTGAAAGACATCGTGAATACGATCCAACTCCGGAGGTAATTCTAGCTGATAAGCAACCGGTCCTATTCGCTTCACAATTCGATAAGGCCCAATGAATCGCGGACTCAACTTGCCCTTTCTACCAAATCTCAATATCTTCTTCCAAGGCGAAACTTTAAGAAAGACCATGTCTCCTACTGTATACTCAATATCCTTACGCTTTAGATCTGCATAGGACTTCTGTCGATCTGCTGCCTCCTTCAAACGGTCCCTGATTACTCTAACTTTGTCTTCAGTATCAGCCACTAATTCAGGTCCAAATACTCGTCTCTCCCCTAACTCAGTCCAACAAGTAGGCGAACGACATCTTCTCCCATACAGTGCCTCATATGGGGCCATCTGGATACTCGTTTGATAACTGTTATTATAAGCAAATTCCGCCAACGGCAAGTAATCCTCCCAGCTGCCCCTAAAGTCGATCACACAACCCCTCAACATGTCTTCTAAAATCTGGATAACTCTTTCTGACTGCCCATCTGACTGAGGGTGAAATGCTGTATTAAAATCCAATCGCGTCCCCAACGCCTCATGCAATTTCCTCCAAAATTGAGATGTAAATCTTGGGTCTCGGTCAGAAATTATTGACACTGGCACTCCATGCAACCGTACTATCTCTGCTACATATAGCTTGGCTAACTTCTGAAGTGAATAATCTGTTCGAACAGGTATGAAATGGGCAGATTTCGTCAGCCTATCCACAATCACCCAAATCGAATCTTTCTTGGAAGGCGTCAAAGGCAACCCACTTACGAAATCCATGGTTACCCTTTCCCACTTCCAAAGTGGTATTTTCACTGGCTGCAACAATCCCGAAGGCAGTTGATGCTCGGCCTTTACTTGTTGACACGTTAAACACTTTCCCACAAACTCGGTCACTTCTCTCTTCAGTCCAAGCCACCAATATAACTCTCGCAAGTCTCGATACAACTTATTTCCTCCTGGATGCATGGCACAAGGTCCACTATGAGCCTCTTTCAGAATCATCAGCCTTAGTTCAGAGTCCTTTGGCATACAAATTCTTCCTCGAAAACAAAGAATCCCATCACTGTTTAACCCAAAGTCTGAATTCTCCTCTTTCTCGGCTTGCTGAAACCGAGAATCCAAAGACTCATCCAACAGCTGCTGCCTCTTAATCTGTTCTACCCAAGTTGGTTTCACTTGTAACTCTGCCAACAGGCTCCCATCATCGTATAAGCTTAAACGAGCAAACATTGCTTTCAATTCTGCTATAGTCCTACGACTCAACGCATCGGCCACCACATTTGCCTTGCCTGGATGGTACTCAATCGAACAATCATAGTCTTTCAACAACTCTATCCACCTTCGCTGTCTAAGATTCAACTCCTTTTGAGTCAACAAATACCTAAGACTCTTATGATCTGTATAGATGATACACTTCTCCCCATATAAGTAATGCCTCCATATTTTAAGCGCGAAGATCACCGCCGCCAGCTCCAAATCATGCGTAGGATAGTTCATCTCGTGAGGCTTAAGCTGCCTTGAAGCATATGCAACCACCTTTCCCTCCTGCATCAACACACACCCCAAACCTACATGTGATGCATCGCTGTACACAGTGAAATCTTTACCAGACTCTGGCTGAATCAACACTGGTGCCTCGGTCAAAACTTTCTTTAACTTTTCAAAAGCTTCTTGCTGCTTCTCAGCCCAAACAAACGGTACTCCTTTCCTTATGAGTTTGGTCAATGGTGCAGCCAGTACAAAGAACCCTTCCACAAACCTTCTATAATAACCTGCCAACCCCAGAAAACTTCGAATTTCTGACACTGACCTTGGTGGTTTCCATTCCAGAATCGCCTCAATTTTTCGAGGATCTACCTTAATCCCCTCGGTAGAAACAACATGCCCTAAAAAGGTCACCTCACTCAACCAAAATTCGCACTTACTGAACTTAGCATAGAGTTGCTTCTCTCTTAATACTTGTAGAACGATACGAAGATGCTCATCATGCTTTTCTTCTGTTTCTGAATACACTAAAATATCGTCGATGAACACAACTACGAACTGATCCAAGTATCGCTGGAATACACGATTCATCAGATCCATGAATGCTGCAGGTGCGTTAGTCAGTCCAAAGGGCATAACTAGGAACTCGTAATGACCATATCGAGTTCTGAATGCCGTCTTATGAATATCCCCCTCTTTGACTCTCAGCTGATGATATCCGGACCGAAGGTCGATTTTTGAAAATACCGATGCTCCTCTCAACTGATCGAACAAATCGTCGATTCTTGGCAAAGGGTACTTGTTCTTGATCGTCAGTTTGTTCAGCTGCCGATAATCGATACACATTCGCATGGTTCCATCCTTCTTCTTTACAAACAAAACTGGTGCGCCCCACGGAGAAACACTTGGTCTTATAAATCCTCTGTCCAATAGTTCTTGTATCTGAGCTTTCAGTTCTACCAACTCCTTTGGTGCCATCCTATACGGTGCAATAGACACCGGAGCTGTTCCAGGTAACAGGTCAATTCCAAACTCAACCTCGCGGTTTGGAGGTAATCCAGGAAGCTCCTCAGGAAAGACATCTTGAAACTCTTTGATAGTCCTGACTGACTCTGCAGTCATCTTTTCAGGCTCAGCTTGGCTCACAAAGGCCAAACATGCCTCACCACCTTTTCGAATCAACTTCTCAACTTTTAAGGCTGACACCACATTAGACAAATAATTTCTTCGCTCCCCTATAACTAATACCTCCTCATCCTCGTCAGTTCTTAATACCATCCTCTTAGCAGCACAATCCAATGTCGCCCTATGCTGAGTTAACCAATCCATTCCTAAGATAAGATCAAATTCTCCAAATGGCAATTCCATTAAGTCTCCCACGAATACTTTATCTTGAGTCTCTAGAGGCACTTCCCTAAAAAGTTTATCTACCTTAACCGAGTGACCCAAAGGACTTATCACTGATACCCCACTCACAGTCTTCTCAGAACGCACACCCAATGCCCCAGATACGTTACAGGCAACATACGAGTGAGTGGAACCAACATCTATCAAAGCAGTATAAGGCGTGCTATGAATGAAAAACGTACCGGTTATAACATCAGGAGCATCACCCTCCTCTCGACGTCGTGCAGCATAAACCAACGTCGGCTGACGAGCTTCAGCATGCCCAGCACCCCTGCCAGGTGCCCCACGTCCTCGTCCATTACCATTACCACCTCTACCTTGCCCACGGCCTCTCTGTGGTGGTGGTCCTCCTCGCACTGGTTGCACAACCCTTGGCTCAGCCACTTGGTCCTGAGCTGTTCTCCTAGGACATTCTCTAAACTTGTGTTCCTTGGACCCACATCGGAAACAACCCCCAGTTCTTTTCCAACACTTACCCAAGTGTGCTCTACCACAATCCCTACAAACTTGAGGTCTGACGGTATTCACTGGCATGGCCCGAACCGGCTCCTCTACTCTGGTTCGCTTAACATTTCTGTATGCAGCACCTGAGGGTCCAGAATCCCTCCTAAATCTAAGTCGATCCTTCTGACGATTCTGTTGCTCAACCCGTTTAACCTCCTCGGCTATCTTGGCCTTTTCTACCAACGCAGCAAAGTCACGCTCCCTTTGTGGAGCTATCAGCACCCTAAGCTCATCTCGAAGGCCATCCTCAAACCGAACGCTACGCTCGTATTCAGTCGCCACTATCCCACTAGCATATCGGCTCAATCTCAAGAATTCTGCCTCATATTCGGCAACAGTCCTATTACCCTGGGTTAGATTTAGGAATTCCTTTCGACGAGCATCCACATAACTAGCTCCTACATACCTGCCCTTAAAAGCAGCCTTA
The DNA here is from genome assembly GCA_020496765.1 of Gossypium stocksii. Taxonomy (NCBI): domain Eukaryota; kingdom Viridiplantae; phylum Streptophyta; class Magnoliopsida; order Malvales; family Malvaceae; genus Gossypium; species Gossypium stocksii. The sequence goes on from CM035626.1 coordinate 64,438,382, forward strand.
AATAGATCCCAAGTTACCCGCTCAGCCGGGGTACTCTCTCTCACTGTGATCCACCATTGGTAAGCCTCGTCTCGCAGCAACGATACAGCCCCTTTCAACTTTTGCTCCACAGAGCAATCCAAGTCGTCCATAATCTGTTCTGTTGCCTCAAGCCAATATTCAGCCACATTCAGAGCTACTCCAGATACGCCCCTAAAAACCTCCGCTCCATTGGCCCACAGTCGCTCAGAGATAGATCCTCTATTCACTGTCCCAGTACTAGCTCCAGCAACCCTTTCTAAGACCCTCAGCATTGCTTGGGACAAGGCATCGTCCCCTACAGCTCGATCATGCGACCCAGTCTCAGATGCTGGTGGCACAGATGCCTCTTCAGCTGGCCTATGCCCTGAAGATGAAGATTCGGCCCGCGCTCTACCGCGACCACGTCCGCGGCCTTGTCCACGAGTTCCTCTAGTACTCATATCGACTTATCTGATTACGAATTTTATGACATTAGTTAATATTTCAGTTGTTTATTACGAGATATCTTATGGAAGTATAGTAGTTTAGAAGTTGTTCCGCGACATTGTATCTAACTACAGTCTCGATCCTATAATTTTTTTTTTAGCTCTACCCTTTCTAAGGTAACATAGTAAGGTCTTTGATTCTATCTATAGCATTATGTTAAGACCAACAATAATATCATATCATTCTCAAATATCATTTAAATATCAAATGATAAAGAAAGTATACTTACAGACTTGGGGCTGGGAATTCAGTGTGCCACCTCTTCCTTTGAATCATTTAAAACATATATTTATCCACAAAAATGTGTTGAAAGATTTTATTTAAATTTGATTTAAAAAGAAAAATCATTATTTAAAATTTTTGGAAAAACCCGTTAAAAAGCCCGTTAAAAAGACCATTAAAATACCGTTAAAAACCCACAGCCGAGTTGTTGCAACCGGGCTCTGATACCACTAAATGTAACACCCCAAACCCGGCCCAAACGTTATGGCCAAATCTGACGTGTCACATTGAAAACATTAAAAACACAAGTTCTGATCTTAAACCTTTCTTAAAGAATTTGATGATAACTTTTAAAAGACTAAAGTGAATGGAAGCTGTGCACCAGGTAGGTATCCGAAACAGAAGAGGTGAGCCATGAAGGCTGCTTAAATACCAAGCTCTTGATTGGATCCAATCCTCGACATGCCCACAACCGTTGCCACACTTTAGGTTATCGGAAATTTTGAAAATGTCTCGAGATGGTGTTTGTTCAAAGTGATGCCTTAGTTAAAATGTTATATTTTATCTTTGTAAGATTTGAAAAGTGAGAGTTGTTTAAAAACGTAACCTAGATCTAGCCCATTTTAAGATATAAATAATAATGCAGAATTCAAAGTTCAAAACCAACCAAATCCAGAAAGAAATTAGTTAAAATGGCCTTATTACAACCCCAAAAATAAATAATAAAATTTATTTAAAACTTTTAAAAGAAAGTCCAACTGCACATCATGGCCACTCTGAATTCCCATCGGCTCCAAGTCTCCACATCAAGGCTCACCTGCAAGGTTGAAGAAAGGGGGTGAGTTGAAAACTCAGTGTGCAACAAGCCCTTTCAGAGCCCAAATCCACACTTGCACAAATTTTAATTTTTCATCATATACTGGGCCGTAGCCTTTCGGTTAACTGTTACTGGGCCGAAGCCTTTCAATTTCATATTTCTAGGCCAAAGCCTTTCTGTACACGGTATGGCCCTTAGGCCCATTTCAATATCACATATGACAAAACATGTATGTATGCAAAACCCGTTTGGGGAGACTACTCGACCCACCATCCTCTACTCTCCACCCGTACCAACCAAACTCTCCATGTGGGGAATAACTCAACCCACCCAGCCAAACTTTCCACTGGCAGCATAGCTGCTTAATCATATAACTGGAGGCCAAGCCTCTTTTAATAACTGGGGCAAAAGCCCTTTCGGTAAACTGGGGCAAAAGCCCTTTCGGTAAACTGGGGCAAAAGCCCTTTAACACTTCCTCCATCGAATAATCCCAACCCATGTATGTAATGAGTAAAAACATGGCATATCGTGCATGTGTCATAGCATATCATGTGCATATCATGTCATAGCATGTAAAATAACATTATCACAATCATCATATTCAGAATGAAACCCTAAGGGTAAAATAGACATTTTCATATAGGGGCAAAATAGTCATTTCCCATGCTTAGGGGTAATTTCATAATTTTACTAACTATTATGGTTTTCCCATGTTTATTCATCAATTCCAAGTGTTTAAACAACCGTTTTTAGCCTATTATAGTGCATTCAAGTTATTGGGCCCAAAACCCCTAATGGGCCCTTCGTAGCCGATTTAGTCATTTAGGCCCTTTTTAGCCCAAGTTACGTAACGGTAATAAAAATTTAACATGCATTTCAATCAGATTTCCATTTTTATCCATCTTTACCCAAATGGGCCCACAAGCCCATTGGGCCCTATTTTAGCCCATCGAGGCCCAACGTACCAAACTGTACGAAATTGTACTCTTACCTGTTCCTTCCCTTCCGTTTACTGTGTTCATCGCAATTGAACTCATCCACACATCATCTCGTATTTACAGGTTACATCAACAACATAATCTGATGTTTCGGCTTTTATACAATATGAACCTAGGCTATTACGGGGTATGTTACACACCTGCTTTAAAGACGATCGATTCCTCAAAGTATACCACGCGCTTGTCCTACATTTGTATATTAGACATATCAGGTTTGAAACCAAAACGAGCAATAATCTAGACCCATCAATACCATTCGGCCACTATCCCTAACGCCATAGATTTCTTACCTCCGCAAGATTCGACGATTGAACTAGGATTATTCAATACCGATTCTCCAATCTATTGTTCCTTCAAGGTTTGTTTGCTTCGCTACAAGAGACCATAAAACGAAAGAAGAAGGCTTAACATAGCCTAGACTACAAATCGACAATCTCCCTAAACCTTAGGGAGTTCGGCTTTTCTTATCATCCATAACATCAAAATATAACTAAGGTTTCGAACTCTTACCGAGGGTTTACTTACACCAATGGTTCAATCCTGTATTAACTCAGATTCGACACAACTCCAAGCTCCCAAACACCAGTAGAAGTCGCCCCACAAAGATCCTAAGATTCGGCCACCAAGTCTCCAATAGGTGTTGTGCTTCGGCTTTTGGATCACAAAAACAAGAGATGGTTACGGCTAGAAAGGTGTGTTGGTAGAAAAGTTTAAGGGCTTTAGAAAGAATAGAAATCGGTCAAAAGAAGAAAGGATAGGATTTACCTTTACATAGAAATCGATTGCCCCTCTTGGATCCCTTCGGGATTTGGCTTATGCGCTATTCGGCTAACAAAAAGGAATGGGGAGAGAAATATGGTTCGGCTTTGGCAAATGAGGAGAAGAAAATGGGTAGATGAAGTGGTGATTTCGGCTGAGGAAGAAAAGAAGAAGAGAAAGGATTTTTTTGAGTGCTTTAACCAAAAGAAAACGGCATACTCTAACCCCTACTGCCGAAAATGCCAAAAACCAAGGTCTTTGGCCGAATTTGCACTCATAGAGCCCCTTTTTCGGCCAACTCTTGCTCCCATACGGGATTCCTACAATCTCTCCCCTTATCCCTCCTAAAAATGCTCCCCTTATCACTCCACAAATCCCTCTCATGACTAAATCAAACACCACCCATCAGAGTTCCACTTGACCACAAACTCCTGCCTACCCAAACATTAAAAATAAAACACCATACATGCTCATCCTAGGACTTGAACCCAAGCCTTCCTCCATGTTCCACACGCCACACTTTTAGCTCCCTTGTGGCGTTACTTTGCCACTCCACCAGGGGTTCTCTTGTGATACATTTCACCCACAACTTTTAATAAGACCACCTATCACCAACCCCTAGCTCCTTAGGTCCAAAATTCAAAAATTCCACAGGGTTTTGGCCAACTCATGGGCCCATTTACACCCTCTAAATATGAATTCCACGACCACATCTCAATATTTTAAAAAAATTTACAAAAACATCACACAAAATTACTAAGCCCCAAAAATTAGGATGTTACATGCCATGAAAGGGTTCATATGGTTTACTGAAATTTTATGGAAGAAAATGAATCATAGTTGTTAAATAAACAACTTTTGTGAAAGGGTGATCATGGAAAACACCTAAAATGGACCTAGTTGTAAAGTTGGAAAATTTTGTGGAAAATGCATGAGGGTTCCATATGAGTAAAAAGGGTTCGGCTAAGCATAAGAAATGAAGAAATTCGAGAAAAATCAATTTTTGAGCCTAGGGGTAAAATGGTCAATTTATGAAAGCCTAGGAGCAAAATGGTCATTTTGCCATATTGTGAATATTTGATTGTCTAAATTAATATAGTGATTAAATTAGTGAATTTTATTCATTTTAGATTAAGAAGTGCGAAACCCAAACCTAGACCGGGGGAAAGCCAAGCCAGTGGATTGAACCAAATTATCCATCTACATTTTGTATACCAAGGTAAGTTGTAGGTAAATAATGCAACTTTTTCTATAATCATGCATGAGTTTATTGATTGGTCATAAAATGATTAATTGTGATTATGAGCTAGGCATGAGAGTAGTTATTTAATATTAAATGATAAATTATGATTTTAAGTTATGAAATGATGAGAATCGATGTGATAGAACCCGGTTGAACCTTAAGAATAGATTAGATATCCATGTCATGATACTAGGGGCAATACGAGAGCTAGCGTAAGACCATGTCTGGGACATGGCATCAGCCTCGTTACGTGTCAGTGTAAGACCATGTTTAGGACATGGCATCGACATCGATATGTGATAACCAGTGTAAGACCATATTTGGGACATGGCATTTACATTGATACGAGTGCTAGTGTAAGACCATGTCTGGGACATGGCATCGACCTCGACATGCAACCTAGTGTAAGACCATGTCTGGGACATGGCGTTAGCTTGGATATGTGTCAGTGTAAGACCATGTCTGGGACATGGCATCGGCACAGATAGAGGAAAGCCAGTGTAAGACCATGTCTGTGACATGCCGTCGACCTTGATATATAAGAGTTAGTGTAAGACCATGTCTGTGACATGCTGTCGGCCTCGATATATAAGAGTCAGTGTAAGACCATGTCTAGGACGTGGCATGGACTTGACGTGTGAGCCAGTGTAAGACCATGTCTGGGACACGGCATCATCATGATACCCTTTGTATAAGGCTTATTGAATATCCTATCGTATTCTAAATGGTTCAACGGGATCGTGTAATTTATGTCAAAAATGAGAATTATTAGGGTTACGTTGTGAGTGGTACAGGTACCTACATGAAATGTATGCTATTTGAGCTCAAAATTATGTTATATGATTAGTAGAAGATGAAAATGAGTAAGTTATGCCTATACCTATTTTTTTACATCATGCACAAATTGTGGTGTGATGTGTGCATGTTATAGCATGGTAATTTTTTTTTATTTATTTACTTACAACGTACTAAGCGTTATCCTTACTCCCTCTTCTTTTTATTTTCTTATGGTGCCACCTAATTAGCTCGTGGATCAAAGGATGTCGGAGGCTTCGTTCACACTATCAACTAAAGCATTTGGTATAGTTAGTTTTTGATATTTTGAGAAATGACATGTATAGAGACTTAGTCTAGTTTGTTTTGTGTCATTGAGAAATTGGCCAAATGTGTTGACTTGATTGAGGATGCTTCATCTTGTATAAGGCCATGGATAATGGCTAATATTCATCATTGATATATGCAAATGATCTTTTTGTGAATGTGCAAAGTAGTATGGATGAACAAGAGTACTAGGATAGTATTATGATTGCTTGGTTGGATCGGTTATGTGAGGTGTAGTGGATGCCAAATTATGGCCATTCGTTGAGTGTTGGTGCCTTGTTATGTTTTGGTTTGTGTGTGATCTTGTTTCAGGGTGGCAAAAGGCATGGTAGATAGCGTTCTTTTTGTCCACATGGATAGACACACGGGCGTGTGTCTAGGCCATGTGTGATATACGGTCCTTCACACAAGTGTGTGGTTAGGTCGTATGTCCCTTGCACCTTAGGTTGGCAAAATTAAATGCCCAATAGTAACCACACTAGCTGAGACACAGTCGTGTGTCTCAACCGTACAGAAGACACCACCTAGCACACGAGCGTGTGCCACGGCCGTGTGACCCTAAATGGTTGCTGACGTTAGAAACAGAATACTAAGGTTTTTGCACAGGAGCTAGGACACGGGTGTGTCATGGCCGTGTGAGGGACACGAGCTAGGGGCACGGGCATGTGCTAGGCCGTGTGAAAACCCCTATATGTTCAAAGTTAGAAATTAAATCCACACAAACGAGGGCCAAGGGCGTGTCCCTATGTGCTTAGTCACACGGGCCTTTAGTACAACCATGTCTAGAGGCCACACGGGCGTGTGCCCTGTTTTTAGTAGTTTTTGTTGAAATTTTTCTAAGTATTCAGAACGATCTCAGACTATTTCCAAACCATGTTTTAGGCATTGTAGGTCCATTTTAAGGACCATAAGACAATGTTTGAAAAGTTTTAATTTGGAACGAAGTTTGTTAAATCGGAAAGGAATGTTTGTATGTGTTTTAGTAAGGTAACGCCTCGTACCCTGTCCCGGCGTCGTATACGGGTAAGTGGTGTTACATTTAGTGGTATCAGAGCTATTGTTTAGTCGATTCTAGGACTAACCTAGCTTATGTACGAGTCTAATTTGATAGTGTGGTGCCTCCTAATGATTGTAAATCATGTTTTCATATAGTAAATGGATCTCGACGGAGCTATGGCAGATGATGTGGAAATCAATGTGCCGGCTTCCGCTAAAAGGACCGCGCCAAGTGAGAGTGTGCTCGCGATGATGAGTTAGGGCGGAGGGGCGAGAGAAGCCTCCCTCCAAATGATGAATGCTTGGTACTCGGAGTTTATTCATAACAATTGCAACAAGTAATAAAGTGACAAGTAAATGTTGAGTTATCATATCCACAGGGACTGTTAAAAACAATTATTTATGAAATTAATTGTAAAACACTTTGGTGATGAAAGAATATTTTGGTTTTAAAAAAATGTTTAAAAACTAAGAGTTAAAACTAAGTAAAATAATTAAAATAAAACAAAGGAATTTCAGTGCACGATTTCAAATACGATTTAATGAATATGAAATAATTGTGTTGGATTAATCACATTTCTTAACTTAGAATTATTAAACTTATGCTTATACTTGTTACGAATAAATTCACGGCAACTCGATAATTTACCAACTTATGAACATATTTATACATCAAAAATTTATTCATCTCCTGTACATATTCCTATGCCAAATCGATCAATTAAACATATTTATAAAGATAAAATGTTATTGCACATACATACTTATTAAATTAAATAATCTCTCGTATATTCCTATGTCAATTCAAACGATCAATTCAACCAAATAAGCACATAAAAGACTATGTGAGTTAACAAAGTAGCCTTACTTTGAAACAGTTTAATCACAATAACCTTGCAAGTTATGCAAGGCATATGTATCGCCAAATACAATGCTAATTTAATCTTCAGCTACCTTAGAAGAATTAAACATGCACGGATTAAGTATTGGATCCATTAATTACAATTTCAATGTGCTTAAATAATTAATTCTTTAGTTATCTAAACAATTATAATGCTAGAATAACTTAGGCATGATTTTACTTAATCAAGCATTTTACCGAGGCCTATAACATCATAAACACAAATTTAACAAATCAAGAGAACGAAATGCAATCAACCCAACACGAATTAAATTCAAACTAGATTGCTTAAAATAACCATTTTAAAGACATGAATATTCATGGATATGTTCATCATAAAAACAACAGGAATTAAAATGATAGGGAACAAGAAGTAAATCCAGTGGTTCTTCGTGGCTTAACTGATTGCTCTGTTCTTCGTCTCTGTTGTCCTCACCAGTCAAGGCTTCTACGAACACTCGCTTGCTGCCCAAAATGGCTGAGAAGACACCTCTTTTCCAAGAGGGGAAATCGGCACAAGAAGGCTTGGTTTTTGAAAGGGAAAGAGAGAATGGAGAGGAGAAAAATGAATGAGAGAATGAGAGAATTGATGAACGATGAGGGATGATTGAAATGGGCAACAAAGGGGGGTTTATATAGCTGAGGGTGGATACTAAAACTAGCAATTTTCAACATCCAAGAAGCCCCTTCATGGCCGGCCATCCTACATGGCAAAGTTGGGACTTTCAACTTTGCCAAAATTAGCTTGGGGCAAATCCATAAAGCCTTAATTTAAGGTGGGGTTTGAACGCAATTTGGAGGTCTTTCAAGGGCTTGTTTGAAAGCTTAATTAATCAGCTAAAATGCTGATTTGGGTCAGCATTTAAACAGTTCTGGGCTGCCCAATTGGTGGCTGGTTCGTTTCACTCAATTTGGTTCAGCTGGTGTGGTTCAACTGGTCCCTTTTTCCATAATTAATTAAAATTAATTTATCTAGCCCAAATTAAATTGGTAATAAATTAAAATTAATTATATTATGAATTAATACACATTTTTGAACCGTATTAGGCTAGAAATTATTTCACCATGTTACTTTAAATTGCTTCTCTGTTTTGTTCTTCTAACGGTGTCTACCAAGTCAATTTTCGCCCTTTGTGTGAATCTGTCGAAAATAATAAAAATTTACTAAAAATTAATTGTAAATTGACTAAAAATTAACATGTTCATATTTTTAATACAATTTAATTATTTTATAAAAATTAATTATTTTATGACAAAAATTCTATCGAAATTGCATGATTTTAAGTAGAAAAAGGTATGAAAAAGTCTATAAATTCTTGTGTTTCCAAAACCTCTGGTAGATAGAATTAGAAAGCATAGGACCAAGGAATTTTGGGCAAACAAAGATGATGACCCAGAGAGAGTAGACTTTTGGTTGGAAAATACCATTAGCGTATTTGACTAACTGTCGTGCACACCTAAAGAGTGCATGAAATGTGTTGTGTCACTACTGCAAGATTCGGCCTATCAGTGGTGGAATACTCTCGTGTCAGTTGTACCAAGAGAGAGAGTAACTTGGGAATTCTTCCTAGAGGAGTTACGTAAAAAGTATATTAGCCAGAGGTTCATAGACCAGAAGAGGAAGGACTTTCTCGAATTAAAGCAAGGCCGAATGACAGTGACAGAATATGAGCGCGAGTTCGCAAGCCTTAGCAAATATGCTAGGGAGTGTGTATCCATAGAAGCCACAATGTGTAGAAGGTTTAAAGATGGTCTGGATGAGTACATTCAATTTTTAGTCGATATTCTTGAGTTGAAGGAATTTGTGGTGCTCGTTGATAGAGCATGTAAGGCTGAAGAGCTGGCCAAAGAGAAGAGGACAGCAGATATTGAGTCTCGTGACTCAAAGAAAAGACTGATGGGGAAATCGCATCAATCCTTATCCAAGAGATCGAGAGAGTTCACCACCCGATCAAATGCATCAGTGGGGTTTTCGGGTAGAAACAAGAATAAGCAACATATGACGTCCAAAGCCCATACCACTTCCATTGCAAGTGAGGGTAGTGCTCAACCAAATAAACCTGAGTGCTCGTAGTGTGGTTGGAATGACAAAAATGTGCAAGTGTACACAATCGCAAGAAGTAATAAAGTGACAAGTAAATGTCGAGTTATCGTACAAACAGTGACTGTAAAAGAATTATTTATGAATGTAATTTAAAAAACTTTGGTGAGGTAAAAGTAATCTGTTGAAAAGAGTGATTAGAAACTATGGTTTAAAACAAAGTAAAATAAATAAAAGAAAAAAAAATGAAAGTTCTAATGCACGATTTCAAAATATGAATTTAATCAATATGGCTTAATTGTGTTAGATTAATTTCACTTCTTAACATAGAACTATTAAACTTATGTTCATACTGTTACGAATAATTTCACAGCAACTCATGTGACAGCCCGATTTAGGGCCTAAACAGAATAATAGTTTTGTAACCACAAATCTGAAGTAGAAAAATTTATTGTGATTAATTTTTAATATTTACTGTGTGATTGAATAACTCTGTGAATATCTTGTTGCGAAATTTTATCGTTTGGGTGCTCAATTTGATATTTAGGACTAAATTGAAATAGGTGAAAAATGCGTGTTCTAATTCATAAAGGTACTTGATTGGATTGGGTTTTTAAAGTAGAGGTGCTTAAATGGTAATTAGACAATTTGTTAAATTGTTGGACAAAAATGGACATGGTATAGATGAGATAAGATTTTTTTAAGTAAGGGCATTTTAGTCATCTTGTAAATAAAAGAATAAAATGGGAAAAATAAGTGGTGGATTAAAATATAAACTCGTCATATTTTGCATCGAGGTAAGTTTGTATGTAATTAATGCATTGTTTTTATTATGTTATGATATTTTATTGTGATATGTGAAATAAGTTTTAGTATTGTACAACTATTTGATAAAATTGAGAATTATGATTGATGAATTGAGATGAAATGGGGAAGTCTCGGTTGAACCTTCAAAATGGAAAAACGTAGTGCTAAGTGGATATGCCACGGTTATACTTGTAATGTGGTGTTAAGTGGAAATGCCACGATTACACAGGTTGGTTTATTAACATGGTGCTAAGTGGATATACCACGGTTATACTTGTAACGTGGTGCTACGTTGATATGCCACAGTTATACATGTTGAATTGAAAAGTGGCGCTAAGTGCGTATGTCACATCCCTATTTCGACCTTAGTCGGAAAGTGGTTTCGGAACCACTAAACCGAGTTAATGAAATAGTTGATATTATTTTTTTTATTTTGTTTATTTTATTTATATCCTATATCTAAATTATGTGCTGAAGGTATGTGTGAATTTCAATGATTTAATTTAACAATTTTAGATGTGAATTTATTAATGAAGGACTTGGATGAGAAAAGTTAAAAGTGTGTAAGGCTAATTAAAGAGACCAATTAGTTCATGGATTTGAATTGGGGGATTTGCATGTCAAATTCCCCATATTTATTAGTGGTGCCGGTCATGATGACATTAGGAGCATAAAATATGTATTTTATAATAACATGATGTCATAAAGCTTTATATTATGATATTAAGGTAAATAAAATAAAAATAGGGTGATAAAAACAAGGGAGTTCATCTTTGTTCATCTTTTTTTAGCCGAAAGTTAGTAGAGGAAGGGAGAAACTAAGCTCAAGCATTCGGCACCTCTATTTTGGCTAGATTAAGGTATGAAAACATGTTATTTTGTCAAAAAAATTAGTGATTTTGAGCCTTTTTGTTAATCCTATCCATCACCCATGAGTCCATCCTTTGAAATGTTCATATTATACGTTCGGTCATGGGATGTGAGCATGAATTTGGGCAAATGCTTGATGAATTTTAATTTATGAAGACTTGTTGATTAAAATGATGTATTAGGAGTTGTTAAATTTTATGTTTCATTGGTCAAATGTAGAAATTGATTTTGGGTTGAAGGATTGACCGAATAGGTTGAGGATAGAAATGGATTTTTGTTTAGTTGAGTGCTTTGGTAGTCTATTTAGAGGTTAGATGAATGATAATATGAAAGTAGTAACCAAATTGAGCCGTAATTGATTCAATAAACTCATGCATTCGGCTAATGTTATGTTTTGTAGGGTTTTAATTAAAATAATTAAATTACAATGTCTAAACTTTCAATTTATGCCTATACGAACATTTGACTACCCCTTTTTGAAGATGAGTTATATTTGGAGCTAGAAAATACATTAGATATTCGGTCATATCCTTTTTAGCATAGATAAAATTTGCTTGAGTGGTGTTTTAATTCAAGAAATGATTTGTTAAATGAGCTTGAAACTTTAAATTTGATAGGTATACCGTTTAGATAGTTTCGGCCCTTGTGTTTATGAAATTAGATTTGAAGGGGAAGACTAAGTTAGCTCAAAATTTTTAGAGGGAAACTTTGGCTATGTGACATTGTATTATTTTTAAAGGTTGTTCTTTTCTAAATTAAAAATGATTAGTAAATAAATTTTAGCCCTTGTATATATATATTTTGCCGATTTTAATAGTGGTTAATGACTCAAGTTGGTTGAACATTGTTTTGTTAATTAAGAAATTTAAAAGTGTACCTATGAGTATGCTTACTAATATATCCTTGAAACCTATGGAAGGATGTTGGTTTTGGAGGCTAAGTGATGATTTTGTTTGAGAAAGGATCGAATGAACTATAGGTTATACATGGATAAGTTTTAAATTCAAATGAGTATATATATGGTTAGTGGAAAATGGTATTCGGCACATGGAATTTAGATCTTAAATTAAATGCTGGTTGAGCTTGGTAGCTATATGATCCTAACCGATTTACATGGGTTTGTAATGAATTAAATTTTGTTTCTCTTAGCTCAAGAAAATATAGGGGCAGCTTCAGACAAAGGAAAAGCGAAGGTGGCCGACCAGTAAATTGAAAACAATCATCGACCACTGAAGTAAGTTTTAAGGGACATAGACTATCATACAATTAAATTCCTTATACGAATTATAATTTATTTGATAAAGGTGGAACGGACATATAGCCGAATGATTACAAGTCCTAGAGATGCCCGAGGGAGAGAGATTTGAGTTACGTATTGTTTATATGATTTTTTTTGACTATTACTAGCGAATGATGTCCTACTACGTGTGAATTTTTGAATTAGACAAATGAGTGTTATTACGAAATAAATTTTGCGCCATTGTGTTATCCGGGTTAATCTCGAAGGGCGTCCGCGCCATTGTGTTATCCGGGTTAATCCCGAAGGGCATTTACGCCATTGTGATATCCGGGATAATCCCGAAGGGCTCACGAGCCATTGTTGTATCTGAATTTATTCCGAAGGGCTTTCGAGCCAAGGTCGATTCCAATTAATTGAGATCGTTACGGTGAGGCGACCAGGTATTGGTTATATTATATTTATGAATGAATTCTGTTGGTTTATGACTTTTTGATTATGTATTGTTGACTCAGAAAAATGTGAGTGGATGTCTAAACACTTATGACCTTACGTTACATGAAACTACTTATGCCACTATAGAATTGTTTTGTGATCGGCTATAGAATAATTAAGTCAAGTGCTGAAAGTTATTCCTTTCTAATTATAGTTAACCATACATTGTCGCTTAAAGCTTACTAGGCATTTTAAATGCTTACTCGGTTGTTTTTCCTCTTCTGTTTTCTTTCCTTAGATCACGTTCGATAGCTACGGTCTTGGGATACTTGCGCTTGAAGTCGTCTCTACTATCAAGACACTCTTTTCGGTATTTAAATAGTTAAACTTTCGAATGGCATGTATAGTTGCTTTTTGTTTTATGATCCTTGAGAGTTATACTCTTATTTTGAAGTTGTAATCAAGTAAATAGGTATAGCCATGCGAGGATGGCTTGTCTTGTTGTCATGTGTACTATGTATAGTTGATGTGAATGTGTGGTTGTATTAGGAAAATGTTTCGAAAGTTTTGAGTGAATTAATCTTATAAATGAATCAATACACTCATTATTAGGAGATGACTCATGTTCGGCCATGCCTAAGATTAAATACCAAATGAATAGTGTGTTAAGCTTTGTAAACATTAAGATACTCCATGACTTTTGTATATGTCTAAACCATCCAATTTATTTCCATATGAATTGAAATACTACATTTTGAAGTATTAGTGGTACTATGCATATTGACAAATTTAGGTGCACATGCTTGGGTTTAATAAATGTTTGAGATCTTATACAAATGAATGTTGATAATTTTTTTTTTATACGTTTCCTTTCAAAACTAGTTGTATGCAAAAGCTAGGTACCGTAAACTTAGGAGCATGACTTAGGTTTGTGGCAATTAATTTGAAATTTTTGTACTTGTCTTGTAATGCCTCTTAACCCTCCGGCAACCGGAACGGGTTTAGGGGTGTTACATTTTATTGGTATCAGAGCTATGGTTTAGTCGATTCTCGGACTGCCGTAGTGAGTAAGAGTCTGGCTATACATGCCATTTAGTGTCATTTTGATAGTGAGATGACTTCTGATATCTGAAATGTGATTTTGATATAGAATGGATCCCGAACCTGACCGAACCGTAGCGGACGATGTTGAGAGTGTAGCTCCTGCTCCTGCGCAAGGGACAGCGCCACCCGACTCTCAGCCAAATATTGGTCATCAAGATGATGATATTAGACCAGCTTTCTATGCAATGATGAGTGACTGGTTCGCTCAATTCGCTAGAACAAATCCGGCTGCTCCACAACCTCTGCCCTCGAATACTCCGTTTTCGACTTTCACGGCACCTCTTGTGACCGATCCAGTGAGATCGAGTAGGCCCCCTGTTGACAAAATTAGAAAATATGGGGCCAAAGAATTCCGGGCTACCCCTAGTGACGATGCTGAGCGAGCCGAGTTTTGGCTCGACAATACCATCCGAGTGTTCGATGAATTGTTCTGCACACCCGAGGAGTGTCTTAAATGTGCGGTGTCTCTGTTACGTGACGCTGCCTACTACTGGTGGAATACTCTGGTTTCTATTGTTCCAAAGGAACGGGTCACCTGGGAATTCTTCCAAACCGAATTCCGTAAGAAATATATTAGCCAGAGATTCATCGATCAAAAACGGAATGAATTTCTAGAACTCAAGCAAGGTCAGATGTCAGTAACCGAGTACGAGAGAGAATTTGTGCGACTTAGCTGTTATGCTCGAGAATGTGTATCCTCTGAGGCTATTATGTGTAAGCGTTTTGAAGACGGATTAAACGAAGATATCAGGCTGCTTGTGGGAATTTTGGAAATTAAGGAGTTTGTCGTGTTAGTCGAGCGAGCTTGTAAAGCTGAAGAACTCAGTAATGAAAAAAGAAAAGCCGAAGATGGAAATAGAGAGTTCCGTAAGAGATCGGCGGGAAAGTCTGTTCAGCAATCGTCTAAAAAGACTAGAGATGATTCAGGCCGATCAAAATATACATCGGTTTTTTCTAAACGAGAACACCATCGAACTCCCACGGGTTCGAGAACTACTTCTATTTCCAGTGTTGGGAATGAACGTCGGGATAGATTGGATTGCAATTATTGTGGTAAATGGCACCCGGGGAGCTGTAGGCATCGTGACCGCTCTTGTTTCAGATGTGGATCTGCCGACCATTTTATTAAAGATTGTCTAAGAAATGATGAACGCACTCCCGATGCGACTCAGAGAGCTAGTGGCACAGCTTCGCGGGGTAGACCACCGCGACGGGGTGGAAATATTAGCGGTAGTCAGTGAGGGACTAGAGATACTACAGTCAGATCCGAGGCTCGAGCACCGGCCAGAGCATACGCTATTCGTGCCCGTGAGGAAGCTTCTTCTCTGGATGTTATTACTGGTACTTTCACCCTCTTTAATACTGATGTTATTGCTCTAATTGATCCTGGTTCGACCCATTCATATGTGTGTGAAACTTTAGCCTCCAGTAAGACTCTTCCTGTTGAGTCTACTGAATTTGTAATTCGAGTGTCGAACCCTTTGGGCCGTTGTGTGCTGGTTGATAAAGTATGCAAGAAATGTCCGTTAATGGTTCGAGATTTTTGTTTTCCGACTGACTTGATGCTTCTACCATTCGACGAATTTGACATTATTCTCGGAATGGACTGGTTGACCGTTCATGACGCGATAGTAAATTGCAAACGGAAAACTATCGATTTGCGATGTTCGAATAATAAAATAATCCGAATCGAGTCCATTGATCTAAGTGGGCCACCTGCAATAATTACAACCATGTCAGCTCAGAAATACGTGAGGAAGGGTTATGAAGCATATTTGGCCTATGTGCTAGATAACAAAGGTTCCGACCGAGAACTTAGGAAGGTGCCCGTAGTCTGCGAGTTTTCAGATGTCTTTCCCGAAGAATTGCCGGGATTGCCGCCTGTAAGAGAGGTCGAGTTCGGTATAGAATTGATCCCAGGTACGACGCCGATTTCGATTGCCCCGTATCGTATGGCACCTACCGAACTAAAGGAATTAAAATCTCAGCTGCAAGAGCTGACAGATAGAGGCTTTGCGCGACCTAGTTTTTCGCCTTGGGGTGCACCGGTTTTGTTCGTGAAAAAGAAAGACGGGACTATGAGAATGTGCATCGATTATCGACAGCTGAATAAAGCCACGGTAAAGAATAAGTATCCGTTGCCCCGAATTGATGACTTGTTCGATCAGTTGAGAGGAGCCTCAGTATTTTCGAAGATTGACTTGCGATCTGGCTATTATCAGTTGAGAGTTAGAGATTCTGATGTACCGAAGACGGCATTCAGAACGAGATACGGTCACTATGAGTTTTTAGTAATGCCGTTTGGACTCACCAATGCCCCCGCAGTATTCATGGATTTGATGAATCGGGTATTTAGGCCGTTTTTGGACCGCTTCGTAGTAGTGTTCATCGACGATATTTTGATCTATTCTCGTGATGAGTCAGAGCATACCGAGCATTTGAGGCTGGTACTTCAGACTTTGCGGGATAACCAATTGTACGCGAAGTTCAGTAAATGCGAATTTTGGTTGCATGAAGTCGGTTTCTTGGGCCATATAGTATCTGCATCGGGTATTCGAGTTGATCCGAACAAAATTTCAGCTATCCTCGACTGGAAACCCCCTAAAAACATTACTGAAGTTCGAAGCTTTTTAGGACTTGCTGGGTATTACCGACATTTCGTCAAGGGTTTTTCGATGATTGCGACTCCATTGACGAGACTGCTGCAAAAAGATATCAAGTTCGAGTGGTCGGATAAGTGTCAGCAAAGCTTCGACCAGCTGAAAACCCTTTTGACGGAAGCGCCTGTGTTGGTTTAGCCGGAAACCGGTAAGGAATTTGTAGTTTATAGTGATGCATCTTTGAACGGTTTAGGCTGCGTTTTGATGCAAGAAGGCCGGGTTATTGCTTATGCTTCGAGACAGTTGAAGCCTCACGAGCGAAATTATTCGACGCATGACCTTGAATTAGCCGCCATTGTTTTCGCTTTGAAAATTTGGCGACACTATCTGTTCGGTGAAAAATGTCACATCTTCTCCGATCACAAAAGTCTCAAGTACTTAATGTCTCAAAAAGACTTGAATTTGAGACAAAGGCGGTGGCTAGAATTGCTAAAAGATTACGAGCTTGTTATTGATTATCACCCGGGGAAAGCTAATGTAGTTGCAGACGCTCTTAGCCGAAAATCCTTATTTTCCATGCGTGCTATGAATGTGAAACTGATGATCTCAGTAGATGAAGTGTTGATTGCCGAATTGGTAGCAAGACCTGTGCTACTTCAACAGATTTGTGAGGCGCAGAAAGCCGATGAGGACTTAGTTGCTAAACGAGTTCAGTGTGAGTCGAATGTGAATTCAGAATTTTGGGTCGACGGAAATGATTGCTTGTGATTTAAAGACCGATTGTGTGTTCCGAAGAAGTCTGAACTAGTTTCGATGATTTTGAATGAAGTTCATAGTAGCCGAATGTCAGTCCATCCGGGCAGTACGAAAATGTATAACGATTTGAAGTTGCAGTATTGGTGGCACGGCATGAAACAAGACATCTCTGATTTTGTATCTAAATGCTTAGTATGTTAACAAGTAAAAGCGGAGCATCAGGTGCCGTCGGGATTACTTCAGCCGATTTTGATACCCGAGTGGAAATGGGATCGCGTTACAATGGACTTTGTGACGGGTTTACCGTTGACGCCGAGCAAAAAGGATTCCATTTGGGTTGTGGTTGATCGATTAACGAAATCAGCCCATTTCATCCCGGTTCGCACTGACTTTTCGCTTGATAAGTTAGCGGAATTATACGTTTCTCAGATTGTGCGACTTCATGGGGTGCCGACTTCTATTGTTTCTGATCGTGACCCTCGATTTACCTCTAGATTTTGGAGAAAGTTGCAAGAAGCTTTGGGTACTAAACTTCATTTCAGCACTGCTTTTCATCCGCAAACAGACGGTCAATCTGAACGGATTATTCAGATACTCGAGGACATGTTGAGCTGTTGCATCCTCGAGTTTAGTGGTTCGTGGGAGAAATGCTTACCCCTAGTTGAATTCGCTTATAATAACAGCTTCCAGTCGAGTATTCAGATGGCGCCCTATGAAGCTCTTTACGGTCGAAAATGCCGTACACCTCTGTTTTGGACCGAACTTAGTGAAGATAAGATTCTCGGAGTCGATTTAGTCAGAGAAGCGAAGCAGAAAGTGGAGATAATTCGCGACAGTTTGAGAATGGCATTCGATCGTCAGAAATCATACGCAGACTTAAAACGAAAAGACATCGAGTATCAAGTAGGTGATAAAGTGTTTTTGAAAGTTTCACCATGGAAAAAGATACTCCGTTTTGGCCGCAAAGGCAAGTTGAGTCCGCGATTCATTGGACCATACGAGATTTCAGAACGGATTGGGCCGGTTGCTTATAGACTGACCTTGCCCCCTGATCTTGACAAGATCCACAATGTATTTCATGTATCGATGCTTCGACGTTATAGATCCGATCCTTTGCATGTGATTAATCCGTCGGAAGTCGAAATTTGACCGGATTTGAGTTATGAAGAAGAACCTATCCGTATTCTAGATCGAGAAGTTAAAAAATTACGAAATAAAAAGGTTCCTTTAGTAAAAGTGTTGTGGCTAAAGCATGGGATCGAAGAAGCGACTTGGGAATCCGAGGATGTTATGAAGAAACGATATCCCAACTTATTTTCGGGTAAGATTTTCGGGGACGAAAATCCCTAAAGAGGGGGAGAGTTGTCACATCCCTATTTCGACCTTAGTCGGAAAGTGGTTTCGGAACCACTAAACCGAGTTAATGAAATAGTTGATATTATTTTTTTATTTTGTTTATTTTATTTATATCCTATATCTAAATTATGTGCTGAAGGTATGTGTGAATTTCAATGATTTAATTTAACAATTTTAGATGTGAATTTATTAATGAAGGACTTGGATGAGAAAAGTTAAAAGTGTGTAAGGCTAAATAAAGAGACCAATTAGTTCATGGATTTGAATTGGGGGATTTGCATGTCAAATTCCCCATATTTATTAGTGGTGCCGGTCATGATGACATTAGGAGCATAAAATATGTATTTTATAATAACATGATGTCATAAAGCTTTATATTATGATATTAAGGTAAATAAAATGAAAATAGGGTGATAAAAACAAGGGAGTTCATCTTTGTTCATCTTTTTTTAGCCGAAAGTTAGTAGAGGAAGGGAGAAACTAAGCTCAAGCATTCGGCACCTCCATTTTGGCTAGATTAAGGTATGAAAACATGTTATTTTGTCAAAAAAATTAGTGATTTTGAGCCTTTTTGTTAATCCTATCCATCACCCATGAGTCCATCCTTTGAAATGTTCATATTATACGTTCGGTCATGGGATGTGAGCATGAATTTGGGCAAATGCTTGATGAATTTTAATTTATGAAGACTTGTTGATTAAAATGATGTATTAGGAGTTGTTAAATTTTATGTTTCATTGGTCAAATGTAGAAATTGATTTTGGGTTGAAGGATTGACCGAATAGGTTGAGGATAGAAATGGATTTTTGTTTAGTTGAGTGCTTTGGTAGTCTATTTAGAGGTTAGATGAATGATAATATGAAAGTAGTAACCAAATTGAGCCGTAATTGATTCAATAAACTCATGCATTCGGCTAATGTTATGTTTTGTAGGGTTTTAATTAAAATAATTAAATTACAATGTCTAAACTTTCAATTTATGCCTATACGAACATTTGACTACCCCTTTTTGAAGATGAGTTATATTTGGAGCTAGAAAATACATTAGATATTCGGTCATATCCTTTTTAGCATAGATAAAATTTGCTTGAGTGGTGTTTTAATTCAAGAAATGATTTGTTAAATAAGCTTGAAACTTTAAATTTGATAGGTATACCGTTTAGATAGTTTCGGCCCTTGTGTTTATGAAATTAGATTTGAAGGGGAAGACTAAGTTAGCTCAAAATTTTTAGAGGGAAACTTTGGCTATGTGACATTGTATTATTTTTAAAGGTTGTTCTTTTCTAAATTAAAAATGATTAGTAAATAAATTTTAGCCCTTGTATATATATATTTTGCCGATTTTAATAGTGGTTAATGACTCAAGTTGGTTGAACATTGTTTTGTTAATTAAGAAATTTAAAAGTGTACCTATGAGTATGCTTACTAATATATCCTTGAAACCTATGGAAGGATGTTGGTTTTGGAGGCTAAGTGATGATTTTGTTTGAGAAAGGATCGAATGAACTATAGGTTATACATGGATAAGTTTTAAATTCAAATGAGTATATATATGGTTAGTGGAAAATGGTATTCGGCACATGGAATTTAGATCTTAAATTAAATGCTGGTTGAACTTGGTAGCTATATGATCCTAACCGATTTACATGGGTTTGTAATGAATTAAATTTTGTTTCTCTTAGCTCAAGAAAATATAGGGGCAGCTTCAGACAAAGGAAAAGCGAAGGTGGCCGACCAGTAAATTGAAAACAATCATCGACCACTGAAGTAAGTTTTAAGGGACATAGACTATCATACAATTAAATTCCTTATACGAATTATAATTTATTTGATAAAGGTGGAATGGACATATAGCCGAATGATTACAAGTCCTAGAGATGCCAGAGGGAGAGAGATTTGAGTTACGTATTGTTTATATGATTTTTTTTTTGACTATTACTAGCGAATGATGTCCTACTACGTGTGAATTTTTGAATTAGACAAATGAGTGTTATTACGAAATAAATTTTGCACCATTGTGTTATCCGGGTTAATCTCGAAGGGCGTCCGCGCCATTGTGTTATCCAGGTTAATCCCGAAGGGCATTTACGCCATTGTGATATCCGGGATAATCCCGAAGGGCTCACGAGCCATTGTTGTATCCGGATTTATTCCGAAGGGCTTTCGAGCCAAGGTCGATTCCAATTAATTGAGATCGTTACGGTGAGGCGACCAGGTATTGGTTATATTATATTTATGAATGAATTTTGTTGGTTTATGACTTTTCGATTATGTATTGTTGACTCAGAAAAATGTGAGTGGATGTCTAAACACTTATGACCTTACGTTACATGAAACTACTTATGCCACTATAGAATTGTTTTGTGATCGGCTATAGAATAATTAAGTCAAGTGCTGAAAGTTATTCCTTTCTAATTATAGTTAACCATACATTGTCGCTTAAAGCTTACTAGGCATTTTAAATGCTTACTCAGTTGTTTTTCCTCTTCTGTTTTCTTTCCTTAGATCACGTTCGATAGCTACGGTCTCGGGATACTTGCGCTTGAAGTCGTCTCTACTATCAAGACACTCTTTTCGGTATTTAAATAGTTAAACTTTCGAATGGCATGTATAGTTGCTTTTTGTTTTATGATCCTTGAGAGTTATACTCTTATTTTGAAGTTGTAATCAAGTAAATAGGTATAGCCATGCGAGGATGGCTTGTCTTGTTGTCATGTGTACTATGCATAGTTGATGTGAATGTGTGGTTGTATTAGGAAAATGTTTCGAAAGTTTTGAGTGAATTAAGCTTATAAATGAATCAATACACTCATTATTAGGAGATGACTCATGTTCGGCCATGCCTAAGATTAAATACCAAATGAATAGTGTGTTAAGCTTTGTAAACATTAAGATACTCCATGACTTTTGTATATGTCTAAACCATCCAATTTATTTCCATATGAATTGAAATACAACATTTTGAAGTATTAGTGGTACTATGCATATTGACAAATTTAGGTGCACATGCTTGGGTTTAATAAATGTTTGAGATCTTATACAAATGAATGTTGATAATTTTTTTTTATACGTTTCCTTTCAAAACTAGTTGTATGCAAAAGCTAGGTACCGTAAACTTAGGAGCATGACTTAGGTTTGTGGCAATTAATTTGAAATTTTTGTACTTGTCTTGTAATGCCTCTTAACCCTCCGGCAACCGGAACGGGTTTAGGGGTGTTACAACGTATGCCATGAATAGATATGTTAGCCCAATAGTGTGGTGCTATGTGCGTATACCACTAAGTTGGGCATCAATTACAAAAGGTGGAGCTATGTATTAAAACCACGGGATATTGTTACATTTCGAAGTGTTCATCGAGAGAAGCAAGTTTCTTAAATGGAATTTGATGTGAAACATGTGGAAATAAGTACCGAGATATGAATATATGGGTTTTGAACCATGAGTTAGTTAAGTGATTGAATTTTGATAAAAATAAATATGGATAAGCGTTATTTTGCAAATTGATAATAAGGAATTTTAGTGGAAGATTGGAAATCTGGGAAAAACAGTTTAAAACAGCAGCAGAGGAGTGATTTTGAAAAATCACCAAAAATTATATAAATTGAATTAGTAATTGAATGAGATATGGAATTAAATATTATTGAGTCTATTTTCTTATAAATAAAACAGGGCAACTAAAAGAATTCTATATTCTGAGTTATTTAAATTTTTGTGAGACTGTTCCAGAATGATTTCGTGATCCCCAGTTCTGATTTGGAAAAATCATTAAAATTTTTACAAAAATAATTATGGAACATAGTTTATATGGTTAGATTCCTTATTGAGCCTATGTTTAGACAAAATAAATATGAACATAGTTTGAATTCGGTATAAAGAGAAATTGAAATGTTAGTGAGGAGTGGTCAGGACTGTCAGGCAGCGAAATAGGGGAGGATTTAACGAATAAACTATACTAATTGGCCAAACCAAAAATTCTGAAATTTTTATGGTAAGAATACATATTAGTCTATTTTATGGGAAAATTATCGGATCTTAATTTGGAGTTCCGTAGCTCTAGATAAAAATAATTTAGTGACTGGGACTCAAATGGACAGCTTGTACCGAATCTAAGTAAATAGTAAATTTATGTAAGATTAAGATTGTATAACTGTGGAAACATATTTTGGTATTTATAAATGCCATAAATAGTTTATTATTTTTATTATTTACATATTACTTACTAAGCTATAAGCTTACTTTGTTTTTTTATTTCTTGTCTTATTTTATAGTGTAATCGAGTTTGTTCGTAACTTGGAAAAATTGTTGGAGGCTCACCAACACTATCCATCCTTCCTTTTGGTATTTTGTAAACATATTTTGGAACTATGGCATGTATAGAAGACTTGAGTATTTTGTTGTATATTATAGTAATATTACTTGAAATATTGATCTCTAATATTTGATATATCACTTGCATTATGCTATCGATGTGGTTTAATACTAGTTAAGTTACTGGTTTATGATATATATGAACTCAATGTCTAAAAGATGAATGAATAGTTGAAGGGTTTTAATTTATATGATCATTTTATGTCTCGGTTTATTATGATTACATGTGTGCTATTCTGGTAATACCTCGTATCATGTTTCGGTGTTAAGACAGGTAAGGGTTGTTACATTTTTGTGGTATCAGAGCTATGGTTTAGTCAGTTCTCGGACTAGTATAGTGAGTGTGAAAGTCTATCTATACATGCAGTAAATATATTGTGATAGTGTGGTGACTCCTGACATTACTAAACTGTGTTTTATTTTTATATAGTAATGGATCTCGACCGAGCAGCTGCTAATGCTACTGCAAGTAACGCGCCGGCTCCTGCCCAAGGGACTACACCTTTAGAAAGTAGGCATGAGACACCAGGTTAGGAAGACGAATCTAGGAATGCTTTTCTTCAAATAATGAATAACTAGTATACTAATTTTATTAGAGCAAACCCTAATGCTCAACCTCCTCCTCCCCCACCTATACCACAACCGGTCCCCGCAGCTCCACAGAGTATTAATATGGTACGATCGACAAAATCTTCGGTGGATAAGATCCATAAACAAAGGGCTGAAGAATTTAGAGCAAACATTGATGATGATCCAAAAAAAGCCAGAGTTCTGGCTCGAGAATTCTATGTGGATATTTGATGAATTATCTTGTACACTTGAGGAGTGTTTAAAATGTGCAGTATCATTACTCGAAGATTCGGCCTATCGTTGGTAGAAGACTTTGATATCCATAGTTCCAAAGGAAAAAGTAACCTGGGATTTCTTCTTGGAAGAGTTTCGAAAGAAATATATTAGTCAGTGATTTGTCGATCAGAAATGGAAGAAATTTCTTGAATTGAAACAAGGTAAGATGATAGTGGCTGAATATGAACACGAGTTTGTAAGGCTCAGTAAAAATGCACAAGAATGTGTTTTTACCAAAGCAATGATGTGCAGAAGATTTGAAGATGGACTTAATGAAGACATCAAGGTGTTAGTAGGAATTTTAGAATTAAAGAAATGGTGGTACTGGTTGATAAAGCTTGTAAAGATAAGGAATTGAATAAAGAAAAGAGAAAAGCTGATATTGAGGCCCGAGATCAAAGAAAAAGGCCGATGAACAAGTCATTTCAATCCCAATCAAAAAGATTTAAAGAAGCGAGTCCTCGAAAGACAACTCCAGTTGGGTATTCTTATCTAGACAAGGAAAAATCGAATCTAGGTTCTAGAGCTCAAACTACTTCGATGTCAAGTATGGCCAATGTAAGATCAGATAGACCTGAGTGTCGACATTGTGGTAAACAACATGTCAAAGAATGTTGGGAAAATATTCGAGCTTGTTTCAGATGTGGTTCCAAAGAACATTTTGCCAAAGACTGTCCCGAGAAGGTAGATAAAGAGTTCAGAGTGTTAGACAGAGTAATAATGCTAGCAGAGGAAGACCCCCACGGAATTTCGAAGGTGGGACTAGTAGCAGAGGCATGGTAAAAAAATCAGCTGCAAGGTAAGAAACAAGAACACCTGCTAGAGCTTATGCGATAAGAGCTCGTGAGGAAGCATCATCTCCCGATGTGATCACTGGTACTTTCTCACCTTATGATACTAATGTTATTGTATTGATTGATCCCGGGTCTACTCATTCTTATATTTGTAAAAATATAGTACATAGTAAGAAATTGCCTATGGAATTAATTGAATTTGTGGTTAAGGTATCAAACCCTTTAGGCAAACATGTGCTAGTAGATAAGGTTTGTAGGAATTGTCCTTTGATGATTCAAGGCTACTATTTCCCAGCTGATCTGATGTTGTTGCCATTTGATGAGTTTGATGTTATTTTGGGTATGGACTGGCTAGCTCAATATGATGCAGTAGTAAACTATAGACAGAAATATATTTTGTTAAAATGTCAGAACGACGAGTTGCTTCGGGTTAAATCTGATCAGACAGATGGGTTATTTGACGTGATTTCAGTGATGGCAGCACAGAGGTATCTTAAAAAAGGGTATGATGCTTACTTGGCTTATGTACTTGACACTAAGGTATCGGACTCGAAGATGTAACACCCAAACTCAACCTAGAAGTTAGGCCCGAATCCGACGTGTTACATTGAAGTGTTTTTTGAAAACCAAGTTTTCATTGAAAACCCTTCTTGTTTAAATATTTGTGTAAAACCTCATTTTGTGTTTGATCAATTCCTAATATGGTTTATTAAAAAGTTTATTCCCTGTTAAAGCTGTTATTAATTATAAAATCTTTATTGTTGCAGAAGCTTAATTTAAAACAGAGGTTGTTTTGGAAAAAAACTAATTTTTACCACTAGCAATTATAAAATCACAATAAATCCAAAATTTAAAAAAAATCCAAAAGTTATAAAAGCCTTATTACAACCCAATAAAAATAATTTAAAATAAGGTAAATAAATAAAAACTACTGATCATTAAAATAAGTTGCAGTGCAGCCACCTCTGAGTCCCCTCCATCATCGAACCGCCTACTGAGGGTCACCTAAAAAACATTAAAAAAAGGGAGTGAGTTTATGAAAACTTAGTCTATACGTCCCTCGACAGACACATAACATGCATTAATCAGTTTGGGCCTAAGCCCTATTCAATAACAGTGGCCTTTGGGCCTTAGCCCATAGTGGCCTCGGTTGGGCCTGAGCCCATATCTCAACATACAGTGGCCTTAGGCCATAGCCCAAATCACAAAAATATGAATATGATTATGCAATGTGCAATTTCCCATAACCAACCCTGTACAACCCCTTCTAGCCCTACACTCTTGTGGGGAGATACTCAACCCACCCATCCTTATACACCCAGTGTAGCACCAGTTGCGGCACCACTTATTGTCGTAGCAAAGCTGCTTATACTCTATGTAGCACCGGTTGCGGCATTACTTATCGATGTATCATAGCTGCTAGGTGGCTAAAAAGCCTGTGGTGGCTATAAAGCCTTCGGTGGCTAAAAAGCCTACGGTGGATCCAAAATTGTCAAGTGACCGTACGACGTTTATATACACTTCCTCCAATCATAATCCCGACCCATATGCAATATAATAACACATGAATGCAAGAGATAATATATAGCATGCATAAGTCATACTCATGGCACATAGGGGTATTTTGGTAATTTGCCAACTAAGGGTTTTTTTGTAATTTTGTAAGTCACAAGTATCTCAGTGATTCTGCCCTATAGGGGTATTTTAGTAATTCTACCCTACAGGGATATTTCAGTAATTCTACCCTACACGGGGATTTCAATAATTCTACGTTATAAGGATATTTCAGTAATTCTACCCTATAGGGGTATTTTAGTAATTCTACCCTACAGGGGTATTTCAGTAATTCTACCCTAAAGGGGTATTTCAATAATTCTACCCTATAGGGGTATTTCAATAATTTTTTAACACCATGGGTATAATTACGTAACAAGTCCCCGTTGGCTAAAGTGAACAGATACTATGTACCAGGTAGGGTTCCAGAGAAGAAGAGGTGAGTCATTAAGACCTCTTAAGTACCAAGCTCTCCCTAGATCCAATCTTAGACATGCATATACCTATTGCCACACTTTAGCCTTATGACTTGTCCACAGTTACACTTAATTGGTTAATTAAGTTTTATGTCTGCTTAAGCAATTATTTGCTACTAAGCCTAAAAGTCCATGACATAACCCTAATGAGTCCACATACATTCATATAGCACATTAGGCCCAATCATATTTATATGACCCACTAGGCCCAGTCACATTTATACGGCCCATCAGGCCCAAATCTATTCCAAGCCATACAACCAACTTAATCAACTCGTCACTTATTACCAATTTACCAATTGTTACTTATTTGGGCCCACGAGCCCGTCGGCCCATTCTGGCCCAATTGGCCAAAACGTGGCCCAAGTCCATGAAATCGCTTATAGGGTCTCTGGTATTGTATCGATTACCCTCATACGAGTGTTCGTGCACTCGCAAGACTACCGTAGCCAAACCTTCGGCTTTTCGGCATTTCAGCTTTTCGAGATTTCAATATTTCAGGATTTGCCTATCTATTGTATGTGTGAAGTGTGTGTACACACCTAATAGCAAAACGCACTATGATCTCCTTAGCCACGGACCTACAGTCAATATCACTCTTCAATTAATCATATTCTTAACAATTATCTTTAGAAAAAACTGAAATCTTACCATTAGCCTTACCTTGTGCGTGAAACCTTAATAGCTCTTTCATAATCACTAGCTGTGATTATTTTTCCTAGATCGGCATCAACTTAACCATTAAAGACTAAATAACAGGTGACTCGCATCCACATGAGTCACCCTTTTTATGACCATTCGACCAACCTCCAAACTAAAGTGAAGATTACTTACCCAAAACTCGAAACGCAAGGTGTGATTCGGCAGAGACTTGGAGAAAGAGATTCAATCCCTCGATTAAGAAGAAAGAGAGAAGAAATTGGTTTTGGTGCTTAGAAATAAAAAATAGAGTTGGTGACAGAACAACAAGGAATTCGGCCACACAGAAGAGGAAAGTGTTCGGCACAAAATATGAAGGAAAATAAACTATTTGGTTTAGCACCCAATCGGCCAAGGTTAAAGAACAAGGGAAAAGAATGATGAAACAAAAGGGAAAATTGAGAGGAGAAGGTTTCGGCAAAGGCAATAAAGAAAGGAAGAATTTGGCACTTACTGAAAGGAGAATAAGGGATTTCGGCTTTAGAAAAAAAACAAAGTAAGTCATGAAAGAAAAAGTGAAATCAAATATTTACCTAGATGCACAAACGAAACCGAAACCCAAGAGGAGAAAAATGCCAAAAAATGCCAAGTGAATTCAACATTTCACTTCTATAGCCGAAATTGCCTACCACACTTACCTATTCGGCTCCATCACTACCCACACCTCATCTCCTAACTTTTCTCCACGATAAGCTCCTAAATCCCCTCCTTGAAGTTCTCTTCTCATCACTTCCTTTAGAGTTCAAGTCTAACGCCACTACTAGCTGTTATTGAGAAAAAAATAAATCCCCAACATTACCATGCCTGCACTTGAACCCAAGATCCCCTTGCCAGCTAATGATGCCACCTTCTTACTCCCTAAGTGACGCCACTTAGCCACTACACCACAACCTCACTTGTGTTCTATTTCTTCTCCATTTATTTAAATGTCATAACTCTTGGGGTCCGGGTAACCTAAAGGCTGAAAAACAAAAATTTTCCTAACCCAAAGTTCAAACTCAAGACTTCATAGAGACCCCTAAATACTTCAAAATCACTAGCCCAACCATTCTAACATGCAATTTGCATCGTTATCATACGGTCGAAAATTTTAAACACACCCACGCCCGAGGCCCAAATCTTTTAGGCCCAAAATCAAGGTGTTACAGCTCCACCCCTTTAAAGAAATTTCATCATTGAAATTTCCAACTATCTACTAGACACTCAATATAGGTTACACCATTACGCTTCTGCTGTGCACTCTGACTATAATTGCGAATTAAGTCCATAGACCATCATGAGAAAAATCCCGTACCAGCATTCGCATCTAAAGCGTCTCCACCCTCTCAGCGGCGTGCCGGATAGACCAATACTGGTTGCCTTGCCTCTTCATGTCCTATATCTCTGCCCAGTGCTCCACAATCGCGTCCCAAACCATTACTTCCTCTGGCCTGACCTCGGCACCATGGCGGCTGCTGACCACCCCTCTAGGGCTGTTATAAAATCACAATAAAGTCCCAAATTTAAAAATAATCCAGAAGTTATAAAAGCCTTATTACAACCCAATAAAAATAATTTAAAATAAGGTAAATAAATAAAACTACTAATCATTAAAACAAGTTGCAGTGTAGCCACCTCTGAGTTCCCTCCATCGTCGAACCACCTATTGAGGGTCACTTGAAAAAAGTAAAAAAGAGGGAGTGAGTTTATGAAATCTCAATGTGTACGTCCCTCGACAGTCACATAACTTGCATTAATCAATTTGGGCTTAAGCCCTATTCAATAACGGTGGCCTTTGAGCCTTAGCCCATAGTGGCCTCGGTTGGGACTGAGCCCATATCTCAACATACAGTGGCCTTAGGCCTTAGCCCAAATCACAACAATATGAATATGATTATGCAATGTGCAATTTCCCATAACCAACCTTGTACACCCACTCCAACCCTACACTCCTGTGGATAGATACTCAACCCACCTATCCTTATACACCCGGTATGGCACTGGTTGTGACACCACTTATCGTTGCAGCAAAGCTGCTTATACTCTGTGTAGCACCGCTTGCAGCACTACTTATCAATGTAGCATAGCTGCTTAGTGGCTAAAAAGCCTGCAGTGGCTATAAAGCCTTCGGTGGCTAAAAAGCCTATGGTGGATCCACAGTTGTCAAGCCACCATGTGACCCTTATATACACTTCCACCAATCCTAATCCTGGCCCATATGCAATATAATAACACATGAATGTAACAAATAACGTATAGAATCCGTAAGTCATACTCATGGCACATAGGGGTGTTTTGGTAATTTGCCAACTAAGGGTTTTTCTGTTATTTGGTAAGTCACGGGTATCTCAATGATTCTGCCCTACAGGGGTATTTCAGTAATTCTACCTTACAGGGATATTTCAGTATTTCTACCCTACAGGGGTATTTCAGTAATTCTACCCTAGAGGGATATTTCAATAATTCTACCCTACAAGGGTATTTCAGTAATTTTACCCTCTAAGGATATTTCAATAATTCTACCCTACATGGGTATTTCAGTAATTCCACCCTATAGGGGTATTTCAGTAATTTCTTAACACCATGGGTCTAATTACGTACCTTATCCTGTCAACAAGTCTCTGTTGGCTAGAGTGAACAAATACTATGCACCAAGTAGGATTCCAAAGAAGAGGAGGTGAGTCATTAAGACCGCTTAAGTACCAAGCTCTACCTAGATTCAATCCTAGACATGTGTATACCTATTGCCACAGTTTAACCTTATGACTTGTCCGTAGTTACACTTAATTAGCTAATTAAGTTTTATGTCTGCTTAAGCAATTATTAGCTACTAAGCCCAAAAGTCCATGACATAACCCTAACGAGTCCACATAAATTCATATAGCCCATTAGGCCCAATCACATTTATATGGCCCACTAGGCCCAGTCACATTTATACGACCCATCAAGCCCAATTCTATTCCAGCCATACAACCAACTTAATGTGCTCGTCGCTTATTACCAATATACCAATTTTTGCTTATTTGGGCCCACGAGCCTGTCGACCCATTTTGGCCCAATTGGCCAAAATGTGACCCAAGTCCATGAGATCACTCATGGGGTCTCTGGTATTGTATCGTTTACCCTCATACAAGTGTTCGTGCACTCGTAAGACTACCGTAGCCAAACCTTTTGCTTTTCAGCATTTCAGTTGTTTGAGATTTTGGCATTTCGGGATTTGTCGATCTATTGTGTGTGTGAAGTGTGTGTACACACCTGATAGCAAAACGTGCTATGAACTTCTTAGCGACGAACCTATAGTCAATATCACAGTTCAATTGATCATATGCTTAACAATTATATTTACCAAAAACCGAAATCTTACCATTAGCCTTATCTTGTGCGTCAAACCTTAAGAGCCCTTTCTTAATCACTAACCTCGATTATTTTTCCTAGATCTGTATCAACTTAACCATTAAAGACTGAATAACAGGTGACTCGCATCCACATGAGTCACCCTTTTTACTTATGACCATTCGACCATCCTCCAAACTAAAGTGAAGATTACTTACCCAAAACCAGAAATGCGAGTGATTCGGCAGAGACTTGGAGGAAGAGATTTGATCCCTCAATTAAGAAGAATGAGAGAAGAAATCAGTTTTGGTGCTTAGAAATAAAAATAGAGTTGGTGATAGAACAACAAGGAATTCAGCCACACAGAAAAGGAAAGTGTTCGGCACAAAATAAGAAAGAAAATCAACTATTTGGTTTAGCACCCAATTGGCCAAGGTTAAAGAACAAGGAAAAAGAATGATGAAGCAAACTGGAAGATTGAGAGGAGAAGGTTTCGGCAAAGGCAATAAAGAAAAGAATGATTCGACACTTACTGAAAGGAGAATAACGAATATCGACTTTAGAATAAAAAACAAAGTAAGTCACGAAAGAAAAAGAGAAATCAAATATTTACCTAGATGCACAGAGGAAAACCAAAACCCAAGAGGAGAAAAATGCTGAAAAATGCCAAGTGAATTCGGCATTTCACTTCTATAGCCGAAATTACCTACCACACTTGCCTATTCGGCTCCATCACTATCCACACCTCATCTCCTAACTTATCTCCATGATTAGCTCCTAAATCCCCTCCTTGAATTTCTCTTCTGATCATTTCCTTCAGAGTTCAAGTCTAACGCCACTATTAGCTGTTATTGAGAAAAAAATAAATCCCGAACTTTACCATGCCTGCACTCGAACCCAAGATCCACTTGCCAGCTAATGACGCCACCTTCCTACTCCCTAAGTGACGCCACTTAGCCACTACACCACAACCTCACTTGTCTCCTATTTCTTCTCCATTTATTCAAACTTAAGACTTCATAGAGAGCCCTAAATACTTCAAAATCACTAGCCCAACCATTCTAACATGCAATTTGTACTGTTATCATACTCTCAAAAATTTTAAACACACCCACGTCTGTGGCCCAATTCTCCTAGGCCCAAAATCAGGGTGTTACAGAGGATCCATGCAATGCTGGTGGTATGTGAATTTTCTGATGTGTTCCCAGAAGAATTACCAGGGTTACCACGAAAAGAGAAGTGGGATTTTCTATAGATTTGATTCCAGGTACTACTCCGATTTCCATAGCTCCGTACCAGATGGCTCCTACAGAATTAAAGGAGTTAAAAAAAAGTTATAGGAACTTGCGGGTAAGGGTTTTGTTTGAGCAAGTCATTCAACTTGGGGTGCTCTAGTTCTGTTCATGAAAAAGAAAGACGGGTCTTTAAGATTGTGTATCGACTATCGACAACTTAATAAGGTAACCATAAAGAATAAGTACCCGTTACCCCAGATTGATGATTTATTTGACCAGCTGAAAGGTGCTACATGTTTTCAAAGATTGATCTCGGATCAAGTTACTATCAGTTACGGGTAAAGGAGTTAGATGTGCCAAAGATAGCCTTCAGAACCAAGTACGGGCATTATGAGTTTCTGGTTACGCCGTTTGGGCTAACTAATGCACCTATAGTTTTTATGGATTTGATGAACCGGATATTTAAACCGTACTTAGACAGATTTTTGGTAGTATTCATTGATGATATTCTAGTTTATTCTCGAGATGAAAAAGAACATACAGAACATTTGAGAATTGTGTTGCAAATTCTATGAGAGAAACAGTTATATGCTAAATTCAGTAAATGTGAATTTTGGCTTCGAGAAGTGGGTTTTCTAAAACATATTGTATCCGCCGAAGGCATTAAGGTAGATCCGAGTAAAATTTTAGCTATTATGAATTAGAGTCCACCGAAGAATGTATCTGAAGTTAGAAGTTTCTTGGGTTTAGCTGGTTATTATCGGAGATTCGTACAGGGGTTCTCTATGATAGCTTCTTCAATGACCCGTTTATTGCAGAAAGATGTTAAATTTGAGTGGACTGAAAAATGTCAGCAGAGTTTTGATTAATTGAAAGAATTGTTGACAAAAGCACCTGTGTTGGTACAGCCTGAACCAGGTAAAGAATTTATTATCTATAGTGATGCATCATTAAATGGTTTAGGTTGTATCTTGATGCAAGAAGGTAAAGTAACAGTCTATGGTTCAAGACAACTTAAGCCACATGAAAGAAATTACCCTGTACATGATATTGAATTAGTTGCTATTGTATTTGCATTGGAAATTTGGTGGCATTACTTGTACGATGAGAAATATCATATTTATATTGATCATAAAAGCCTGAAATATTTGATGACATAGAAAGATTTGAATTTGAGATAGCGCAGGTGGCTTGAGCTGATAAAGGATTATGATTTGATTATTGATTACCATCCAGGTAAGGCTAATGTTGTAGCTGATGCTTTAAGCTAGAAATCTTTATTTGCTCTATGATCTATGAATACTCAGTTATCATTGTCTGATGATAGTTCAGTTATAGCTGAAATGAAAGCTAGACCAGTGTTTCTACAGTAGATTTGTGACGCTTAGAAAAATAATGAAAAGTTACAAGTTATACAGGCACAATCTAATTCAGGTACTGATTCTAAATTTCAAGTTGGGATCAAAGGTTGTTTGTTATTTAGAGGCAGGGCATGTGTACCTCAGAATTCAGAGCTCATACAGAAAATTCTACACAAGGCTCACAACAGTATTATGTCTGTACATCCAAGGTGTAATAAAATGTATAATGGTATGAAAAAGATGTACTGGTGGCTAGGTATGTAACGTGATATCTCTGAGTTTGTATCAAAGTGTTTGGTATGTAAGCAGGTTAAAGCTGAACATCAGGTACCTTCGAGGTTACTTTAGCCAATCATTATATCGAAATGGAAATTGGAAAGAATTACTATGGATTTTGTATCTGGGTTACCGTTGTCTCTAAGGAAGAAATATGCCATTTGGGTGATTGTTGACCGATTAACAAAGTTAGTGCACTTTATTCCGATATGTATGGATTATTCTTTAGATAAACTGACTGAATTGTATATATCTGAGATTGTCGGGCTACATGAAGTGCCTGTCTTCATTATATTAGATAGAGATCCCTAATTTACGTCTCGCTTATAGAACAAATTGCAAGAAGCCTTGGGTACTCAGTTGTATTTTAGCACTGCATTACATCCTCAAACTGATGGCCAAACTAGGCGTGTAATTTAGGTATTGGAAGATATGCTCCAATGTTGTATACTATAGTTTGAAGTTAATTGGGAGAGGTATCTACCTTTAATTGGATTTTCTTACAATAATAGTTACCAGTCTAGTATTAAAATGGATCTGTATGAAGCTTTATATGGTAGAAAATGTAGAACACCATTATATTGGACAGAGCTCAGTGAAAAGAAGATACATAGGGTTGGTTTGATTCGGGAAACAGAAGAAAAAGTAAAGGTGATTCGAGAAAGTTTGAAAGCAGCCTTTGACCATCAAAAATCGTACGCAGATCTTAAAGAAAAGGAGATTGAATTTTAGGTTAGGGATAAAGTATTCTTAAAAGTGTCACCTTGGAAGAAAGTTCTCTGGTTTGGTCGTAAATGTAAATTAAGTCCAAGATTCATCGCACCGTATGAAATCATAGAAAGAGTTGGACCGGTTGCTTATCGATTGGTATTACCAACGGAACTCGATAGAATTCATAATGTTTTTCATGTATCTATGCTACAACGGTATTGATCAGATCCTTCAAATGTTATTTCTCCTACAGAAGTAGAGATTCAGTCAAATATGAGTTACTGTGAAGAACCAGTTAAGATCTTGGCACAAGAGACCAAGGAACTCAGAAATAAAAAGATAAAGTTAGTAAAAGCATTGTGGCAAAAATATGGAGTGGAAGAGGCAACGTGGGAACCGGAGGAAGCTATGAGAAAATAATACCCAAACCTTTTTAACGGTAAGATTTTCGGGGACGAAAATCTCTAATGAGGGATAGTTGTGACAGCCCGATTTAGGGCCTAAATAGAATAGCAGTTTTGAAACCACAAATCTGAAGCAGAATAATTTATTTCGATTAATTTTTAATATTTACTGTGTGATCAAATGACTGTGTAAAAATATCATTGCGAAATTTTATCGTTTGGGTGCTCAATTTGATATTTAGGACTAAATTAAAATAGGTGAAAAATATGTGTTCTAATTCATAAAGGTACTTGATTGGAATGGGTTTTTAAAGTAGAGGTCCTTAAATGGTAATTAGACCATTTGTTAAATTGTTGGACAAAAATGGACATGGTATAGATGAGATAAGATTTTTTTTAAGTAAGGGCATTTTAGTCATCATGTAAATAAAAGAATAAAATGGGAAAAATAAGCCAAAATGTGTTCATATTTTCTTCAACCTTGGTCAAATCTGCCTAAGTCTCCATAGCTAGCGTTTTTCAAGCTTCCAACCTCAATAGTAAGTGCACTCTAGCCCCGTTTTTAATGCTATTCGTATTTTTGAAATTCACGTAGCTCGGTTAGGGTTTATGTTTAAAAATTTACACGAGAATGAGATACATGTGTTTTGATGTTTTATGAAAGAATATGAATGTTTGGAGCGTGATAAATGTCTTTTACCAAGTGATTTTCGACTAAACTGCGTAAAAGGACTAGTTTGTAACAAGTTGTGAAATGTGTGTAAGTGTGTGATTTAGAGAGAATTATGGGCTGCTATTAGAGGAAAAAGGTTCAGCTAGGCTTAAAATGAGAGAAAATTGAATAAAAATTATTTTACGAGCCTAGGGGCAAAATCGTAATTTTGTGAAACTTAAGGGGCAAAAATGTAATTTTGCCATAATGTGATTTTGGGACCAAATTGAATAGTATGAGTATTAAATGAGCTAAATGTGTTATATAGATCAAGAAAGACGTGGAATTGACTTGGATCAGGGAAAAGAAAAAGTGGTGGATTCAAATATAAACTCGTCATATTTTACATCGAGGTAAGTTTATATGTAATTAATGTATTGTTTTTGTTATGTTATGATATTTTATTGTGATATGTGAAATAAGTTTTAGTATTGTACAACTATTTGGTAAAAATTGTGAATTGTGATTGATGAATTGAGATTAAATGGGGAAGTCTCGGTTGAACCTTCGGAATGGAAAAACGTGGTGCTAAGTGGATATGCCACGTTATACCTGTAACGTGGTGCTAAGTGGATATGCCACGATTACACATGTTGGTTTATTAACGTGGTGCTAAGTGGATATGCCACGGTTATACATGTAACGTGGTGCTACGTGGATATGCCACAGTTATACATGTTGAATTGAAAAGTGGCACTAAGTGCGTATGCCACGACTACATATGTTAGCCCAATAGTGTGGTGCCATGTGTGTATACCACTTAGCTGGGCATCAATTACAGAAGGTGGAGCTATGTACTAAAACCACTGGATATTGTTACATTTCGAAGTGTTCATCGAGAGAAGCAAGTTTGTTAAATGGAATTTGATGTCAAAAATGTGGAAATAAGTAGCGGGATATGAATATATGGGTTTTGAACCTTGAGTTAGTTAAGTGATCGAATTTTGACAAAATAAATATGGATAAGTGTTATTTTACAAATTGATAATAAGGAATTTTAGTGGAAGATGGGAAATCTGGGATAAATAGTTTAAAATAGCAGTAGAGGAGTGACTTTGAAAAATCACCAAAAATGGTATAAATTGAATTAGAAGTTGAATGAGATATGTAATTAAAACTTATTGACTCTATTTTCATATAAAAGAAACAGGCGAGTAAAAGAATTCTATATTCTGAGTTATTTAAATTTTTGTGAGACTAGTTTTGAATGATTTTGTGATCCCCTATTCTTATTTGGAAAAATCATTAAAATTTGTACAAAAATAATTATGGAACATAATTTATATTGTTAGATTCCTTATTGAGTCTATTTTTACAAGAAACAAATGTAAACATCTTTTGAATTTGGTATAAAGTGAAATTGAAATGTTAGTGAAGAGTGGTCAAGACTGTCGGGCAGCAAAATTGTGAGGTTTTAATGAATAAATTGTACTAATTGGCCAAACTAAAAATTCTGAAATTTTTATGGTAAGAAGGCATATGAGTCTAGTTTCTGGGAAAATTAGCATATCTTAATTTGGAGCTCCGAAACTCCGGATAAAAATAATTTAGTGACTGGGACTCGAATGGACAACTTGTATTGAATTTAAGTAAGTAGTAAATTCATGTGAGATTAAGATTGTATAATTGTGCAAACATATTTTGGTATTTATAAATGCCATAAATAGTTTATTATTTTTATTATTTACATATTACTTACTAAGCTATAAGCTCACTTTCTTTTTTTTTCTTTCTTGTCTTATTTTATAGTGTAATCTAGTTTGTTCGTGACTTGGAAAAATTGTCGGAGGCTTGCCAACGATATCCATCCTTCCTTTTGGTATTTTGTAAACATATTTTGGAACTATGGCATGTATAGAAGACTTGAGTAGTTTGTTGTATATTATAGTAATATTTCTTGAAATATTGATCTCTAATATTTGATATATCACTTGTATTATGCTATCGATGTGGTTTAATATTAGTTAAGTTACTGGTTTATGATATATATGAACTCAATGTCTAAAAGATGAATGAATAGTTGAAGGGTTTTAATTTAGATGATCATTTTATGTCTCGGTTTATTATGATTACATGTGTGCTATTCTGGTAATACCTCGTATCCTGTTCTAGTGTTAAAACAGGTAAGGGGAGCTACAACTCAGTAATTTGCTAACTCATGAACATACTTTCCTACAAAAATCTATTCATCTCTCAACATATCCCTATGTTAATTCAATCGATTAAACAAATTTTAATAAGCAAACATGTTATTGCACATACATACTTATTAACTTAACTAATCTCTTGAACAATTTTCAATGTCAATTCAAACGATTAATTAATCTTCATAAACATGTAAAAGATTAAGTGAGGTAACAAATAATTCCTACGTTCAAACAGTTTAATCACAATAATCTTGCAAGTTATGCAAGGCAATAATATCGTCAGATACAATGCCAATTTAACCTTCAGCTACCTTAGATGATTAAACATGCACTGATTAAGTATTGTGTCAATTAATTATAATTTCAATACGATTAAATAATTAATTCATTAGCTACCTCACAATTATAATGCAAGAATAACTTAGGCATGATTTGTAACACCTCTTACCCATATCCAACACCGGCATAGGGCATAAGGCTTTACCTTACTGAAAACTCAGGTAAACCCTTGACTTAAACTCATAAAAATGTGTTTCAATTAAAAATTTTTCAAACGTCATCCTACGAGCCTCCTTATGGGCCTACGAGGACTAAATCATGGTTCAGACCTGACCCGAGACCATTTCGTGCACTCAAGAAAACTTCTTTAAAAGCTAGCAAACACAGGGCACACACCCGTGTGAGAGGGCAACACACCCATGTGACCTCCAAACATGGCCGTCCTGGTAGCTCGTGTACCTCACACAGCCTAAGCGCATTAGGGACACACCTATGCCCCTCTCCCGTGTGGATTTAATTTCCAACCTCAACCTATAGAGGTTTTCACACGGCCTGGCACACACCCGTGTCCCTTACATGGCCTTGACACACTCGTGTCATGGCCCGTGTGCAAAAACTTGAGCACTCTATTTCTGACGTCAGCAGACACACAGCCATGGCACACGCCCGTATGCTTAGCCTGTGTCTGCCACGACATGCCCATGTCACAGCCCGTGTGAAAGAACTTGGGTATTCTGTTTCTTCCACACGGATAGAGTACACGCCCGTGTGCTTAGCCGTGCCCTTAACACGGTTGAGACACACGGTCGTATCTCAGCCGGTGTGCTTACTGCTAGGCATTTAATTCATCTTATGCAAGGTGCAAGGGACATACGATCGAGCCATACGCTTGTTAACAACTCGTGTGTCTCATACAGCCTAGACACATGCCCGTGTGTCTACCCGTGTGGGCAATATAAGGCTGTTGACCAAGCCCTTAGCCACCCTAAAAACAACTAAAAGCATAACCCAATCTTCATACATCATAATATGACATTGATACACATCTAAGTACTCCTAAGTCAGTACCCGTACATCAACTATTTCAAGTTCATTATGCATGCATAACTACTAAGTACCATTACTCAATTTCCCAATGAAGCCATCCTCATTTCATTAGGCAAATTGGTTGGTTTTAGGCCAATTCCAAAGGCCATTTATAAAATGAACTTTATAAGACAAATGCCCAACAAATTGGCTAGCTAAAGTATAATACACAAAATGACCTTACAACCTATACATGCCATTACTCAAAACATAAAACATAACAATACCGAGTAGTTCAGTTGATAGTGCGCACGATGTCTCCCATGTTCTTGGATCCTCAATTTACTTTGGCGGCTCTAAAGGAAAATGGAAAGGAAAATGGGTAAGCATAAAGCTTAATAAGTTGTAAGTAATTAAATATCAACAATTTACCAAGTCATGATAACTTTCATTTTATTTCAATTTATGCATACAACAAGAATAGCCACAACATAACTTACTCGATTCCCTCCCTTACTAAACATACAATATGCTATGAGCCCACAATTCAGGCATTTCACTAAGTACCTGCATCACTTACAGAGATCATCACAATATCTCACAACTGAGTATTTACTCTAAATTTTCCCAATGAACTACTTAGAATAAGAAAGGATATTCATTGAGCTTCCAACATAAGGTGTTAAGCTGATGCCATGTCCCAGACATGGTCTTACACTAGCTCTCATTTAATGGTGTCAATGCCATGTCCCAGACAGGTCTTACACTGACACACAACAAGCCATTTCCATGTCCCAGACAGGTCTTACACTGGCTTGTGTAACCCGGGGCTGATGCATGTCCTAGACATGTCTTACACTAGTTCCCATCTCAAAGCCGATGCATGTCCCAAACATGTCTTACACTAGCACACAAATCACCCAATAGTCATGGCATGATTATCCAATCTATTCTAACTATTCAATCGAGGTCTTTACTCAAATTTTCATCAATTCATAAATAATCATCATTATTTAACAATTCATGTTTGAATAGAATTCTTATAACATTCATAAACATAAGTTGCCAATACCATGAATTCATGCATAAAAAGGTAAAAACGATGGATTATTTACCTACAACTTACCTCGGTATACAAAATGAAGATGGCTACTCGGTTTACTCGATTTGTTTGGCTTTCCCCCGGTCTAGGATTAGATTTGGTAAATCTTGATCTATAACAATAAGGATTCACTAATTTAATTACTAATTAAATCTAAGTAATCCATAATTCATAATTTTGGCAAAATGACCATTTTGCCCCTAGAGTTTGGCAAAATGACCTTTTTATCCCTAGGTTTGAAAATTGATTTTATCAAATTTCCTTATCAACCAAGCCTATCTAAGACCTTTTATCCAAAAGACAACTTCAAATAACCAATATTCAAGCATTTAACAAAGAAACTCATTCACTTTACAAACAAGCCTCTATTCTTTGTGTTCTCATGCAAGCTCTTTCACAAGTTGTTTATTTAACCACAATAGCTTATTTTCTTTCCAAAAATTCCAACAAACATCATTTATACATTCATTGAAAAAATTCAAACTTTCATCCAAAATGCAAGATATACCCCTCAAAATGTAGCTCATGCTACAAGGGTTTCAAAAATGCAAAAACATTCAAGAAAAATCTTAGAAATCACTTACTAATGTGTGCTAAAAGTTGCTGCAATATTTGAAACCTTCAAACCCCCATTTTTAGCTGATAAAATTGGTAGGAAGAAGAAGAAAATAATGCTCAAGTGAAGGCTAGGCCATTAGGTGCTATTTGTCAAAGTTTAGTCACCTAACTTTGACTTTTCTCATTCTTTTGTCTCCATTTCATTTCTTGGCCGAACATGCTACCACTAAAGGGCTTAATTGCCTTTTAAATCCCCCACATGTTTGTTCTCTAGCTGAATAAACTAATTTGCTAATAAAATCAAACTTTACCTTTTTATGCGATTCAGTCTTTTTTTTCGCGATTAAGCCTTCAATCGTGTAAATTAATTGACCAAAATTTTCGAGCATGCTTATAAAAACACCATATCACATAATTTAACACTAAAATAATTTTCTTAAACCTCAGAAAGTGATTTTGAAATCACTATTCTGACTAGGCTCGATTTTGGGCTGTTATATGATTTTATTTAATCAAGAATTTTACCGAGGCCTATAACAGCATAAACACAATTTTAATAATTTAAGCGGATGAAATGAAATCAACCTAACACGAATTAAATTCAAGCTAAATTAATTAAATTAACCATTTCAATAGCATAAATATTCATAAACATGCTCGTTAAAACAATAACAAAAATTAAAAAGATAGGGAAAAAGAATCAAATCTGGTTTTTCTTCATGGCTTGACTAGCATGCTCCGTTCTTCGTTCCCCGTTGTTCTCGGCTATCAAGGTGGGTTATGAATACCGAATTGCTGCTCCAAATTGGCTGATGAGAGCCTCTTTTCCAAGATCAGAAATTGGCACAAGAGCTAGGAAACTTGAAGGGGAAAATGAGAGAAAGTGGAGAGAAGAGTTGTGAGAGAAGAGAAGTGAATGAGAGATTGAGGGATGTGTTGAATTACCAGCCAATGGGGGTTTTTTTAACTGAATGTGGCAGTTAAAATTTGCTAAAAATAGCAGCCAAAGAGCCACCCCTTGGCCGGCCACCTATGTGGCAAAGTTGATGGCTTCAACTTTGCTAAATATGGCATTGGGCAAATCCATAAAGCCACATATTGTGGAGAGGATTGAATGCAACTTTGAAAGTTCTTTAACGGCCTCTTTGGAAGCTTATTTAATCAGCTAAAAAGCTTATTTGGGTCAGCTTATGGACGGTTCTGGGCTGCCCAATTCATGGCTGGTTCGGTTCACTCTGTTCGGTTCAACTGGTGTGGTTCAATTGGACCACTTTTTTCCATAATTAATTAATAATAATTTATTTATCCCAAATTAAATTGGGAATAAATAAAAATTAATTATATTATGAATTAATACACATAATTGGATCGTCTTAGGCTGGAAATTAATTTGCTGTAATACTTAAAATTGCTTCTCAATTTTGTTCTACTAGCAGTGTTCGCTGGGCCATTTTTCGCCCTTTGTGCAAATCTGTCAAAAATAATCAATGTTAATCAAAATTAACTATAAAATTAATTAAATTTCATCATGTTCATATTTTATGCACAATTTAATTATTTTATAAAAATTAATTATTTTTCGACAAGAATTCAACCAGATTTGCATGAATTTAAGTTCAAATGGGTATGAAAAAGTGTATGATTTTTTGTGTTTCCACAGCTCTAAACTTAATTCATTCCTCGTCCTGAGTAATGCACAAATTTTGAAAAGAATTTCTCGAGAACACCTTTGAAAAACTCCTTCAGAACAACATCTTTCCCAAAATTATGAATTTGATATACTCATGCTCAAAAACAAGATATATGATAGTTATGCCACTTAAGTATACATATCATTCAAATTAAATTCAACAACTATTACAATAGCAAAATTAGACTAAATGCTTTCTTAACAAAGACATGTTAACCCTGACCAATTTGATTTTTATTCCCTTACTCAAGACTAAGCTACAACCATTAACTTTAACTTATGTCTTCATATGTTGATCTTAGAAATTTCTCTCCACTAATGTAGGTAGCATTAGAAACTTGAATCAATAGGTCTTTATTAATGTTGTAACATCGCTAGGCTAGGGGTAGGTAAAAGATAGATAAATTTTGTCTTAAAACCCTAGACTCAGCATCAATCATACCTTTGGAATTTTTACCATCGATACACCAACTTACTTTCCTTTCACATGCTCTTTTTGTACATCTATTTTCTCTAGAGTACATGTGCTCTTTCTCTTTTTTTTTTTAGCACGAGCACTTGTTTCATGTACTACAATTTTTGAGCATTTTGATACTTCTTTTCAACTCCCCCAAACTTATTTTCAAATGATATTCTGAATAGTACTGAGTCTATTGTTTGGGACAATTTTAAAGATAATTAAGAGAAAAGCGACGGCTAAATATTGTAAGGGTCCAAACAAAATTAGGCCATATGGTCTCAAAGTTAGGTTTCAAAAGGATAAAATTTATAATAGCAGGCTTGAAAGGCTCAACCGGTCCAAACAATAGTTGCCTAAATCATTTTCAACATTCCATGCTTCCTAGGATTTCGTGTCAAGAAACTACTAGGTCAATTCTAAAGACTTAAACTTTCATGCATGCCTAACTTTTGTAAGGAACTAAAAATTTGAGGTACGATTTTGCATGCTTTACTAATAATGCATTCATATCATTATTAAGCTAACATAATAATTTATTGAAATAATAGAACTTTATTCATACAGAAGTTTAGCATACTTGACAAAATTTCAAATTATTGAACAAAATATACCCTAATCACAATTAAAAGACAATTTTATTCTGAGTGGAAATAATTTCAATTTTCGGTCCCCCTACTTAAAATGAACAATGTCCTCATTGTCTAAAGTGAATAGATACTATACACCAAGTAGGATTCTAGAAAAGAAGAGGCGAGCCAAATTGATTGCTTAAGTACCAAGCTCTCTCTAGACCCAATCCTAGACATGTATATATCTATTGCCACACTTTATACTTTATGACTTGTTCAAATTTTATTCATGATTCTCTTCTCCTATTTTATTATGCAAAAATAAAAATTCCTAATTAACCTAATCCTAAAATAACCTAAAAACATTAATAAAGTCAAGATCCTCCCTTTTTATTTATTTGTGGATCCTTTTAAGTTTGACTCATCTTTTGCTTCATCATTATTACCTTTGCACGAATCGCTTCGCTTCTTCTACAATAATGGACTCCATGGTTCAAATATGAAATCTGGAAACTCAGGCACAAAAATAAATGGGTCATTGTAAATTTTCTTAAGGGCACTTCTTATTGAGTCATCCCTTATTTTTGAGCATCTCTAGTAGGCTTGTTGCTGCCATTGCATATGCTGTATTATGTCCATCAACTTTGACAGCTCATCTCAAAGATCTGGGCTAGGCGGTGGAGCTTCAAACATTGAAGTTTCGATATCAGGTTTAGCTTCTGGTTCCATTGGT
This sequence comes from Gossypium stocksii, assembly GCA_020496765.1. Lineage (NCBI taxonomy): Eukaryota > Viridiplantae > Streptophyta > Magnoliopsida > Malvales > Malvaceae > Gossypium > Gossypium stocksii. The sequence continues at coordinate 64,482,444 of CM035626.1, forward strand.
TCTACCTTATCAGGGACTTCAGCTGATTGCTCTGGCTCGATCTCTGTGGGATCTTCTTCTTCTTCTTTAGGATCCTCACTTTCTTCAATTCACTGCTATAGAACAGAATCTCCAGCTACTCGGTAGAGGTCCCAATCAGGGATTGTGCCCTGACTATGCTCTGTCTTCTTTATGTTTGCAAGAATTTTAGCTTTCAAGTATAGAATTGTTATCGTAAAGGGAAAGTAAGCTGGGCCAGAATGTCTAACGGCACAATTCTGTATTTCTCTCAAGATGATTTTTCCCACATCAATGGTCTTTCTAATTAAAATTGATTATAATAAGACCATTCGCTTTAATGAGATTATAATCCCATGCGAACTAGGCATAAGGCTGAAACGGATGAAATAGAACCATACCTTCATAAGTGGTGTCAAATATTCTCTTCGACAAGTGTGGATTCCTTGCTTTGACACAGTATACTTAGAACCTGGTACTGTAAGTTCCTCGAGAATTTCTTGTAGATTTTCAGGCTTAATGTTGCTTAATAAAGAAGAATATTCATCATTTTCCAAATCAGGTAATTCACAGAACTAATTAATAGCATTTGAAGTTATTGGTACCTTGATTCTGCGAATTGGAACTTCGGTCAACTCACTTGAGGTTAAATTCGCATGGAATTCACGAACTAGTTCCTCATCCACACTAGGTCTCTTCTCACAAAACAATTCCAAATTGAGAGCTTCAGCAACTTGATGAATACATGCCATAAAGTCTCTATAGTTGCTCTCTTTCAATGTAAAGCCTTTCTCTGGATGCATTTGTTGATTTTTGAAGATACATTTGTATCTTACTTTGGCTTCTTCATAGTGGAACTTGTTTTGTGTTTCTTTGATTTGGGCAGAAGCACGAGTTCTCTTGAGAGGCATGTTTAACCTGAACATAAGATGGAAAAAATTATTTTCTCAAAAATCTTAATAAAAATTATTAATAATTCAGTAATTGAAAAATTAAAAATTAAGGGAAAATTAGGTCTTACCACCCCTTTTTTTTAAGAACTCCTAAAAAAATAATTTAGAAGCAAAAAACATCGATTTAAGGTAGGTTGGAGGGCTTGTGGCTTAAGGTGGGTGAAGGTGGTGTGTCGCACAAATGCTTGGACGGCGGCTAGGGCGTGCGGGCTTGGTGTGTATGGAAGCAGCGACGCACAATAGGGCTAGGAGCAAGCAGCAACACGGGCATTTAGCAAGTAGGCCTAGCATGGGACGTGCAGCTGCGTGTGTTGTGGCCTGGAGCAACAGGGTGTGCGCGGGAATAGGGCGCTGGTGCGCAGGAGCAGGACATGGGTTGATGTGCTAGGACGTATACGGGTGGTCCACTGGGTGTGTGCTGGCCAACTACTGGGCTAGGGCTTGCGGCACTTTGCGGTTTTGGTGCTTGGGTTGGAGGGATGAATGCATGGGGAGAATGGATGGTATTTAAAGTGGAAGGAGTAAGAATTGAGTAGAAGTCTTAAAGAAATTTTAGCAGTTAAAACAAAATCCTGATTCTAACTCTACTAAAGAAAAAAACAATTAATAATTAATAAAATTCATATTAAGTTATCAATTTCTATTATATTATTAAGGTTAAAATAAAAATAAAATATGATAATTAAGCTAATCCTAATCTATGCTAAGTTGATAAAAATTAATATATAAATTATAATAGATATAATTATATATTAAAGTTTATCATATTATTGATAATATAAATATATATTAAGTAAAAATATTTATACTAGATGCCTTTTGAAAATATTTACAAAAAGAGGCACCTAATTTTTATTATTTATAAAAAAGATTACCCGAATTTTAAAAATGCTTCAATTAAGTCCCTAGCTTAATGAAAATTTGAAATTGAGTTGCAAATTAAAACTTGGATCAAAATTGACCCTTTTATTTGAAAAACAAAAAATTTATTTTTTTATTTAGGGAATAATTTCTCAGAAAATTATGTCAAAATAACTTCCCAAGAAAGATTGGGGGGTCACTGGCGGTCCTACTTAAGTTCCAATCTCCTAGACAAAATTTATTTAAACATACTAAACCCGAAAATATACCCTAAATCATTTATTTAAAAGAAAAACAAAGGAAAGTAAAAAATCTAATACAATGAATGAGGTTTTATCATGTTCAATTTTATCTCCCCAGTAATGTTTCAAGCATTAAGCATTAACTTGAAATTACCTCCCTTACCTTAGAGCTTGAAAACTCCATAAGGATGAACTCGGTGAATCGTAAATGGACCGGACCAACGTGATTTTAGCTTACCTAAAAAGAACCTTAATCAAGAATTGAATAACAAAACTTGCTGACCTGCTTCGAATTCTCGAATTCGAATGTGCTTGTCATGCCATTTCTTAAGTCTCTCCTTGAGTAATTTGGCATTTTTGTACGTGAACATTCGGAATTCCTCTAGCTCATTGAGTTGGAGCATCCGTTTCTCTTTAGCAAGCTTGAGATCCAAATTGAGTTGTTGAAGAGCCCAATAAGCTTTATGCTCTAACTCCACGGGTAGATGGGAGGCTTTTCCAAAGACCAACCTATAGGGTGACATCCCTAAAGGTGTCTTGTATGATGTCTTTAAGCTCATAAAGCATCATTCAGTTTTTTGGACCAATCTCGTCGGTTCGAGCAAACTACCTTCTCAAGTATGCTTTTAATCTCCTTATTCGGCAGCTCAGCTTACCCATTCGTCTACGGATGGTAAGCTGTAGCAACCTTATACTTCACTCCATGTTTGTCTAATAACCATTTTAACCACTTTTTCAGAAAATAGGACCCTTCATCACTGATAATAGCTCTTGGGGTTCTAAACCTTGCGAACACGTGTTTCTACAAAAAACTTTTTCAGAACCCTAGCATCATTTGTCAGATACGTTTCAACCTCGACCCACTTGGACACATAGTCTACTACTACCAATATGTACTTGTGACCAAAGGATATACATCCTTCAATACTACCTCAATGATGTTTGGTCGAGGCATCTCATTTCTGTTGGTGACATTTCCAACCCTTTGACATTGATCACAACTCTTTACGTAAGCATATGCATCCTTCAATAGTGTTGGCAAAAAAAATCCAGCTTGTAATACTTTGGCCACAGTACATGTACCTCCGAAGTGTCCCCCACTCAGAGCTGAATGACAGTGGTATAAAATCCTTGATATTTCATCCTCTGCCACGCATCTCCTGATCATCTGATCTGCACACTTTTTAAACAAATATGGTTCTACCCAGAAATAGTACTCCACATCGTGAATAAACTTTTTCCTTTGTTGATACGTCTTATCAATCGACATCAAACCATAAGCTAAATAGTTAGCAATATTAGCAAACCATATGGACATGATTTACCTTCAGTATGTGTTCATCTAGAAATGTCTCTTGAATCAATACAAGTGGTGTAACACACCTAACCCATATCCGTCACCGGACTAGGGTTAAAGGTATTACCGGACAAATCAGAACTTTTAGAGACAATTTTCTATCATCCACTTCATATCATTATTAAACACCACCATTATGTCCCTTATGAAGGGCTTCGAGACCTTAAAGATGCATTAGAAGAAGGTCAGGACTAAACCGAACACTTAGAAAAAATTTTCAGAATTTAAACATTTTTCAAAGCTACAGAGGTCACACAGCCGTGTGGTCAGGCTGTGTGCTTCACACGGCCACCAGACACGCCCATGTGTCCAGGCCGTGGCCAAACAGGGCATACATACTGACTTGTTCACAGGGCCACAAGACACGCCCGTATGCTTGGCCGTGTAAAAATTAAGGGAGCTACTGACTTGTGTACACGACCAGTCACACGCCCATGTGACTAGCCTGTGTGTCACCCACGGCCACTGGACATGCCCATGTGTCTAGGCCGTGTCAATCTTATAGGGTATACTGACTTAATTCGATAGGGTATCCTAAGGAACACACGGTCGTGTACTATGACCGTGTGTCACACACGGTTGGGACACACGCTCGTGTTTCTACTCATGTGGACAAAAAAAGGCCATTTGAAAGGCCAACTTTTCCACCCAATTTGGGTCATCCCTACAAACCAAAAACCAATGCAATTATACAAACAATTTCCAGCCAAAACATGCTCAAAACATTCATCATTCATACCATAAATTTCACAACTAAAATCATATTCAATTTCCATACAAAATCATATCACATCTCAACCAAATTCATAATACAAATTCATATAACATAAATCATCAAATGCCACATCTATCCCATGGCTAAACTTACCATTTTCCCAACACTTTCATACCAAAATGTCCATTTCATTTTAGGCCATATTTGCACTATAAAATTTACCAAATTTTGCATCTCATAAACCATACCAAAAACAAACATATTCATAACCACTTGTTAGCCATATCACATGGCACAACTTATAAACATCACAAAACATATTCAACTTCATCTAGCTTATACATGCCATAATTAAACATTTATATTTTCGAAAGTGTACCAAAACAAGTTTAGATAGTGTGGTGATGATCCTCAATGATCCTTGAGCTTTCAGAAGCTTTGATATCTATAAAACAAAGGAAACACACATGAAGTAAGCTACTAGGAGCTTAGTAAGCCATATACAAATAAATTAATCATATAACACATTCATATCTCAATTTATTCAATTAGCTCATGGCGAAATACCATTATAGTCTACATTTCTCATATAGCTCACATGAATCACATATCTCAATTGCATTTAACACAATTATACTCATGTCACATATATCCATATCATAGGTTCATAACTGAACACATACTACCTTTCAGTCTCAAACATAGCACATTTTTCATACGTACCGGAATTGGATGCACATTCGTATACTCATTCATTTTCTCGGAATGCCCGTTGAACCATTTGGAATCAATAAAGATAAGCGAAATACTCAGAAAGATCGTACAATGCCTGTAACACCCCAACCTCGGCCTAGAAGTTAGGCCCGAATCTGGCATGTCACATTGAAGTGTTTTTCGAAAACCAAGTTTTCATTGAAAACCCATGTTGTTTAAATATTTGTGTAAAACCTCAGTTTTCGTTTGACCAATTCCCAATATGATTTATTAAAGAGTTTATTCCCTATTAAAGCTGATATTAATTATAAAATCTTAATCATTACGGAAGCTTAATTTAGAACAGAGGTTGTTTTGAAAAAAAAACATGTTTTTACCACTAGCAATTATAAAATCACAATAAAATCCCAAATTTAAAAATAATCCAGAAGTTATAAAAGCCTTATTACAACCCAATAAAAATAATTTAAAATAAGGTAAATAAATAAAACTACTGATCATTAAAACAAGTTGCAATGCAGCCAGCTTTGACTCACCTCCATCGTCGAACCGCCTACTGAGGGTCACTTGAAAAAAATTAAAAAGAAGGAGTGAGTTTACGAAACTCAGTGTGTACGTCCCTTGACAGACGCATAACATGCATTAATCAATTTAGGCCTAAGCCCTATTCAATAACGGTGGCCTTTGGGCCTTAGCCCATAGTGGCCTCGGTTGGGCCTAAGCCCATATCTCAACATAAAGTGGCCTTAGGCCTTAGCCCAAATCACAACAATATGAATATGATTATCCAATGTGCAATTTCCCATAACCAACCCTGTACACCCCCTTCCAACCCTACACTCCTGTGGGGAGATACTGAACCCACCCATCCTTATACATCCGGTGTGGCACCAGTTGCGACACCACTTATCATTGTAGCAAAGCTGCTTATACTTTGTGTAGCACTGATTGTGGCACTACTTATCGGTGCAGCATAGCTACTCGGTGGCAAAAAAGCTTGTGGTGGCTATAAAGCCTTCGGTGGCTAAAAAGCCTACGGTGGATCCACAATTATCAAGCGACCATGTAACCCTTATATACTCTTCCTCCAATCATAATCCCGGCCCATATGCAATATAATAACACATGAATGCAACAGATAACATGTAGCATGCATAAGTCATACTCATGGCACATAGGGGTATTTTGGTAATTTGCCAACTAAGGGTTTTTCTGTAATTTTGTAAGTCACGGGTACCTCAGTGATTCTGTACTATAGGGGTATTTCAGTAATTCTACCTTACAGGGATATTTCAGTATTTCTACCCTACAGGGTATTTCAGTAATTCTACCCTATAAGGATATTTCAGTAATTCTACCCTATAGGGGTATTTCAGTAATTTTACCCTATAAGGATATTTCAATAATTCTATCCTACAGGGTTATTTCAGTAATTCTACCATATAGGGGTATTTCAGTAATTTCTTAACACCATGGGTCTAATTACGTACCTTGTCCGTCAACAAATCCCCGTTGGTTAAAGTGAACAGATACTATGCACTAGGTAGGATTCCAGAGAAGAAGAGGTGAGTCATTAAGACCGCTTAAGTACCAAGCTCTCCCTAGATCCAATCGTAGACATGCATATACCCATTGCCACACTTTAACCTTATGACTTGTCCACAGTTACACTTAATTGGTTAATTAAGTTGTATGTCTACTTAAACAATTATTAGCTACTAAGCCCAAAAGTCCACGACATAACCCTAACAAGTCCACATACATTCATACAGCCCATTAGGCCCAATCACATTTATATGGCCCACTAGTCCCAGTCACATTTAAATGACCCATCAGGCCCAAATCTATTCCAAGCCATACAACCAACTTAATCAGCTTGTCGCTTATTACCAATTTACAAATTTTTGCTTATTTAGGCCCACGAGCCTGTCGGCCCATTTTGGCCCAATTGGCCAAAACGTGACCCAAGTCCATGAGATCGCTCATGGGGTCTCTAGTATTGTATCGATTACCCTCATATGAGTGTTCACGCACTCGCAAGACTACCGTAGCCAAATCTTCGACTTTTCGGCAATTCGGCTTTTCGTGATTTTGGCAATTCAAGATTTGCTGATCTATTGTGTGTGTGAAGTGTATGTACACACCTGATAGCAAAACGCTCTACGATCTTCTTAGCCATGAACCTAAAGTCAATATCACTCTTCAATTAATCATATGCTTAACAATTATCTTTACCAAAAACCGAAATCTTACCATTAGCCTTACCTTGTGCGTCAAACCTTAATAGCCCTTTCTTAATCACTAACCACAATTATTTTTCTTAGATCTGCATCAACTTAACCATTAAAGATTGAATAATAGGTGACTCGCATCCACATGAGTCACCCTTTTACTTATGACCATTCGGCCAACCTCCAAACTAAAGTGAAGATTACTTACCCAAAACCCGAAACGGAATGAGTGATTCGGCAGAGACTTGGAAGAAGAGATTTGATCCCTCGATTAAGAAGAAAGAGAGAAGAAATCAATTTTGGTGCTTAGAAATAAAAACAGAGTTGGTAACAGAACAACAAGGAATTCGGCCACACAGAAGAGGAAAGTGTTCGGCACAAAATAAGAAAGAAAATAAACTATTTGGTTTAGCAACCAATCGGCCAAGGTTAAAGAACAAGGAAAAAGAATGATGAAGCAAAAGGGAAAATTGAGAGAAGAAGGTTTCGACAAAGGCAATAAAGAAAGGAAGAATTCGGCACTTACTGAAAGGAGAATAAAGGATTTCAGCTTTAGATAAAAAAACAAAGTAAGACATGAAAGGAAATGAGAAATCCAATATTTACCTAGATGCACAGAGAAAAATCGAAACCCAAGAGGAGAAAAATGTCGAAAAATGCCAAGTGAATTCAATATTTCACTTCTATAGCCGAAATTGCCTACCACACTTACCTATTCGGCTCCATCACTACCCACACCTCATCTCCTCACTTTTCTCCATGATAAGCTCCTAAATCCCCTCCTTGAATTTCTTTTCTGATCACTTCCTTCGGAGTTCAAGTCTAACGCCACTACTAGCTATCATTGAGAAAAAAATAAATCCCCAACATTACCATGCCTGCACTCGAACAAAAGATCCCCTTGCCAGCTAATGACGCCACCTTCCTACTCCCTAAGTGACGCCACTTAGCCACTATACCACAACCTCACTTGTGTCCTATTTCTTCTACATTTATTTAAAGGTGATAACTCCTAGGGTTAGGGCTCCCTAATGGCTGAAAAAAAAATTTTCCTAACCCAAAATTCGAACTCAGGACTTCATAGAGACCCCTAAATACTTCAAAATCACTAGCCTAGCCATTCTAACATGCAATTTGTGTCGTTATCATACTCTCAAAAATTTTAAGCACACCCACGCCCGAGTCCCAATTCTTCTAGGGCCAAAATTAAGGTGTTACAATGCCAACGTTCTAGACGTGGTCTTACATGTAATCAGATATTGATGCCACTATTTCAGATAGGGTCTTACACGAAGTTAAATACAATGCAGATGTCCCGGACATGGTCTTATACGTAAATCTCAGATCGATGCCAACGTCCCAGACATGGTCTTACTCAAAAATAGATATCAGATCCTATGTCATGACATATGTATCCTAACTATTCCTAAGATTCAGACAAGGCTTTTCAGACGTCGTCACATACTCGAAACATTCTCGGATTTCATATATGCATCTCCCATAATCATTCATCACAACTCAATTATATATATAAGCATAAATAAATCAATTAAGCACATTTATTTGTATATGGACTTAACTCGTACGGATTCGAACGGACGAAATCGGTTATTCAACGACTTTCTACTTTCCCCGATCTAAATCCATTTTCTTTGTTTATTAATCTAATAAATTCAAATTCAGTTATTTTATTCAAGAATTCATTCAATTCAATCCAAAAACATATAACTAGGGCATTTTACACTTTAGCCCCTAAAATTTCACATTTTTGATAATTTAGTCCCTAATTCACAAAATCATCAAATTCACCAAAATTCACAGCATTTAAGCCTAGCCGAATTTCAATGATATTCAATTAAGCCCATATATCACATTTATTTCACAAATTAGTCCTCCCAATATCTCATTTTCACAATTTAGCCTAGAATGACTAAATTCATCAAAAATCCAAAGACAAAACATGTTAATCAACCACATATCTTTCATTATACATCAAATTTCATCAAAAAAACTCATAAAATCATCAATGACACATTTCATAATCTTAAAAAAAAAAGAAATTGAGACATGGGTTTTGTAGTAGACTGGGCAACGATCACAAAAACGTAAAAATTATAGAAAATGGATAAAAAACACATACCTAATTAAATCCTTCAATGCCCGAACGAACAAAAACACGAAAACCCTTATTTCTTTCTTTCGAATTCGGCAAAACAAGATGATAATGGTCATGTTTTTTGTTTTGTTTAATTTAATTCACATATAATTATTAATTTCCATTTTTAACCTTTTTATTTTCATTCAAAATCCACTAACATATGACCATTAATGTCCATTCATAAAAGTAATGGTCAAATAACCATATAAGGACCTCACATTCAAAAGCCACATTCAATTCGGCATATAATCAAATAACTAGCCATTTTGACTTTTTTATGCGATTTAATCCTTTTTTGCAAATTAAACACACAAACAGAAAAATTAAATCATAGAAATTTCACAGATATCAATTTACATGCTATAGACATAGAAAATAATCTTAAAATATTTTTTAGACTCGGATATGTGGTCTCAAAACCACTATTTTGACTAGGGTCCAAGCCGAGCTGTTACAACTCTCCCCCTTAGGGATTTTCGTCCCCGAAAATCTTACCGTTAAACAGATTCAAATATTGTTTTCTCATGGAACCTTCGTGCTCCCACGTAGCCTCTTCTACAACGTGTCGATGCCACAATACCTTTACTAATGGAATCCTTTTGTTTCGCAACTCTTTCATCTCACGGGCCAAAATATGGATCGGTTCTTCCTCGTACGTCATATTTGATTGTAACTCTATCTCAGATGGAATAATCACATGCGAAGGGTCGGATCTATATCGTCGAAACATCGATACGTGAAAAACATTGTGAATCTTTTCTAGCTCAGGTGGCTGAAGTAATCTATAAGCAACCGGCCCAACTCTCTTAATGGTTTCATATGGTCCAATAAACCTCGAACTCAATTTGCCCTTTTTACCAAATCGAAACACTTTTTCCCACTGAGAAACTTTCAAGAACACTTTGTCGCCAATCTCAAATTCGATACCTTTGCGTTTCAAATCCGCATATTATTTCTGACGATCAGAAGCTATTTTCAGACTATCTCGGATTACTTCCACTTTTTGCTCAGTCTCTTTAATCAAATCAACCCCGTGTATCTTGTTTTCACTAAGCTTCGACTAATATAACGGATTACGGCATTTTCTACCACATAAGGCTTTGTACGGTGCCATTTTAATACTCGATTGAAAACTATTATTATGAGCAAATTTAATCAATGGCAAGTACTAGTCCCACGTACTTTCAAACTCAAGAATGCAATATCTCAACATATCCTCGAGTACATAAATGATTCGCTCGGATTGACCATCCATTTACGAGTGAAAAGTAGTACTAAAATGTAATTTCATACTTAAAGCTTCTTGCAATTTCTTCCAAAATCGCGAACTGAATCTCAGATCTTGGTCTGACACAATAGACAATGGCACTCCGTGCAATCTCACAATATCGGAAATATAAAGCTTTGTTAACTTTTCAAGTGAAAAATCAGATCTTATCGGAATAAAATGAGCTGATTTTGTCAGTCTGTCAACTACAACCTAGATCAAATCTTTCTTTCCCAGAGATAAAGGCAAACCAAAAACAAAATCCATCGTCACTCGATCCTATTTCCAATCAGGTATCATAATCAGTTGTAATAAACCAGATGGCACTTGATGTTCGGCTTTGACTAGTTGATATATCAATCATTTCAAAACAAAGTCAGAGATATCTCTTTTCATATCCGGCCACCAGTATAGCTGTTTTAAGTCATTATACATTTTTGTACTACCCAGATGTATAGAGAATTTACTACTGTGTGCTTTATACAAAATCATCTGAATAAACCTAGAATTTCATGGAACGCAAATCCGATCTCGGAATCTCAAACAATCATTAACATCAACACAAAATTCAGAATCGAAATTACATTGAGTTCTCTCGACTAACAATTCATTATCCACTTTCTGAGCATCAACGATCTGTTGCAAAAACAAAGGTCTCGCCTTGAATTAAGCTAATACCAAACCATTGCCAAACAGATCTAAACTAGCATTCATAGCACACAATGCAGATAGTGATTTTCGACTCAAAGCATCAGCTACAACATTTGCTTTACCCGGATGATAATCAATGACAAGCTCATAGTCATTTAAAAGTTCTAACCATCTTCGTTGTCGTAGATTTAAACCTTTTTGAGTCATCAGATATTTCAGACTTTTATGGTCAGAAAACACGTCGCATTTCTCACGAACAGATAGTGACGCCAGATCTTCAAAGTAAAAACAATAGTAGCTAACTGAAGGTCGTCCATCGAATAATTCTTCTCATGCGACTTTAACTGTCTAAAGGTATATGTTATAACCTTGCCTTCTTGCATTAAAACACAACCGTGGCCGTTTAATGAAGCATCACTGTAAATCACAGACTCTTTACTCGATTCAAGCTATACGAGTACCAGAGCTTTAGTTAGCATAGTTTTTAACTGATCAAAACTATTTTGACATTTAGCAGACCATTCAAACTTCACATCTTTTTGTAACAGTCTCGTTAACGGAGTTGCAATCATAGAAAAACCGTTCAAGATTTGACAATAATACCTGACAAGTCCCAAAAAACTACGAACCTCAAAAACATTTCTCGGAGGCTTCCAATCCAGAATAGCTGAAATTTTACTCGGATCCACCTGGATACCAGATGCTGACATAATATGGCCCAGAAAACTCACTTCTCGTAACCAGAATTCACATTTACTGAATTTTGCATATACTTGCTTATCACACAGAGTCTGAAGCACAATTCTTAAATGCTCGGCATGCTCACTTTCATTCCGTGAATAAATCAAAATGTCATCAATGAATACAATAACAATTTGATCTAAATACGATTTAAAAATTCTGTTTATCAGAGCCATAAACATAGCAGGAGCATTCATTAATCTGAAAGGCATAACTAAGAATTCATAGTGTCCATACCTCGTTCGGAAAGTTGTTTTTGAAAAATCTATATCTTTTACTCTCAACTGATAATAACTCGATCTCAGACTTATCTTTGAAAACACAGAAGCACCTTTCAACTGATCTAATAAATAGTCAATTCTAGGCAGAGGATATTTATTCTTTATAGTCCCTTTATTCAACTGACGGTAATCAATACACATTCTCATCATGCCATCCTTCTTTTTCACAATAGAACTGGAGCACCCCAAGATGAGAAACTCGGCCTTGTGAATCCTCTATCTGTTAACTCGTCCAACTGAGACTTTAATTCTTTCAATTCGGTCGGAGCCATTCTATACAGAGTATCAAAATCAGAGTAGTTCTTGGCATCAATTCGATACCAAATTCAACTTCTCTGATCAAAGGTAATCCCAGAAGTTCTTCAGGAAACACATTAAGGAACTCGCAGACAATAGGCACTGATTCAATTTTCTTCTCAGTAACTTTCGAATCAATCACATAAGATAAGTAAGCTTTACAGCCCTTATTCGCATATTTCCAAGCCTTCATTGCAAATAACACAGTTGGTAGCCCTTTCAAATCACTAGATTCAATTCGAATTATCTTATCATTCTTACATATCAAATCGATACTTTTCTGCTTGCAACTCACAATAGCATCATGCAAAGTTAACCAATCCATACCCAGAATTATATCAAATTCATCAAAAGGTAAAAGAATTAGATCAGCCGGAAAACATAAATCTCGAAATATCAACGAGCAGTTCTTACAAACTTTATCAACTAAAACACTTTTGCCTAAGGGGTTCGATACTCTAATTATGAATTCAGTAGACTCTACAGGCAAAGTCTTACTGTACACTAAATTCATGCATATATATGAATGAGTAGACCTTATATCTATTAATGCAATCATAGAAGTATCGTATAGAATAAAAGTACCCGTTATCACATCTTGAGACGAAGCGTCCTCCCAAGCTCAGATAGCATAGGCCCTGGCTGGTGCTCTAGCCACAGATCGAATAGCAATATCTTTTGTAACTTTCTAGCTACCACTCATATTTCCTGGATTTCTGGAAGGTCTACCTCTAGTTGAAGTATTACTCTATCTCAGATTCTATGCAATCTCTGGTTCCGCAGGCTCAAGACTGTGACAGCCTTAAAACGACCCTAGTCGAAATGTGGTTTCGAAACCACAGAACCGAGGCTCAAAAATAATTTAATATTATTACGATGCCTATTGTATGTGCCCATTTCATGTGTGACATCTTAGGTGCTTCAATTTAGTATTATAATTATGAATTGCACCTAAAAGGGCTAAATTATGAACTTTGAAAGTATGATGGAAAATGTGTGATGACTAAATAATGCATGCATGAGAAATAAGCGTTTTGCATGTCAATTTACCCACTTTTTTGATAGTGGATGGTAATGATGAAGTTTTTGGCATTTTGTGACTTGTAATTTAGTTACTTAATAATAATAAAAGAAATTAGAAATTAGTTATCATAAAATTGAAATAATAGAATTAATAAATTAAGAAAAGGGTGATAAAAACAATGTTTGTTTATCTTTCTCCCTTCATTGCCGAAACTAGCAAAGGAAGTAGAGAAATAAGGCTTAAGCTAATCGGTTGGGGGAAGTCTTGATTAAGGTACGATTGCTAGGTGATTTTCTTTGAATTCCATGAAATTTAGTTGATAGTGAGACTCTTTTCTTTACCATGTTTGAATTCCTTGAGTCTTGGGTGTTAGAAGCTTTTGATCATGGTTAAATTGGTTAAAGATGAAAGCTTTGAAGCCATGAAATTAGGAGGGTAATGAAGTGCCGAATGCCCTTGTAAATGAGGTTATTTGTATTTGAAAATAAGAGAAAATGTAGCTAAGGTATTCGGCCATGACCTTGGTGAGCTTAGATTGTTGTTGATTGATGTTGTGTACCAAGGGATGAATATATGTGAATCTAGCGTAGTTAAAATTTTGTTATGAGTGACTATCATGTGCAAGTTGCATTCTGCTAATGTGGTGAAGTATGAAATTTTGTTTAATTTTGGGATTCTATAATTATATTGTTAATGTATGATTTTGTATTAGTTGAATGTGAAATTGAATGAATTGGGTAGTAAGTGCGCTAATCCTTTGTTAGTTGATGTTGTGTAAAGAGGAATGGATGTGGGTATTTATAATCTAGTAAATTGTTATAATAGGTGAATAATGAGAGCAACTCACATTCGGCTATGAGATGGAAGAGTAGAAAATGTGCTTAATTGTGGAATTCTAAAATTAAAATTGCTAGTATAAGTTTATATATTTGCCTATTTTTGAATCAAAATGAGAGTTGGTTAATTCATTGCTTATTTAGCTATTGAAAATGTTTTGGGGTGAATAGATGTTAAAATTCATAAGAATTGAAATTGTGGGCTCAAATTAGTAAGATTAGAGTTTTGTGAGGTTTAAATGCCTAAGGGACCTTCGCTCCTTTGAATAATTAAATTGTTTTGCTTTTGATTTGCGATTTGATCTTTAACTTGATAAATTGATTATGCAATTGGGTTGATTGTTGCATTTGGCCATGAATTCAACTTGTCATTTGAATTGGGAGATAGGTGTTGCGTATTGGAATTAATTGATAATGAGCATGGGTTGGATAAATTTAGTTATAAACGACTAATTTGGGTAAGTGATATTCGGCTAGCACATTAGTATAAGGAAATTATTTTAAGCTTGAAATTTTGGTGTTTTAAGCTATAATGTGCACCTATGAGACTAAGGAATGTTGTTAGACTCTAAAATGTTGTAATATGCAAATTTTGATACATACTTTGTAACATGAGTTAGTTGAACATTGCTCATAAGTTAATTAAGTATTCGGTTAAGAAATGAAATATATAGGTGATAAATTAAAGTCAGGTAAGTATTTGGCTATGGGGATTATACATGAAATTTAGTATGTTCTATTTTGATTGATTTGGATAGTTGAGATTTAATATGAAGCTTAGAGAATGGTGCTAAAGGTGAACTCCTTAACAAATTGAGATTCGGCCATTTCAAGAAATGTGTTTATATGTGTTTGAATGAGAGTTCTTAATTTTGTATATGTTATGTTTTAAATATGTGAATAAGAACTTTAAAGAGTGAATTTGTATAAATCTGCTTGGTACAGCAGCAGTAACATGTTTTGGAAAAATCACCATAAATTGTGGGAGCTGAATTAGAGGCTGAATAAATTATGTAATTAAAGCTTAATGAGTCTAGTTTCTTATAAAAGAAACCTTATAAGCAAAGGAATTTCCGATAAAGAGATTTTTAAAGTAGTGTGAGACAGTGGCAGATTGACTCCGAAATTCTCTATTCTATTTTTAGAAAATCATTATAAATCGTAGAAAAATATCCATAAGATGTAATTTATATGCTTAGAATCCTTAATGAGTCTATTTTCAAGAGAGATATACAAGAAAATTTTCTGAGACCTGAATCAAGAGATAATTGAACTTTAGTACAGAAGGGTCGGAACTGTCTGACAGTGAATCAAGGGTAACTTTGAGGATTAAACTGTATTAATTGGTAAATTCAAAAATTATGTATATTTTATGGTAGAAAGGTACATGAGTCTAGTTTCAGGGAAAATTTACTGAACTTGATTTGGAGTTTTGTAGCTCCAGTTATGAACAATTTAGTGAATGTTGCTCAGGAAGTCAGCATGTAGTGACTTGTGATATACATGTGATTGGCCGAATGTGTGTGTGTTTGCTTTGAGAAGTATATGCGTTCCTTATTTGACTATAAGTGAAAATGATCAATTGAGATGTTTGAATAAGGATTAATAAAATTAAATATTTTATTTAGCTCAAGAGCATAGAGGGACAAGTTCGGATAAAGGGAAGGCTAAAGTGGTCGAATAGCTAACTCATAGTTGCTCGGGAAAGTTCAAGGTAAGTTTTGAGTAATTGAATTTGGTATTTAATTTAAAATGCCATGATATACATGCATGATAGTTGAATGATGTCCCATTGAGAAAGAAACCTTATACATGCTTGCTATATAGCCGAATGGCACATAGAGAAAGAAGCTGAAATTGGGATTTGAAATATATTGCTTACATATGTTGGCTTATTGGGCCGAAAGTCTAGAAAAAGGAGTATACATGTATGAGTTTTGAATGATATTTACGACATAAAGTCAAGGAGCATGTTATATGTTTGTATGCGAATGAATTGATTGAATTACAAATGTGATATTGCTATGCGAAACGTGACAATATGTGAATACATATGCATGAGACTCTGTGATGTGAATCCAGGATTAAAGACCCGATGGCTATGTGCGGAGATCATGTTCGGGTTAAGACCCGAAGGCTATATGCGGAGATCATGTCCGGGTAAAAACTTGATGGCTATGTACGGTGATTATATCCGGGATTAAGATCCGTTGGCTTTGTGTGGAGATTTTAACCGAGCCAAAGGTCTCGATGATGATTCGAGTAAAGTGTAAGATCAAAAGACATCATAGTAATGATTGCTAATGAATGCACTCAAAGCGTTAAGTTATACAGGTATGTACCCTAAGCTTAAATGCAAGCTTGTTTTGGACCAAATCATAAGGTCATTATACAATTGCATATGTGAGTATGAAATAAGACTATTTATATGATTATAGTAAAATTGGTCAATGTGAAAGGTTATGTGAAATTATGCAATATGTTTTTGTTTACATGAACTCACTATCAAGTGAAAGTTATCTGCCTATTGTATAAGATGAAAACGTGTATATTCGGTTAAGGGGTGACATACCCAAAGAAGTGGGAAACAAAAATGCAAACGGCTATGTTATAATTTGATTTTTATCTGTTGTCATTGCTTAAAACTTACTAAGCATTATAATGCTTACTCCGATTATTTTGTTTCCTCTGTTTTATAGATCTCTTTTTGGAAGCTACGGACTTGGGGATTGAAGCTTTAATCATCTACACTATCGTCGTTATTTTGGTACATTTGATAGTTATCTTAGATCAATGGCATGTATAGGCTAATCTCCTTTTGTCGAACCGAATTACATTTTGAGTTGTAATTATTCTAGCCATGCGAAAATGGCTTGCTTAGTCTTCTAATTTGAATTTATGTTTTGATGAAATTCATATGGCTTGATGTTCGTGGCACGATTTTTAGATAGTACCCAATATGCAATGAGTTTCGAATATAGTGTATTGTTATTCACAAATTTTGATTTGGCCTAATTGTTAGTAGCCACATGGTGGAAATTTGCTAGATGCTTATAAAACCAATTAAATGAGATATAATGTACTGACCAACCCCTTTAGAAAGTGTTATATTCGGTCATAGAACTTTAGAAGAATCTAAGTCCAGTA
Organism: Gossypium stocksii; assembly: GCA_020496765.1. Taxonomy (NCBI): domain Eukaryota; kingdom Viridiplantae; phylum Streptophyta; class Magnoliopsida; order Malvales; family Malvaceae; genus Gossypium; species Gossypium stocksii. The sequence goes on from CM035626.1 coordinate 64,499,916, forward strand.
AGTTGTATTTAGTCATGTAATACCTTAATACCCTATTCCGGCGACGGACAGGGGTATAGGGTGTTACAAAGACAATCTCAGACAAAATGATCCATAGATCCACATCTGAAACAAGCTCGGTCATTAGTCTATAACTCTTCGGATGTCTTTTACCACAATGTTTACATTCAGGTCATTCAGATTAGACATTTCCAACACTAGCAACAAAAGTAGCAGGAGCTCTGAAACTCGAATGCGATCTAGCTCTATCACTACTCAAATGTCCCACATTAGCCTTTGAGCGACTGGAATCATCTCTTGATTTCTTTGATGCGAATTGAAATGATTTACTTGCAGACCTCTTTCTTATTTCTGTAGCTTTAGAATCGGCTTTTCTTTTCTCTTTCCTGAGTTCTTCAGCTTTACATGCCCGATCAACGAGCACAACAAAATCTTTAATCTCAAGAATACCAACTAACAGATGGATATCTTCATTCAAACCATCCTCAAATCTTTTACACAAAGTTTCTTCAGTCGAGACACATTCTTGAGCATATCGGCTTAGTCGAACAAACTCTCGCTCGTATTCTGTAACAGACGTATGGCCCTACTTAAGTTCTAGGAACTCTTTCCTTTTCTGATCAATAAATCTCTGACTGATATATTTCTTGCGGAACTCAGATTGAAAGAAGTCCTAGGTTATTCGCTCTTTCGGAACAATAGAAGTTAGAGTTTTCCACCATTGGTAAGTTGAGTCCCTGAGTAAAGAAACCGCACATTTCACACATTTGTCAAGAGTACCCGACATTTCATCAAAAACCAGAATGGTATTCTCGAGCCAAAACTCAGCTCTCTCAGCATCATCATCGTTTGTGGTCTTGAACTCTTCGGCCCCATGCTTTTAAATTTTATCTACAGAAGGCTTATTAATTGATGTTAGATTCATTACCGGAGGCACAGCAAATGATTGAGATGGATTAAGTGGGGGCGAAGCTTGTTGACCAGCCGGATTAGCATGAACAAATTTTGTAAACCACTCACTCATCATCTGGTAGAAGGCTTGTTTTGCCTCTCCCTCGTGGCTACTAGATACATTCCATGAATCAGAAGGCACTGCCCCTTGTGCAGAAGCTAGTGCATTGCTTTCAACATCATCAGCTATCGCTAGTTCAGGATCCATTTATATATTAAAAACACATTTCAGATGTCAAGATTCATCACACTGTCATATTTTCAAACATATGCCATGTATAGCTAGACTCACATATGCTATGGTAGTCCTAGAATCGATTAAACCATAGCTCTGATACAACTCAAATGTAACACCCCTAACTCGTATCCGTCGTTGGACTAGGGTTAAAGGTATTACTGAACAAATCAAAACTTTTACGGACAATTTTCTATCATCCACTTCATATCATTCTTAAACACCACCATTATGTCCCTTATGAAGGTCTTCGAGACCTTAAACATGCATTAGAAGATGGTTAGGACTAAACCAAACACTTAGAAATTTTTTTTAGAATTTAAACATTTTTCAAAGCTGTAGAGGTCACACACCCGTACAGTCAGGCCGTGTGATTCACACGACCACCAGACATGCCTATGTGTCCAGGCCGTGGCAAAATAAAGCATACATACTGACTTGTTCACACAGCCACAAGACATGCCCCTGTGCTCGGCCGTGCGAAAATTAAGGGAGCTACTGACTTGTGTACACGGCTAATCACACACCCATGTGACTAGCCCATGTGTCACCCTCAGCCACTAGACACCCCCGAGTGTCTAGGCCGTGTCAATCCTGTAGGGTATACTGACTTAATTTGATAGGGTACCATAGGGGACACATGGCCGTATACTATGACTGTGTGTCATACACGGTTAGGACACACGTCCGTGTCTCTACTCTTGTGGACAAAAATAGGCCATTTGAAAGGCAAACTTTGCCACCCAATTTGGGCCATCCCTACAAGCCAAAAACCAACACAATTATACCAACAATTTCCAGCCAAAACATACTCAGAACATTCATCATTCATACCATAAATTTCACAACTAAAATCATATTCAATTTCCAAACAAAATTGTATCAAATCTCAACCAAATTCATAATACGAATTCAAATAATATAAATCATCAAATGCCACATCTATACCATGGCTAAACTTACCATTTTGCCAATGCTTTCATACCAAAATGTCCAATTCATTTTTGGCCACATTTGCACTATAAAATTTACCAAATTTTGCATCTCATAAACCATACCAAAAACAAACATATTCATAACCATTTGTTAGCCATATCACATGGCACAACTTATAAACATCACAAAACATATTCAACTTCATCTAGCTTATACATGCCATAATTCATCATTTATATTTTCAAAAGTGCACCAAAACAAGTTTAGATAGTGTGGTGATGATCCTCGATGATACCCGCACTTTTGGTAGCTTTGATATCTATAAAACAAAGAAAACACACACGAAGTAAGCTACTAGGAGCTTAGTAAGCTATATACAAATAAATTAATCAAATAACACATTCATATCTTAATTTATTAATTAGCTCATGGAAAAATACCATTATAGTCTACATTTCTCATATAGTATCTCAATTGCATTTAACACAATTATACTCATGGCTCATATAAACATATCATAGGTTCATAATTAAACACATACTACCTTTCAATCTCAAACATATCACGTTTTCCATACGTACTGGAATTGGATGCACATTCATATACTCATTCATTTTCTCAGAATTCTAGTTGAACCATTCAAAATCAATAAGAATACGGGAAATCCTCAGAAAGATCAGACAGTGCCAACGTCCCAGATGTGGTTATACCTGAAATCAGATATCGATGCCACTGTTTCAAACAAGGTCTTACACAAAGTTAAATATGGTACCGATGTCTTGGACATGGTCTTATACATAAATCTCAAATCTATGCCAACATCCCAGACGTGGTCTTACTCAAAAATATATATCGGATCCTATGTCATGACATATGTATCCTAACTATTCATAAGGTTCAGACAAGGCTTTTCGAACGTTGTCACATACTGGAAACATTCTCGAATTTCACATATGCATCTCCCATAATCATTCATCACAACTCAATAATATATATAAGCATAAATAAATCAATTAAGCACATTTATTTGTATATAGACTTACCTCGTATGGATTCAAACGGATGAAATCGGCTATTCAACGACTTTTAACTTTCCTTGATTTAAATTTGTTTTCTTTGTTTCTTGATCTAATAAATTCAAATTTAGATATTTTAGTCAACAATTCATTCAATTCAATCCAAAAACATATAATTAGGGCATTTTACACTTTAGCTCATAAAATTTTACATTTTTGACAATTTAGTCCCTAATTCACAAAATCATCAAATCCACCAAAATTTACAATATTTAAGCCTAGCCGAATTTCAATGATATTTGATTCAGCCCATACATCACATTTATTTCACAAATTAGTCCTCCCAAAATCTTATTGTCACAATTTAGCCCAAATTAACTAAATTCATCAAAAATCCAAAGACAAAAGATGTTAATCAACCACATATCTTTCATTATACATCAAATTTCATCACAAAACTCATAAAAACATCAATGGCACATTTCATAATCTTAAAAAAGAATAGAAATTGAGACATGGGTTTTGTAGTAAACTAAGCAACGATCACAAAAACGTAAAAATCATAGAAGATGGTCTAGTGGTAAGGTGGCGTCACAAGAGGGGTAAGGGGTGGCATCACAAGTGTGGCAAGGAGGTCCAAGGTTCGAGTGTTGGCATAGTGTACTGATGGGTATTTATTTTGCATCCTTGGACAGCTAGTGGTTGAGTTGGAATTGAACTCTAATGGAGAGAGTTTGAATTGGTCAAGTGAGGAAATCAAGGAGTGGATCATGGAGGGATAGGGGAAGAAATCAAGGGAATTTTGAATGAGAGGGGATGAAGTACCGAATGGGACTCTTTGCACCTTTAATTCACTTTGAAGGATTGTACTCAAGTGGTATCGTTTTTGTCTATTGCATTCAGTTTTGGCATTTTCTATCTTTTGGGAAGTCGCTTTGCTTTTTGTTTTGGAAACCGATTTTGCAAATTACCTTTGAAGGAATTTCTCTTCTTTTCGGGTTATTTTTGCTACCTTTCTAAGCAATTTCTCTCCTCTAGCTCTCGGTTTTACTTGCTTTTAGCCAATTTGTGTATCACCATTTAAACCATTTGTGAGCCGAATCTACTTATTTTAGCTAGTGGTCGAATTCTCCCTTACTTCTCTTTTTCTAGATCTTTTTCTCTTCCTCTTTCAATTTCTTTATTGCTTGTGCCATCCCATCTCTTTTTCTGCTTCAAGTAGTAACCAACTACTTCTTTCTCTTTATCTCAAACTTCTTTTTTTTGTGGCTTGTTTAAACTGAATTCTTATTTATTTAATTCATTCTCTCAACCCTCCACTCTAGTAAACTGTCAATTGTTGTTCTCTTTTCTTCGAAAGCCAAATACCTTACTCTTCCTCTTTTGGGCACCTTGGTGATGCTAGCGTTTTCAAGTAGTGAAGGGGTCATTAAAGGTTGCAATCGCATTCGGGGTCCATCTACCTTTTCATCAAATATTTGGGGTAAGCGAGTTGTGTTTTCCAAGTTTTGGCTAAATGTTGGTTCTTTCTTTGAGGGTGTGAGTCTGGTTTCAATTAGCATATGATTAACTCTATTTTCTTTAGAGGTAGATGATTAATCGATTATGCTTGTGATTCAGATATTTCACAAGGAGGTGAGAACGTTTTGTAACCAAATGATATACGAAGGGATAAGTCGATCTGGACAAGGTGGGTATCGATTAATGATTTGGAAGTAAGTTCTTTAGGATCCTTATCGATAGAAAGACTAATGATATATCTTGGCTACTTATAGGTTCGAGGCTCATGATCTAGAGTGTGGTTTCTCAAAAAGGGGTGTACCCACACCACTCCAACTGTAGATCGGCAAATGCTAGAATGCCGAAAAGCAGAAACTACATCTATGGTTGGCACGCGGGCAAAACTCATGGATGTGTGAGAAATAATAAGGTCGGCCATGTCAATCACATGGCCAAGGGTAGTTTTGGACTTAGCGGTCCACACGAGTGTGTGGGCCCCACCTGGGCCTCGATATTGGGCTTTGGCTCAAATGTACCATTTGATTGCTAAATGTGACACAAGTCATGTGGAATGACTGTGGACTCGTTAATGGGCCGATACGTGTACCTAGGCCCATAATGAAAAATGACCGTTATGCCCTTGAAGGGTAAAATGACTAAAATGCCCCTACATGTTATATGATTGTTATTGTATGCCATTTATTTTATGTTTGCATTCATGTGATATTATGCTGCATGGGGGATGGGATTATTGATTGGAGGAAGTATATACTTGTTAGGGTTGCATGGCCGCTTGACGATTGTGGATCCACCGACGGCTTTAAGCCTATTATGTGATTGATAGCTCTGCTGTAACATTAGTTATTGCCGCATCCAGTGCTACATTGGAGTGTAGGGATGGGTGGGTCGATTTAATCCCCATAGGAGAGCAGGGTTGTACGGGATACGGAGTGCAGGGTTAGTTGGTGTATTTGTGCATACATATTCTGATTCTGATTGTGATATGGGCTCAGGCCCAACTGAGGCTAATATGGGCTAAGGCCCAAATGCCACCGTTATTGTAACGGGCTCAAGCCTAAATTAATGTGATGCATGCTATATGATCGATGAGGGATGTACACACGGAGTTTTCAAAACTCACCCCCTCTTTTAATGTTTCAAGGAATCCTTAGTAGGCAGTTCAACGTATTGGGGGACTCGGGGGTGGCCTGTAATGCCCTGAATTTGGGCCTAGTAGGAATGGGCCTTGTGCATGGGAACCACTAGGAGGCTGCACATAAAAGTTTATGTGTCCAAAAATTATCATAAAATGAAGGCGTGTTTTAATGGTTGAAAGGCCCTAAGAAGTGTTGGAGAAGTCCTAGGTTCAAACCTGGGCTTTAGCAAAAAATTTTGTTTTGAGTGAATTAAACCTTGGATGCATGGAAATAGGCCTTTTAAGTTATTGTGTTAAAAAATGACACAAGGAAGCATGTGGTCTAGTGGTTGTGGCGTCATTAGGGATGCAATGGAGCAAGCGTTCAAGTCTTGGCTCTTGCAAGAACTTTTAATTTTTGCTCTTTTGAGGTTTTGGATGCTGGCATGTAGGGCTTATATTTAATTGTGACTGTTTTGCATTACAAGTAGTAGTGTATAGGTGGGAGGGGCGTTACTTGTGTGGCAGAAGATCCAAGGCTCGAGTCTTGGAGGGGGTTTTAGAGTATTTATTTTTGGCAGCTGTGACGCTAGTGTTTAAGTTGCAGTGGAATTCTACCAAGGTGGTTGTAGACTTGGTCTTAGAGAGTGATTCATGGGATATGGATGAAAGTTGGTAGGGATTTAGAGGAGAGAAAGGTGGAGAAAATTGGGGGTTTTCAATTTAGAGAAGAGTTGTGGATGTTTGCGGAGTTTGGGGGTGGCAAATTCAGCTTAGGTGCTTTGGTTGTGGACATTCAGCATTTTGGGAAGGATTTGAGGGTATTTTCTAGGATTGTACCGAAAGTGGATTGTGTGCATAGGAGTTTCGGCTAATTAGTTCTTTCTCAAAAGTCTCAGTTCTGTGTGCTTTTCAGGATTCTTTTGCTTAGTGATAAATTTTGCTCTTTTTTTGTTCAATAGCTACTACCTTTTCTTTTGATCTTTGTTTTCACTCTTCAGCACTATTTCTTATGGACAGCCGAATTCTGTTGATAGACTTCTCTTCCTTCTCTTAAATGAATACCATTCTCTTTCTCATTCGACTTTCTTCAATCATTTTTCTTGTGTTCATACCTAGGCCAAATACTACTTGTTCTTTCTTTCACAAACCTTTTTTGTTTCGGTTTGGTCTTGCTTAAAGTCATTTACTTCTCTTCTCTCTCTCAAAGCCTTTGTTCTTCTTGTGTGGCCGAATCTGTTAAGGCCTAAACACCTTCTTCTTTTCTTTCTTAACCGTTTCTCTTGAGGGTACTACCAAAATCTCTTTGATTTATGAGTAAGTGGTGACTCTAGCTAAATCTTAGTTGGTTTCTTTCTCTTTAGGCTTTGCTTTCATATCTCTTGGGCCAAAAGGCAGTTGTCTCTTTGCTCGCCTTGGGGATAGGTTCATCTAACACCTTTTTCATTCGAATGTTGCTAGGGGCTCATTTTCCTTAACTAAGGAGTAGACCAATTGCTTTTCCCTTGTAAGGGATCTTCTGATTCGTGGTAAGTGCTTTAAGCACAGTATTTATTCATATGGGTTTTTAGATTCTTATGAATCAGTTAACGGCTTGTAAAGGTAAATTTTGGGAAGAATACGTGATTTTGGGGCTAGAGGAGGTTGCGATTACTAATTGGTATTTGATCGTGGAAGTGTTTCAACTGTAAATCCATATCAGGTGTGTTTTTCATACTGTTTAGTCTACAATGGCAAAAGTCGAAATGCCGAAATGCCGAAAAGCTAGAAGAACAGCCACAGTAACCACACAAGCGCACGAACGCTCGTGTGGAAATGTCGATACAATGATAGAGGCCCTATGAGCGATCTCATGGACTTGGGCCGCTTTTAGGCCCAGTGGGCCAGTGGGCCTGTGGGCCCGCTTGTGTAAATCTGACTGTTAGGTGGAAAATAGTGAGGCCTATCATGTCGTGTATATGGCATAAGTTGTTATGAGCCTCGATTGGCCAAAATAGGCCGTGTGGGCCCAATGGGCTCATGGGCCCTACACAGATGAAATTCTTGATAAGTGGCAAACATTGAACTGGGTCATGTAAATCAAATAATCGTGGTTGATTTTGGGCTCGATAGGTAACACGAACGTGTGGGCCTATTTGGGCCGAGTAGTGGGCCTAAGGCCCATTTACATTGTTGTGACCACATAGGTCATCTAAGTCGCTCAAGATGACAGTAGACCTTCTGAAGGGCCGTTATCTGTTTCAAGACCCCAATATTGGTAAAATGACCAGAATACCCCTAGAGGGTGGAAATTACCGTATTATCCCTGACTGCCGAAATGACCGTTAAACCCCTAGAGGTAGTTTGACTGATGTATGCATGATAGTTATTTGATTGATACCAAGCATAACATCCTACATGGGGTTGGGTTATTATTGACAGAGGAAGTGTATGGCTTACAGCCATTCTGTTCAAGGCCTATGGCCTTTCTGCTTATGGCTTTAGGCCATTCTGATATTTGGCAGCGTTGTTGTGATACTTACAGCTTTTAGCTATTCTGTCTACGACATTTAGTCGTTCTGTTGACTTAGTGTCGCTACCGGTGCTGAGCTTGGTGTGTTGGTTAGGTGGGTTGATTTTATCCCTACATGGTGTGTTGGTTGGTAGGGGCGGTGTATTGGTTGGATTGGGCTGGATTTCTATCTACATTTCTGCATCTGTTACTCCTTCTGCATTGGGCTTGTAACACCCTAAATTTGGGCCTAGAAGTGTTGGGCTTGTGTAACGTCCTGATTTTCGGGATTTTTCGGGATTTATGAGATTTTGGTGAAATTTTGAAATTTTGCTGTTTTGAATATTGGAATTGTGTTTAAGTGTGTTAGTGGGCCTTTAGAAGGCCCAAGCCTAAGTTAAAAACCGGTAAAATATCAAGTTTGGATTTTAAGTGAAAAGGAGACTTGGTTAAGTGGGCTTTTAGGAAAAACTTCGTAAATTATGATACAAGAAGAGCTTTGGCAAAGTGGCAAGGTGACGCCACTAAGTTCCTAAAAAAGTGGTGCCTTGGAAGGAATTAAAGGTCCAGGGTTCAAGTCGCAAGGTAAGCGTATAGTTTCTTTTTAATTTTTAGGCATGTACCGGGCATGTAACCACTTAAATGAAGTTTGGCAAGGGCCTTAGGGAGGTTGGGCCGATTGTTTTAGTTGATATTAGGGTTAGGTTCTTTTCTTGTTTTGTCTTGGAGAATTAGGGTTAGCCACCTGAAAGCTTTCACTTTTATTCATCCTTTTCTAAGTTTTCACAAAAGTCGAAAACGTAAATTCCTTCTCTTTTGTGCCGATTTCTTCTTCCTCTTCTTCTCCTCTATTGTTTTCTTTTCCTTTTTGCTTTCTACCTCAGCCGAACATCCCTGTTACTCAAATCTATCTTTTCTTTCAATTCCATCCTCCCTAAAACCATCATAGCCGATTGCCATAAAAGTCAAAATCCTGAAAACTTACTTCTTGTGCCGATTTTTCCAAGCCAATTCCTTGTATTCTTTTCATTCCTTTTGATCAAATTTCATCTTCTCTAAACCCTTAGTACCTGTCGACAACACTACTCCAAGATTATAACCCCAAATCACTATCTTCTTCACCAGTCAAAAAGCCGAAACTGCCATAACCATAGGAGCTCATAGTTGAATCTTTAGATCTTTGAGATTCGAGTTCTACTATCATTTAGGGGCTAGATCTACATCAAATCTAAGTAGGAACATAAGGAAAAACTATGGTAAGTACTCGTTATCCTAGATCTATATTATTTTACGATTTAGAAAAAGCCAAAGTCCCTAAAATATAGGGAGGCTATCGATTGGGGCATAGGGCCCTAAGGGTCATTAACCAATGATTTATTTTGGTGATTAGTGTATACTAGAGGTGATTGATCGAAGGTTTGGATCTTTGGAACAACTAGACTTAGATCTAGTCATCAGTTTTCGGCAAAGGTAAGATTTTGAAGGCTTTAGGGGCATTGGCCGAATATGGGTAAGTGAATGTTGGGATTGTTTGTTGTAGATTTGCAATCTAAGAATTGTGGTAATCGATTGTAGGATATCGTGGGGGATCTCAGTAGCAGTCATCGTGAAACAGGTGTGTATCGAACACCCTCTTATAGTTCAATTCGGCAAAAGCTAAAATGCCAAAATTCTGGCATTTCGTGGGCTTGTGAGTGTGTGAATGCTCACAAGATGTTTAGGAAACGTTAGATCTGAAATTGCAAAGTGGTAAGTTAGTCGTGTGTGAAATTTCGTGCACGTCGATAACTGGGCCTCGATGGGTTAAAAATGGGCCCAATGGGCTTACGGGCCCATATTGGTGAAAATAGGTAAATAATGTGTACTGGTAGACTGTAGGTTCAAAATCGTTTAAACGGATAAATTGATCATAAATTTTGAACTAAATGGGTTTAATTTGCTAAATAGACACTGTAGGGCCTATTAGAGGTTTAGGGCCCAATAGCTAAAACTGATAAACTAAGTTAAATAGACTTTTGCAATGATGGATGGATTATTAGTGATTGTAATATGCATGGAAACCCTAAAAATTGATGGAATTACTAAAATACCCTTAGAGGTGGGAAATTACTATTTTACCCCTAGGAGCAAAATGACTGTTATACCCCTAGGGCTAAGTTTGAGCAAAAAGCATGATTATACTCTTACTGTTTTCTGCATGCCATGTCATTATTATCTGTTGCATGGGACTGGGATCTTGATGGAGGAAGTACTGAAAGTGGCTTGTCCACGTACTAGAGGCCTTGCCTCAAATTACTGTTATCTGAGCAGCCATGCTGCAACTGTGGAGTGTAGGGCTGGGTGGGTTGAGTTATTCCCCACATGGTGTGTAGGGCTGGTACGGGTGAAGTGTAGCGGTTGGATTTAAGCTGGTTTGGGCTTGCATTCATGATATTATCTATTCTGTTCTGAAATGGGCCTATGGGCCATACTGTTAACTGAAAGGGCGAAGGCCCAGTTTACTGTATCTGGATAGGGCTTCGGCCCAATGGGCTTCAGCTGACTTAGGCTCTGGATGGGCATTCTATACACACTGAGTTTTCCAAACTCACCCCCTTTCTTTCCATCCATATAGGTGAGCCCTAGTTGGTGGACTTGGAGCTGGGAGGGATTCAGAGTGGCCACGAAGATTTAAATTTCTGGTTTTCAATTATTTCATTTTATTATCTATTTAGGTTATTTAATTTTGGTTTCTAAGTTGTAATAAGGCCGATCTATTTATTTTATTTTGGGTTTTTAATTCTTTAATTCTTTAATTATTTTTAGCTTAAGTAGGACATTGTTTAAATCGTTTTGAAATCGGTTAGCTCTACGGCGCGTTTTTGTAAAAGTTACTTGTTTTCAAAATATTTCAAAAACAGAGCAAAGCTTCCACAACATAAATATTTTCATAAATAAATATCTTAAATACGTTTAAACTTAATTTGTTGTTCAAGGACAAGTCATAAGGTTAAAGTGTGGCAATGGATGTGTGCATGTCTAGGATTGGATCTAGGAAGAGCTAGGTACTTAAGCAGTCTAAATGACTCACCTCCTTTTCTCTTGAGTCCTACCTGGTGCGTAGTATCCATTCACTTTAAGCCATAACAAAAAAGTCTTATTTTTCGATGCTTAAACTGTTTTTCTAATAACATGTTTCCGCAACTACAAAAGTTTACAAGGATTCGCAATTTTTCCATAAGATCTTACAAAGTTGTTTCGATTATTACAATGAATCACATTTTGGAAAAAAATAAAGGTTTTATACAAGTTTACCGGTAAAAGTTTCTAAACACTAAGAAGGGTTTTTGATGAAAACATGGTTTTTAAAAAACACCTTAATGTGACACACCAGACTTGGCCGTAACGTCTAGGCCAGGTTTGGGGTGATACAGGGCTTAGGCTCACCTGTTTCTGTAATGGGCTTAGGTCCACCTGACACTGTTTACTATGATGGGCTCAAGCCCAGTCTGATACCATTTTTGTAATGGGCTCAGACCCAGTCTGTTTCTGCATACTACATATCTGACTGTATATGTTACAAGGGATTACACACTGAGTTTATGTAAACTCAACCTTCTGTCTAATTGTGTAGGTAATCCCCAACCTTAGGCGATTTGGAGCCGCGAGGGACTCGGAGGTGGCCATGCAAACTCTGCTTAGTTATTTGGACTTATTCATTTTAAATTATGATATTTGGGTTTATGTTTTGTAATAACGCCATTGGATTTTAATTTACTTTTTTTTTTTTGGGTTTTGCTTATCGTTTTTAAACTGCTAGAGTAGGTAAAATGAGTTTTTAAAATTAACAAATGTTTTCAAGAAAAACACGCGTTTTCAATCTTAAGAATTTCAATAAAAAGGCTTCTGCGATTTTAATCAAATTAAGAGATTAATAAAGATTAATGTGGCAATTGTTTTTCTAACAATTGGTTCGAAAGTATAATAATGAAAATTTTCAAATTTTCTCTGTAACAATTATTATTTGGTTTTAACTTCGGATCGACAAGATCAATTTTTGAAAAGCCTTTGAATCAAAGTTTTCGCTAACTTTAACTATAAATGGGTTTTTAACTTAGAACTCAGCTTCTTTTTGCAAGATCGGTTTGGGTTAATCGTTGCATCTATGTGATACGCCGGATTTGGCCAGAATGTCTGGGCTAGGTTTGGGGTGTTACATGGCCACACTACGAACAGTTGAAATTTAGTACTTTATTTTAATTTATTTTTTGTTACTTTAATTGATTTCTTTTCAAGTTTGGATGTAATAAGGCCTTTCTCCATTTTCGTTTTAATTTTGGGGATTTTGTTACATTTAAGTGTTTAGCCTCTAGGTTTATTTTTCACGTTTTTAAAAAGAAGGCAGCGATTTACAAATCAAACGTAAGTAAGTCAAAGTTTTCAAAGAAAAAGCTTCTACATTAATTGAAACCTAGAAGATTAACAATGATTATAAAATCTGAGGTTTTCAAATAACAACTTAAGGTTTTAAACAATATATGTTTCCACTGGTAACTGTTTTAAACTGAAGTACTCCTCAGACGAGGCCAGTTTTTTAAAATAGACACTTGTTTTGTGAACATTATTTTAAACCACGAATGATCAAACGATGTTAAGGTTTTCCATCAAAATTGAATTTTATGAATCACCCTTCAATGTGACACCACTAGATCCGACCATAACATCTGGGTCGGGTTTGGGATGTTACACGAAACCACTATTTTGACTAGGGTCTAAATCGGGTTGTTACAAGTGGAGAATTCCCTCTTTGCGGTTCCAATCTGGATAAGTGGTCTGCTACTTGATTTTCTACCCCCTTTCGATCTTGAATTTCTAGATCGAACTCTTGAAGTAAAAGTATCCACCGGATCAGTCTCGGCGTAGCGTCTTTCTTGGCAAGTAAATATTTAATTACCAAGTGGTCCGTATAGATAGTCACTTTGTACTTATAAGATAAGATTGAAACTTGTCGAAAGCAAACACAATAGCAAGTAACTCTTTTTCTGTTACCGTGTAATTCAATTGAGATCCTGTTTGAGTCTGATTTGCATAGTAGATGGCATGAAAAACTTTGTTCCTTCGCTTGCCCATGACAGCTCAAATTGTGAAGTCACTTGCATCACACATCAATTCAAATGGAAAATCCCAGTCTGGTGTGATGATTATGGGTGTCGTAACTAATCAACTCTTCACATTGTTGAAAACTCTTAAACACTCCTCATCAAACTTGAACATCATATCCTTCTCCAATAATTTGCACAAAGGTTTTGCAAATTTGGAGAATCTTAGATAGAAACCGGCGTGACCCAAAAAACTCCTAACACCCTTTACAGATGTTGGAGGTTGGAGTTTCTCAATAAGATCTACTTTCGCTTTATCTACCTCGATCCCTTGTCTCGTAATTCGATGCCCTAAAACAATCCCTTCTCGTACCCTGAAATGGCACTTTTCCTAGTTGAGTACTAGGTTTTCTTCTTTACATCGCCTTAGTACCTTGGCTAGATGGGCTAAGCAATCATCATAAGTGTCTCCAAATACTGAAAAATCATCCATAAAAAGTTCTAAATACTTCTCAACCATGTCAGTAAAAATAGACATCATACATCTTTAAAATGTAGTAGGTGCATTACATAGTACCATACGGGCAGGTGAATGTTGTCTTGTGTTGACTTTCAGTGCTACTATAATCTGATTATACCCCGAGTATCCATCGAGAAAACAATAATAGTCTCACCCCGTGAGTCTATCCAGCATCTGGTCCAAGAACGGCAAAGGAAAGTGATCTTTCCGAGTCGCCTTATTTAGCTTCCGGTAGTCTATGCATATTCTCCATCCCATAACCATTCTAGTTGTTAAATCCCTTTTGATTAGCTTCTAGCAAAGCTAAGTCTTCATCCTCCTCTTCATCATTTGGAGGGTCTAATGTTAGAATTCGTTCCAACGGATCCTCAACATAGTTGAGTTCCTTCTCTACTATTAATTCCTCTAAATTGGATACTGTAGAACAATCATCAATTGTGCCAGGAAATCACATAGACTTAAAAACGTTCAATGTTACCTGATCATCCTAGAAACACTTAGTAAGCTCGCCCTTTTGAACATCAATAAGGGTTCTTCTAATTGCTAAGAATGGTCTTCCTAGGATAATTGGCACTTCTTTGTCTGCTTCAAAGTCTAGAATCACAAAGTCAGCAGGAAAGATAAATTTATCTACACGTACCAATATATCCTCAATTTTTCATTCTAGATGTGCTAAGGATCGATTTGCTAATTGAAGTGTAACCGTAGTTAGTCTAGCTTCACGTATCCCTAACTTTCTAAATATTGACATAGCCATCAAGTTGATACTTGCACCTAAGTTACATAATGCCTTACCATAATATGTTGCTCCAACGTTGCAGGGTATGGTAAAACATCCAAGATCTTTTAATTTTAGGGTAAGTTTGTCTTGAAGATATGCACTGCATTCCTTCGTCAAAGCTACCGTCTCAAACTCTCCAAGCCTTCGCTTCTTGGACAGGATATCTTTCATGAACTTGACGTAACTTGGCATTTGCTCAAGTGCTTCAACCAACGGGATGTTGATATGAAGCTACTTGAGTACGTTTAGGAATTTCTTGAATTGAATCTCCTGCTTCTACTTTTGAAGTCTTTGAGGGTAGGGTAGTGGTGGTTTCTTTACTGGAACTGTTACTAGTTGATTTGTCTTCTCTAGCTATTTTGCATCTAACGAAGTTGTTAGTTTATCAGAATTAGCTGGTTCTAAAGTTACCTTGCCGGGTTTTACAGATTTTGGTTCTGGTGAAACTAGAATTTTAACACTTGGTTAAACTTCCTCTAAGTCTTGAGCATCAGCTGGATCCTTTTCATCTTCAATAATGTTATGCTCTATTGTCAACGCTTTGCAATGCTCCTTCCCTGAATTTCTCAGATTCTCCGTATCACTAGGTAAAGCTCTTTGTGGTTGGTTCCTAAGTTCAGTTGCAATCTGGCCCACTTGATTCTCCAAATTGCTTAAAGTGGCATCATTTTTCGCCATGTATGCCTTCAATAAATTCTCTAAGCTATTGGATAACTCAACTTGAGCTGGTTTTTGAACTTGTTAGGGGAAACTAGGGGGCTGGGTTGGTCTAGGTTGGGCGTAATTGTTACTAGTTCCAGCCCCTTAGTTACTCCAAGAAAAATTTGAGTGATTTCACCATGATGGGTTATAGAAATTGGATTGCAGTCCTTGCCTTCCTCGATTTTGGTTCTGGTTACTTATGTAGTACATGGATTCTGGGTTCGATGGAAATTTTTCAAACAAATGCACTTCCCCATAATAGACATAGGCTATATTCTCAAATTGATTAAGTGGTTGTACTACAAAACTATTAGACCCATTAGTAGTATGATTTTTAAGCATTGAGGATATTGATGATACTTGAGATGCGAGTGAAGTAAGGGCATCTAATTCATGTATTCTAGCAACTCATCTTTCGGATACTGCTCGATTGGTTGGCCATTGATAATTATTACTGGCAATCCTCTCGATGATTTCGTAAGCCTCATTGTAAGAATTAGAAAGGAGAGCACCGTTAGTAGAAGCGTCCACTACTACCCTTGTGTGAGCATTGAGACCATTATAAAATGTCTCAAGTTGGATTCAATGTAGGATTCCATGATGAGGGCACTTTCGTAATAACTCTTTGTACCTTTCCCATGCCTCATACAAGTACTCATTATCCATTTGTTGGAAGGCAGTTATCTCGTTCCTCAACTTAGCATTCTTGCTAGGCGGGAAATACTTTATGAGAAATCTTTCTGCTAACTCTTGCCATATGGAAATTGAGTTTGGTGGCAATGAGTTCAACCAGGCTCGAGCTCTGTCCCTTAGCGACTATGGGAATAGCTTCAATTGTAATGCATCTTTGGGTACTCTGACTAACTCGAAAGAGTCGCTCACTTCCATGAACAATCTCAAGTGCAGGTGAGGGTTTTTGCTAGCCCACTGTCTGAAGCATTTGGATCATAACTGGCTTCAGCTCGTATTGTTGTGCCTCGATTTTGGGTCTTCTAATACCTAGATTAAGATCATTAAATACTGGCACAACATATTGTCTTAAGGCTCTATCCCTATCATTAGCAATAAGAATAGGATTTTGAGCAAGGTTTGCTCTATTTCCTTGAGTCGGATTTTCAAAATTCATCTCCTTGGTCCTTCTCTAATTTGCTTGTCTTATTCACTCTCGAAAAGTTTGCTCAATCTTAGGGTCTACAGGGAGTAAGTCAATAATTAGGTCAATACTCATAAACACCTGAAATAATCACAGAAAAATTAATTAAGTTAAAAATTAAATAGAAAAATAAACCAACATGCAAACTAACAAATTCACAAATATTGATTTTTCAAAACAGTCGTTGACAACGACGCCAAAAACTTGGAATGACGGAAATGTGCAAATTGCTTCTTTTATTTTATTGCTTGTGCAAGGTAAGTGGTGGATCCCAAGTGAAACTCTGTAGGAGGGGGTTTGAAGTGCCCAGGGTATTGGATCAAGGAGTGATAAGGGGAGAAAAGTTAGGAATTTTTGAATAGGAGCAAGAGTTGGCCGACTAGAGGACTTTGGAGAGGCAAGTTCGGCTAGGGACCTTAGGCTTAGGCATTTTCGGCAATTGGGGGGTAGGTGCCAATTTCTTTTGGTGGTTAGCCTTTGGGATTTGACAATTTGTGGTCACTTTCTTTTGCCGAATCGGTATAGTGCCCTTTGTTTTTCTTTTTCTTCCTCTTTCATGTTCTAAAAACCGAAAACTAGATCCCTACACCCTCCTTGTGCCGAATTGTGCAAAGAACCAAACCTTTCATCTCTTTTCTTCTCAAGCTGAATACACCATCTTCTTCTCCTCATTTTTATTTTCCCTGTTGGTTAGTTTGACTCACTTAAGACCCTCTTGGCTGATTTCCCCAAAAAGCTGAAACCCAAACCATTTGACACACATCTAGTCGATTTCTCCCTTAACCAAATCTTTCTAATCTTTATTTGAAAGCAAACCGAAATCTCTTCCCAACCTCTTCTCTTTTCTCTCATCTTCTTTGCTCCCAAAAATCGAAAATTTAATTCTTTTTAGTGACCTCTTCTCAATCAAAACCTTCTCTTTTCTTTCTGTGGATTCGTTCAACCTTTTTGATCTATTCTTGGGATTTGGTTAAGAGAAGGGTAGATCTGGGATTAGATGGGTGGAAATAGCATCTAGCAACTGTGAAATCGATCTAGCAAATTAAGTCAGTGGTAAGTATTCGAGTCCTTTCTCTTGAATTCTTGTGATTTATGAAAAGCCAAAAACCCTAACCTTCCTGGGTGGAATCGGTTTTGATTTCTTTTGGGGAGAAATATCCATTGAGCCTTTTTCTGTTGGATCTCATGTATGTTAAGGGTGGTAAAGGGGCGATCTAGCAAGAGCAGTGGAGGCTAGGACCATTGAAGCACTCTAGATCTAGATCTAGAGGTTTGAATCGACAAAGGTAAGTGTTGGTGCTGCCCTATTGTGGTCGAATAGGTATGTAAAGTTGATATCGGTTATTGAATTGGATTTTTGTTGACATATGGATAAAATGATTGTAGGCAAATCGTTCGAGGGACTTCTAAGTATATCGCAAACAGGTGTGTAATCGACACCCTCTAGTATTTTAGATCGACAAAAGCTGAAAAGCCAAAATGCCAAAATTTCGGCATTTCGAGGGCTTGCGAGTGTGTGAGCGCTCATGGGTCAGTTGGAAATGGTAAAGTTAGTAATCACAATCTTTAAGACTGTTGTGTGCACGTATTCATGCATTTGGTGGTTTTGGGCCTCGAAGGGCTAAATTTCGGCCCAATGGGCTTACGGGCCCATATGGGTGAAATCGAGCGGTAAGTATATTCTGGTAATCTGGTTATTAGATCTACTAAGACAAGTGGGAAATTTGGGCTTAGTGGGCCACAGTAGCTTGTGGGCTCTGTCGGGCCTATTAGGGGGTTTTAGGGCCGATGACTCTGTAGTAATGAAATGGGCTAATTAAGTTACCTAGATGACGATAGGTCAGTAGTAGACTGTAATGAGCATGAAACCCTTAAATTTGGAAATTTTACTGAAATACCCCTTAAGGGTGGGAATTAATGTTTTACCCCTAGGTGCTAAAAGACCATTTTACCCCTAGGGTTAAGTTGACTGGTTTGCATGCTATTATATCTAATGCTCTGTATGTCATGTCTTATTATATTCTGTTGCATGGGGTTGGGTTATTATCATGGAGGAAGTGCTAAAGTGGCAATGCCACGTATTCTGCTTAGAGGCTCTACCTCATATTACTGTTCTGGTGGCTTGGCCACAATATCTAATTAAGCAGCTGTGCTACAACTATGGTGTGTAGGGCTGGGTGGGTTGAGTTATTCCCCACATGGTGTGTAGGGCTGGTACGGGTGGTGTGTAGGGCTGGATTGGGCTTGCGCTTTACATACATGCATAATACACTGATCTGTTACTGTAATGGGCCTAAGGCCCACACTATTTTCTGAATAGGGCTAAGGCCCAGTTATCACAGTATCTGAATAGGGCTTAGCCCCAGTCTGAGCTTGAACTGATCTTTGACTCTGGTTGGGTTAGCTTACACACTGAGTTTTCACCAACTCACCCCCTTTCTTTCCATCTATACAGGTGAACCCCAACCTTAGAGGACTTGGAGCTGCGAGGGATTCGGAGTGGCCACGTGAACTATTTTTCCTGGCTTTATATTTCCTAAATTTACCTTATTTTAGTATTCTTTTATTTTTGGGTTTTAAACTGTAATAAGGCTACTCGGTAATTATTTTTATTTTGGTTTTTACTTATTCATTTAGTACTTGTTTAAGATGATAGTTTAGTCTGCGCGGATTTTTAATTCAAATTTAACAAATGTTTTCAAAATATACTTTACGCGATAAATGGGTAACCAAATAGCCACGACTCTACAACAATATCTTTTAAGAAGTAAACTTCAACTGAGAGTGGATAGGGTTTTTACAAACTAAATAAATTTCTATTTTACAAAATAAATGAGTTGGTTTTGCCAAGTCAACCTAAGGATTATTAATAGAAGAACAAAGCGTAATTAACTGTCCATGTGACACATCAGATCTGGCCATAACGTCTAGGCCGGGTTTAGGGTGTTACACATAGCACATCTTTTGTACGTATTAGAATTGGATGCACAATCTCATACTCACTCATTTTCTTGGAATGCCCGTTGAACCATTCGAAATCAATAAGGATACACAGAATACCCAGAAAGATCGTACAATGCCAACGTCACTAACATGGTCATACATGTAATCAGATATTGATGCTACTGTTTCAGACAGGGTTTTACACGAAGTTAAATACGGTGTCGATGTCCTTGACATGGTCTTACACATAACTCTTAGATCGATGCCAATGTCGATGTGGTTTTACACGTAAACAGATATCGGATCCTATGTCATGACATATGTAACATAACTATTCCTTAGGTTCAGATGAGGCTTTTCGGACGTCGTCACATACTCGAAACATTCTCGGATTTCACATATGCATCTCCCATAATCATTCATCACAACTAAATTATATATATAAGCATGAACAAATCAATTTAAGCACATTTATTTCTATATAGACTTACCTCGTACGGATTCGAAAGGTAACAATCGGCTATTCAACGACTTTCGACTTTCCCTGATCCAATTTCATTTTCTTTATTTCTTGATCTAAATAAATTCAAATTTAGCTCTTTTATTCACCAAATCATTCAATTTAATCGAAAAACATATAATTAGAACATTTTACACTTAAGCCCCTACAGTTTCACATTTTGACATTTTAGTCCCTAATTCACAGAATAATCAAATTCACACTATTTCCTTAGAAAAGTGCCTAGCTGAATTTATATAGTATTCAATTAAGTACTTATATCACATTTATTTCACAAATTAGTCCTCCAAAATATTATTTTTCACAATTTAGCCCAAATAACTCAATTTTATCAAAATTTCTAGGCAAAATATATTAATCTCACCCATATCTTTCATATAACATCAATAGTCATCACCAAGCTCATAAAATCATCAATGGCACATTTCATTATCTTCAATAAAAATAGAAATTCTGACATGGGCTTTGTAGTAGGCTAAGCAACGATCACAAAAACGTAAAAATTATCAAAAACTAACCAAAACACATACCTTAATCAAGCAAGATTATAGCCGAACCCTAGCAATTCTTTTTCTTTTCTTTTTCTATGTATTTTTGGTAATGGATGAGCAATATGTCTTATTTTCACACTTTTGTTTTATTAATTAACACATAAATTTCAAATTACCTATATACCATTAATGAATCATTAAAAATCAACATGAAATTCATGGTCATAAATGTCCATTAACTTTTTAATGGCATAATAGCTTTATAAGGACTTTCAAAAATGCAAATAATAACAATTTAATTCATAAATATAAAGAATGCCACTTTTTACTCATCTTGCGCTTTAGTCCTTTTTACAAATTAAGCACACAAACAGACAAATTAATTCGCAGAAATTTCTCAGAGGCTAATTCACAAATCATAGAAACCAGAAATAATATTAAAATATTTTCAAACTTGGATAAGTGGTCTCGAAAACACTATTCTGACTAGGGTCTAAACTGGGCTGTTACAGAAAATACCTAAGGGGGAGAATTGTAACAGCCCGAATTTGGGCATAGTCAGAACAGTTGTTTCGAAACCATAAATATGAGGTCAAAGAAATTATTTCTAATATTATTTTATGTGTTATAGCATTTTTATAAGGGTGCATGAAAATTTTGGTGAATTAATTTATGCGATTGGTAGCTTAATTGTGAAAAATGACTAAACCGCATAAAGGGCAAAAGTTGTAATTTACTAGTAAATTGTGTTAAATAGCTAGAGAGTCATGATTGGGGTCTTTAAAGAGCAAAGAAACCTTTTAAAATATGATGGCCGGCTATGGTGAGACAATGAAATAGAAAAGTCAAATTTTTTGTGGTATTAAGTGACCTATTTGATTAGAAATAGAATGAAAAGATCATAGCTTCATTTTTTTTCATTTCTTCTTCTTCACACCACTGAAAATATTAGCCTAAGGGGAAATTTTGAAGCTTGAAACTTTCAGCCACTAAGCTCTCTCATAAGTAAGTGATTTTCAATACTTTCTTGATGATTTTTACATTTTTGGGACCCTTGTAGCATGAGCTATCTATTGAGGGGACTATTTTGCAAAATGATAGGAGGTCTAAGGTTTTTCCATGAAAGTTTTCATGTGGTTTGCTAAACTTTTATGGAAGAAAATGAATCATAGTTGTTAAATAAACAACTTTTGAGAAAGGATGATTATGGAAAACACCTAAAATGGACCTAGTTGTAAAGTTGGAAAATTTTGCATTAAATGCATGAAATAATGGAAATTAGGGGACTGCCATATGAGTAAAAAGGGTTCGGCTAAGCATAAGAAATGAAGAAATTCAATAAAAATTGATTTCTGAGCTTAGGGGTAAAATGGTCAATTTGTGAAAGCTTGGGGGCAAAATGGTCATTTGCCATATTGTGAATCTTTGATTGTCTAAGTTAATATAGTGATTAAATTAGTGAATTTTTATTCATTTTAGATCACGAAGTGTGAAACCCAAACCTAGACCGGGGGGAAGCCAAGCTAGTGGATTGAATCGAATTATCCGTCTACATTTTGTATACCGAGGTAAGTTGTAGGTAAATAATGCAACTTTTTCTATAATCATGCATGAGTAAAATGATTAATTGTGATTATGAGTTAGGCATAAGAGCATTTATTTAGTATTAAATGATAAATTATGATTTTAAGTAATGAAATTATGAGAATCTATGTGATAGAACCTGGTTGAACCTTAAGAATAGATTGGATATTCATGTCATGATACTAGGGACGATACGAGAGCCAATGTAAGACCATGTTTAGGACATAGCATCGGCCTCATCACATGTCAGTGTAAGACCATGTCTGGGACATGGCATCGCCGTTGATGCGAGTACTAGTGTAAGACCATGTTTAAGACATGGCATCGACCTCGACATGCAAGCTAGTGTTGGATTCGAGTTTGAGAGCTTCTACTACTTCTATTGCCAATGTTGGAAATGTCCGATCCAAACGACCTGAATGTAAACATTATGGTAAAAGACATTCAGGAGTTGTAGACTGAATGACCGAGCTTGCTTCAGATCTAGATCTATGGATCATCTTGTTTGAGATAGTCCTGAGCCTGTGGAATTAGAGATTGAACAGAATCTGAGATCGAGTAATACTTTAGCTAGAGGTAGACCTTTAAAAAATGTAGGAAATGTGAATGGTAGCCAGATAGCTACGAAAGATACTGCTATTCGATCTAAGGCCAGAGCACCAGCCAAGGCCTACGCTATCCGAGCTCGAGAGGAAGCTTCATCTCCAGATGTGACTATGATTTTTGAATTAGCCTCTGTGAAATTTATTTGAATTAATTTGTCTGTTTGTGTGCTTAATTTGTAAAAAGGACTAAATCACAAAATGAGTAAAAGTGGCATTCTTTATATTTATGAATTAAATTGTTATGATTTGAATTGTTGAAAGTCCTTATAAGGCTATTATGCCATTAAAAGGTTAATGGACATTTATGACCATGAATTTCATGTTGATTTTTAATGATTCATTAATGGTATGTAAGTAATTTGTAAATTATGTGTTAATTAATAAAAAAAACTTTGGAAATAAGCCATATTGCTCATCCATTGCCAAAAATACATAAAAAAAAAAGAAAAGAAAAAGAATTGCTAGGGTTCGGCTATAATCTTGCTTGATTAAGGTATGTGTTTTGGTTCGTTTTTTTTATAATTTTTATGTTTTTGTGATCGTTGCTTGGCCTACTACAAAGCCCATGTCTCAATTTCTATTTTTGTTGAAGATTATGAAATGTGCCTTGAAATTTTGCCTTGAAATATATGAGTGAGATTAATATATTTTGCCTTGAAATTTTGATAAAATTGAGTTTTTTGGGCTAAATTGTGAAAAATAATATTTTGGAGGACTAATTTGTGAAATAAATGTGATATATGGACTTAATTGAATACTATAGAAATTCGGGTAGGCACATGTCTAAGGAAATAGTGTGAATTTTATAATTCTGTGAATTAGGGACTAAAATGTCAAAATGTTAAATTGTAGGGCTTAAGTGTAAAATGCTCTAATTATATATTTTTGGATTAAATTGAATGATTTGGTGAGTAAAAGGGCTAAATTTGAATTTATTTAGATCAGGAAATAAAGAAAACGGAATTGGATCGGGGAAAGTTGAAAATCGTTGAATAGTCGATTGTTACCGACCGAATCCGTACGAGGTAAGTCTATATACAAATAAATGTGTTTAAATTGATTTATTTATGCTTATATATATAATTGAGTTGTGATGAAAGATTATGGGAGATGCATATGTGAAATCCAAGAATGTTTTGAGTATGTGACGACGTCCGAAAAGCCCCGTCTGAACCTTAGGAATAGTTAGGATACATATGTCATGACATAAGATTCGATATCTGTTTACGTGTAAGACCACGTCTAGGACATTACATTGATCTAAGATTTACATGTAAGACCATGTTAGGGACATTGGCATCGTATTTAACTTCGTGTAAGACCCTATCTGAAACAATGGCGTCGATATCTGATTACATGTAAGACCACATCAAGGACGTTGGAGTTGTACGATCTTTCTAAGTATTTTGCATATCCTTATTGATTCCAAATGGTTCAACGGGCCTTTTTAGAAAATGAATGAGTATATGAATGTGCATCCGATTCCGGTACGTATGAGAAATGTGCTATGTTTGAGATTGGAAGGTAGTATATGTTCAATTATGAACCTAAGATATTTTATATGTGACATGAGTATAATTGTGTTAAATGCAATTGAGATGTGTGATTCATGTGAGCTATATAAGAAATGTGGACTTATAATGGTATTTTGTTGTGAGCTAATTGAATAAATGGAGATATGAATGTGTTATTTGATTAATTTATTTGTATATGGCTTACTAAGCTCTTTGTAGCTTACTTTGTATGTGTTTGCTTTTTTTTATAGATATCGAAGCTACCAAAAGTTCGGGGATCATCGAGGATCATCACCACACTATCTAGACTTATTTTGGTACATTTTGAATGTATAGATGTTGAATTATGGCATGTATAAGCTAGATAAGTTTGAATATGTTTTGTGATGTATATAAGTTATGCCATGTGATATGGCAAACTAAGGATTGTTCAAGTTAGACTTTGGTATGTTTTTATGGTGTTTATAAAGCCAATAGAAATATGGTTATTTTGGAATATGTTTGGGTGTGAATATGGTAAGTTTTGTTATGAAATGGAATGTTGTATGGTTGTGCTATGGAACATATGGTATGGATAAGATTTGGCTTGTGATTTGGTTTGAATTAGCATAGTCATTGAGAATGATTTCAAATGAGGTTTTTATGGCATGAAATATGGGTATTTTGAGTATGTTTTGGCTTGAAATTATAGGTATAACTGTATTGGTTTTTGACTTGTAGGGATGAGCCAAAATGGGTGGCAAAATTGGCTTTTCAAATGGCCTATTTTTGTCGACATGATCATAGACACGGACGTGTGTCTCAGGCGTGTGCGACACACGGTCATAGTACACTGTCGTGTGTCCCCTAGGATACCCTTCGAATTAAGTCAGTATACCCTATAGGAATGACACAGCCTAGGCACACGGGTGTGTCTAGTGGCCATGGCTAGTCACATGGGCGTGTGACCGGCTGTGTGCACAAGTCAGTAGCTCCCTTAATTTTCACACGGCCGAGCACACAGACGTGTCTTGTGGCCGTGTGAACAAGTCAGTATGTAAGCCCTGTTTTGCCACGGCCTAGACACATGGGCATGTCTGGTAGCTGTGTGAGGCATAAAGTCTGACCGCGCGGGCGTGTGACCTCAACAGCTTTGAAAAATGTTTAAGTTTCAAAAAATTTTCTAAGTGTTCAGTTTAGTCCCTATCTTTTTCTAATGCATGTTTAAGGTTTCAAAGACCTTCATAAGGGACTTATTGATGATGTTTGATATTAATATGATGTTGATGATAGAGAATTGTCTATAAAATTTCTGATTTGCCCGGTAATGCCTTTAGCCCTAGTCCGGTGATGGATACAGGTTAGGGGTGTTACATGTTGTGCATCGGTTTCTGGTCTCTTTAAGCTCATGGATGTAACAACCCGATTTAGGGCCTAAACAGAATAGTGGTTTTGGGACCACAAATATGAAGTAGAAATATTGATTTTATGATTGTTTTCAGGTCTATAGTATGATAAAATGCATGTGTGAAAATGTTGTTAAGAAATTTTATCGATAAAGTGTCCAATTTGGCTATTAGGACTAAATTGCAAAAGTTGCAAAGTATATATTCTAGAAGCTTTGGGTGCTTAATTGTTATGAATTTGTAAATTGGAAGTCCTTAATTAGCGATTAGACTATTATATCTCATGATGGACAAAAATAAATATGGAAGGGTAAAATTTCAAAGAAAGGCTAAGGGCATTTTGGTCATTTGGTTAATAAAAGAATAAAAAAGGAAAAAATCAAGTCAAAATTTGTGTTCATCTTCCTTACCTTGGATGAAACTTTGAAGGACACCATAGCTAAGGTTTCTTCAACTTTCAAGCTTGATAGTAAGTGCCTCCTAGCCCTGTTTTTAATGCTCTTTTCATTTTTGAAGTCATTATCACCCAATTTACCTATTTCTACCATTGTTTTGAAGTAGGGTTCATGTTTAAAATTTTACCCATGTTAGACATGCATGTATTTTGATGTCTAATGGTAGAATATGAAAGTTAGTTGTGTGATAAATGACTTTTGCTAGGTGATTTTCGATAAAAATATAAAAAAGGACTTATTTGCAAAAGTTGTAAAATATGTGTAGAAATATGTGAGAAAATAAAAAATATGGGCTGATATTTATATGTATAAGGTTCGGCTAGGCTTGGGTTTTGAGAAAAATGAATACATTTCATTTTACTAGCCTAGGGACTAAAGTGTAAATAAGTGAAAGATTAGTGGCAAAAACATAATTTTTCCAAAATATGATTTTTTGACCAAATTGAAAAATGTGAAAATTAAACGAGCTAAATTTCTTATAATAGATCAAGAAAGACGAGGTTCTGACTTAGATCGAGGCCAGAACAAGGTTGTGGACTAAATTGCAATATTAGCAATTATTTTGTACCGAGGTAAGTTTGTATGTAAATAATGCATTGTTAATTTATGTTTATATGCTTTTATATTGTATGACTTTTGTAAATGACCCATATGATGTATTGACAAAGTTTCAATAAGTGTGAAAGAGAAATATCGATTGAACCTTAGGAATAGAATAGGATACAAGTGACATGTCACTAGGACTTTAAGTGTGATTATGTAATTGTGTGATTCCAAGTGCTGGTCTTCTACGTCCTACCGGTGGCTAGATACTCCAGCATGTGTTGCAGATATCTATCAACCTAGCTGAGCAGCACTGGGTAGCTACGTCCCGACTGTTTGCTTGTGTGACTAGCTCGAGAACGAGCATATATGTGAAATGTGATAATAGGTAGCTTTGGCTACATATATGTGGCATGTATGTGCATGCTTTCTGAGTATTCGTTAATATTTTAAGTGTTCAACGGGAATAATAAAGATGTGAAAATATGTGTTTGTATGCTGATATGATACAGGTGTGTACGTGAAATTCCTAAATACGAATTCAATAAGTGATGATTCTATGGTAAGGTTGTACTTGAGTAAGTAAGCTTATGTGATTTCGTTGATCAACGTATTATCTTTCATTATATGAAATTGCATGGTTGTTATGGGGTTTAAATGTTTATTATTTGCATATAAACTTACTAAGCCTTTTAACTTACTCCATTTACTTTCCCTTATCTTATAGTGTCACCAAGCTAGCTTGGGATCGGGACTTGTCGAAGGCTCTTATCATACTAACAAAGACATTATTGTAGGGTATAATGATCTTAAAATTTTGGAAGTATGGCATGTATAGGGACTTGGTCATTTTGTATATGTGTCATATTTGCTTTGACTAGGGTGTTGGCCTATAATGATATGATAACCATTTTGTATAAGGTCATCAAATATTGGTTACATTTATAATCATGTGATGATGCATTTCATGGATATGGTAATTTGCATGATTTGGGTTCGTGAATATGTGATTGTTTAAGTATGATAGATATGGCATGTGAGATATGTGTTAAGGTATTGATTGTGGACATCATGGTTGCATTAAGTATGTTATGATATGTGCCTTGAATGGGTATAAGTGTTTTTGAGTTTCAGTGTGGCAATTGGCTTGGTAAATGACCTATATATTGTCCCCACTGATAGACACACGGGCGTGTGTCTAGGCCATGTGTGACATACGGTCAGCCCCAGTGGTGTGTGGATAGGTCGTGTGTCACCTGCATCTTTAAAATATGGAGTGAAAATAGTACACAGGCTAAGAGACGGTCATGTGTCTTGCCCGTGTGAAGGACATGGTCTCAAACACGGCTGTGTGACACGGTTGTGTGAAATTTGCACCTATTTTTGTGATATTAATTTTCCACATGGCCTAGTGACACGAGCATGTGCCTTGGCCGTGTGACATTCAAATGTTGATGATATCATAAACAGAGAGTTAGACGGGGTAGGGACAAGAGCATGTAAGACCACACGGGCGTGTCCCATAACCACACGGGCGTATGACCCCTATGTAGTGGAAATTATTTATGTTTTTGAAAAATTCTCTAACATTCTCGGTTTAGTCCCGACAACTTTCAATGTATGTTTTGGGCCTTGTAGGCTTGTATTACGGACGATATGATCGAATGTGAATGGTTTTAATTTGGATGCATATTTATGACCCAAAAATATAGGTTTATTCATGTGATAAGTCCTGTAATGCCTTCTGCCCTGTTCATTCATGTGATAAGTCCTGTCATGCCTCATGCCCTGTTCTGGCATTGAATACGAGTAAGGGGTGCTACATTTAGTGCTATCAGAGCTATGGTTTAGTCAATTCTTGGACTAACCTAATGTGTGTGTGAGTCGAGCTATACATGCCATACATAACTACAGATAGTGTGATGACTCCTAACAATTTAAATTGTGTTTTTTTTATAGTAATTGGATCCCAATCGAGCCGTAGCTGATGACATTAACAGTGATGCGCTGGCTCCCGCCTAAAGGATTGCGCCACCCGATAGTAGGTATGTGACAACTAGTCAAGGAGGAGAGACTAGGGAAGCCTTTCTCCATATGATGAATGAGTGGTATTCGGAGTTTGTTCGAGCACATCTGAATGCTCAACCTCCCCCATCTCCTCCTATTCCTCAACCGGTTCCCATAGCTCCCCCAGTTACAGAAATGGTAATACTGAATAAGCCTCCTGTTGATAAGATCTGAAAGTACAGGGCCAAAGAATTTAGGGCTAGTGTAAATGATGATCCCAAGAGGGCAGAATTCTAGCTTGAAAACACTATTCAAGTATTTGATGAGCTTTCTTATACACCAGATGAGTGTTTGAAATGTACAATATCACTTTTGAGGGATTCAGCATATCATTGGTGGAAGACTTTAGTATCAGTAGTACCAAAAGAAAGAGTCACTTGGGATTTCTTCCAAGAGGAATTCTGAAAGAAGTATAGAAGTCAGCGGTTTATTGATCTGAAACGCAAAGAGTTCTTAGAGGTGAAGCAAGGCCAAACGACTGTATCTGAATACGAGCGAGAGTTTGTTAGACTTAGTAAGTATGCTCAAGAATGTGTTTCCAAAATGGCTATCATGTGTAAGAGGTTTGAAGATGGGTTGAATGAAAATATTAGACTGTTTGTTGGAATTTTAGAGCTGATAGAATTTGTTGTGTTAGTCAAACGAGCTTGTAAAGCGAAAGAGCTATGTGAGGAAAAGAGAAAATTTGAGCTTAAGACTAGAGATTTGAGAAAGAGACCAATGAGTAAGTCATTTTGGTCTTCGTCAAAGAAATTAAGAGATATGCACTTTCGTTTGAATGTTTCCGCTAGGAATCCTAGCATAGATCGTGGGAAGGAATATTAGAGTTCTAAAGCCCGAACTGCATCTATAGCGAGCATTGGTAATGTTAAATCTGGAAGGCCTGATGCCAACACTGTGGTAGGACACATACCGGTGAATGTTGGATGATCAACCGAGCTTGTTTTAAATATGGCTCCCAATACCATTTTATTAAGGATTGCCCTGAAATATAACATTAATTTCATGTAATTCATATAACTCTTGTGCTAGTTCATATCAACTCAATAACTTGTGGCAGATTTGTGCCCGTTGAACCACTTAGAATATCGTTAGATACATGGATGGCACACACAAAGTGTACTAAGCGGTAATCTATCAATTCCTCTACATATATGCTCTTTCGAGCTATAAACGGTAAGCTCCTCCTGAGCTGAAACAGCAGTAAACTCAAATGAGCTGAGAAACAGTAGGCTCTTGCGAGCTGAAATATCGGTAGGCTCATATGAGCTGTGGTGAGTCCGCAACACATGCAGGATCTCAACCAAATCGGTAACCCTAATGACATGTCACTTGTATCCTACGAATTCCTAAGGTTCAAACGAGGCTCGGTATTCATTGGGCTTTGTCAATTAGGCATTCAATAATCATGTAATTCATTTTCTCAATCTACATCCATACATTTCAAATAAGTACATATACAAATACTTAATTCTAATTATACGAACTTACCTCGTATTCAAATGACGAATTTTCTCGTCTACTTGATAACCTTGCATTTTCCACGACCTAATTTCGATATTTGCTTTTCTTGATCTATATATAACCAAATTTAACTTATTCAAGTATCATTCTATTCAATTTAGCCCAAATTTTACATTTTGGAAAAATTACACTTTTGCCCCTAATATTTTAACTTCTTTTCAATTTAGACCTTATCACATGAAAATGCAAATTCATTCAATTTAGCCTTAACCCAAGCTAGCCAAATACCATCTAAGCTTATAGCAGCCCATATTTTTAATTTATTCACACATTTAACCACACAATTTTCACATTTCTCAATTTAATTCCTAATTGACATTTTCACTAAAAATTACTTTACAAAACTTGATAATCTAAAAAAAAAGGATGCATTTTCCTTCATAAAACATCAAAACACATGCTTATTCATCAATGGAAAAACCGTAAACCTTTAACAATTTCATGAATTAGTCCTTGGGCTAGCTAGATTAGGCTGCAATGTTTCCAAAAACATAAAAATCATTAAAAACAGAACAAAAACCATACCTAAATGAGAAATAGAAGCTTGGCCGAATGAAAACTCTAAAATGGCTTCTTTTCTCCTCAAAAAATTTGGTGGAGAAGATGAATGAATAAAAAATTTGTTTTGTTTTATTTAATTTACGTTTTCATTACTAAATTACCTAATTAACCTTATTACTAAATCAAAATTTCCATAATGCCAAACCAATATCATCCACTATCTAATTAATGGCCTATTTTCCACATAAGGACATCTACTTTAAGGTTCTATAGCTATTAGACACTTTTAGCTAATAGAACTCAAGTTTTACACTTTACGCGATTTAGTCATTTTTTATCAAATTGAACATTTAAACGATAAAATTTCTTAACGAAATTTTCACACAATCAAACTATCATGCTATAGACCTCAATTTAATAATAAAATAAATATTTCAACCTCAATTCAGTGGTTCTAAAACCACTATTCTGATTGGACCAAAAATCGGGCTATTAAATACAGGGACTGTGAAAAGAATTATTTATGAATGCAACTTAAAACACTTTAGTGAAGAAAAATATTTCGATTTGAGGAGGTGATTAAAAACTAAGATTTTAACTAAGAAAAAGAAAATAAAAGTTCCAATGCACGATTTCAAAAGATGATTTTAATCAAGATGACATAATTGTGTTAAATTAATTACATTTATTAACTTAGAATTATTAAACTCATGTTTATGTTGTTATGAATAAATTCCCGGCAACTTGTTAATTTTCTAACTTATGAACATACTTACCAACCAAAATCCATTTATCTATTGACTATATCTCTATGTCAATTCAACCAATTAAACAAATTTTCATAAGCAAATGTGTTAATGCACATACATACTTATGAAATTAGAATAATCTCTTGTACAGATCTCTATGTGAATTCAAAAAATTAATTCAATCTTATAAGCACATAAAAGATCACGTGAGGTAACAATGTATTTCTACCTTGAAACAGTTTAATCATAATAATCTTGCAAGTTATGAAGGCTAGTGTATCATTAGATACCATTGCTAATTTAACCCTCAGCTACCTTAGATGATCAAACATGCACTGATTAAGTAATGTGTCAATTAATTACAATTTCAATCCATTTAAATAATTAATTCATTAGTTACCTTACAATTGTAATGCAAGAATAACTTAGTCAAGGTTTTACTTAATCAAACATCTTACTGAGGCCTATAACAACATAAACACAATTTTACGTGATTGGGAGCTTAATTGCGAAAAATGACTAAATCACATAAAGGGCAAAAGTTGTAATTTACTAGTAAATTGTGTTAAATAGCTAAAGATTCATGATTTGGGGTCTTTAAAGAGCAAATAAACCATTTTAAATATGATGGTCAGCCACAGTGAGACAAAGAAATAGAAAAGTCAATTTTTTGGTGGTATTAGGTGACCTATTTGACTAGAAATAGAATAAAAAAAATCATAGTTTCATTTTTTTTTCAATGCCTTCAATAAATTCTCTAAGCTATTGGATGACTCAACTTGAGCTGGTTTCTGAACTTGTTAGGGGAAACTAGGGGGTTGGGTTGGTTTGGGTTGGGCTTAAGTGTTACTAGTTCCAGCCCCTTGGTTACTCCAAGAAAAATTCGGGTGATTTCACCATCATGGGTTATAGAAATTGGATTGCAGTCCTTGCCTTCCTCGATTTAGGTTCTGGTTACTTATGTAGTAGATGGATTCTGGGTTCGATGGAAATTTTGCAAACAAATGCCCTTCCCCACAATAGACATAGGCTATATTCTCAAATTGATTAGGTGGCTGTGCTACAAAACTATTAGGCCCGTTAGTAGTAAGATTTTTAAGCATTGAGGATATTGATGATACCTGAGATGCGAGTGAAGTAAAGGCATCTAATTCATGTATTCCAGCAACTCATCTTTCAGATGTTGCTCGATTGGTTGGCCATTGATAATTGTTGTTGGCGATTCTCTTGATGATTTCATAAGCCTCATTGTAAGACTTAGAAAGGAGAGCACCGTTAGCAGAAGCGTCCACTTCTATCCTTGTGTGAGCATTGAGACCATTGTAAAATGTCTCAAGTTAGATGCAACGTGGGATTCCATGATGAGGGCACTTTCGTAATAACTCTTTGTACCTTTCCCATGCCTCATACAAGGACTCATTATCCATTTGTTGGAAGGGAGTTATCTCGTTCCTCAACTTAGCATTCTTGTTAGGCGGGAAATACTTTATGAGAAATCTTTCTGCTAACTCTTGCCCTATGGCAATTGAATTTGGTGGCAATGAGTTCAACCAGGCTCGAGCTCTGTCCCTTAGCGAATATGGGAACAGCTTCAATTGTAATGCATCTTTGGGTACTCTGACTAACTCAAAAGAGTCGCTCACTTCCATGAACAATCTCAAGTGCAGGTGAGGGTCTTTGCTAGGCATTCCACTAAATTGGCCCACTGTCTGAAGCATTTGGATCATGATGGGCTTCAGCTCGGATTGTTGTGCCTCGATTTCGGGTCTTCTAATACCCAGATTAAGATCATTAAATACTAGCACGACATATTGTCTTAAGGTTGTATCCCTATCATAAGTAATACAGATAGGATTTTGAGCAGGGTTTGCTCTGTTTCCTTGAGTCGGATTTTCAAAATTCATCTCGTCGGTCCTTCTCCAATTTGCTTGTCTTCTTCACTCTCGAAAAGTTTGCTCAATCTTAGGGTCTACAGGGAGTAAGTCAATAATTTGGCCAATACTCATAAACACCTGAAATAATCACAAAAAAAATTAATTAACTTAAAAATTAAACAGAAAAATAAACCAACATGCAAACTAACAAATTCAGAAATATTGATTTTTCAAAATAGTCACTGACAACGACGCCAAAAACTTGGAACGAGGGAAATGTGCAAGTGTACACAATCGCAACAAGTAATAAAGTGACAAGTAAATGTCGAGTTATCGTACCCACGGGGACAGTAAAAGAATTATTTATGAATGTAATTTAAAACACTTTGGTGAGGTAAAAATAATTTGTTGAAAAGAGTGATTAGAAACTATGGTTTAAAAGTAAGTAAAATAAATAAAAGAAAAAAATAAAAGTTCTAATGCACGATTTCAAAATATGAATTTAATCAATATGGCTTACTTGTGTTAGATTAATTTCACTTCTTACCTTAGAACTATTAAACTTATGTTCATGCTATTATAAATAATTTCACGGCAACTCGATAATTTGCTAACTAATGAACATACTCTCCTACAAAAATCTATTCATCTCTTAACATATCCCTATGTTAATTTAATCGATTAACAGATTTTAATAAGCTGACATGTTATTGCACATATATATTATTAAATTAACTAATCTATTGAACATTTTTTAATGTCAATTCAGACGATTAATTAATCTTCATAAGCATGTAAAAGATTAAGTGAGGTAACAAAGTATTCCTACCTTGAAACAGTTTAATCACAATAATCTTGCAAGTTATGCAAGGCAATAATATCGTCAGATACAATGCTAATTTAACCTTCAGCTACCTTAGATGATTAAACATGCGCTGATTAAGTATTGTGTCAATTAATTATAATTTCAATATGATTTAATAATTAATTCATTAGCTACCTCACAATTATAATGCAAGAATAACTTAGGCATGATTTTACTTAATCAAGCATTTTATCGAGGCCTGTAACAACATAAACACAATTTTAATAATATAAGCGAACAAAATGAAATCAACCTAACACGAATTAAATTCAAGCTAAATTAATTAAATTAACCATTTCAATAGCATAAATATTCATAAACATGTTCATCAAAACAACAACAAAAATAAAAAGATAGGGAACAAGGATCAAATCTGGTGTTTCTCCGTGGCTTGACTAGCATGCTCCATTCTTCGTTCTCCGTTGTCCTCAGCTATCAAGGTGGCTTATGAACACCTAATTGCTGCTCCAAAATGGCTGAAGAGAGCTTCTTTTTCAAGGGAAGAAATCGGCACAAGAGCTAGGAAACTTGAAGGGGAAAATGAGAGAAAGTTGGGAGAAGAGTTGTGAGAGAAGAGAAGTGAATGAGAGATTAAGGGATGTGTTGAATGATCAGCCAAGGGGGGTTTTATGACTGAATGTGGCAGCTAAAATTTGCTAAAAATAGCAGCCAAAGATCCACCCCTTGGTCGGCCACCTATGTGGCAAAGTTGATGGCTTCAACTTTACTAAATATGGCATGGGGCAAATCCATAAAGCCACATATTGTGGATGGGGTTGAATGCAACTTTGAAAGTTCTTCAAGGGCCTCTTTGCAAACTTATTTAATCAGTAAAAAAAGCTTATTTTAGTCAGCATATGGATAGTTCTGGGCTGCCCAATTCATGGCTGGTTTGATTCACTCTGTTCTGTTCAACCGATGCGGTTCAACTAGACCACTTTTTCCATAATTAATTAATAATAATTTATTTAGCCCAAATTAAACTGGGAATAAATTAAAATTAATTATATTATGAATTAATACTCATAATTGGACCATCTTAGGCTGGAAACTAAATCGCTTTAATACATCAAATTGCTTCTCGATTTTGTTCTTTTAGTAGTGGTCTCCGGGCCATTTTTCACCCTTTGTGCAAATCTGTCAAAAATAATAAAAAATAATCAAAATTAACTATAAAATTAATTAAAATTCATCATGTTCATATTTTAAGCATAATTTAATTATTTTATAAAAATTAATTATTTTTCGACAAGAATTCAACCAGATTTGCGTGAATTTAAGTTAAAATGGGTACGAAAAAGTGTATAAATTTTTGTGTTTCCAGTGGTAGGCGACACTTTGACGATTGTTGAGGAAATGAAAGAGGTTGCTTCAAATGCGGATCACTAGATCACTTCATCCAAAACTGTCCGGAGATGAATGATAAAGATAAAAGACAAGATGAGAGAGCGAGTAATGCTCCTTCGAGAGGAAGACCACAAAAGAACCCGGGTAATGGGGCAAGTAGCAGAGGTGCTCCTAGAGATTTCGCTGTGAACTCTGAAGGCAGAGCGCCTACGAGGACCTACACCATTCATGCCCGTAAGGAGGCTTCATCTCCTAATGTGATTACGGGTACCTTTTCTATCTATGATATTCTCATGATAGCTTTGATTGATTCGGGGTCTACCCATTCCTATATGTGCAAGAAATTGGTACCTAGTATGAATGTGCATGTCGAGTCTACTGAGTTTGTAGTAAAGGTGTTAAACCCACTAGGCAAGCATGTGCTAGTTGGCCCAATGTGTAGGGGTTGTCCCTTGAAAATTAGAGGTCATTGTTTTTTGGCTAACTTAATGTTATTACCGTTTGATGAATTTTACATAATCCTTGGTATGGATTGGTTGACTACTCATGATGTAGTGGTAAATTGTGGAAGAAAGTTTATTGAGCTAAAATGTGAAAACAGGAATGTTCTTCAGGTTGAATTAGGCGAACCGGATGGCTTGCCAGTAGTGATGTCTTGTATGACAGCTTAGAGGTACTTGAGAAACGGGTATGAGTCATATCTTGCGTTTGCGCTGAATACCCAAGTGACAGAAGCAAAGGTTGAGACAGTGCTGGTGGTATGTGAGTACTCGAACATGTTTCCAGAAGAGTTACTTGGACTACCTCTGACTAGGGAAGTTAAGTTTGGTATCGAGTTGGTCGCTAGTACGTCACCTCTCTCGATTGCCCCATACAGGATGGCCCCGACAGACTTAAAGGAACTAAAAGTTCAGCTGCAAGAGTTAACGAATAAAGGTTTTGAGAGACCGTTCTATTCTCTGTGGGGTGCACCAATTTTATTTGTCAAGAAAAAGGATGGTTCGATGAGGTTATCCATGGACTACTGTCAACTCAACAAGGTTACAGTGAAGAATAAGTACCCTTTGCCTAGGATCGATGACTTGTTTAATCAATTGAAGGGGGCTACTGTATTCACCAAAATAGACTTGATGTACGGTTATTATTAGTTGAGAGTCAAGGATCAAGATGTGCCAAAAACTGCATTTCGGATGATGTACGGTCACTACGAGTTCTTCGTCATGCCCTTAGGCTTAACGAATGCCCCTGTAATGTTTATGGATTTAATGAATTGCATTTTCTGACCCTACTTGGACAAGTTCATCGTGGTCTTTATTGATGGCATACTTATTTATTCTCGTGATGAGAGTGGGCATGCGGAGCATTTGAGGACTATATTGCAAACCTTGAGGGATAAGTAGTTGTATGCCAAGTTTAGTAAGAGTGAATTTTGGCTATGAGAGGTCAGATTCTTGGGACACATTATGTTGGGAAATGGGATTAGAGTTGACCCGAGCAAGATCTCGACTATTGTTGAGTGGAAACCATCGAGAAATGTGTCAAAGATTAGAAGCTTTTTGGGCTTAGCAGGTTACCACAGACGGTTTGTTAAAGGTTTCTCCATGATTTCTACTCCGATGACGAGACTACTACAGAAAGACTTCAAGTTAGAATAGACAAAAAAATGCCACAGAGTTTTCAGAAACTAAAGGCTTTGTTGACTGAAGCTCTAATTTTACTGCAATCGGAATCAGGAAAAGAATTTGTGGTGTATAGCAACGAATCCTTGAATGGATTAGGATGTGTACTCATGTAAGAAGGCAAGGTGATAGCCTATGCCTCGAGACAGCTGAAGCCACACGAGAAAAACTACCCCACACACGATTTGGAGTTGGCCGCCATAGTTTTTGCATTGAAGATTTGGAGACACCACTTGTATGGCGAGAAATGCCGGATATTCACCAATCATAAAAGTCTAGAGTACTTGATGACTCAAAAGGAGTTGAAACTGCGGCAACGAAGATGGTTAGAATTGATTAAGGATTACGAGTTATAACCGACTATCACCCCAGGAAGGCGAATGCGGTCGCCGACGCATTAAGTAGGAAATCATTGTTCGCCTTGAGAGCTATGGATACTCAGTTGTCTGTAACTAAGGATGGGTCAATTTTAGCCGAGATAAGAGCTAGACTGATGTTCCTTCAAGAAATTTGCAAAGCTCAAAAAGGTGATAAGGATTTGCAAGCCAAGATAGCTCTGTGCGAGATGGACAAAGAATCAGAATTTCGCATTGGTACTGACGGTTGTTTAATGTACCAAGACAAGATTCATGTACCTAAGGATGACGAGCTTATTCAGAGAATCTTATGAGAAGCCCATAGTAGTTGATTATCTATACACCCAGGTAGCGTAAAAATGTATAACGACTTGAAGAAAATGTATTGGTGGTCGGGAATGAAAATAGCCATTTCAGAGTTTGTCTCTAAGTGTTTAATTTGTCAACAAGTAAAAGCTGAACAACAAGTTCCTTCAGGTTTACTTCAGCCCGTAATGGTTCCCGAGTGGAAATGGGACTGCGTTACCATGGATTTTATATCAGGGTTACCAATGACACCAAGGAAGAAAGATGCAGTATGGGTCGTTGTAGATAGACTAACAAAGTTGGCTCATTTTATTCTAGTGCGTACTAATTTCTCACTTGAGAAGCTAGCTGATTTGTATATCTCCGATATTGTGGACTTCATGGAGTGTCCTCGTCGATCATCTCGGATAGAGACCCAAGATTTACTTCTCGGTTTTGGAAGAAGTTGCAAGAAGATTTGGAGACAAAACTAAATTTTAGCACGGCTTTTCACCCCCAAACTGATGGTCAGTTGGAAAGAATAATTCAGATTCTGGAAGACATGTTGCAGTGTTCTGTTCTCGAGTGTCAAGAAAGTTGGGAAAAGTACTTACCGTTGGTAGAATTCGCCTACATCAATAGTTATCAGCCGAGTCTTAAAATGGCACCTTATGAGGCTTTTTATGGGAGCAAGTGCCGAACGGCCTTGTATTGGTTAGAACTTAGAGAGAATCAGATACACGGGATCGATTTAGTCAAACAAACTGAAAAGAAAGTTAAAGTGATACGTGACATCTTAAAGGCTGCCTCAAATAGACAGAAATCGTACGTGGATTTGAAATAAAAGGAGATTGAGTTTCAAGTCAGGGATAAAGTGTTTTTGAAAGTATCTCTATGGAAGAAAGTCCTCAGATTTGGTAGGAAAGGCAAATTAAGTCCACGGTTTTTGGGGCCTTGTGAGGTGACTGAGAGAATTGGACCGGTGGCATACCGATTAGCCTTGCCATCAGAGTTGGAAAAGACTTACAATATCTTCCATGTGTCTATGTTGCACTGTTATTGCTTCAACCCTTCACACGTGATTACACCAACAGAGGTTGAGATTCAACCGGACATGACCTATGATGAAGAGCCCATTAAGATTTTGGCTCGGGAGGTCAAGAAATTGAGGAACAAAAGTATAACACTTGTGAAAGTATTATGGCATCGACATGGAGTCAAAGAAGCCATGTGGGAAACCGAGGAGATTATGAGAGACCAATATCTGAACCTATTCACTGGTAAGATTTTTAAGGACGAAAATGTAACACCCCTAACTCGTATCCATCACCGAACGAGGGCTAAAGGCATTACCAGACAAATCAAAAATTTTACAGACAATTCTCTATCATCAACATCATATCAACATCAAACATCATCAATAAGTCCCTTATTAAGGTCTTCGAGACCTTAAACATGCATTAGAAGAAGATCGGGACTAAACTGAACACTTAGAAAATTTTTCGAAACTTAAAAATTTTCAAAGATGTTGAGGTCACACGCCCGTGTGGTCAGACCGTGTGCCTCACAAGGCTACCAGACATGGCCATGTGTCCAGGCTGTGCAAAAATAGGGCATACATAATGACTTGTTCACGTGGCCACAAGACACGCCCGTATTATTGGCTGTGTGAAAATTAAGGGAGCTACTGACTTGTGCACACGGCCGGTCACACGCCCATGTGACTAGCCCATGTGTCACCCACGGCCACTAGACACGCCCGTGTGCCTAGGCCGTGTCATTCCTATAGGGTATACTAACTTAATTCAAAGGGTACCCCAAGGGACACACGGCCGTGTACTAAGACCGTGTGTCACACATGGCTGATACACACGCCCGTGTCTCTGACCGTGTGGACAAAAATAGGCCATTCAAAAAGCCAATTTTGCCACCTATTTTGGGTCATCCCTACAAGTCAAAAACCAATACAATTATACCTATAATTTCCAGCCAAAACATACTCAAAATACCCATATTTCATTCCATAAAAACCTCATTCTAAATCATGCTCAATGACTATGCTAATTCAAACCAAAACCTAATCCAAATCTTATGCATACCATATGTTCCATAGCACAATCATACAACATTCCATTTCATAACAAAACTTACCATATTCACACCCAAAAATAAGCCAAAATGACCAAATTTCTATTGGCTTTATAAACACCATAAAAACATATCAAAGTCAAACTTGAACAATCCTTACTTAGCCATATCACATGGCATAACTTATACACATCACAAAACATATTCAAACTTATCTAGCTTATACATGCCATAATTCAATAGCTATACATTAGAAATGTACCAAAACAAGTCTAGATAGTATGGTGATGATCCTCGATCATCCCCAAACTTTCGGTAGCTTCGATATCTATAAAATAAGGCAAACACACACAAAGTAAGCTACAAAGAGCTTAGTAAGCATATACCAATAAATTAATCAAATAACACATTCATATCTCCATTTATTCATTAGCTAATGACAAAATACCATTATAAGTCCA
Organism: Gossypium stocksii; assembly: GCA_020496765.1. NCBI lineage: Eukaryota > Viridiplantae > Streptophyta > Magnoliopsida > Malvales > Malvaceae > Gossypium > Gossypium stocksii. The sequence continues at coordinate 64,540,250 of CM035626.1, forward strand.
CATTTCTCATATAGCTCACATGAATCACATATCTCAATTGCATTTAACACCGTTATACTCATGTCACATATAAACATATCTTAGGTTCATAATTGAACATATACTAGCTTCTAATACATAGTGTAACACCCCAATTTTCGGGTTTTTGATATTTTGCTTGAATTTGATTTTGCTTGTCTGGATGTGTTAAGTTATGCATTAATTGTGTTTTAGTGGGCCTTTGGAAGGCCTAAGTTTGAGTTAAAGCATGGTAGAATTTTAACATTTTAGACTTAAAGGAGGAGGGGCATTGACTAAGTGGGCTTTTAAATAAATGTTTGTAATTTAAGACACAAGAAAGCCTGTGTTAAAGTGGCAAGATGACGCCACTTAAAGCAAACGGAGTGGCGTGTCAAGGATGGTAAAGGAGCTAAGGTTCGAATCCATGGATTAGCAAATTGCTTCTTTTATTTTATTGCTTGTGCAAGATAAGTGGTGGATCCTAAGTGAAACTCTGTAGGGGGAGTTTGAAGTGCTCATGGGATTGGATCAAGGAGTGATAAGGGGAGAAAAGTTAGGAATTTTTGAATAGGAGCAAGAGTTGGCCAACTAGAGGACTTTGCCGAGGCAAGTTCGGCTAGGGACCTTAGGCTTAGGCATTTCCGGCAATTGGGGGTAGGTGCCAATTTCTTTTTGTGGTTAGCCTTCGGGATTTGACAATTTGGGGTCACTTTCTTTTGCCGAATGGGTATAGTGCCCTTTTTTTCTTTTTCTTCCTCCCTCATGTTCTAAAAACCGAAAACTAGATCCCTACACCCTCCTTGTGCCGAATTGTGCAAAGAACCAAACCTTTCATCTCTTTTCTTCTCAAGCTGAATGCACCATATTCTTCTCCTCATTTTTCTTTTCCCTGTTGGTTAGTTCGACTCACTTAAGACCCTCTTGGTCGATTTCCCCAAAAAGCTGAAACCCTAACCATTTGACACACATCTAGCCGATTTCTCCCTTAACCAAATATTTCTCATCTTTATTTGGAAGCAAACTGAAATCTCTTCCCAACCTCTTCTCTTTTCTTTCATCTTCTTTTCTCCCAAAAACCGAAACTTTAATTCTTTCTAGTGACCTCTTCTCAATCGAAACCTTCTCTTTTCTCTCTGTGGATTTATTCAACCTCTTTGATCTATTCTTGGGATTTGGTTAAGAGAAGGGTAGATTTGGGATTAGAGGGGTGGAAATAGCATCTAGCAATCGTGAAATCGATTTAGCAAAGCCGGTGGTAAGTATTCGAGTCCTTTCTCTCGTATTCTTGTGATTTATGAAAAGCTGAAAACCCCTAACCTTCCTGGGTGGAATCGGTTTTGATTTCTTTTGGGGAGGAATATCCATTGAGCCTTTTTCTGTTGGATCTCATGTATGTTAAGGGTGGTAAAGGGGCGATCTAGCAAGGAGCAGTGGAGGCTAGGGCCATTGAAGCAATCTAGATCTAGATCTAGAGGTTCAAATCGACAAAGGTAAGTGTTAGTACTGCCCTATTGTGGCCGAATAGGTATGTAAAGTTGATATCGATTATTCAATTGGATTTTCATTGACATATGGATAAAACAATTGTAGGTAAATCTTTCGAGGGACTTCTAAGTATATCACAAATAGGTGTGTAATCGACACCCTCTAGTAGTTTAGATCAGCAAAAGCCGAAATGCCAAAATTCTAGCATTTTGAGGGCTTGCGAGCGTGTGAGCGCTTGTGGGTCGGTTAGAAATGGTAAAGTTGGTAATCCCCATCGGTAAGACTGTTGTGTGCACATATTCATGCATTTGGGTGGTTTTAGGCCTCGAAGGGCCGAATTTGGGCCCAATGGGCTTACGGGCCCATATGAGTGAAATCGAGCGGTAAGTATATTCTGGTAATCTGGTTATTAGATTTGCTAAGACGACTGGGAAATTTGGACTTAGTGGGCTATAGTAGCTTGTGGGCTCTGTCAGGCCTATTAGGGGGTTTTAGGGCCGATGACTCTGTAGTAATGAAATGGGCTAATTAAGTTACCTAGACGACGATAGGTCTGTAGTAGACTGTAATGAGCATGAAACCCTTAAATCTAGAAAATTTACTAAAATGCCCCTTAAGGGTGGGAATTAATATTTTACCTCCTAGGTGCTAAAAGACCATTTTACCCCTAGGGTTAAGTTGACTGATTTGCATGCTATTATATCTGATGCTCTATATGCCATGTCATATATTCTGTTGCATGGGATTGGGTTATTATCATGGAGGAAGTGCTAAAGTGGCAATGCCACGTATTCTGCTTAGAGGCTCTGCCTCGTATTACTATTCTGGTGGCTTTGCCACAATATCTGATTAAGTAGCTATGCTGCGACTATGGTGTGTAGGGCTGGGTGGGTTGAGTTATTCCCCACATGGTGTGTAGGGCTGGTACGGGTGGTGTCTAGGGCTGGATTGCGCTTGGGCTTTTCATACATGCATAATACACTGATCTGTTACTGTAATGGGCCTAAGGCCCACACAATTTTCCAAATAGGCCTACGGCCCAGTTATCACTGTATCTGAATTGGCTTAGGCCCAGTCTGAGCTTGAACTAATCTTTGACTCTGGTTGGGTTAGCTTACACACTGAGTTTTCACCAACTCACCCCCTTTCTTTCCATCTATGCAGGCGAACCTCAACCTTAGAGGACTTGGAGCTGCGAGGGATTCGGAGTGGCCACGTGAACTGTTTTTCCCGGCTTTATATTTCCTAAATTTACTTTATTTTAGTATTCTTTTATTTTTGGGTTGTAAACAGTAATAAGGCCGCTCGGTAATTATTTTTATTTTGGTTTTTACTTATTCATTTAGTACTTGTTTAAGATGATAGTTTAGTCTGCGCGGATTTTTAATTCAAATTTAACAAACGTTTTCAAAATATACTCTACACGACAAATGGGTAACCAAATAGCCACGACTCTATAACAAGATCTTTTAAGAAGTAAACTTCAACTGATAGTGGATAGGGTTTTTACAAACTAAATAACTTTCTATTTTACAAAATACATGATTTGGTTTTGCCAAGTCAACCTAAGGATTATTAATAGAAGAACAAAGTGTAATTAACTGTCCATGTGACACACCAAATCTGGCCATAACGTCTGGGCCGGGTTTAGGATGTTACACATAGCACATTTTTTGTACGTACCAGAATCAGATGCACATTATCATACTCATTCATTTTCTTGGAATGCCCGTTGAACCATTCAGAATCAATAAGGATACGTAGAATACCCAGAAAGATCATACAATGCCAACGTCACTGACATGGTCTTACATGTAATCAGATATCAATGCCACTGTTTCAGACAGGGTTTTCCATGAAGTTAAATATGGTGCAGATGTCCTTGACATGGTCTTACACATAAATCTCAGATTGATGCCAATGTTGACATGGTTTTACACGTAAATAGATATTGGATTCTATGTCATGACATATGTATCCTAACTATTCCTATGGTTCAGACGAGGCTTTTCAGACGTCGTCACATACTCGAAACATTCTCGGATTTCACATATGCATCTCCCATAATCGTTCATCACAACTAGATTATATATATATAAGCATGAATAAATCAATTTAAGCACATTTATTTCTATATAGACTTACCTCGTACGGATTCGGACGGTAACAATCGGCTATTCAATGACTTTCGACTTTCCCTGATCCAATTTCATTTTCTTTATTTCTTGATCTAAATAAATTCAAATTTAGCTCTTTTATTCACCAAATCATTCAATTTAATCCAAAAACATATAATTAGAGCATTTTACACTTAAGCCCCCATAGTTTCACATTTTGACATTTTAGTCCCTAATTCACAGAATTATAAAATTCACACTATTTCCTTAGAAATGTGCCTAGCTGAATTTCTATAGCATTCAATTAAGTCCATATATCACATTTATTTCACAAATTAGTCTTCCAAAATATTATTTTTCACAATTTAGCCTAAATAACTCAATTTCATCAAAATTTCAAGGCAAAAAATATATTAATCTCACTCATATCTTTCATATAACATCAATAGTCGTCACCAAGCTCATAAAATCATCAATGGCACATTTCATTATCTTCAATAAAAATAGAAATTGAGACATGGGCTTTGTAGTAGGCTAAGCAACGATCACAAAAACATAAAAATTATCAAAAACTAACCAAAACACATACCTTAATCAAGCAAGATTATTGTCGAACCCTAGCAATTCTTTTTCTTTTCTTTTTCTATGTATTTTCGGCAATGGATGAGCAATATGGCTTATTTTCACACTTTTGTTTTATTAATTAACACATAATTTTCAAATTACCTATATACCATTAATGAATCATTAAAAATCAACATGAAATTCATGGTCATAAATGTCCATTAACCTTTTAATGGCATAATAGCTTTATAAGGACTTTCAAAAATTCAAATCATAACAATTTAATTCATAAATATAAAGAATGCCACTTTTTACTCATCCCGTGCTTTAGTCCTTCTTACAAATTAAGCACACAAACAGACATATTAATTCACAGAAATTTCTCAGAGCCTAATTCAAAAATCATAGAAACAAGAAATAATATTAAAATATTTTTTAGACTTGGATATGTGGTCCCGAAAACACTATTCCAACTAGGGTCTAAACTGGGCTGTTACAGAAAATCCCTAAGGGGAGCATTATAACAGCCCGAATTTAGGCATAGTCAGAACAGTTGTTTCGAAACCATAAATTCGAGGTCAAATAAATTATTTCTAATATTATTTTATGTGTTATAGTATTTTTATAAGAGTGCATGAAAATTTTGGTGAATTAATTTATGCAATTGGTACCTTAATTGTGAAAAATGACTAAACCGCACAAATGGCAAAAGTTGTAATTTACTAGTAAATTGTGTTAAATAGCTAGAGAGTCATGATTGGGGGTCTTTAAAGAGCAACTAAACCCTTTAAACTATGATGGCCGGCTATGGTGAGACAATGAAACAGAAAAGTCAAATTTTTAGTGGTATTAAGTTACCTATTTGATTAGAAATAGAATAAAAAGATCATAGCTTCATTTTTTTTTTTTTTCATTTCTTCTTCTTCACACCACTAAAAATATTAGCCTAAGGGGAAATTTTGAAGCTTGAAACTTTCAGCCACTAAGCTCTCTCATAAGTAAGTGATTTTCAATACTTTCTTGATGATTTTTACATTTTTGGGACCCTTGTAGCATGAGCTATCTATTGAGGGGACTATTTGGCAAAATGATAGGAGGTCTAAGGTTTTGCCATGAAAGTGTTCATGTGGTTTGCTGCAATTTTATGGAAGAATATGAATCATAGTTGTTAAATAAACAACTTTTGTGAAAGGATGATCATGGAAAACACCTAAAATAGACCTAGTTGTAAAGTTGGAAAATTTTGTAGTAAATGCATGAAATAATGGAAATTGAGGGACTGCCATATGAGTAAAAAGGGTTCGGCTAGGCATAAGAAATGAAGAAATTCGATAAAAATTGATTTTCGAGCCTAAGGGTAAAATGGTCAATTTGTGAAAGCTTGGGGGCAAAATGGTCATTTTCCATATTGTGAATCTTTGATTGTCTAAGTTAATATAGTGATTAAATTAGTGAATTTTTATTCATTTTAGATCACGAAGTGCGAAATTCGAACCTAGATCGGGGGAAAGCCAAGCTAGTGGATTGATATCCGTCTACATTTTGTATACCGAGGTAAGTTGTAGGTAAATAATGCAACTTTTCCTACAATCATGCATGAGTTTATTGATTGGGCATAAAATGATTAATTGCGATTATGAGTTAGGCATGAGAGCATTTATTTAGTATTAAATGATAAATTATGATTTTAAGTAATGAAATGATGAGAATCTATGTGATAGAACCTGGTTGAACCTTAAGAATAGATTGGATATTCATGTCATGATACTAGGGACGATACGAGAGCCAGTGTAAGACCATGTCTAGGACATAGCATCGGCCTCGTTATGTGTCAGTGTAAGACCATGTCTAGGACATGGCATCGCCGTTGATACGAGTACTAGTGTAAGACCATGTCTAGGACATGGCATCAGCCTCGACATGCAAGCTAGTGTTGGATCCGAGTTTCAAAGCTCCTGCTACTTCTGTTGCTAGTGTTGGAAATGTCCGATCTGAACGACCTGAATGTAAACATTATGGTAAAAGACATTCAGGAGTTGTAGACTGAATGATCAAGCTTGCTTTAGATCTAGATCTATGGATCATTTTGTTCGAGATAGTCCTGAGCCTGCAGAATCAGAGATTGCACAGAATTTGAGATCGAGTAATACTTCAGCTAGAGGTAGACCTCTTAGAAAAGTAGGAAATGTGAAAGGTAGCCAGAGAGCTACGAAAGATACTACTATTCGATCTGAGGCCAGAGTACCAGCCAAGGCCTATGCTATCCGAGCTCAGGAGGAAGTTTCGTCTCCAGATGTGATAACGGGTACTTTTACTCTATACGATACTTCTGTGATTGCATTAATAGATCCAGGGTCTACTCATTCGTATATATGTATAAATTTAATCTATATTAAGAATTTGCCTGTAGAGTCTACTGAATTCGTAATTAAAGTATCGAACCCCTCAGGAAAAAGTGTTTTAGTTGATAAAGTTTGCAAGAATTGCCCGTTGATGTTTCGAGATGTATGTTTTCCAACTAATCTGATGGTTTTACCTTTTGATGAATTTGATATAATTTTGGGTATAGATTGGTTAACTTTGCTTGATGCTAATGTGAGTTGCAAGCGGAAGACTATCAATTTGAGATGTAAGAATGACGAGATAATTCGAATCGAATCTAGTGATTTGAAAGGTTACCAGCTGTGATATCTGTAATGAAGGCTCAGAAATATGTGAATAAGGGCTGTGAAGCTTATTTAGCTTATGTGATTGACTCAAAAGTTTTTGAAAAGTAGGTTGATCAGTGCCTGTAGTCTGTGAATTTCCTTATGAGTTTCCTAAAGAACTTCCGGGATTACCTGTGATCAGAGAAGTTGAATTTGGCATTAAATTAGTGTCGAGAACTACTCCGATTTCAATAGCTCCATATAGAATGGCTCCGACTGAATTAAAAGAATTAAAGTCTCAGTTGCAAGAGTTGACATATAGAGGATTCACTAGACTGAGTTTCTCACCTTGGGGTGCTCCGATTCTGTTTGTGAAAAAGAAAGACGGTACATTGAGAATGTGTATTGATTACCATCAGTTGAACAAGGTGACTATAAAGAATAAATATCCTCTGCCCAGAATCGATGATTTGTTCGATCAGTTGAAGTGTCCCACTGTGTTTTTGAAAATAGATCTAAGATCGGGTTATTATCAGTTGAGAGTAAAAGATGTAGATATTTCAAAAACAGCTTTCCAAATGAGGTACGGACACTATGAATTTTTAGTTATGCCTTTCGGATTAACGAATGCTCCTACTGTGTTTGTGGATTTGATGAACAGAATTTTCAAACTGTATTTAGATCAATTTATTGTTGTATTCATTGATGACATTTTGATTTATTCACAGAATGAAAGTGAGCATACCAAGCATTTAAAAATTGTGCTTCAGACTTTACGTGATAAGCAACTGTATGCAAAATTCAGTAAATGTGAATTCTGGTTACGCAAAGCTAGCTTTTTAGGTCATATTGTGTCAGCATTCGGCATTCAGGTAGATCCTGGTAAAATTTTAGCTATTCTAGATTGGAAGCCTCTAAGAAATGTCTTTGAGGTTCACAGTTTTCTGGGACTCACTGGGTATTATCATCGATTTGTGAAAGGTTTCTCTATGATTGCAACTCCGTTAACGAGACTGCTACAAAAAGATGTGAAGTTTGAATGGTCTGATAAATGTAAAAACAGTTTTCATCAGTTGAAAGCTATGTTAACTGAAGCTCCGGTACTCGTACAGCCTGAATCGAGTAAAGAATATGTGATATACAGTGATGCTTCATTAAACAGCCTCAGTTGTATTTTAATGCAAGAAGGCAAGGTTATAACATATGCCTCTAGATAGTTAAAGCCGTACGAGAAGAATTATCTGACGTACGACCTTGAGTTAGCTGCTATTGTTTTTGCTTTGAAGATCTGGCGTCACTATCTGTGTGGTGAGAAATGCCACGTGTTTTTTTATCATAAAAGTTTGAAATATCTAATGACTCAAAAAGATTTAAATCTACGACAGCGAAGATGGTTGGAACTGTTGAAAGACTACTAGTTTATCATTGATTATCATCCACGTAAAGCAAATGTTGTAGCTGATGCCTTGAGTCGAATATCACTGTCTGCATTGCGTGCTATGAATGCTAGTTTAGATCTATATGGTGATGATTTAGTATTAGCTGAATTGAAGGCGAGACCTTTGTTTTTGCAACAGATTGTTGATGCTCAGAAAGTGGAAATTGAATAGTTAGCCAAGCGAACTTAGTGTAACACCAATTCTAATTCTAAATTCCATTTTGATATTAATGATTGTTTGAGATTCTGAGATCAGATTTGTGTTCTGAGAAATTCTGAGTTGATTCAAATGAGTTTGGGTGAAGCACACAGTAGTAATTTCTCTATACATCTGGGTAGTACAAAAATGTATAATGACTTGAAACAATTATACTGGTGGCCGGGAATGAAAAGTGACATCTCTGACTTTGTTTTGAAATGTTTAGTATGTCAACAAGTCAAGGCATAACATTAGGTGCCCTCCAGTTTATTACAACCGATTATGATACCCGAGTGGAAATGGGATCGAGTGACATTGAATTTTCTTTTTGGTTTGCCGTTTTCTCTGCCAAAGAAAGATTCGATCTGGGTTATAATTAATAGATTGATGAAATCAGATTATTTCATTCCGATATGGCCCGATTACTCACTTGAAAAGTTGGTAGAACTTTATATTTACGATATTGTAAGATTGTACGAGGTGCCATTGTCTATTGTGTCGTATCGATATCCGAGATTCACTTTGTGATTTTGGAAGAAATTGCATTTTAGTACTGCCTTTCATCCGCAAACGGATGGTCAATCTAAGCGAATCATTCAGGTACTCAAGGATATGTTGAGATGTTGCATTCTTGAGTTTGAAAGTACGTGGGAATAGTACTTGCCATTGATTGAATTCACAATAAATAATAGTTTTCAATCGAGCATTAAAATGGCACCGTACAGAGCCTTGTATGGTAGAAAATTCCATACTCCGTTATATTGGTTTAAGCTTTGTGAAAACAAGATAGACGGGGGTGATTTGATTAAAGAAATAGAACAGAAAGTAAAAGTAATCCATGATAGTTTCAAAGCAGCTTCGATTTGGTAAAAAGGGCAAATTGAGTCTGAGGTTCATTGGACCTTATGAAATCATCGAAAGAGTTGGATCGGTTGTGTATAGATTACTTTTTCCACCTGAGCTAGAAAAGATTCACAATGTATTCCATGTATTGATGCTTCGACAGTACAAACCTGATCCATCTCATGTGATTAATCCGTCTGAGATAGAAATTCAGCTCGATATGACTTGTGAAGAAGAACCGATCTGTATTTTATCTCGTAAAGAGAAAGAACTACGAAATAAGAAGATTCTGTTACTCAAGGTATTATGGCATCGTCACAGTTTAGAAGAGGCTACATTGGAGCCTAAAGATGCGATGAGACGACAACATCCAAACTTGTTTAACGATAAGATTTTCGGGGATGAAAATCCCTAAGGGGGAGAGTTGTAACAGCCGAGTTTAGACCCTAGTCGGAATAGTGGTTTTGGGACCACATATCTGAGTTTGAAAAAAATTTTAATATTATTTCCTATGACTATGATTTTTGAATTAGCCTCTGTGAAATTTCTTTGAATTAATTTGTCTGTTTGTGTGCTTAATTTGTACAAGGGACTAAATCGCAGGATGAGTAAAAGTGGCATTCTTTATATTTATGAATTAAATTGTTTTGCTTTGAATTGTTGAAAGTCCTTATAAGGCTATTATGCCATTAAAAGGTTAATGGACATTTATGACCGTGAATTTCATGTTGATTTTTAATGATTCATTAATGGTATGTAGGTAATTTGTAAATTATGTGTTAATTAATAAAACAAAAGTGTGAAAATAAGCCATATTGCTCATCCATTGCCAAAAATACATAAAAAAAAAAGAAAAGAAAAAGAATTGATAGGGTTCGGCTATAATCTTACTTGATTAAGGTATGTGTTTTGGTTCATTTTTTTTTTTTAGTTTTTATGTTTTTGTGATCGTTCCTTAGCCTACTACAAAGCCCATGTCTCAATTTCTATTTTTATTGAATATTATGAAATGTGCCTTGAAATTTTGCCTTGAAATATATTAGTGAGATTAAATATTTTGCCTTGAAATTTTGATGAAATTGAGTTATTTGGGCTAAATTGTTAAAAATAATATTTTGGAGGACTAATTTGTGAAATAAATGTGATATATGGACTTAACTGAATACTATAGAAATTTGGGTAGGCACATGTCTAAGGAAATAGTGTGAATTTGATAATTCTGTGAATTAGGGACTAAAATGTCAAAATGTTAAATTGTAAGGCTTAAGTGTAAATGCTTTAATTATATATTTTTGGATTAAATTGAATGATTTGGTGAGTAAAAGGGCTAAATTTGAATTTATTTAGATCAGGAAATAAAGAAAACGGAATTGGATCGGGGAAAGTCAAAATTCATTGAATAGCCGATTGTTACCGACCGAATCCGTACGAGGGAAGTCTATATAGAAATAAATGTGCTTAAATTGATTTATTCATGCTTATATATATAATTGAGTTGTGATGAAAGATTATGGGAGATGCATATGTGAAATCCAAGAATGTTTTGAGTATGTCACGATGTCCGAAAAGCCTCGTCTGAACCTTAGGAATAGTTAGGATACATATGTCATGACATAGGATTCGATATCTATTTACGTGTAAGACCACGTCTAGGACGTTGGCATCGATCTAAGATTTATGTGTAAGACCATGTTAAGGACATTGGCATCGTATTTAACTTCGTGTAAGACCCTATCTGAAACAATTGCGTCGATATCTGATTACATGTAAGACCACATCAAGGACATTGGCGTTGTACGATCTTTCTAAGTATTTTGCATATCCTTATTGATTCCAAATGGTTCAACGGGCATTCCGAGAAAATGAATGAGTATATGAATGTGCATCCAATTCCGGTACGTATGAAAAATGTGCTATGTTTGAGATTGGAAGGTAGTATATGTTCAATTATGAACCTAAGATATTTTATATGTGACATGAGTATAATTGTGTTAAATGCAATTGAGATGTGTGATTCATGTGAGCTATATAATAAATGTGGACTTATAATGGTATTTTGTCATGAGCTAATTGAATAAATGGAGATATGAATGTGTTATTTGATTAATTTATTTGTATATGGCTTACTAAGCTCTTTGTAGCTTACTTTGTGTGTGTTTTCTTTGTTTTATAGATATCGAAGCTACCAGAAGTACGGGGATCATCAAGGATCATCACCACACTATCTAGACTTATTTTGGTACATTTTGAATGTATAGATGTTGAATTATAGCATGTATAAGCTAGATAAGTTTGAATATGTTTTGTGATGTATATAAGTTATGCCATGTGATATGGCAAACTAAGGATTGTTCAAGTTGGACTTTGGTATGTTTTTATGGTGTTTATAAAGCCAATAGAAATATGGTCATTTTGGTATATGTTTGGGTGTGAATATGGTAAGTTTTGTTATGAAATGGAATGTTGTATGATTGTGCTATGGAACATATGGTATGGATAAGATTTAGCTTGTGATTTGGTTTGAATTAGCATAGTAATTGAGAATGATTTAGAATGAGGTTTTTATGGCATGAAATATAGATATTTTGAGTATGTTTTGGCTTGAAATTATAGGTATAATTGTATTGGTTTTTGACTTGTAGGGATGAGCCAAAATGGGTGGCAAAATTGGCTTTTCGAATGGCCTATTTTTGTCCACACGGTCATAGACACGGACGTGTGTCTCAGACCTATGCGACACACAGTCATAGTACACTGCCGTGTGTCCCCTAGGGTACCCTTTGAATTAAGTAAGTATACCCTACAGGAATGACACAGCCTAGGCACACGGGTGTGTCTAGTGGCCATGGTTGACACACGGGCTAGTCACATGGGCGTGTGACCGGTTGTGGGTACAAGTCAGTAGCTCCCTTAATTTTCACACGGCCGAGCACACTGACATGTCTTATGGCCATGTGAACAAGTCAGTATGTATGCCCTATTTTGCCACAGCCTAGACACATGGGCATGTCTGGTAGCCGTGTAAGGCACACAGTCTGACCACACGGGTGTGTGACCTCAACAACTTTGAAAAATGTTTAAGTTTCAGAAAATTTTCTAAGTGTTCGGTTTAGTCCCTATCTTCTTCTAATGTATGTTTAAGGTTTCAAAGACCTTCATAAGGAACTTATTGATGATGTTTGATATTAATATGATGTTGATGATAGAGAATTGTCTGTAAAAGATCTAATTTGCCCGGTAATGCCTTTAGCCCTAGTCCCATGATGGATTCGGGTTAGGGGTGTTACATGTTGTGCATCGATTTCTGGTCTCTTTAAGCTCATGAATGTAATAGCTCGATTTAGGGCCTAAACAGAATGGTGGTTTTGGGACCACAAATCTAAAGTAGAAATATTGATTTTATGATTGTTTTCAAGCCTACAGTATGATTGAATGCATGCATGAAAATGTTGTTAAGAAATTTTATCGATAAAGTGTCCAATTTGGCTATTAGGTTTAAATTGCAAAAGTTGTAAAGTATATATTCTAGAAGCTTTGGGTGCTTAATTGTTATGAATTTGTAAATTGGAAGTCCTTAATTAGCGATTAGGCTATTATATCTCATGATGGACAAAAATAAATATGGAAGGGTAAAATTTCAAAGAAAGGCTCTAAGGGCATTTTGGTCATTTGGTTAATAAAAGAATAAAAAGGGAAAAAATCAAGTTAAAATTTGTGTTCATCTTCCTTACCTTGGACGAAACTTTGAAGGACACCATAGCTAAGGTTTCTTCAACTTTCAAGCTTGATAGTAAGTGCCTCCTAGCCCTGTTTTTAATGCTCTTTTCGTTTTTGAAGTCATTATCACCCAATTTACCTATTTCTACCATTCTTTTGAAGTAAGGTTCATGTTTAAAATTTTACCCATGTTAGACATGTATGTATTTTGATGTCTAATGGTAGAATATGAAAGTTGGTTGTGTGATAAACGACTTTTGCTAGGTGATTTTTGATAAAAATATAAAAAGGACTTATTTGCAAAAGTTGTAAAATATGTGTAGAAATATGTGAGTAAATAAAAAAATATGGGCTGATATGTGTATGTATAAGGTTCGGCTAGGCTTGGGTTTTGAGAAAAATGAATACATTTCATTTTACGAGCCTATAGACTAAAATGTATAAGTTCAATGTATGTTTTGGGCCTCCTAGGCTTGTATTACGGACGATATGATCGAATGTGAATGGTTTTAATTTGGATGCATATTTATGACCCAAAAATGTAGGTTTATTTATGTGATAAGTCCTGTAATGCCTTATGCCCTGTTCGTTCATGTGATAAGTCATGTAATGCCAAATGCCCTATTCTGGCATTGAATACGGGTAAGGGGTGCTACATTTAGTGCTATCAGAGCTATGGTTTAGTCAACTCTCGGACTAACCTAATGTGTGTGAGAGTCGAGCTATACATGCCATACATAAATATTGATAGTGTGATGACTCCTGAACATTTAAATAGTGTTTTTTATAGTAATTGGATCCCAATCGAGCTGTAGCTGATGACATTAATAGTCTGCGCTGGATCCCGCCTAAGGGATCGCGCCACCTGATAGTAGGTATGTGACAACTAGTCAAGGAGGAGAGACTAGGGAAGCCTTTCTCCATATGATGAATGAGTGGTATTCAGAGTTTGTTCGAGCATATTCGAATGCTCAACCTCCCCCATCTCCTCCTATTCCTCAACTGGTTCCCATAGCTCCCCCAGTTACAGAAATGGTAAGACTGAATAAGCCTCCTGTTGATAAGATCCGAAAGTACAGGGCCAAAGAATTTAGGGCTAGTGTAAATGATGATCCCAAGAGGGTAGAATTCTGGCTTGAAAACACTATTCAAGTATTTGATGAGCTTTCTTATACACCAGATGAGTGTTTGAAATGTACAATATCACTTTTGAGGGATTCAGCATATCATTGGTGGAAGACTTTAGTATCAATAGTACCAAAAGAAAGAGTCACTTGGGATTTCTTCCAAGAGGAATTTTGAAAGAAGTATATAAGTCAGCGGTTATTGATCTGAAATGCAAAGAGTTCTTAGAGGTGAAGCAAGGCCAAACAACTGTATATGAATACGAGCGAGAGTTTGTTAGACTCAGTAAGTATGCTCATGAATGTGTTTCCAAAAAGGCTATCATGTGTAAGAGGTTTGAAGATAGGTTGAATGAAAATATTAGACTATTTGCTGGAATTTTAGAGCTGAAAGAATTTATTGTGTTAGTCAAATGAGCTTGTAAAACGAAAGAGCTATGTAAGGAAAAGAGAAAAGTTGAGCTTAAGACTAAAGATTTGAGAAAGAGACCAATGAGTAAGTCATTTCGGTCTTCGTCAAAGAAATTGAGAGATATGCACTTTCGTTTGAATGTTTCCGCTGGGAATCCTAGCATAGATCGTGGGAAGCAATATTCATGTTCTAAGGCCTGAACTGCATCTATAGCGAGCATTGGTAATATTAAATCTGGAAGGCCTGAGTGCCAACATTGTGGTAGGACACATCCTGGTGAATGTCAGATGATCAACCGGGATTGTTTTAAATGTGGCTCCCAAGACCATTTTATTAAGGATTGCCCTGAAATATAACATCAATTTCATGTAATTCATATAACTCTTGTGCTAGTTCATATCAACTCAATAACTTGTGGCCCGTTGAACCACTTACAATATCGTTAGATACACGGGTGGCACACACAAAGTGTACTAAGCGGTAATCTATCAACTCCTGTACATATATATGCTCTTTCGAGCTATAAACGGTAAGCTCCTCCTGAGCGAAAATAGTGGTAAACTCAAATGAGCTAAGAAACAGTAGGCTCTTACGAGCTGAAATATCGGTAGGCTCATATGAGCTGTGGTGAGTCCGCAACACATGCAGGATCTCAACCAAATCGGTAACCTTAATGACATGTCACTTGTATCCTACAAATTCCTAAGGTTCAAACAAGGCTCGGTATTCATTGGGTTTCATCAATTAGGCATTCAATAATCATGTAGTTCATTTTCTTAGTTTACATCCATACATTTCAAATAAGTACATATACAAATACTCAATTCTAATTATACGAACTTACCTCGTATTCAAATGACGGATTTACTCGTCTACTTGATAACCTTGCCTTTTCCACTACCTAATTTCGATATTTGCTTTTCTTGATCTATATATAACCAAATTTAACTTATTCAAGTATCATTCTATTCAATTTAGCCCAAATTGTACATTTTGGAAAAATTACACTTTTGCCCCTAATATTTTAACTTCTTTACAATTTAGTCCTTATCACATGAAAATGCAAATTCATTCAATTTAGCCTTAACCCAAGCTAGCCAAATACCATCTAAGCTTATAACAACCCATATTTTTCATTTATTCACACATTTAACCACACAATTTTCACATTTCTCAATTTAATTCCTAATTGACATTTTCACTAAAAATTACTTTACAAAACTTGATAATCTAAAAACAAGGATGCATTTTCCTCCATAAAACATCAAAACACATGCTTATTCATCAATGGAAAAACCCTAAACCTTTAACAATTTCATGAATTAGTCCTTGGGCTGGCTAGATTAAGCTGCAATGATTCCAAAAACATAAAAATCATTAAAAAATAGGACAAAAACCATACCTAAATGAGCAATAGAAGCTTGGCCGAATGAAAACTCTAAAATTGCTTCTTTTCTCCTCAAAAAATTTGGTGGAGAAGATGAATGAATAAAAAATTTGTTTTGTTTTATTTAATTTAAGTTTTCATTACTAAATTACCTAATTAACTAATCAAAATTTCCATAATGCCAAACCAATATCATCCACTATCTAATTAATGGCCTATTTTCCACATAAGGACATCTACTTTAAGGTTCTATAGCTATTAGACACTTTTAGCTAATAGAACTCAAGTTTTACACTTTACGCGATTTAGTCCTTTTTATCAAATTGAACATTTAAACGATAAAATTTCTTAACGAAATTTTCACACAATCAAACTATCATGATGTAGACCTCAATTTAATAATAAAATAAATATTTCAACCTCAATTCAGTGGTTCTAAAACCACTATTCTAATTTGACCAAAAACGGGCTATTAAATACAGGGACTGTGAAATGAATTATTTATGAATGCAAGTTAAAACACTTTAGTGAAGAAAAACATTTTGATTCGAGGAGGTGATTAAAAACTAAGATTTTAACTAAGCAAAAGAAAATAAAAGTTCCAATGCATGATTTCAAAAGATGATCTTAATCAAGATGACATAATTGTGTTAAATTAACTACATTTCTTAACTTAGAATTATTAAAATCATGTTTATGTTGTTACGAATAAATTCGTGGAAACTTGTTAATTTTCTAACTTATGAACATACTTACCTACCAAAATCCATTTATCTATTGACTATATCTCTATGTCAATTCAACCGATTAAATAAATTTTAATAAACAAACGTGTTGATGCACATACATACTTATGAAATTAGAATAATCTCTTGTACATATCTCTATGTGAATTCAAACAATTAATTCAATCTTATAAGGACATAAAAGATTACGTGAGGTACCAATGTATTTCCACCTTGAAACAGTTTAATCACAATAATCTTGCAAGTTATGAAGGCTAATGTATCATTAGATACCATTGCTAATTTACCCTCAGCTACCTTAGATGATCAAACATGCACTGATTAAGTAATGTGTCAATTAATTACAATTTCAATCCATTTAAATAATTAATCCATTAGTTACCTTACAATTGTAATGCAAGAATAACTTAGTCATGGTTTCACTTAATCAAACATCTTACTGAGGCCTATAACAATATAAACACAATTTTAATAAATTAAGTAGACAAAATGTAATCAACGTAACACAAATTAAATTTAAGACATATTAATTAAATTAAACATATCAACATCACAATATTCATAGACATGTTCATCATAACAACAACAAAATTAAAAGGATAGGGAATAAGAATCAAATTTAGTGTTTTCTTTGTGGCTTGACTAGTTTTATCCACTCCTCCTTCTCTGCTTGTTCTTGTTGAATCGAGGTTTCTACGAAGACTTAAATGCTACTAACTCTTTTTCAATAGGTGAAATCGGCAAGGGAATGGGGGAAGAAAATGAGGAATTGTAACAGCCTAAATTTAGGCCTAGTCGGAACAGTGGTCCCAGAACCACAAATCCGAGGTTGAAGAAATTATTGCTAATATTATTTTATGTGTTATAGCATTTTTGTAAGGGTGCATGAAAATTTTGGTGAATTAATTTCCGCGATTGGGAGCTTAATTGCAAAAAAGGACTAAATCACATAAAGGTCAAAAGTTGTACTTTACTAGTAAATTGTGTTAAATATCTAGAGATTCATGATTGGGGGTCTTGAAAGAGCAAATAAACCCTTTTAAATATCATGGCCGGCCACGGTGAGACAAAGAAATAGAAAAGTCAAATTTTTGGTGGTATCAGGTGACCTATTTGACTAGAAATAGAATAAAAAAAATCATAGCTTCATTTTTTTTTTTCATTTTTTCTTCTTCACAACACCAAAAATATTAGCCTAAGGGGATATTTTGAAGCTTGAAACTTTTAGCCACTAAGCTCTCTCATAAGTAAGTGATTTTCAAGACTTTTCTTTATGATTTTTACATTTTTGGGACCCTTGTAGCATGAGCTATCTATTGAGGGGATTATTTTGCAAAATGATAGAAAGTCTAGGGTTTTGCCATGAAAGTGTTCATATGGTTTACTAAAATTTTATGGAAGAAAATAAATCATAGTTGTTAACTAAACAACTTTTGTGAAAGGGTGATCATGGAAAACACCTAAAATGGACCTAGTTGTAAAGTTGGAAAATTTTGTAGTAAATGCATGAAATAATGGAAATTGGGGTGCTTCCATATGAGTAAAAAGGGTTCGGCTAAGCATAAGAAAGGAAGAAATTCGATAAAAATTGATTTTCGTGCCTAGGGGTAAAATGGTCAATTTGTGAAAGCCTAGGAGTAAAATGGTCATTTTGCCATATTGTGAATCTTTGATTGTCTAAATATAGTGATTAAATTAGTGAATTTTATTCATTTCAGATCAAGAAGTGCGAAACCCAAACCTAGACCGGGGGAAAGCCAAGCCAGCGAATTGAACCAAATTATCCGTCTACATTTTGTATACCGAGGTAAGTTGTAGGTAAATAATGCAACTTTTTCTATAATAATGCATGAGTTTATTGATTGGTCATAAAATGATTAATTGTGATTATGAGTTAGGCATGAGAGCATTTATTTAATATTAAATGATAAATTATGATTTTAAGTAATGAAATGATGAGAATCGATGTGATAGAACCCGGTTGAACCTTAAGAATAGATTGGATATTCATGTCATGATACTAGGGGCAATACGAGAGCGAGTGTAAGACCATGTCTAGGACATGGCATCAGCCTCGTTATGTGTTAGTGTAAGACCATGTTTGGGACATGGCATCGACACCGATATGTGATAGCCAGTGTAAGACCATATTTTAGACATGGCAACTAAGTTGATACGAGTGCTAGTGTAAGACCATGTTCAGGACATTGCTCGACATGCAACCTAGTGTAAGACCATGTCTGGAACATGGTGTTAGCTTGGATATGTGTCAGTTTTAGACCATGTCTGGGACATGGCATTGGCACGGATAGATGAGAGCCCGTGTAAGACCATGTCTGGGACATGGCATCAGCATGATACCCTTTGTATGAGGCTTATTGAATATCCTTTTGTATTCTAAATGGTTCAGCGAGAATGAAAATTTTATGTCAAAAATAAGAATTATTATGATTACGTTGTGAGTTGTACAAGTACCCAAATGTATGCTATGGGAGCTCAAAATTATGTTATATGATTAGTAAAAGATGAAAATGAGTAAGTTATGCCTGTACCCTTTTTTTTTTACATCATGCACAAATTGTGATGTGTAGCATGGTAAATTTTTGTTATTTATTTACTTGCAACTTACTAAGCTTTACACTTACTTCCTCTTCTTTCCATTTTCTTATGGTGCCGCCTAATTAGCTCGTGGATCAAAGGACGTCAGAGGCTTCGTTCACACTATCAACTATTAGTTTTTCATATTTTGAGAAATGGCATGTATAGGGACTTAGTCTATTTTGTTTTGTATCATTGAGAAATTGGCCAAGTGTGTTGGCTTGATTGAGGATGCTTTATTTTGTATAACTTGATTGAGGATGCTTTATTTTGTATAAGACCATAGATAATGGCTAATATTCATTATTGATACATGCAAATGATCTTTTTGTGAATGTGCAAAGTAGTGTGGATGAACAAGAGTACTAGGATAGTAATATGAATGCTTGGTTGGATCGGTTATGTGAGGTTGTGTGGATGCCAAATTATGGTCATTAGTTGAGTGTTGGTGCTTTGTTATGTTTTGGTTTGTGTGTGATCTTGTTTTAGGGTAGTAAAAGGCTGGGTAGGTAGCCTTATTTTTGTCCACGCGGGTAGACACACGAGCGTGTGGTTAGGCCATGTGTCCCCTGCACCTTAGGTTGGCAAAATTAAATGCCCAGTAGTAACCACACTGGCTAAGACACGGCCGTGTGTCTTAATCGTGCAGAAGACACGCCCTAGCACACGGACGTGTGCCACGGCCATCTAACCTTAAATGGTTGCTGATGTCAGAAACAAAATACCAAGGTTTTTACACATGAGCTAGGACACGTACGTGTCATGGCTGTGTGAGGGACATGGGCCAAGGACACGAGCGTGTGCCAGGCCGTGTGAAAACCCCTGTAGGTTCGAAGTTAGAAATTAAATCCACACGGACTAGGGCAACGGGCGTGTCCCTATGTGCTTAGGCCGTGTGACCCACACGGGCTTTTAGCACAGCCATGTTTAGAGGCCACACGGGTGTGTTGCCCATCCATACAGGCGTGTGCCCTGTTTTTAGTAGTTTTTGTTAAAATTTTTCTAAGTACTCGGAATGGTCTTAGACTGTTTCCAAACCATGTTTTGGGCCTCGTAGGTCCATATTAAGAACCGTAAGATAATGTTTGAAAAGTGTTAATTTGGAACGAAGTTTGTTAAATCGGAAAGGAATGTTTGTGTGTGTTTTAGTAAGGTAACGCTTCGTACCCTATCCTGGCGTCGGATACGGGTAAGAGGTGTTACAAGAACAATAGAAGGGAATGAAGAGAAAAAATGGACAGAGAAGTGAAGAGATGAGAAGAGTTGAGATGTGCTTGAAGTGAGCAGCCAAGGGGGAGATTTATAGGTTGGGAGGCTACTAAAAATAGCCAAAATCAGCATCCAAAGACTCCTCCCATGGCCGACCACACATGTGGCATGTTTGAAGATTTCAAACGTGGTATTTTAAGATAAGGGCAAATCTAGAAAGGCATAAATAGTGGAGGGGTTTGAATGCAATTTGAAGAAGTCTTCAAGGGCCATTTTGCTAGCCAAATAATCAGCCAAGAAAGCTGATTGGGTTAGCATGTGGGACAGTTTTGGGCTGCCCAGTGTTCGGTTGGATCGATTTTCTCGGTTCAACTCAACTGGGCCTTTTTTCATAATTAATTAAAAATAATTTATTTAACACAAATTAAATTGGATTAAAATTAAATTTAATTATATTATGTATTAATACACATAATTTGGGCCGTCTTTGGCTGAAAAATTAATTTACCTTGATGCTTCAAAATTGCTTCTCGGTTTTGCGCTTCAAGTAGTGTTTGCAAAGCCGTTTTTTGCCATTTGCGCAAATCTGTCAAAAATTATCAAAATTAATCAAATGATGAAGAAGTGTGTATATTTTCGTATTTCCAATATGTACAACCTAGAAAACTAAGTGTCCAAACACACAATTTAGTGATTCACTTTTATATCAAAATGAACTAGACACATATACATATATGCTAAAAGAGTTCAAAACCTACTAATAATGATGGATAATGTGAGCCAAAGTTTCGATTCGTCCCAAGTCAGCAAAAGTAATCTACAAAACGACACATAAACTCATATAAGCTTATAAAACCTAGTAAGTACATAGCAATTTATTTAACGTAACATTAAATGAGTGAACCCCTATTTTACTTAATAAATATTACCGAAACGTAATCACGGCATGAAAGTGCTATCAGGAGTACCGAAGTACAATAGTGGCACGTAAGTGCGGTCAGGGGTACCCAAGTACAACAGGGGCATGTAAGTGCAATCAGGGGTACCAAACACAACAAGGCATGTAAGTACGATCAGGGGTACTGAAGTACAATAAGGACATATAAGCGTGATCAGGGTACCGAAGTACAATAGGGCACGTATGTGCGATAAAGGGTATCAAAGTAAAACAGGGCACGTAAGTGCGATTAGGGGTATAATTATATAATAATTTACTACTTGATTATAAAATAAAAATAGATAAGGAAATCAAATGATATAATTTAATTACTATGAACTTACATCGACACTATCGCGAAGGAGTACGATCAACTAATCCACAGCTTTTGCTTTCCCTCAATTTAAATCTGGTTGAGATCTATCTTGATCTAAATAAATAATTTAACCAATTTAATAACTAGCCTATTCAATCAATCCAAATTCACATGTTAACAAAATTACACTATTACCCCTACACATTTGGTTTCTTTTCAATTTAGTCCATAAGCTCAATAAATGAAATTCATTCAATTTCATCCCTAACCAAGCTAGTTGAATTTCATATAGGTCCCTATCAACTCATTAAATTCATTATTTCACAATTTACACCATGAACTTTTCATTTTTTCAATTTAACCCCTATTTGACATTTTCAACATAATTCACTTTACAAAAGTTGCTTATCTAACAACATATATTCATTTTCTTCCACCAAACATCAAATTCACATGATTTCATACATGGTAACACCCTAGACCTTTAACAATTTTGCAAATTAGTCCCTAGCTAGCTAGATTAAGCTACAACGATTTCAAAAATGTAACAATGCTTAAAAATGGAGTTAAAATTCATACCATGCAATCTCAAAACCTCAACCAAACATTCAAGCTCCAAAAATGGGGTTTTCCAAGCCTAATTTCGATGGACAAGAAAGCTCACGAAGATGAGCACTAAATATTATATTATTTGTTTTATGATTATTTTTCTAATTACCATTTTAACCATAACTTTTAACCCCTAAAAATTAACTAAATGTAACACCCCTTAACTGAGACCATCGCCGGAGTAGAGCAAGAGGCGTTACTAGACTTACCTTATTAGTTCGAGGCATAAAAATTTGCTTCTAAAATTAATTCATTCACATTCATCCAATATATCCCTAAAATGGGCCCTTGGGGCCCTAAACATGCAATTGGAACGGTTCAGGACCAAACTGGGAACATTTAAAAATTTTCCAATTACTTACACAAATTAAAACAATTTATTTCACTATTCATAATAAAGTTGTCCACTTGCGTAACAGTCACTAAATTAATTATAACTTGAGTTAAAAAACTCAAATTTTAAATCCGTAAATTTTCCCTAAAACTAGACTCATAGATCTTCTCACCATAGTTTTTCCAGAATTTTTGGTGCAGCCAATTAGTACAGTTTATTAGTTAAATGTTCCACTGTTTTGTAGCCTAGCGAACTTGACCTCTCTTCATTAAAAATCAATTATCTCATAGTACAGTCTTCATTTAGTCTTTCCAATAGTTTCTAATTCACTAAGGAATCTATAAATATAAATTATGACTGATAATTATTTTTTTACAATTTTTAGGAATTTCTAAAATCAGAACAGGGGATTACAAAATCCCTCTGAGCCAGTCTCACAAGAATTTAAATATCTCAAAATACAGACGTCTTTTGCTTGCTCTGTTTCTTTCCTATGAAAATAGACTCAATAAAATTTAATTATATATCTCATTCATCATTTAATTTCATTTCTACAATTTTTAGTGATTTTTCAAAATCATGACATTGCTACTACTCCAAAACTGTTTCATGGCCAACTTTTACTCTTTCATAATTTCTTTGCATAAACTATCATTTAGGCATACATAACATCAAATCATGTTCTTAATTAGCCATACAATAGCTAATAACTATCAAGTATTCACATGCCATTCTTTAATCGTATCATAAGGACATACACACAAAATGACCAAGTCCCTATACATGCCATAACTCAAAACATTTCAAATTACAAAATACCGAGATAGCCTTTGATAGTGTGAGACAAACTCCGACGTCCTTATGATCCCCGAATTAACTTGGCTACACTATAAAAGAGAGAAAGGAAAAGGAGTAAGCTACAATGCTTAGTAAGTTTACAAGTAAATAAATGACAACATTCACCAAGTATAAACATACTCATATTATACCATCAACTAACAAAATCTTTATTTTACTTCTCCACTTACTCTTTAACTTTCCTGTTTATCATTCCTTTACCTGAAATTTCTTGTAACATAGCCTGCATATTATCCCAATGAACCATTTGGAATACTCAGGATACTTGAGTTTTCCTGCCTGATAATAGCCTACCAATGCCATGCTCTAGGCGTGGTCTTACATGGGATGTTCCCTGTCCTGCCAAAGCCATATATCTGATATGGACTTACATGGGATGTTCCTGAACTGTCTCAACCTACCAATGTCATATGTCTGATATGGACTTACATGGGATGCTCGTCATCTGTCTCAACCCAAAATGTCATAACTTTCCGAATCCCATTCATTCCTAAGGTTCAAACGGACTTTCTGATACTTTTTCCCTGTTATCTCATCTTTGATTCAACTTGGAATATTCTCATAAAATAAATGTATATATGCTGGAAATTCACAACATTAATATAAAATATCAAAATATTGCATTTATTTACCGTAAACTTACCTCGGTGCAAAATATGATCAACTTGACAACTTAATCTTCTACCTTTTTCTTTCCTCGGTCCATCCCTAAATTTCGTTCTTCTTGATCTATAATTACCAAATTTAGCTTATTTACTACTCACATTTATCAAAACAGTCATTAACTCTAACTTTGGAAAAATTACAACTTTGCCCTTAAACTTTTGCATATTTACACTTTTTCCCCAAAGCTCAGAAATTAAACTTTTTCCCTAATTCTTATGTTTTAGGACATGCTTATCATTTTCCCTTAATGGCTACATCAAATTCTCACTCTATCATGTACTTATGAACATTAGGTATTTTTACCGATTATGTCATTTTACTCATTTTCACTTAAAACCGAGTAGCACAAGTTGTTCAACATAATTTAAAACCTAATATTCTATCATAACACATCAAAATAAACACATTTAACCTATGGGTATGTTTCCAAATATGAACCCTAGGTTAAATTATTGCTAGAATAAGATAAATCAAGTTACCGGGACTCCAAAAACGTAAACAACATTAAAAATGGGGCTTGGAATCACTTACTATGGAGCTTGGAAGCTTGAAACAAACCCTAGCTATGGAGAACCTTTGACATTCGGCCTAATGAAGAAGATGATAACATTTTTCCATCTTTTTCCCTTTTTAATCTTTTTAATTACCAAATGACTAAAATGCCCTTCATTAAAACTTTGGTTATTTCTACCTACGTATGTCCATTTTTGTCCATGAAAACCTAATGGTATAATTACCATTTAAGGACCTCTACTTCAATTATGATCTTCAATTTAATCCTTTCCTATCTAGAACTCATAATTATCAACTTTTGCAATTAAGCCCTAATAGGCAATTTAAACATGCAATTCATGAAATTTTCTATCAATATTCTAAAACATGCATCTATTCACTCGATAAATCATAAAAATTAATCGAAATAAATTTTTCTATCTTAGATTCGTGGTTTCGTAACCACTGTTCTGTTTAAGCCCTATTTTGAGATGTTACGTCTGTCCCCCATTTAGGGATTTTCGTCCTTGAAAATCTTACTTGTGAATAGGTTTGGATACTGTTTTCGCATAGCCTCTTTGGGCTCTCATGTAGCCTTGTCTACCCCATGCCTATTCCATAATACTTTCACAAGTGCAATACTTTTGTTCTTTAGTTGCTTGGCCTCTCGAGCTAAATTCTTTACCGGTTTTTCACTGTAAGTCATATCTGGCTGAATCTCAACCTCTGTCTGTGAAATCACAAGTGACGGATCAAAACGGTAACGACGTAACATGGACACATGGAACACATCATGAATCTTCTCTAACACTTCGACAAAGCTAACCGATATGCTAATGGCCCAACTCTTTTAGTCACCTCAAACGGTCCAATAAAACGTGGACTTAGCTTACCTTTCTTGCCAAATCTAAAGACTTTCTTCCACGAGGATACTTTCAAGAACACTTTGTCACCAACTTGATACTCAACCTCTTTTCTTTTCAAGTCTGTATAAGACTTCTGTCTATCTAAAGTTGCTTTCAAGCAGTCTCTGATAACTTTCACTTTCTCTTCAGTTTCTTTAACTAAATCAACCCATAAATCTGATTTTCTTTAAGCTCTATCCAATACAAAGGTGTGCGACATTTACGTCCATACAAAGCTTCATAAGGGGCCATCTTCAAACTCAACTGATAACAATTATTATAGGCAAACTCTACCAATGGCAAATAATTCTCCCAACTACCTTGAAATTCTAAGACACAACATCTAAGCATATCCTCAAGTATCTGAATAACTCTCTCTAACTGACCATCAGTCTAAGGATGGAAAGCTGTACTAAAATTCAACTTTGTGCCCAAAGCTTCCTGTAACTTCTTCCAAAATCGCGAAGTGAATCTCGGGTCTCTATCTAAAATAATTGATAACGATACTCAATGTAGTCTGACTATCTCTGAAATATACAACTCGGCCAACTTGTCAAGTGAATAATCCATATGAACTGGAATAAAATGAGCACACTTCGTTAGCTTATTAATCACACCCATACTGCATCTTTCTTTCTCGCTGTCAACGGCAATCCTATTACAAAATCCATGGTAACTCGGTCCCATTGCCACTCAGGAACTAACACAGGCTGCAATAAACCTGAAGGTACCTGATGTTCGGCGTTTACCTGCTGACAAATCAAGCATCTAGAAACAAACTCTGAGATATCTCTCTTCATTCCTACCCACCAATACATTTTCTTCAAATCATTATACATCTTTGTACTACTTGGATGAATAGACAAGGAACTACTATGTGCTTCCTCTAAGATCTTTTGAATAAGCTCATCATTCTTTGGTACACATACCCAATTTCTGAACCTCAAACAACTATCAGAATTGATTTCAAAATCTGACTCTATACCCGACTCACACTGAGCTCTTTTGGCTTTCAACTCACTGTTATATTTCTAAACTTCACAAATTTCTTCAAGAAACATTGGCTTAGCTCTTAATTCGGGTAAGATAGAACCATCATCTGATAAGGTTCAACTACTGTTCAAAGCTCTTAATGCAAATAAAGATTTTCTACTCAAAGCATCAGCAACTACATTTGCCTTACCCGGGTTATAATTGATCACTAGTTCATAATCTTTAATCAACTCTAGCCATCTTCTGTGCCTCAAGTTCAAATCTTTCTGAGTCATCAAGTATTTCAAACTTTTATGATCAGTAAATATTCGGCAGTTCTCACCATACAAGTGATGTCTCCAGATTTTCAACGCAAATACAATGGCAGTTAGTTCTAAATCATGCGTCGGATAATTTTTCTCGTGCAGCTTTAGCTATCTAGAGGCATAGGCAATTACCTTTTCTTCTTGCATAGTACACAGCCTAGTCCATTCAAGGATACATCACTATAAATCACAAACTCTTTACCTGGTTCTGGTTGTACTAAGACAGAAGCTTCAGTCAATAATGCCTTTAACTTGTCAAAACTCTGCTGACACATTTCAGTCCATTCAAACTTGACATCTTTCTATAGCAATCTTCTCAATGGGGTAGCTATCATGTAAAATCCCTCTACAAATCATCTATAATAACCGGTGAGACCAAGAAAACTTCTGACCTCTGATACATTCTTAGGAGGCTTCCAATCAACAATGGCTAAAATCTTGCTCGGATCAACTCTAATACCTATACCTGAGACTATATTTCCAAGAAAACTGACTTCTCGTAACTAGAACTCAGTTTTTATAAACTTGGCATAAAGCTGATTATCTCTCAAAGTCTGTAAAATTGTTCTCAAATGCTCTGAATGCTCTGTCTCATCATGAGAATAAATTAAGATATAATCAATGAACACAACTATAAATTTATCCAAGTAAGGTTTGAAAATTTGGTTCATTAAGTCCCTGAAAATGGCAGGAGCATTGGTTAAGCTAAATGGCATCACAAGGAACTCATAATGGCCATACCTAGTCCAGAAAGCATGTAACACCTCTATCCCATAACCATTGCCGGAATAGGTAAGGGGCATTACCGGACTTGTAACACATATCAGAACAGACAAATTTTGAACTTTAATATCAATAACATAGTTCTATAATCATTCACCAATCATGCTTTAAAGCTCATGTAATGATACATACATTCGTTTAGGATCAAATTGCAAACATGTGAAAGATAAGGGAAACATTTAGAAATCTTCCAAGTTAGGGACACACGGCCGTGCCCCTAGCCTGTGTACACACACATAGTCGTGCCCACTAGACACGCCCAAAACACTCAGCCCGTGGTTGAAACTGACTAACCTCACACGATCACCAGACACGCCCGTGTGTCTAGGCCGTGGCCAACACTATCAACTGCCACACGACTACCAGACACGCCCGTGTCTAAGCCGTGTGTAAAATTTGTTCAAAGCATTCAAGATTCAGGGTTGACATGGTCGAGTCACACGCCTGTGTGCTCTGCCCGTGTGGCACAAGGTAGGCTTGGTTTAAGCCATTCTTGCCACCCAAATTGGTCATCCCTACAAGCATTTCACAACCATATCATTTCATCAACAATTGGCAACCAAAACAACCATTCAACACCATGTAAGCATATAACAATACGCAACACTCCATACTAAGACATATTCACAGTTCATTAGCTAACAATGCCAATTAAACCATATTATTGCACTTACCATTTCTATCAATAATATCACATTCATCATCAACTTCAAGCACATAGAACCAATCATATAAGGCATTCAAGATTGATCAAAACATTTACAAAGCAAGCCATATCTCATAGCTTGATAAGTACCAAAACATTCCATATTCATTAACAAACTAACCATAGACATAAACTTAGTAAATAGCCTATACATGCCATGACCATATCAAAACAAAGATCCAAAAGTATCAAATAGCTATTTGGATAGTGTGATGGCGATCTCCGACACGTCTGAAAGTCGAGCTAGCTTCCGAATCTATAAAACAAGGGAAAAGTAAACGGAGTAAGCTTTAAAAGCTTAGTAAGCCCGTATAATGTAGAATTAAACTTACCAAATGTACGAGATAATTACATTAACAAAGCCAATTCAATTCATATACTCAAGTTGCCTATTTCACAAACATACATTTGTTAGTCCATGTAAATCTTGTAAATCATTCATGTACAAAACACAACATTCAAGTATCATAACTATATCTCCAATACTTATAACATGTATTTCATGTAAATCATACCATATAATCCATGTGAATCTCATATCTTATATAACGTATAATACATAAATCTTTTGATCCTCATGTAACATGAATCGGTAATTGCCCATTGAACCTTTAAAAACATCGAGGGATACTCGGGTTATACACACACAGTGTATATACATATAACTTGTAATTCGTCAATACGTCATATATGCTCTTTCGAGCCTGTACGGCAAGCCCGAAGGCTGAACATGTGATCCCGAAGGATGAACCGTAAGCCCGTAGGCTGAACGGTAAGTCCAAAGACTGAACATGTAATCCCAAAGGATGAACATATAGCTCATGAGCTGTGGTGAGTCCGCAACAAATGCAGGAGCTCAAACCACCCTGTAGCCCTAGTGACATGTCACTTGTATCCTACGACTTCTACGGTTCTAATGGGGCTCGGTAATCAGTTTGTACACATACTCTTTAAATATTTTCATATTCATTCATATATATAAATTAATACGTAATTTCATTTCTATAAAGTATTATACATTCACATGACAATTTAACCACAATTATAAGCATTTACAATTTGATTCTAATTATACGAACTTACCTCGATTTCCAGATCTCTACTCGTCTACCTTTCGTTTTCCCCGATCAAGTTCTGAGATTTGATTGTCTTTATCTATATTAATACAAATTTAGCTATTTAATCACCAATACATTAAATTTAATCCAAAGACATGTATTTTGGCATATTTACCAATTAGCCTCTATACTTTCAACACTTTGCAATTTAGCCCTTTTAACACAAAATAGCAAATTACACAATAAATCCCTTAATTTATTAGAACCAAATATTCATATAGTAATTATAAACACATAACTTCCATTTAATCACATTTCTAGCCACATAATTTCTATTTATTTTCAAATAAATCCTTAAAACTCATTTTCATCAAAAATTACTTTATAAAACTTTATTTCCTTATAACATTCAATAATTCATCAAAACCCATTAAAATAACATGGATTCATCAATGGCATTTTTCAAAAACACAACCAAATTCAAAATTAAAACATAGGCTTTGTAGATTATTAAGCAACAACCTCAAAAACGTAAAAATTATCAAAAACCGATTACAGAACATACCTTAATTGAAGATTATACAATGGCCGAATGTTTGAAAGTAAATCCCTTAAATTTCCTTCTTTAAAATCGGCATTTGCATGAATATGAAACAATAGAATGTTTTGTTTTTATTTAATAAAACCATAATAAACTTTTTACAACTTTATCCCTAATAAAATAAATAATAAAGCCATGTATAATATGGACAAAGTTGTCCATCATCTTCCACTATCAAAAATAAAGGATAAATTTCCACGTAAAGAACTCCATTCAAAAAGCCATAGCCAAATAAGCTATTTATGAAATAGAACTCCTATTTATCGTTTTATACGATTTAATCCTTTTTACCGAATTAACTATTTTAACAATGAAATTTCTAAACAAAACTTTCACTCAATATAACTATCATCCTGCAAAACATATTGAAGCCTTAAAAATAATATTTTGACTCGATTAAATAGTCCCGAGACCACTCGTTCTGATTAGGGTCAAAAGTGGGCTGTACAAAGTAGTCTTCGGAACATCTGACTCTTTAACTCGCAATTGATAATATTCGAATCTCAAATTTATCTTTGAAAACACAGTAGCTCCCTTCAATTGATCAAACAAATCGTCAATTCTACGCAGTGGATACTTGTTCTTAATAGTTACCTTGTTAAGCTACCGATAATCTATGCACAATCTCATCGAACCATCTTTCTTTTTCACAAAAAGTAGTGTTGCATCCCATGGTGAACAACTAGGTCTTGTAAAGCCTTTATCTGTTAATTCCTGCAACTGAACTTTCAATTCCATTGGAGTCATTCTATAAGGAGAAATAGAAATGGGTGTTGTACCCGGAACCAACTTAATACCAAACTCAACTTCTCTGATAAGAGGCAAACCTGGTAGTTCTTCCGGAAACAAATTAGGAAACTCACATACAATAGACACTGATTCAATTTTCAACTCTGGATCTGTAACACCTCAAACCCAGCCTGGACGTTATGGCCAAATTTGACGTGTCACATGGACTTACGACTGAGTGTGTGTTCTTTTTTAAAGGTGACTAAAGTGATTTTTGTAAAAACAGTGGTTTAGCGAAAAGTCAGTTTATTCAGTCTTTAAGTTAGCCATTTGTTCCGTTTGTTTGTGTTTTGAAAACATTCATTAAATTTGATTAAAAACCCGCGCGTCCTATAACTAGCAGTTTTGATAAAGTATAAATAAAACCAATAGATAAAACCACAAAAGAAAAAGAAATTTAAAGAGCGGCCTTATTACAACTTAAAACCCAAAATAGTAAAATAAGATATTTAAAATAACCTAACCAAAAATGAAAATCGAATTTGCAGATGATGTGGCCACTCCGAATCTCTCACAGCTCCAAGCCCACTATGGTTGGGGATTACCTGCATGGATGAAAATAAAGGGTGAGTTTGGTAACCTCAGTATGTAACATAACCCAACCATAGCCCAAAACAGATCAAGCCTCAAAGTCAGATTTATTTGGGCCTTGGCCCAGTATAGAAATTAGAATGAAACCCATAGGCCCATAACAGATACAGAATAGATATATCATGTATGCAGAGAACCCAGCCCAAATCCATCCACATACACCCCCGTACCAACCTTACTCTTTGTGGGGAGACTACTCGACCCACCCATCCGCTACACACCACAGAATTTGTAGCGAGGCTGCTAGATATTGTGACAGAGTCACCAGATACGGACATTGTAGCGAAGCCACCAGAACAGATATATGTGGCGAGGCCACCAGAATAGATATATATGTGGCGAGGCCACCAGAACAGATATATGTGGCGAGGCCACCAGAACGCCTCCTCCATCAATATAACCCATAACCCATGCAACAGATATACATATTATGGCATACATCATACAGAATCAAAATGTCATGCATCTCAGATAAAATTAACCCTAGTGGTAAAACGGCCATTTTTGCACCTAGGGATATAATGGTAATTTTCCATACTTAGGGGTATTTTAGTAATTTATCAGTTCTTTAGGGTTTGCACGCATATTACAGTCACTCCTATTCCATTTATCGTCACAGTAGTGTATTTTAACTTAGCTTAACAGTTTTGGCAACTAGGCCCAAAACCCCTAATGGGCCCTACGGTGTCTACCGGTATCTTAAGCCCATTTAATCCAAGTTTTACGATCAGATTACAGATTTTAACTGTATTATTTCCTATAGCCTGACAGAACACCTTTAATGACTATATTACCTATATGGGCTCAGAAGCCCATTGGGCCCATATTCGGCCCATCGAGGCCCAACTTACCAAAACACATGGAATTGCACTCTCTGCAATCCTACCATCTACGATTTCAGATCCAACCAACAAAGAGTAATCGCATACTCACAGATCCTCACAGTGCCGACCTTTCAGTCACTTTCGGTCACTTTTCGATCTCCTTTTTGGTCATTACGGCCTTTGCCGATCTAGTCTATAGCAAGGGTATGATACACACCTGATAACTGTCGAAGGTTGATGAGATCCCCACACGTAAAGCCTACAATTGGATTACTAATATGTCAGATTACATATCAACACAAACCAAGCACTAAACACCTTACCCCAATCGGCTAACATAGCCTAAGTCCCTAAATGTAACACCCCTATCCCGTAACCGTCGTCGGAATAGGATGAGGCGTTACCAAAAACTAGAAATTGGATCAGGACGGTAAAATTTTGAACAGTTTCTTGAATAAATCGTTAGACACAAATAAAGTTCAAATTTAAAACTTATACAAGAAAGTTCCATAAGATGCATATTCACATGACCTATAAACGAAAATCAAAGTATCATTCTACTTATTGTCTACCCTATACATGCCATAAGCTAAGACCAAACACATGGTTACCGTAATAGTAGATAGTGTGACGAAGTGTTGACGATCCCTGAGCTGGTAGTCAGAATCCACAATCTATAAAACAAAGACACGAAACAAACAGAGTAAGCTTTCATAAGCTTAGTAAGTCTTAAGCAAAACATTTATTTTGCTGAATCCAGACGACTATCTCGTATACATAAATCTAAGTAAAGTCTCATTTGACCGAATATACTTAACCAAAATTTCACATAATTTAATTGACATTTCTTTAGCCTTGAGTTTTAAAGTCACAAAATGCTTTCATTCAATATCATTGGTCATTCATTTCTTCTATTCGAGAAAGTTAATTTAGAGCTTCATATCGAACTATGATTTCAATAAACGCATCACCTAGCTAACACATATATATTTTCATAATAATGACCAAGATGTTTGAATGTTCACATGTGCATTACTTTATATGCTTTTGATTCAATCAAATTAAAACATAATACTTTAACCACACTCACTTTCCATATTTGGGATCACATAGTCATATCATAATCTATCAAGAATAATTTCATAGCGTCACTACTCATTTAGCATAACATATAACCCTTTCATGATTGATTCCCAAAACATATTCTTCATCAACCGAAGTTGGATTCACATGGTAAGTACATATCACACACATAATACTAAATCTTTGTACTCATATGTACTCATCTCATGCACATACATGAATGTACATACATATATAGATATTAATTCCTTAGTTCATAATCACATCAATATCTTCGAGTATTTTAACATGACATGTATTAAATTACAGTATAGGTACACAAAGAACCAAGCATATTCCTTAACACATATACGTAAGTTGTCAGAGTATAATCCTTCTCTTATATTTGCACAACTAGCCGAATACAACCCATTCTCAAATCATAAGGCTTTTTGGCCAAATATACACTAATACATATGGATAATTTCAGACATACTTTTCTTTACTTAAAGTCCATACGCTATATTTTAAATCAAATACTTTCATATACTAACAACCATTGACCACATAGATCATTCACATATTTGGAATTATATTATAAATCACATTTACATTCCTCTTTGATACTACTATTTTACTACGAAATCAATCTACCGATGAGTAAGTAATGCATACCTGAATATCTTAAATGCATAATACTTACTTGATGGTAATTTACTGCGGATACTCAATATCGAAATCTTACTTGAAACCCCAGCATTTAGCCTTCGGGTCTTTAAACCCGGATATAGTACGAATACGAAGTCTGCAGACATTAAGTCCGGATAATATTCTCGCATAAAGCCTGCAGGATTTTAACCCGGATATATCACCAGCACGAATGCTCTTCGGGACTTAGCCCGGATATAACATCGGCACGAATGCCCTTCGGGACTTAGCTCGGATATAACACCGGCACGAATGCCCTTCGGGACTTAGCCTAGATAAAACACCGGCACGAATGCCCTTTGGGACTTAGCCCAGATATAATTCACTATATTTTCATGCATATATGTCCACAAGGTATACATTTCACAAAATCTATCACAATTGAAATCCATTTACCTCATTCACATATTAACACATAACATCTCACATTAGCAATTCATTTGTATTATTCAAATACAAGCTCAACATGCAACCTCATCCCTTTAGTTTTCCATTCAATAATCGAACACAAAGATCACATGTCCAACTCACTATCCAAGCTTGATTTCTAATGACCATTCGGCTATAAGCCATATACACAATTTATTCCATTAAAAATAATAGGTCACAAATCATCTATCATACACATAATTCACCTTAGCCATTCGGCCTCTGCATATGCATAAATACCACTTTAATACATTCGGATATATGTATACAAACATAATAGAATCTTGATTCTTATGATAAGTATGCATATATATATAAATATTCCACGACATATTCAATTCCATTCATATTTCTTCCTTTCAACCTCTATATTCAGTTGTAAGCATTCATGCAAATAACATTAACTGTTTATAATATAAGGCATACTTAAATTACTTAAAACTTACAGAGAGTCAAACTCAAATACTTAAGAACTTACCTTGACTGTCGTCGAATAATTACAGATATGCTACTCAACCAGTTTTGTTTTCCTCTTATCCCAATTTTTGCCCGCTTTGCTCTTGAGCTTTCAATTAAACACACAAACAAATATTTACTCACGTAATAAATACTTTCATCAACCACATATAATCACATTTATTTTTTATTTTTTTACAAATTAAACTTATAAGCTTAAGTTCATAAATATTTGACATTATAAAGTCCATCAAACACCCCTCAATTTATCTCTATCATCAATTATCAAAATTAAAAACACATGAAACATCCCAAAACCGAATGCTTATCTTCATCTCCAAAAATCTATATGCGGCAAATGCACATACATAAACAAGTACTTTAACTTATAAAATTTCAATCACTTAGAAAACTTGAAAATTATCTATTAATATATTCATAAACCATGCCCTAATGAAGCTTTAAATCCTTTGATATAATAAACATCAAAACACAAAAAATCCAAGTGGCTTTAGACCTCATAGCCGAATACCCTACTTGCACAAACTCAAATATTATACTCTCATATGCAAACTATGCCACTCAAAACCACAATTGTTCAATTTAAGCTCATAATCCTATAATTACAAAAATTCAATTTCATAACATTCATCAAATACTCATTTATAAATAAACAAACTAATTTGATTTCAAACACGAATACTCTCCCTTAACCGAATGTCCATAACCAATTTACACAACATTTCCCTAACCCAAAACATTTTCGGCAAACACTCAAATAAAATCAATAAAACTTCAATCCATTTTCAACATTTCCAAACCCCGTTTGGCACCCCACCTACGTCAATTTAACAATTCAATCACATTTCAACACTTCCATACACAATCGGCACTACACACAAGCACAACCATGATAGCCAATTTCTTTATGGCCATCTAAACAACCAAAAACACTATTAACTAGCTCAACTTCTCTTATTTCCC
This sequence comes from Gossypium stocksii, assembly GCA_020496765.1. Classification (NCBI taxonomy): domain Eukaryota; kingdom Viridiplantae; phylum Streptophyta; class Magnoliopsida; order Malvales; family Malvaceae; genus Gossypium; species Gossypium stocksii. Next base: position 64,576,143 of record CM035626.1, read on the forward strand.
CTTTACTCATAAAAACATAAAACAACCCATCAATTCTCTTGATTCCTTACATGGCCGAATGCACATGGTACTCCCCCTATAAAAAATTTTAACATGGGCCATGGGGAGAACTTATCAAATAGCTCAAACATACAAGAAATTCAAAAGAAAACATCAAACATACCTCAAGAACTACGTAAGCATGGCTGAACCTCCCAAGGGGTTTTTCTTTCTTCACAATCGGCAATCACAAACAAGGATGAAGAAGCCTTGTTCTTTTCACCAAATATTATTATTATTATTTAACTAATATACAAAACACAAAATGCCAAAAGGATTCATCATTACCATCCATTATCAAAATAATGGTCAAATTGACATGCAACTCCACCATTTCACTTTAATGCACTTATTAGTCATCACACATTTATCTAACATACTTTCAAAGTTCACAATTAAACCCTTTTAAGTGCAATTCACAATTATAAGACTAAATTAAAGCACCAAAAATGTCACACATGAATTGGCATATATAATAGGCACAAAAATAAATATTAAATTATTCTCGTGACTTGGTTTTGTGGTCCCGAAACCACATTCCGACTAGGGTCAATTTAAGGCTGTCACACTAAAGTTCTACCTTTCTGCCGAATATGGACTAATTCTCGACATCCAACCGTGTTAGCCTTCAAAATCCTTAGTTACACAACCCCTTGATCACACTAGCGCATACAAAACAAGAGAAAGAGGCCAACAGGCCCTTAGTCCAAAACGTTAGCCTCCCCTAAGGGGTTTCAGCTTCTTGCCTTATAACATGGATAACTAATGAAAGAAAGTCTCAAAATAATTACCAATCTAACCCCAATCTATGGTAGTTCCACTTGCAACCACGAGAAAAGATAAATGTGAACTACTATTCGGCTTTAACACCACAGGTATGAAGGTTTTCGGTTCTTGAAAGAAAAAGATGAGATTCGGCTCCACAAGGTATTCAATTGACTTGATTTTTTAGAAAGATTGACAAAGAAAAGGAAGAAAAGAAGTAGAAGAGAAATATGAGCAGGGTAGATTTGGCTAAAAAGAAATCGACAATGAGAACACAAAGTTTTAGGATTTGGTTTTAATGGTTTCGGTCAACAAGGGAAATCGGCAATGGGAGGTTTTGTTTCGGCTTCTGTGACTATCTAAGCGAGAACAAGATGAAGAGGGAGAGATACGGATGATAGAAGAAGAAGATAGGAGAAAAGAAAAGAGGAGAAGAGATTAGAGAAGAAAGGAAGTAGGCAATCGGTTTTGACAGAGGAAAACGGCACAGGGAGGTATTTCAGGAGACCTATGCTCGGCTTCTAGCAAAATGAAAGGAAAAGAGAATTAACCCTAAGGCACTTTACCTTATTATGCTAAACAAAAGGAAACCAAAACGAAAACCCAAGGAGATCAAAAGAGAATTTGGAAAAACTACCCCTAAAGCCAAAATTGCAAAATCCCCAAACCCTGTAGCCGATTTGCTTCACTAAAGACCCTTGGCTGGCCAACTCTTGCCCCTCAAGAGTCCAACATTCGGCCAACACCAAGTCCCCTGATCATCTTCTACTTTTGTTCCCCTTATCACTCCTCAACTTACTCATTTGACACATTCAAACTCTTCCTGACAGAGTTTTACCTAAAGTTCAATACTTAACCTTCCTGTGCACATAAATAAAACACCTTAATTAACTTACCTTGTGACTTGAACCTAGGCTCCCCCTAACTCCCACACGCCACTTTAATAACTCCTTGGTGGCGTCACTTAGCCACTCTGCCAAGGGCTCTTTTGTGATCCATTTTGCTTACTTTAATCTTAAAAGCCCTCTTCACCAGAACCCCCTTCTCTTTAAAATTAAAATTTACTAGATCTGTTAGGTTTCAACCTAAGCTTGGGCATTCTAGAGGCCCACTACCATACTAGAATTTAATTTACACAGTCAAAACACAGAAATTTAAGAATTAACCAAAAATCACAGAAACCCGAAAAGTCCAAAAAATTAGGGCGTTAGAACTCTACCCTCCTTAAAGAAATTTCGTCCTCAAAATTTACCTGATCCAAACAATTGAGGGTATTGCTGACACATTGCTTCTCTAGCTCCCAAGTAGCTTCCTTTTTGCCATGATTACGCCAAAGTACCTTTACTAATGGAACCGACTTCCTTCTTAGAACCTTCAAATCTCGATCCAGAATCTGTATAGGCTCTTCCTCGAAAGTCAAATCAGGCTGTACCTCAACCTCTGCAACCGGCAATATATGCGTAGGGTCAGAACGATATCGCCTTAACATGGATATGTGAAAAACATCGTGAATCCTGTCTAATTCCGGAGGCAATTCCAGCTGATAAGCCACTGGACCTACTCGCTTAAGAACCCGATAAGGCTCACTGAACCGCAGACTCAACTTGCCTTTCTTTCCAAACCTTAGTATCTTCTTCCAAGGTGAAACTTTCAAAAAGACCATATCACCCACTGTGTACTCAATTTTCTTACTCTTCAAATCCGCATATGACTTCTGCCTATCAGATGCTTCTTTTAACCGATCCCTAATCACCTTGACCTTTTCTTCAGTTTCTATTATCAACTCAAGCCCAAGAACTTGTCGCTCACCCAATTCGGTCCAACAACTAGGTGTACGACACTTACGTCCATACAGTGCTTCATAAGGTGCCATACGAATACTAGCCTGATAGCTGTTATTGTACGTGAATTCTACCAACGGTAGATAATCCTCCCAACTGCCTCGGAAGTCGATAACGCATCCCCTCAACATGTCTTCCAGAATCTGAATAACCCTTTCTGGCTGACCATTAGTGCGAGGATGAAAAGCTGTGCTAAAATTCAGTCGCGTTCCCAATGCCTCATGTAACTTTTGCCAGAATCGAGATGTGAACCTAGGATCTCGATCAGAAATAATAGACGCTGGCACCCCATGTAGTCGCACAATTTTTGCCACCTATAATTTGGCTAACTTCTGGAGTGAATAATCAGTGTGGATAGGTATGAAATGAGCAGATTTGGTCAGCCTATCCATAATCACCCAAATCGAGTCTTTCTTCGTCGGTGTCAAGGGTAATCCACTCACAAAGTCCATGGTTACCCTCTCCCACTTCCAAAGTGGTATCTTTATTGGCTGCAAAAGTCCGGAAGGTAATTGATGTTTAGCTTTTACTTGCTGGCAAGTCAGACATTTTCCCACAAATTCCGTAACTTCTCGTTTAAGCCCAGGCCACCAGTACAATTCTTACAAGTCACGATACAACTTATTCCCTCTAGGATGCATAGTATAAAGTCTTCCATGTGCCTCCTTTAGAATTGCCTGCCTCAAGTCAGAGTCTTTCAGAATGCAAACTCTACCTCGGAAACACAGAACTCCCTCACTGTTCAGTCCAAACTCAGAAGTTTCCCATTCTTAACCTGCTAGAATTGAGAAACTAGAGACTCATCCTTTAACTACTTTTCCTTAATCCCATCAACCCAGGTTGGCTTTACTTGTAGTTTCGCTAACAGACTACTGTCATCATACAGACTCAAACGAGCAAACATTGCTCTCAGATCAGATACGGTTCTATGACTTAGGGTATCAGCCACCACATTAGCTTTTCCTGGGTGATATTCGATCGAGCAGTCATAATCCTTAAGCAACTCTATCCATCTTCGTTGCCTAAGATTCAGCTCCTTCTGAGTCAGCAAGTACTTAAGACTCTTATGATCCGTGTATATGATACACCTTTCTTCGTACAAGTAATGTCTCCAAATCTTGAATGCAAAGATTACTGCTGCTAACTCCAGATCATGGGTAGGATAGTGTACTTCATGAGGTTTAAGCTGTCGCGATGCATAAGCAACCACTTTACCCTCTTGCATCAACACACAGCCCAAACCCACATGTGATGCGTTACTATACATGGTGAAATCCTTCCCAGACTCTGACTGAATCAATACAAGTGCCTCAGTCAGAACTTTCTTCAACTTCTAAAAAGCTTCTTGCTGCTTCTCGGTCCAAACAAACGGTACTCCTTTCCTTGTAAGTTTTGTCAGTGGTGCTGCCATTACAGAAAATCCTTCCACAAACCTTCTATAGTACCCGGCCAAACCCAAAAAACTCTGAATTTTTGATACAGACCTTGGTGGCTTCCATTCCAGAATCGCTTTAATCTTTCGAGGGTCCACCTTGATCCCCTCAGCAGACACAACATGACCTAAGAAAGTTAACTCCCTCAACCAGAACTCACACTTACTGGCTTTCGCATAAAGCTCCTACTCCCTCAGCACTTGCAGTACAATACAGAGATGCTCATCATGCTTTTTCTCAGTTTCAGAATATACCAAAATATCACCAATAAAGATGACCACGAATCGATCCAAAAATGGCTGGAACACTCGATTCATCAAATCCATAAATGCTACAGGTGCGTTCGTTAGCCCAAATGACATAACCAAAAACTCATAGTGACCATATCGAGTTCTGAACGCCGTCTTGTGAATATCCTCCTCCTTAACCCTTAATTGATGATATCCAGATCGAATGTCAATCTTGGAAAATACCGAACCTCCCCGAAGCTGGTCGAATAAATCATCGATTCTCGGCAAAGGGTACTTATTCTTAATCGTCAGTTTGTTCAACTGCCGATAGTCGATGCACATGCACATTAATCCATCTTTCTTCTTCCCGAACAACACTGGTGCTCCCCACGAAGGAACACTCGGCCTAATATAGCCTCTATCCAATAACTCCTGAATCTGGGCTTTCAACTCCACCAACTCCTTCGGTGCCATCCTGTAAGGTGCGATGGACACTGGTGCTGTTCTAGGCAATAAGTCAATTCCAAACTCGACTTCTCGGTTCGGAGGCAAACCCAGAAGCTCCTCTAGAAAACATCTTGAAAATCCTTAACGGTTCTAACCTTATCCACTGTCAGACCCTCAATTTCTGATTGACTTACAAATTCCAAATAAGCCTTACAACCCTTACGAATTCACTTCTCAGCTCTCAATGCCGACACCACATTGGACAGATAATCCCTCCGCTCCCCTATCACCATAACCTCCTTATTCTCTACAGTCTTTAACATCATTCACTTGGCAGCACAATCCAGAGTAGCCTTATGCTTAACAAGCCAATCCATTCACAAGATGAGATCGAATTCTCCGAATGGTAGCTCCATCAGATCTCCAGAGAAAACTTTACCTTGAGTTTCTAAAGGCACATCTCTATGCAGTTTGTCTACCCTAATCGAGTGACCTAAAGGACTTAGTACAAATACCCCACTCACGGTCTCCTTAGAGCGCACACCCAGTGACCCAGATATGGCACATGCAATATATGAATGGGTAGATCCAACATCTATCACTGTAGTGTATGACATACTAGAAATCAGAAATGTACCAGTTATGACGTCAGGTGTATCGTCCTCCTCTCAGCGACGAGCTGCATACACCAAAGCTGGCTGACGAGCCTCAGCATATCCAACATCCCTGCTAGGTGCCCCTCGTCCTCGACCATTACCATTACCACCTCTACCTTGTCCACGTCCTCTCGGAGGCTGTGGTCCACCCCTCACTGGTTGAGCGACTCTTTGATCTATAGCTTGAACCTGATCTGGTTCCTGAGGACAGTCTTTAACCCTATGCTCCATAGATCTGCATCGAAAACAAGCACCAGAACGTTTTCGACACTCTCCTATATGTATCTTACCATAATTCCTACAACCTTGCGGTCTAACAACATTCATCGGTACGGCTCAAACTAGCTCTAACACCCTTGCTTTCTTAACATTCCTGTTCGCACCACCTGAAGGTCCTGCATCTCTCTGAAAACGGTTTCGATCCTTTTCACGATTCTATCTTTCAGTATGCTTCACCTCCTCAGCTATTTTACCTTTCTCCACTAAAGCAGCGAAGTCGCGCTCCCTCTGCGGAGCAATCAGCACCCTAAGCTCATCTCTCAAACCATCCTCAAAGCACACGCTACGCTCGTACTCCATAGCGACTACCCCAGTAGCATACCGACTCAGCCTTAGACACTCAGACTCGTACTCAGCAACTGTCTTACTCCCTTGAACTAGATTCAGAAATTCCTTTCTGCGGGCATCCACGTAACTAGCCCCAACATACTTTGCTTTGAAGGATGTCTTGAACAGCTCCCAAGTCACCCTATCAGCTGAAGTTCCATCTCTCACAGTGAGCCACCACTGATAAGCCTCATCCCTAAGCAACGATATAGCCCCCTTTAGCTTCTACTCCACAAAGCAGTCCAAGTCATCCATAATCCGCTCTGTGGCCTCTAACCAGTATTCAGCCACATTCGGAGCTACACATGATATGCCCCTAAAGATCTCCGCTCTATTAGCCCTGAGTCGCTTAGAAATAGATCCGCAAATTCCGTTTCCCGTACTTGCCCCAGCAACCCTTTCCAAAACTCGAAGCATCGCCTGAGATAGAGCGTCGTCTCCGGCACCTCGATCATGAGACTCTACTTCTGTTGCCGCTGGTACTAGTGCATCAGCTACTGGCATATGTCCTAAAGACGAAGATCCAGCCCGTGCACTACCTCGGCCACATCCACGGCCTCTTCCACGAGCTGCCCTCGTACTCATTTCGTATTATCTGATTAGAAAGTTTATGCATCAGTTAAATATTTCAATGTTTATTACAGATGTCTTATGACTAGACAGTAATTCAGAGTTTATTTTCTTTCGCGGTAGCCTAGCTACAGTCTCAATCTACCTATCAGAATTTCTATAGTTTCAGTGTTACCCTAACTAAAGTATCATGATAGGGTTTTAGTACAGACATGTAACATAATTTCAAGAATAATCAGAAAAATTCAGAAAACTTACAGACTTGAGCTGGAGATTCGGTGTGCCACCTTCTTAAAAACCAATTTAGAAAACCAAATTCAATCTTTAAAATCATCTATTTGAAGAGAAAAAAAAATATCGAAGACAATCTCGAGAATAATTTTGAAAACAAGTTCTTAAAAATGCTTTTTGAAAATTGTTACTTTAAAAACTCTCGTTTTTAGACCCATTTCACAGCCGAGTTGTTGCAACCTGGCTCTGATACCACTAAATGTAACACCTCAAATTCGGCCTAGATGTTATGGCCAAATCTGACGTGTCACATGGACTTATGACTGAGTGTGTATTCTTTGTTAAAGGTGGCTAAAGTGATTTTTGTAAAAACAGTGGTTTAGCGAAAAGTCAGTTTATTAAGTCTTTAAGTTAGCCATTTGTTACGTTTGTTTGTGTTTTGAAAACATTCATTAAATTTGATTAAAAACCCGCGTGTCCTATAACTAACAGTTTTGATAAAGTATAAATAAAACCAGTAAATAAAACCACAAAAGAAAAAAAAATTTAAAGAGCGGCCTTATTACAACTTAAAACCCAAAATAGTAAAATAAGATATTTAAAATAACCTAACCAAAAATGAAAACTGAATTTGCAGATGATGTGGCCACTCCGAATCTCTCACAACTCCAAGCCCACTATGGTTGGGCGTTACCTACATGGATGAAAATAAAGGGTGAGTTTGGTAACCTCAGTGTGTAACATAACCCAACCATAGCCCAAAATAGATCAAGCCTCAGAGTCAGATTTATTTGGGCCTTGGCCCAGTACAGAAATTAGAATGAAGCCCATAGGCCCATAACAGATACAGAATAGATATATCATGTATGCAGAGAACCTAGCCCAAATCCTTCCACATACACCCTCGTAACAACCTTACACCTTTTCGGGAGACTACTCGACACACCCATCCGCTACACACCATAGAATTTGCAGCGAGGCTGCCAGATATTGTGACAGAGTCACCAGATACAGACATTATGGCGAAGCCACTAGAACAGATATATGTGGCGAGGCCACCAGAACAGATACATGTGGCGAGGCCACCAGAACGCTTCCTCCATCAATATAACCCATAACCCATGCAACAGATATACATGTTATGGCATACATCATACAGAATCAGAATGTCATGCATCTCTGATAAAATTAACCCTAGTGGTAAAATGGTCATTTTTGCACCTAGGGGTATAATGGTAATTTCCATACTTAGGGGTATTTTAGTAATTTATTAGTTCTTTAGGGTTTGCACGCATATTACAGTCACTCCTATTCTATTTATCGTCACAGTATTCTATTTTAACTTAGCTTAATAGTTTTGGCAACTAGGCCCAAAACCCCTAATGGGCCCTACGGTATCTATAGGTATCTTAAGCCCATTTAATCCAAGTTTTACGATCAGATTACAAATTTTAACCGTATTATTTCCTACAGTCTGACAGAACACCTTTAATGACTATGTTACCCATATGGGCTCAGAAGCCCATTGGGCCCATATTAGGCCCGTCGAGGCCCAACTTACCAAAACACACGGAATTGCACTCTTTGCAATCCTACCATCTACGATTTCAGATCCAACCATCAAAGAGTAATCGCATACTCACAGATCCTCACAGTGCTGACCTTTCAGTCACTTTCGGTCACTTTTCGATCACCTTTTTGGTTATTACGGCCTTTGCTGATCTAGTCTATAGCAAGGGTATGATACACACCTGATAACTGTCGAAGCGTTGACGAGATCCCCATACGTAAAGCCTACAATCGGATTACTAATATGTCAGATTACATATCAACACAAACCAAGCACTAAACACCTTACCCCAATCGGCCAACATAGCCTAAGTCCCTAAAGTTCTTACTTTCTGCCGAATATGGACTAGTTCTCGACGTCCAACCGTGTTAGCCTTCAAAATCCTTAGTTGCACAACCCCTTGATCACACTAGTGCATACAAAACAAGAGAAAGAGGCCAACAGGCCCTTAGTCCAAAACGTTAGCCTCCCCTAAGGGGTTTCGGCTTCTTGCCTTATAACATGGATAACTAATGAAAGAAAGTCTCGAAATACTTACCAATCTAACCCCAATCTATGGTAGTTCCACTTGCAACCACGAGAAGAGATAAATGTTAACTACTATTCGGCTTTAACACCAAAGGTATGAAGGTTTTCGGTTCTTGAAAGAAAAAGATGAGATTCAGCTCCACAAGATATTCAGTTGACTTGATTTTTGAGAAAGATTGACAAAGAAAAGGAAGAAAAGAAGTAGAAGAGAAATATGAGCAGGGTAGATTCGGCTAAAAAGAAATCGACAATGAGAACACAAAGTTTCAGGATTTGGTTTCAATGGTTTCAGTCAACAAGGGAAATCAGTAATGGGAGGTTTTGCTTTCAGCTTCTGTGACTATCTAAGCGAGAACAAGATGAAGAGGGAGAGATACGGATGACAGAAGAAGAAGATGGGAGAAAGAAAATAGGAGAAGAGATTAGAGAAGAAGGGAAGTAGGCAATCGGTTTTGATAGAAGAAAATGGCACAGGAAGGTATTTTGGGAGACCTATGCTCGGCTTCTAGCAAAATGGAAGGAAAAGAGAATTAACAAAAAGGCATTTTACCTTATTCAGCTAAGCAAAAGGAAACCAAAACGAAAACCCAAGGAGATCAAAAGAGAATTCGACACAACTACCCCTAAAGCTGAAATTACAAAATCCCCAAACCCCGTAGCCGATTTGCTTCACTAAAGACCCTTGGCCGGCCAACTCTTGCTCCTTAAGAGTCCAACATTCGGCCAACACCAAGTCCCCTGATCAGCTCCTACTTTTACTCCCCTTATCACTCCTCAACTTACTCCTTTGACACATTCAAACTCTTCCTGACAGAGTTTTACCTGAAGTCCAATACTTAACCTTCCTGTGCGCAAAAATAAAACACCTTACTTAACTTACCTTATGACTTGAACCTAGGCTCCCCCTAACTCCCACACCCCACATTAACAACTCCTTAGTGGTGTCACTTAGCCACTCTACCAAGGGCTCTTTTGTGATCCATTTTGCTTACTTTAATCTTAGAAGCCCTCTTCACCAGAACCCCCTTCTCTTTAAAATTAAAATTTACTAGATCTGTCAGGTTTCAACCTAAGCTTGGGCATTCTAGAGGCCCACTACCATACTAGAATTTAATTTACACAGTCAAAACACAGAAATTTAAGAATTAACCAAAAATCACAGAAACCCCGAAAAGTCTCAAAAATTAGGGCATTATAGGATCTTTAGTACTCAACACAAAAGCAATATAAGCTTCACATCCTTTCCTCAAGCATTTCTGAGCAGACATAACAAAAATCATGACAATTGAACTATCTGACTCATCTGAATTAACCCGAAGAATTTCACCATTTCCACATTTCAACTCAATAAATTCATGTCCACAATTCACTTTCACATCATGCGCAGTCAACCAATCCATACCAAGAATCACATTAAACTCATCAAATGGCAATAACATGAGATTGGCTAGAAAATAGTAACCTCTAATCATCGAAGGGCAATTTTTACATACTTTATCTACTAATACATACTAACCTAATGGGTTTGATACTTTAATCACAAATCTCGTAGACTCTATGGACATGTTCATACTAGGCATCAATTTCATGCAAACATAGGAATGGGTCGAACTCGAATCAATCAAGGCAATAACATTACCATCATAAAGAGAAAATGTACCTATAATTACGTCGGGGGGAGGATGCCTCTTCACGAGCACGAATGGCATAGATCCTTGCAGGTGTTCTAACATCTGGTCTCACTGATGAATCTCTAGACACACCTCTATTACCTGCCCCTGTTCCCGGGTTTCTCTATGGTCTACCTCGAACTGGAACATTCCTGGACCTAGCACTCTATAATTCTTCCTTTTTAACCATTTCTGGACACTCTCGCATAAAATGATCTGGAGCACCACACTTGTAACAACCACTCTAATCTGCTCGACACTGGCCAAAATGACGTCTACCGCACCGTGGACACTCTGGTCTGCCCGGTCAGACACTGCCTATACTCGCAATCGAGGTAGTCTGAGCTTTCGAACTCATATTTTTGTTATCTCTGTTCCTACTCAAATATCCAGCTGAAAATTTTGATCTAGTAGAGAACTCTTTAGGCCTCTTGGATGTAGACTGAAATGACTTGCTCATCTATCTTTTCTTCGTATCTTGCATCTCAATTTTAGCTTTGCCTTTTTCTTTTTCTTTCAGCAACTCCTCTACCTTACAGGCTCTGTCAACTAAAACAACAAACTCTTTTATCTCTGGAACACCAACAAACAGTCGAATATCATCATTGAGCCCATCTTCAAATCTCTTGCACATAATAGCTTCGATTGACACACACTCTTAAGCATAATTGCTGAGTCTAACAAATTCGCGTTCATATTCAGTCACTGTCATCTTACCCTGCTTTAGTTCAAGGAATTCTTTTCTTTTCTGGTCGATGAACCTCTGACTAATATACTTCTTACGAAACTCTTCCTGAAAGAAATCCCAGGTAACTCTTCCTTTCGGTACTACTGACACAAGTGTCTTCCACCAATGGTAGGCCGAATATCGTAAAAGTGATACAACACACTTCATGCACTCTTCAGGTGTGCAGGATAACTCGTTAAAGACCCTGATAGTATTCGCGAGCCAAAATTTAGCTTTCTCTACACCATTATTTTTAGTAGCCCGAAACTCTTCGGCCCCTTGTTTTCTAATTTTATCAACTGGTGGCTTCTCTGTTCTGACTATCTGTAACTGGGGAAGCTACATGGGTAGTCTGAGGATCATGAGGGGTGGAGGTCTGATAGCCGAATTCGTACAAATGAACTCGGCAAACCATTCATTCATAGCTTGGAAAAAGGCTTCTCGAGCCCCTCCTCCTTGACAAACAATAACGGGCCTTTCACTACTATCTGGTGGCATCGTCTCTTCTACGGGAGCGGGTGCATTACTTTTTACATCATCTGTACCAACTCGTTTGGGATCCATAACTATAAAAGAAAAGCATTTTAAAATTGTCAAGAGTCGTCACACTATCAATATATAAGTATGGCATGTATAGCTAGACTCTTACTCATACTGAATATTTTGAGAATCGACTAAAATCTTACTTTGATACCAATAGATGTAACACCCCTTACCTGAGACTGTCGCCGGAGTTGAGCACGAGGCGTTACTAGACTTACCTTATTAGTTCGGGGCATAAAAATTTGCTTTTAAAATTAATTCATTCAAATTCATCCAATATATCCCTAAAATGGGCCCTCGAGGCCCTAAACATGCAATTGGAACGGTTCAGGACCAAACTGGGAACATTTAAAATTTTTCCAATTACTTACACAAATTAAAACAATTTATTTCACTGTTCATAATAAAGCCATCCACCTGCATAGCATTCACTAAATTAATTATAACTTGACTTATGAAACTCAAAATTTAAATCTGTAAATTTTCCCTGAAATTAGACTCATATATCTTCTTACCATAAGTTTTTCCAGAATTTTTGGTGTGGCCAATTAGTATAGTTTATTAGTTAAATGTTCCCCTATTTTACATCCCAGTGGACCTGACCTCTCTTCACTAAAAATAAATTATCTCATATTAAAGTCTTCATTTAGTGTTTCCACTTATTTCTAATGAAAATAGACTCACTAAGGAATCTATAAATATAAATTATAACTCATAATTCTTTTTGTACAATTTTTGGTGAATTTCTAAAATCAGAACAGGGGATCACAAAATCCCTCTGAGCCAGTCTCACAAGAATTTAAATATCTTAAAATACAGACTTCCTTTGCTTGCTTTATTTCTTTTGTATGAAAATAGGCTTAATAATCTTTAATTCTATATCTTATTCACCATTTAATTCCATTTCTAAAATTTTTAGTGATTTTTCAAATTCACTTCAGTGCTGCTACTCCAAAACTATTTCATGGCCAACTTTTACTCTTTCATAATTTCTTTGCATAAACTATCATTTAGACATACATAACATCAAATCATGTTCTTAATTAGCCATACAATAGCTAATCACTATCAAGTATTCACATGCCATTCTTTAATCATATCATAACGACATACACACAAAATGACCAAGACCATATACATGCCATAACTCAAAACATTTCAAATTACAAAATACCGAGATAGCCTTTGATAGTGTGAGACAAACTCCGACTTTCTTACGATCCCCAAATTAACTTGGCTACACTATAAAAGAGAGAAAGGAAAAGGAGTAAGCTACAATGCTTAGTAAGTTTACAAGTAAATAAATGACAACATTCACCAAGTATACATATACTCATATTATACCATCAACTAACAAAATCTTTATTTTACTTTTCCACTTACTCTTTAACTTTCCTGTTTATCATTTCTTACCTGAAATTTCTTGTAACATAGCCTGTACATTAGCCCAATGAACCGTTTGGAATACTCAAGATACTTGGGTTTTCCTGCCTGATAATAGCCTGCCAATGCCATTCTCTAGGCATGGTTATATGGGATGTTCCCTGTCCTACCAAAGCCATATATCTGATGTGGACTTACATAGGATGTTCCTAATTTGTCTCAACCTACCAGCATATATCCGATATGGACTTACATGGGATGTTCCTCAACTGTCTCAAACCAAAATGTCATGACATTCCGTATCTCATTCATTCCTAAGGTTCAAATAGTCCCTCTAAAACTTTTTCTTTGTTACCACATCTTTGATTCAACTTGGAATATTCTCATAAAATAAATGTATATATGTTGGAAATTAACAAAATTAATATAAAATATCGAAATATTGCATTTATTTACCGTAAACTTACCTCAGTGCAAAATACGATCAACTTGACAACTTAATCTTCTACCTTTTTCTTTCCTCGGTCTATCCCCAAATTTCGTTCTTCTTGATCTATAATTAGCAAATTTAGCTTATTTAATACTCACATTTATCAAAATAGTCCTTAACTCTAACTTTGGAAAAATTACAATTTTTTCCATAAACTTTTGCATATTTACACTTTTACCTCAAAGCTCAAAAATTAAACTTTTTCCTTAATTCTTATGTTTTAGGACATGCTGATCATTTTACCTTAATGGCTACATCAAATTCTCACTCTATCATGTACTTATGAATATTAGGTATTTTTATCAATTATGTCGTTTTACTCGTTTTCACTGAAAACCAAGTAGCACAAGTTGTTCAACATAATTTAAAGCCTCATATTCTATCAGAAAACATCAAAATAAACACGTTTCACCTATGGGTACTTTTCCAAATATGAACCCTAGGTTAAATTATTGCTAGAATAAGCTAAATCGAGTTACAGGGACTCCAACAACGTAAAGAACATTAAAAATGGGGCCTGGAATCACTTACTATGGAGCTTGGAAGCTTGAACAAACCCTAGCTATGGAGAACCCTTGACATTCGACCTAATGAAGAAGATGATAACATTTTTCCATCTTTTTCCCTTTTTAATCTTTTTAATTACCAAATAACTAAAATGCCCTTCATTAAAACTTTGGTTGTTTCTACCTATGAATGTCCATTTTTTCCCGTGAAAACCTAATGGTATAATTCCATTTAAGGACCTCTACTTCAATTATGCTCTTCAATTTAATCCTTTCTTATCTAGAATTCATATTTATCAACTTTTGCAATTAAGCCCTAATAGGCAATTTAAACATGCAATTCATGAAACTTTCTATCAATATTCTAACACATGCATCTATTCACAATCATAAAAATTAATCGAAATAAATTTTTCTATCTCAGATTCGTGGTTTCGTAACCACTGTTTCGTTTAGGCCCTATTTCGGGATGTTACCCATTAACCATATCAATGGTATAATTACAACATAAAAACTCCAACCATTTAAATTTATTTCTAATAACTCCCTTTAATTTATAGAACTCAAGTTTTGCACCTTTTGCAATTTATTCTTTTTTATTGAATTAAGCATGCAAAAGGTAAAATTTATTAACGAAATTTTTATACGATACTGCTAACATGTTGTAGACATTAAAATAATAAATAAATAGATATTCACACATCGAATTTGTGATCCCGAAACCACTATTTCGATTCCACTAAAAACGGGCTGTTACAATGTAACAAGTTTTGATATACCGTAAAGGTATTTGCATCAACATGTTCTTATGATCTTTCTCGTATCACTTTCCCAAGCTTTCATTATATGTACTCATAACAAAACAGAAAATAAGAATTCACCCTCAAGGTATTCAAATTAATATTACCTCCGTATATATGTGTAACACAAAGTCGTACATAACTTATAAATCAAGTTTCATTGTCATATATTAACCCTTATTAACCGGACGTAGACTCAAGTATAGATACATGGATTAAGTCCCTAACACTCTACTGTATGCACATAAGTGATAATCGGGCATAAATTCATCGATATCATGTAACACTTCATAATGTGCGCATCTAGTGTCAAAATAAATCGCACTAAAGTGCCAAAATGAATTGTTGCAAGCAACCAGAATTATTTGTCTTAAACTGCCAAAATGATTGCTTTAACACAAAAAAAAAAAAATTCTATAACATACGAACTATACTTGAAACTCTATCCGGCATTATTTAAAAGGACATTTTTTTATCAGTTAACACCAATTCTCATCATGATATCAATATAAGTTAACCCATTATCACATGGTGAAAATCATGTATACACACTTGACTACTTACCAACCATCTTTAATTTTAAAATGATTACATATTCATTTATCATTTTCCATCAAGAATAATCACATAGCATTAACAAACGTATCATTTAATATTCTATCATCATTTCAACTAATACTTCAACTCTTCCATGCTTTATACTTTATAAACATACATATTATCACCAAATTAAGACATTATTCAAAAAGTATAGCCATATTTCATGTCATCATTCATCATTAACAATTTTATGAGCTTAATTATTTAATAAGTTTATGTAAGGAAAACAAATTATATTAGCACAAATCAATATCGTTACTTATTGATCGAATGTAACTATTAAAATGAGTTAGTCACACACATCCAAACATTGAATTCATTACAATTAGAACATGTAATGCATTGTCTCAACTTGTTTACTTAGTACCCTAATGTTTGATTTTTGAAGAACTTGTGATTCTCTCATTTGAATCTAATTATGAATTTAAAAATGTAATCTAGAGACTTCAAACTATCTAAAAACATAATTTTATTCCAAATTCTCTCGCTATCTTATAAGTATTATCAATGGCTATCTGTACTAAAACCTTATCAATTTCTAATTCTAAGGAATGTGTTTAACTCAGACATATATCATCCTAAACTAAAAATGAACCAAAAATTGAAATGAAAATTTCACCAACCATAGAAATGGAGCTCACGGCAATGAGAAGGAAACTTGAAATTTTTCTTTTACTTTCTTTCTTCTATGCCGCTTGAGAGAGATGGGAAGGAGCATTTGTTCTCATCTTTCTCCTATTTTTCCAATATAATTAGTTTTAATAATAATTAATAATATAAATTAATAGCTAATAATGAGTTTGGTATCAATGGATGTGATCAACTAATGCCACGAACTGAGAATATTCGGTTTAATTACACTTAAGGATTTGGTTAAATTGCACACCGAGAACTTTACTTGATCTCTCACTTAATACCTTCAATTCTCGTTTCCTTTCAATTTGTCATGATCTTATACTTAATAACTTATTTAACACTTCACTTAATAATTTAATAATCCTACTCTCTAATTCTGCATTCGTCTAGTATACCTCTCGATTAAATTTTTGGACTAGCTCGTTTTAAGAAATTCGACCTCAAATTTGAATTTTTTAACACCAACGAAAATTGAGTCCTTAAAGGAATGAATAGTAAATGCACTTTAGTATTTAGCAAGTCTTGAAAATTCTTATATGCTAAGATACTTGTATAGATTTTATATATAGCATTGTGGGCACTAATCTATTCATTGTGTAACACTTTTTGAGTGCATCAAAGAAAGGAAACAAGTTGTGTTTATCGCCTAAGTTATCATGGAGATTACTTAGTGATGAGTAATCTATATCTTTAGATACAAAAATGAAATTGCTATGTTAGGATAGTGATAAAACTTAAATTACTTGTGTATTGAAATTAATGATAATAGACTTATTCATTGAACTAAGCTTCGTAAAAATAGAAAAATCAAATTGCATAAATAATTATTTATATCATTATTTTATTTCGTTTTCTGGTTTGTTCATTGCAATGGCAATCGAAGTGATGATTGCAGCCAGTCACTTTCATTTAACACTTTAATTTTTAAGCAATTGTAACTATTCGATTCCATATTTATACTCCTTCATTTAATTCGACTACTCTTATTTATTTAAAAGTCTAACAATAAAAAAACGTGTGGTCTAACTTTTTTTTTCTTCACAATTTTAAATTTTCTCTACAAGTTTTTTTTTTTAATAACTTGAGAAGTAATCCTGTTATGTTCGAAGGAGAATTAGCTCACCCCATTTGATGGAGTTTTAAAATTTTAAAAAGAACCATATACTTCTCAAGGATTTATTACAAAAATAAATATACCAAAAAAGTATATTTGTGCATTTAAACTAAAACTGAATCTCCATTTTTAATTGAATAAAAAAAAAGTCTTCAACAACAGAAATTTCCGTCGTTTATAAAACTGGAATGAATTTATTTATTTATAGAAAATAAGAACACTATTAAAAAAAAAGCAATTATAATGGAAATTAATAAGCAAAACACATGAACACTAGAAATGAACCACTGAGTTTTAAGCTTCTGATTACAGGTAATGGTATAAACGATCAAAGCAATAATACACAGTTAACCAGCTATTGTTTGACTTGCAACTCCGACTCTTCTCCTCCTTTTTCTTCAATTCACGAGCTTTGTTCGGATACCCCGCTGCATGATCATCCTTCTCCTTCTGAGCAAAGACAATGTCACCTTTACACTGATCTTCCATGTCCATGATAGCAACCGGTTTTGATGATCTACTGGTCGAGCTGCTATGCAATTGCCTGAAACTGATGGCCTTGCTATTTGCTACTATATTTTCTTTTAGCTGTTAGTTTACATAAAAGGTAACATGAGTTTGTCTAAATAGAATATTAAATTAAACTATTAATCAGTTTGGTAGATAAGAATGTTTGACTAATGGGATTTCTTTTACCTTATTTATACACATGTTCAAAACGAAGAAGTTCTTATCTTTGACTAGAGAACCTTGATTGATTGTATACTTTAACCAGCTGTTAAATTAAAGATAACGTGTATGTTTGAAATTGGAAGTTTAATATATACAATCTCTAATTATATGAATATTCAATTACTTAACAATATATATGATCTGACATGGTAAAAAGAAACACCTGTATGTATCAAATTGGTCATATCTAATATGAACTAAGTCCTTCGAACTGAGTCAGACTATAAACCAAGCGAAAGAGGTTAAATGGGGTTAATTAAGGGTTCTACGAGCTTTGCTTATATTGAGGCAAGTGTTTTATGTGATTGTGAAGAGTGTAAATAGTAGTGTTCGCTACAGTTAATATTGCAGTAAATCTTGTTATTTATCATGTTTGAAATTCGCAATTTTTAAAATAAAATCTTTCAACTGTATCTAATATTGGTATTGTTTAAATAAAAATAGAACAGTGCAACAGAATTTTTTTAAAAGAAAAAAATAAAACAAATAAAATATAAATGTTTTGGTGGCTCTGATTCATGTAGAAACTAATTAAATAAGAATAATACCTAACTAATCTAAATTAATAAAGCCTTAAAATAAAGTTATTTGTTCTCTAAATTAAATCTAGTCCTAACTAATCTCTTAAAGAGATATCTTTCAAAATAAAAATAATAAAAATAAATCATCCTAACTTTTAAACATCTTTGCACCAACTTGTTCTTCGACCCATTAGACAATTCTTGTATCTACGTGATCAATTACGTGCCAAAACTAGTAAAACACATGTTCAAAATTAGTTACAATAAATAGTAAAATATGTCATTCAAGCGCACTATCAAATCCCCCCCCCCCTTTAGTCAATGGTAGCCTTTAAGCATTACAATCATCCAAGTCAATTCAAATTTCAAAATCCTCAATTCAATCAAATAAACAATAATTAGTTCAAATTTGATCCTACAACCACTTCTCTTAAGCAAACACATCGATTTTAAATTCAATTAAGCACACAATTATCAAATTATCTCATAATTAGACTCCATCATACTAACCTAGGCTAAATTGTCAAGACACCATAATAACCAAACTCACAAAACATAACAAACCATTCATCATAAACTTAGTGAACAATTTTTTTTTTTTTTTTGCTCAAAGTTTTCGAAACAATTCTCAAATGCTCGACATGCTCTATCTCATCTCATGAATAAATCAGAATATCATCAATGAATACCACAATGAATCTTGTCTAAATACGGTCTGAAGATTCTATTCATCAATCCATAAATACTGTAGGTGCATTAGTCAAATCAAATGGCATCAAAAGAAATTCATAATGTTTGTGCCTGGTCCTGAACGCAGTTTTCGACACATCTGAGTCTTTAACTCGCAACTGATAATAACCAGAACGAAGATCAATCTTTGAAAACACGATCGCACCTTTCAACTGATCAAATAGATCGTCAATACATGCCAATGGTTACTTGTTCTTGATCGTGACTTTGTTGAGTTGTCGATAGTCGATACAATTCACATGGACCCATCTTTTTTCTTAACAAATAACACTAAAGCACCCAAAGCAGAAAAACTAGGTCGAGCAAAACCCCTATCTGTCAACTCTTACAAATATGCTTTCAACTCTTTCAACTCTGTAGGTGTCATTCTATAAAGAGCTATCGATATTGGAGATGTTCCCTTCACTAACTCAATAGCAAACTCAACCTCTCTTATCAGCGGTAACCCCAATAACTCCTCTGGAAACACATCTAAATATTCACATACCACTAGAACCATCTCTAGCTTCAACTTGGAAACTCTAAAATCAAATATTTAAATGAGATACACTTCACACCCTTTTCTAACATGTTTTTGTGCTGGCATAGCAGATATAACATTAGATATACTATCCAGTCTATTTGACTCAATACAAAGCTTTTCACCGTTCTGACATTTCAACACAATATGCTTTCTTCTACAGTTTACAACAGCACTGTACAAAGTTAACCAATCCATACCCAGAATCACATCAAACTCATTAAAGAGCAACAATATCAAACTAGCGGAGATTTTGTAACCCTTAATTTTCAGTGGACAAGATCTACATAACTGATTAACTAAAACACACTGACCCAAGGGATTTGTAACTTTAACAGTATACTCAGTAAATTTGACAGGTTTTTTCTTTTTGTCTACTAATGTAGTGCATATATATGAATGAGTTGATCCATGGTCAATCAATACATATACATTAATATTAAAGAGAGAAAAAGTACCCACAATAATATCTGGAGCAGTAGCTTCCACTCGAGCTTGGATAGCATACACTCTGGCTAGTGTTCTCGCTTAAGACCATTTGTTCATCTCGTTGTTCCTTCCTTGACTGAGAGTAGTATTTCTAACGTTTCCAAATCGTCTACCCCTCTGAGAAGTTGTTTTAAGTTTGTTTGATTGATTTCCAAAATCATTTTGCTTCTTTAGACAGTTACGAAGAAAATGGTTAGTAGACCCACAACGGAAACAAGTTCCCAATTTTGATCGACACTCTCTAAAATGTCTTTTGTTGCATTTGTCACACACAGGAACGGTTCTCTCAAAATTCCTTACACTTCTGACACTTTCCATTGAAGAATTGATTGATTGGAAATTGGTTTGCCTCGTTTCTTTCTACTAAAGAACTCAGAAGGCGTAGTTGATCAACTGGTGTCACTTCTAAATTTCTTTGAAGGAGAAGTTTGACCTGGCTTGAATGACCCCCTTTTGTTAAATTCTCTAAATTTTCAATCTGACAGTCATTTTCTTTTACAAATCTCTTCAACTTTCTGAGCCCATTCTAAAAGTTCTACCAATTCTTGTAACTTTAATGATGTTACAGCCATACGAATCTCATCATTCAACCCATCTTCAAATCTGATACACATTTCTTCCTCATTGGATACGATGTTACGAGCATACTTGCTTAACTACACAAATTCGCGTTCATACTCAGCTACAGTCTGGTTTCCTTTTTTTAACTTGAGAAACTCTTTCTTTTTTTAGTCTATGAACAGTTGGCTAACATACTTTTTCTTGAATTCATTTTGAAAGAAATCCCACCATAGATATGCCTCATCTTTAAGTAAAGACACCGCATAGTTCAAGCAATCTTCGAGGATGCACAATAACTCCTCAAAAACTCTTTTTGTATTCAATAGCCAATACTCGACTTTTAAGGGATCATCATCTATCATACCTCTGAACTCTTCCACTCTATATTTCTGAATCTTAACTACAGATGCTCGCATAACAGTCGCAAGTATAAGGTTTCCAATATTCAGAGGTGCCGAGGGAGGCATAACAGGGGGTAGAGGTGGTGAAGTCACAAGACTTGCTTGCTTGAACTCATTGAACCATTGGTTCATTATTCCAAGAAATGTATTTTTCATCTCATCACCAACAGATTATGGAATAGGCGCACTATTACTTGCCTTAGGATTTGAAGCTTGAACATTACTTTTAGCTTAATTAACTGTATCACCCCTAACCCGTATCCATCGGTAGAATAGGGTTACAGACCAGACTTATCATATAATTCATCATACATTGCACATACATATATCATTCCAACCATAAATCATTCACACATATTCATATAGTCTCTAATACAAGGTCTAAAACAAGCATTAGAATCAATTCGGGACTAAACCAAGAACTTAGGAAACTTTTAGGAAAACATTGAAAATTTTCTATGTATAAGGGACACACGCCCGTGTGGCCAGGCCATGTGTCTCACACGGCCAAGAGACATGCCCGTGTTATAGGTTGTGTGGACATTCAAAATGGGATCACATGGTCGTGTCCCAGCTCATGTTTAACCCCGTGTATCTCTCTAACTTGGGTCACACGGCCAACCACACGCTCATGCGACTAGCCCCTGTAACTCTCTGACTTACTTTCATTAAAAACTATAGGGGACACACGGCCGTGTCACCTAATTGTGTGTCACACACGGCTGAGACACACGCCCGTGTCTCTACCCGTGTGGACAAAAATAGGCTATTTTCCAAGCCACATCTCTCACCCAGTTTTGGTGCCAACCTACACATCTTAAAAGCATGTATCCACAACCAAAATAGGCATTCAAATCAACCAAATCAAGCCTAAAACATATAATATCATAACCTACAAACATATCTATTAAACATCACTTTTAACCATTCAAGCTTATACTAATTTCATGTCCAAAATCACCTAAATGGTCAAGTGCCTATATTCACTTTCATGCCTATTCCATAATCAATATGGCACATCTAAATCTTACCAATTTGGTATTCAACTCATCAACTCACAATTCCATGTCAATCCATCAAACATATCAATATAATTATAATCATACAAGATAAACCAACCACACATACACACATATATATATACCAACACATATACCAAATTAAGCCAAATCACATGGCTAATTACATATCAAGCTCATAAAGGCTTCATTAGCCAAAATGACTTATACATAACATTTAACCACAATGCCTATACATGCCATATAACCAAATTCACTAAGTTCAAAACTTCCAAAATAATAGCGGGATAGCGTGATGAGATCTCTGATGACTTTCAATCCCAGCGAGCTTCCAAGTCACTATAAAAACATGGAAAAGTAAACAGAGTAAGCTATAAAGCTTATCAAGCTCATATAACATAGAATTAAACTTACCATTTAATCACAATTTTGATACTTAAACATAGTATATTCCAATCAATTTGTCAAATGCCCAAAGACATGTATTCACCAATAGGTTAGTCATGTCAAGTACATATAATAACCAATAAGCATAGATGAACACAACAATTAAACAAGTCCCATATACATATATCATCCAATTCATGCTTCAATATAGCATGCAATACCGTTTCCATGTAATTCTAGTAACTCTTATGCTAATTCTTATTAACTCACTTAACCTGTAATAGAACTGTGGCCGTTGAACCACTTAGAATATCGTTAGATACACGAGTAGTACACATAAAGTGTATTGAACGATAATCTGTAAATTCCTGTACATTTATGCTCTTTCGAGCTATAAACGGTAAGCTTCTCCTTTACTGAAATAATGGTAAGCTCAAATAAGTTAAGAAATGGTAAGCTCTTAAGAGCTGCAACTCGGTAAGCTCATACGAGCTATGGTGAGTCAGCAACACATAGAAGATCTCAACCAAATCGGCAACCCTAAAGACATGTCACTTGTATCCTACGAATTCCTAAGGTTTGAACGGGGACCGGTATTCTTCAAACTTATTTATTAGGCATTCAATAATCATGTATTTTAGTTTCTCAAATAAGTATATATATAAATGCTCAATTCTAATTATACGAATTTACCTCGTATTCAAACAACAGATTTGATCGTCTACTCGATAACTTTGTCTTTATCGCAATCCAATTTTGATCTTTGCTTTTCTTGATCAATGTAACACCCCTTACCTGTATCCGACATCGAGACAAAGTACGAGGCATTACCGGACTTAAACATAAGCAAACATACATTTTCGAGCCATAAAATTTCATTTAATTTAGAGTCATTCATACACAAGCATATCGTCCCTTTTACGGGCCTACGAGGCTGTAAATATACATTGGAGGTGCTTAGGGACTAAACCGAGAACTTTCAAAACTTTTACAACACATAGAAAATTTTCATGTTTTAGAGAGTCACACGCTCGTGTGGGCAGGCCATGTGGTCATGCACGCCTGTCTGGCTCGAGACACGCCCTTGTCCTCCACCCGTGTAACTCTCTGTTTATGACGTCATCACCCATTTATGGTCACACGGCTAAGTCACACGCCCGTGAGCTAGGCCGTGTGGCGAATTTAATTCTCGCACTTAATGTGTAGACTTCACACGGCCTGGGCACATGCCCATGTCCTAAGGCCGTGTCTTTCACATGGTTAAGACACACGGCCGTGTCTCTGCCTGTGTGTTTACTACTAGACATTCTATTTTGCAAAATTAAGGTGCAAGGGACACACGGCCTATTCACACACTTATAGGGCTAACTGTGTGCGCACATGGCCTAGACACACGCCAGTGTGTCTACCCATGTGGACAACTCTAAGGCTATTTTTTAAGGCATTTGCCACCCACAACTTCACACACAAAATATACATTTCATTAGCAAATAGCATGATGCTAATTGGCAATCAAACATCCACAAACATGGCTTGAACATGACTTTCGCTCAACATCAAGGCATTAACTCAAGCATACACTTACAAATAGGTTTACAACCCAATTAGCCAATATAAGCCAACTTATGTGGATATATGCCAAATCAAATCCTTAATCATTACAAGCCAATTCACTTGGCCATATCAAAATAACACATACACAAATGACTAAGTCCCTATACATGCCATAGACTCAAAGGTTTACATTCATTTACCCAACATGATAGCTTGCTAATGTGATAGTATCTTCGGCGATCTCCAACCCGAGCTAGCGTACCATCCTATAAGATGTGGGAAATGAAAGGGAGTAAGTTATAGTGCTTAGTAAGTTTATATGCAAATAATGGATATCTTACGATTTATTATCCTCAGATCAACAATATAACCACAAGACATTGTCACTTATTAAATCACATTGTGAGTTCTATTAATTTGTAATCATAATCTAACATATCTTAATATTTATCTAGAAATCAAAAGCTTTCCATTTTTTAATAAAATTCCACAATTTGTGTGATTAGAACATGCTACATCATAATTCAGCTTGGGTCGAAAGCTAATTACACAATCACCAATATTATTATCCTTATAACTTACTCAATTTTTATCTTACTGAAATTTCTTCACATATCGATTTCGTTCCTTATAAGGTTCACGTACATACCTATACCGATTCACAATAGAGCCATATACACTTTCACATCTTTATCTTATCCTGTTGAACTCTCAGAATACTAACGGATACATAGAAGGTTTGCACATAAGTGCCACATATATGTAGCCGAAACTACCACTTATCACTTGTAGCCGAAACTACTACTTATCACTTATCACTTAAGAGCTCATTCTTGAGCTAATCACGGGTCTGCTCGTACAAGCTGACGATCATCACATAGCTACATAGTACTACTCACACAAGCTGACAGGTATCTGTAGCACATGCTGGATTACCTAACCACTAGTAGGACGTACTAGACCAGCACTCGGATCACTTAATCACTTAAACACTTAGTTTCCTAGCGGCATGCCACTCGAATCCTATTTTATTCTTAAGGTTCAACTGGGATTTTCCACTCACATTTATCAGTTATCGAAACTTTATTACATACAATCAAAAATTCTCATTCACACTTATCACTTATCGAATTTTGTAAATTTCACTTGAAATATCATTTACACAATTCATACAAAATATATAACGTGTAAACATAGATTAATGATTCATTACTTACATACAAACTTACCTCGATACAAAAATAGCGAGAAAAAGACCTAATCGTCAAATACTCGTTTTTCTCTCATTCTAGTTTCGAACCTCGTTTTCCATGATTAAGAAGCTTGGAAGCTTGAACAAAACCCTAGCCATGGCTTCCATGGTATATTCAGCCAAGGCATGAAGAAATGGAGAAGATAACATCTTTTTCTCATGTTATTTTGGCTTTATTAGCCAAATTACTAAAATACCCTTAATGAAAAACAATTTAAAACATACCTTACTATGTCCATTTTTGTCCACCATATAAATCAATGGTTTAATTACCATCTAAGGACCTTCAATTTAAGAACTCATTTCAATTAAATCCCTCTATCAATTAAAACACACATTTGGCAAATTTTGTAATTTAGTCCTAAAAATCAAATTGGTCACTTTATCACTAAAATTTCTTAACCAAATTTT
The DNA here is from genome assembly GCA_020496765.1 of Gossypium stocksii. Lineage (NCBI taxonomy): Eukaryota > Viridiplantae > Streptophyta > Magnoliopsida > Malvales > Malvaceae > Gossypium > Gossypium stocksii. Next base: position 64,602,125 of record CM035626.1, read on the forward strand.
CACATGTATTCAATCACATAATAAACCTCAAAACTTTATTGCAATAAATCTTTCTACTTTGGATTCGTGTTTTCGAAACCACTGTTCTGTTTAGGCTCTAATTTGGGTTGTTACAATCTGTATATAATCAAATTTAACTTATTCAATTATCATTCTATTTAATTTAGCCCAAAATACATATTTTTACAAGTTTACACTTTTACCCCTCAACTTTTAATTACTTTACAATTTAGTCCTAATCTCATAAAAATGAAAATTCCTACTATTCAACCCATACCCATGCTAGCCGAATTTCATGTAGGTCCCTAGCAAGCCATATATTTCATTTATTTCATAATTTCACCATGGATTCTACACATTTTTCAATTTAATCCCTAATTATCATTTTTATCAAAAATCTCTTAACAAAAGTTGTTTATCTAACAATAACCATTCATTTTCTACTATCAAACATCAAAACACATGCATTTTCATTAATGGCAATACGCTAGACTTTTAACATTTTTACAAATTAGTCCTTGGGCTAGCTAGATTAAACTGCAATGATTCCGAAAATCTAGAAATCATTAGAAACGGGACAAAATTTCATACCTAATTGAAGAAAAGGGGATGGCCAAATGAAGCATTCAAAAATGGCTTCTTCCTTTGATATTTTCGATTGCAGAAACAAGAGAAAGGTGATGGCTTTTAATTTTATTTTAACTTAGTATATCATTATTAATCAAATTACAAAATTAACTTAAAAATTACTTAATTTTACACAAATGCCAAGCCATTATCATCCACTAACTCATTAATGGGATAATTACCATATAAGGACATCTATTTAAAAGTTCTATAGCTATTAGACCCCTTTAGCTTATAAAACACAACTTCTACATTTTACACGATTTAATCCTTTTTTATCAAATTAAACATTCAAACGGTAAAATTTCTAAATGAAATTTTCACACAATCATATTATCATGTTGTAGACCTCAATTTAATAATAAAATAAATATTTTCACATCAAATTTATGGTCTCGAAACCACTATTTTGATTTCACTGAAAATGGGCTGTTATAACTCTCCCCCTGAGGGATTTTCGTCCCCTAAAATCTACCAGAAAATAGGTTAGGGTACTATTTTCTTATAGCTTCTTTAGGTTCCCACGTAGCCTCTTTTATCCTATGACGATGCCAAAGAACCTTTACTAGCCCTATTCTTTTATTTCTCAACTCTTTGATCTCTCGAGCTAAGATTCTGACCGATTCTTCACTATACGACATGTCAGATTGAATCTCAACCTCTACTGGTGAAATTTTATGCTAAGGGTCTGATCAGTACATTCGCAGCATAAATACATGAAAGAAATTATGAATCTCCCCTAGTTCTAACGATAAATTAAGTCGATAAGCCACTGGCCCTATTTTCTCGATAATCTAATATGGCCGATAAATCACAGACTCAGCTTTCCTATACAACCGAATCAGAGAATCTTCCTCCACGGTGATACTTTCAAAAACACTCTGTCGACGATCTAAACCTCAATATCCTTACATTTCAAATCTGCATACGATTTCTGTCGATTTGATGCTGCTTTCAAGCTATCGCAAATTACTTTCACTTTCTCTTCAATCTCTCTGATCAAATTAACCCCATGAATCTTTTTCTCACTAAGCTCGGTCCAGTACAATGGAGTTCAGCATTTACGACCATATAAAGCTTCATACGATGCCGTTTTTATGCTCGACTGAAAGCTATTATTATACACAAATCAACTAACGGTAAGTATTTTCCCAGTTGTCTTCAAACTCTAAAACACAGCAACAAAGCATATCTTTGAGAATCTGAATCACTCTCTTAGATTGACCATTGATTTGAGGATGAAATGCAGTGCTAAAATGCAACTGCGTACCCAAAGCTTCTTATAATTTCTTCCAAAATCACGATGTAAACCTTGGATCTTTATCTCAAATAATAGAAACGAGCACCCCGTGCAATCTGACAATCTTAGAAATGTACAATTCAGCTAATCTATCAAGTGAAAAGTCTGTACATACTAGAATGAAATGTGCATATTTCCTCAAATGATCAACAACAACCCAAATAGCATCTTTCTTTTTCAGAGATAGGGGTAATCCCGATATAAAATCCATCATAACTCTATTCGATTTCCACTCAGGTATCATTACTGGCTATAGTAGTCCTGGTACTTGATGTTTAGTTTTAACTTGCTAACAAATCAGACTTTTGGATACAAAGTCAAAAATATCTCGTTTCATACCTGACCACCAATATGACTGTTTCAAATCATTACACATCTTGTTACTCCCCAAATGAATAGACAAGCTACTATTATGGGCTTCATGCAAAATTTTTTGTATAATCTCTGGATTTCTTGGTACACAAATTCTACCGCGGAACAATAAACAATCATCTGTTCCAACTTCAAACTCTTAATCAGGAGTCGACTCACACTGTACTTTTTTAGCTTACAATTCATTGTCACATTTCTGAGCTTCACATATTTGTTGGAGAAACATCGGTTTAGCTTTTAACATAGCTAATATCGATCTCTCATCAGACAAGGTCAACTACGTATTCATCACCCGCAAAGCAAACAAAGATTTTTTGCTCAGAGCATCCGCGATTAAATTTGCTTTCCCTAGATGATAATCAATCACTAACTCATAATCTTTCAACAGTTCAAGCTATCTTCACTGTCTCAAATTCAGATATTTATGTGACATCAAAAACTTCAAACTCCTATGATCGGTAAATATGTGGCACTTTTCACCGTCCAAATAATGTCACCAAATTTTCAATGCAAAAACAATAGCAGCCAACTCTTAGTCATGTGTCGGATAGTTCTTTTCATGCAGCTTTAACTGTCTAGAAGCATAAGCTATTACTTTGCTTTCTTCCATTAAACACATCCCAAACCGTTCAATGACGCATCACTAAAAATTATAAACTCTTTGCCCGACTCAGGCTAAACCAGAACTAGTGCTTCGGTTAACATCAGTTTCGATTGATTAAAACTCTGCTGACATTTCTCAGGCCACTCAAACTTTACATCTTTTTGCAACAAACACATCATCGGTGTAGCTACCATTGAAACCCCTTTTACAAATCTTTGATAATAGCCAACTAATCCCAGAAAACTTCTAACTTCAGATATTTTTCTTGATGGTTTCCAATCAACAACTGCTGAAATCTTACTCGGATCAACTTGATGCCATCTGCCGATATAATGTGTCCCAGAAATCCAACTTCTCTGAGCTAAAACTCACATTTGCTAAATTTAGGAAACAGTTGCTTATCTCTCAATGTTTGCAACACAATCCTCAAATGCTCAGCATGTTCAGACTTATCTCGGGAATAAATCAGAATATCATCAATGAATACAACAAGAAATCTATCTAGATATAGTCTAAAAATTATGTTCATCAAGTCCAGAAATACTGTAGGAGCATTAGTTAACCCAAATGGCATTACAAAAAATTCAAAATGTCCGTACCTAGTCCTAAATGCAGTTTTCAGCACATCCGAATCTTTAACTCTCAACTGATAATAACCAGATCGTAAATCAATCTTAAAAAATACTGTTGCTCCTTTTAACTGATCCAACAAATCATCGATTCATGATAATGGATACTTGTTCTTGATTGTAACTTTGTTGAGCTGTTGATAGTCAATATACAATCTCATTGATCCATCTTTCTTCTTTACAAACAAAACTAGTGCACCACAGGGTAAAAAACTCAGTCGTACAAAATCTCTGTCTATTAACTCTTATTTTTGAGCTTTCAAATCTGTCGAAGACACTCTATATGGAGCTATTGATATAGGTGATGTTCCCAGTACTAACTCAATAGCAAATTCAACCTCTCTAATCGGTGGCAACCCAGGTAACTCTTCTAGAAACATATCTGGATATTCACAAACCACTGGTACTAATTCAATCTTCAATTCAGATACTTTTGTATCCAGTACATAAGTAATATAAACATCACAGACCTTTTATACATATTTCTGAGCTAAAATAGACGATATCACAACTGGCAACCCACTCAAATTATCGGATTCAATATGAAAAGTCTCACCATTCTGACATTTCAACTTAATAATCTTTCATTTACAATTCATAACAGCATCATGTAGAGTTAACCAGTCTATACCCAAAATCATATCTAATTCATCAAACAGTAAAAGTATCAAATTAGCCAAAAAACAGTAACCCCGTGTCATCAAAGGACAATTCTTGCAAACTTTATCAACTAAGACATATTGACCTAAGGGGTTCGACACTTTAATCACGAATTTAGTGGACTCAACAGGTAAACTCTTGCTAGACAATAAATTCATGTAGACATATGAATGAGCCGATTCAGGATCAATCAAAGTAGTTACATCAGAGTCATAAAGAGAAGATGTACTAGTGATAACATTGGGTGACGATGCATCCTCGCGAGCAGAAATGGCATAAGCTCTGGCTAACGCCTTTGCTTTGGATCTCACTATAGAATCTCTCGTAGCACCATGATTACCACTCATATTTCCAGTGTTTCGGGGTGGTCTCCCCCTGGCAGTTGTGTTACTCGGTTTTACTGTTGGAGCTTTTTAATTCATAGACTTCTTTGGGCAATCTCTAAGGTAGTGGTCTAGGGATCCATATCTGAAACATGCTTCGCTCTTCACCCAACACTCACCATAATGTGGCTTGTTATAATGTTTGCACGCGGGTCTAGCATTTCTAACATTACCCACGCTAGTTATTGATATAGCCTGAGGTTTAGGGGTGAAATGTTTTGCATCTCTATCTCGACTAGAATACCCCATAAAAATAATAGGACAGTAATGATGTTCTTTAGATTTCTTCGATGTTGATTGATAAGACTTTCCCAAAAATCTCTTTCTCGAATCTCTAGCTTCAAATTCGGCTTTTCTCTTTTCTTTACTAAGCTCCTTGACATTGCAAGCCCTGTCAACTAACACAACGAATTTTTTCAGTTCAAGAATTTCGACTAAAAGCTTAATGTCTTCATTTAACACATCTTCGAATCATTTACACATAATACCTTCAGTGGAGACACACTCTCGGGCGTACTTGCTCAATCTCACAAATTCTCTTTCATACTTTGTTAAGGTCAAACAACCCTGTTTCAACTCTAGAAATTCTTTGAGCTTTTGATCCAAGAACCGTTGACTTATATACTTCTTTCTAAACTCGGTCTGAAAGAATTCCCAAGTGACTTGTTCTCTCGACACTAGAGATATCAAGTTATTTCACCACTGGTAAGCTGAATCTTTCAGAAATGATGCAGCATGTTTAACACTTTCAGTCGGTCTACACGACAGTTCATCAAAAATCCAAATTGTATTCTCAAGCAAAAACTTAACTCTCTCAAGATCATCATCAACATTAGCTCTAAACTCTTTAGCCCCACACTTTCAGATTTTATCAACAAGTGGCTTACTCACACGTATAGGTTCCAAACCTTGAGAAGCTACAAGGATCAGTTGAGGAATAGGTGGGGGTAGATGTTGCTGAGCAGCCTGGTTCATTCAAACAAACTCAGTGAACTATTCATTCATCATCTGCAAGAAGGCTTCTTTGGCCTCTCCTCTACGACCCTCAGATATGGGTCTCGATTCAGACGGCGCTACTCCGTGAACGGAGGCTAGCGCGTTACTTTCAACATCGTCAGAGTTAGCTCGATTCAAATCCATTTACTATATGAAAACATGATTCAAAAACTATTAGGAGATATCACACTAATACAAGTTAAATATGGCATGTATAGCTAGACTTGCATACGCTACGTTAGTCCTAGAATTGACTAAACCATACTCTGATACAAATAAATGTAACACCCTTAACCCGTATCCATCGCCAAAATAGGGTTACAGAGCATTGCCGGACTTATCAAACAATTCATCATACATTTCACATACATATATCCCTCCAAACATAAATCATTCACACATATTCATATAGTCTCTAATACGAACCTTCGAAGTCCAAAACAAGCATCAAAATCAATTCGGGACTAAATCGAGAACTTAGGAAAATTTTAGGAAAACATTGAAAATTTTTTATGTATAGGGGACACACGCCCGTTTGGCCAGGCCGTGTGTCTCACACGGCCAAGAGACATGCCCGTGTTATAGGTTGTGTAGACATTCAAAATGGGATCACATGGTCGTGTCCCAGCTCATGTTTAACCCCGTGTATCTCTTTAACTTGGGTCACACGGCCAACCACACGCTCATGCGACTAGCCCCTGTAACTCACTGACTTACTTTCATTAAAAACTATAGGGGACACACGGCCGTGTCACCTAATTGTGTGTCACACACGGCTGAGACACACGCCCGTGTCTCTACCCGTGTGGACAAAAATAGGCTATTTTCCAAGCCACATCTCTCACCCAGTTTTGGTGCCAACCTACACATCTTAAAAGTATGTATCCACAACCAAAATAGGCATTCAAATCAACCAAATCAAGCCTAAAACATATAATATCATAACCTACAAACATATCTATTAAACATCACTTTTAACCATTCAAGCTTATACTAATTTCATGTCCAAAATCACCTAAATGGTCAAGTGCCTATATTCACTTTCATGCCTATTCCATAATCAATATGGCACATCTAAATCTTACCAATTTGGTATTCAATTCATCAACTCACAATAGAGGCATTTCCATGTCAATCTATCAAACATATCAATACAATTATAATCACACAAGATAAACCAACCAATCATATATATTCATACCAACACATATACCAAATTAAGTCAAATCACATGGCTAATTACATATTAAGATCATAAAGGCTTCATTAGCTAAACACATGTATTCAACAATAGGTTAGTCACGTAAAGCACATATAATAACTGATAAGCATAAATGAACACAACAATTAAACAAGTCACATATACATATATCATCCATTTCATGCTTCAATATAGCATGTAATACCATTTCCATGTAATTCTCATAACTCTTATGCTTATTCTTATCAACTCACTTTACCTGTAACGGAACTGTGGCGTTGAACCACTTAGAGTATCATTAGATACAAGGGTAGTACACACAAAGTATACTGAACGGTAATCCATCAATTCCTATACATATATGCTCTTTCGAGTTATAAAAGGTAAGCTCCTCCTAAGCTAAATAACAGTAAGCTCAAATAAGCTGAGAAACGGTAAGCTCTTATGAGCTACAAATCAGTAAGCTCATACTGTAACGCCTCTTACTCGAGTTCAATGCTAGAACAGGGTACGAGGCATCACTGAATTTTTTTACACTTACAAATACACAAACTGGCTATAAAATTTCTTTCAATATAGAATTTAATCACATTCTTATTATATATACATTAATTCATTTACTAACATGCAAGCATACTCATTCATGTATTGTATCATTATGACTTATATCATAGCTACTATTAGTCATATCACATGATCTTATACATCACTAAAATTTTCATTAATTTAGGCCAATATTCTAGGCCAACCCAGTAATATATACATATATTCAAGTCCTTATACACACCATAAACTCATTAATATTTTGGAATCTTTTAATACTAACCTCAGCCTGATAGTGTGATAGTATTTTCGACGACCTCCAACTCGAGCTAGCATCTGAAACTCTATAAGAAAAAAGAAGGGAAGGGAGTAAGCATTATAGCTTAGTAAGTGAATATGTAAATAATAATAATAACACATTATTAATGGCATTTATAAATCCCAAAATATGTCTCCATAATTATACAATCTTAATCTCACATGAAATTATCATTTACTTAAAATCAATACAAGCTATCCATTCGAGTCTCAGTCACTAAATTATTTTTTTCTAGACCTACCGAGCTCCAAATTAAGATCTGTAAATTTTCCCAGAAACAAAATTCATATGTCTTCTTCACATAAAAATTTTATAATTTTTGGTTTGCCAATTTGTACAGTTTATTCATTGAAGTCTCCCCTATTTTTCAGTTCAGCAGTTCTGACCATTCTTCACTAAAATTTAAGTATCTTTTGCTACTGAATTCAAATGAGGTTATCATTTCTTTCTTCTAAAAATAGACTCATTAAGGAGTTTAACCATATAAATTATGATCCAAAATTATTTTTTTACAATTTTTAATGATTTTTCCAAGTCAGAATAGGGGATCACGAAGTCATTCTGAACCAGTCTCACAAAAATATAAATATCTCAAAGTACAAAATTCATTTGCTTTCTCTATTTCTTTTATATGAAAACAGACTCATTAAGCTTTAATTCCATATCTCATTCAACTTATAATTAAATTTTTACCATTTTTGGTGATTTTTAAAAATCACTCCTCTGTTGCTATTTTAAGCTGTTTATCCCAAATTTTACCTCTTTCACTAAAATTCCTTATTATCAACTTGCAAAATAACACTTTTCCATATTTATCTTATCAAAGTTCAATCACTTATCTAACTCATGGTTCAAAACCCATATATTCATATCCCGATATGTATTTCCACATTTTTTGCACAAATTTCCATTTAACAAACTCATTTCTCCCGTTGAACACTTCGTAATGTAACAATATCCGATGGTTTTAGCACATAGCTCCACCTTCTGTAATTGATACCCAACTTCGTGATATACGCACATAGCACCACACTATTGGGCTAACATATGTATTTGTGGCATATGCACTTAGCGCCACTTTTCGAATCAGCATGTATAACCGTGGCATATCCACATAGCACCACGTTACATGTATAACTGTGGCATATCCACATAGCACCACGTTAATAAATCAAAATGTATAACCGTGGCATATCCATATAGCACCACATTAATAAATCAACATATGTAACCGTGGCATATCCACATAGCACCACATTACATGTATAACCGTGGCATATCAACATAGCACCACGTTTTTCCATTCCGAAGGTTCAACCGAGATTTCCTCGTTTAATCCAACTTCATCAATCACAATTCACCGTTTATAACCATTAGTTGTACAATACTAAAACTTATTTCGCATGTTACACAATAAAATATCATAACATAATAAAAACAATACATTCTTTACATATAAACTTACCTCGGTGCAAAATATAGAAATTTTTGCAATTTAGTCCATAATCTTTTCCTTTCCTCGATCAAAGTCGATTCCACATCTTTCTTGGTCTAAAATAACACATTTAGCTTATTTAATACTCACATTTATCAAAACAGTCCTTAACTCTAACTTTGGCAAAATTATGATTTTGCCCCTAAACTTTTGCATATTTACACTCTTGCCCCAAAGTTTGGAAATTAAATTTTTTCCCTAATTCTTATGTTTGAGAACATGTTGATTATTTATTTACTAACGGCAACGTCAAATTCTCACTCTAACATATACTTATGAACATTAGGTATTTTTACCGATTATGTCGTTTTACTCATTTTCGCTTAAAACCAAGTAGCACAAGTTGTTCAACATAATTTAAAACCTCAAAATCTATCATAAAACATCAAAATTCACAATTATTCAACATGGGTCAATTTTTGAAATCAAACCCTAGCTCAAATAAATGGTAGAAATAGAGAAATCATGTTACCGGGATTTCAAAAACATTAAAAACGGGGCTAGAACGGACTTACAATCGAGCTTGGAAGCTTGAAAAACCCTAGCCATGGTTTCTCCATGCTATTTTCGGCCTTGAGGAAGAAGATGAGCAAAAATTGGCTTTTAATTTGATTTTTAATTCATTTAATCACTAAATGACCAAAATGCCCCTAACTTAAAAATATTATTTTTCACCCATTTCATGTCAATTTTTGTCAAATAAATTAACCAATGGTATAATTACCATTTAAGGACCTCCAATTTAAAACTTCATAACAATTGGACACCTCTAACATGTAGAACTCAACTTTTCACTTTTTACAATTTAGTCCTTTTGACTAAATTGAGTGCCCAAACGTCGAAATTTTCGTACGAAATCTTTACAAAATAATTTCATAAAAATGTAAACCATAAAAATATAAATAAAAAATATTTCAATTAAACACCTTTACCTTCTAGAATGCACATTTTACTACTTTTGCAATTTAGTCCAATTTATCAAATTGGACACACAAACAATAAAATTTTGTAACGAAAATTTCACAAAATATTGCAAACAAAAATAAATTTTAAAACTCAATCAGAATAAATATTTTGACCTCGGATTGTGGTTTTGTAACAACTATTTCGTTTAGGCCCTGTATCGAGCTATTACACATACAAGTTGTGGTGAGTCCACAACACATGCAGGATCTCAACTAAATTGGTAACCCTAATGCATGTCACTTGTATCCTACGAATTCCGAAGGTTCAAACGGGGCTCTGTATTCTTCGAACTTATTTATTAGGCATTCAATAATCATGTATTTTAGTTTCTCAATTCTCATACATACATTTCAAATAAGTGTATATATATATATATATGCTCAATTATAATTATACGAACTTACCTCGTATTCAAACGACGGATTTGATTATTGACTCAATAACTTTGTCTTTTCCCCGATCTAATTCCGATCTTTGCTTTTCTTGATCTTATATAATCAAATTTCTTGATCTATATATAATCAAATTTAACTTATTTAATTATCATTCTATTCAATTTAGCCCAAAATACATATTTTTGCAAGTTTACACTTTTACCCCTCAACTTTTAACTACTTTACAATTTAGTCCTTATCTCATAAAAATGCAAATTCTTACAATTCAACCCATACCCATGCTAGCCGAATTTCATATAGGTGCCTAGTAAGCCATATATTTCATTTATTTCACAATTTCACCATGGATTCTACACATTTTTCAATTTAATCCCTAACTGTCATTTTTATCAAAAATCTCTTAACAAATGTTGTTTATCTAACAACAACCATTCATTTTCTACTATCAAACATAAAAACACATGCATTTTCATCAATGGCAAAACCCTAGACTTTTAACAGTTTCACAAATTAGTCCTTGGGCTAGCTAGATTAAGCTGCAACGATTCCGAAATCATAGAAATCATTAGAAACGGGACAAAATTTCATACTTAATTGAAGAAAATGAGATGGTCGAATGAAGCATTCACAAATGGCTTCTTCCTTTAATATTTTCGGTTGTAAAAATAAGAGAAATATGATGGCTTTTAATTTTATTTTAACTCATTAATGGCCTAATTACCATATAAAGACCTCTATTTTAAAGTTCTATAGCTATTAGACCCCTTTAGCTTATAGAACACAACTTTTACATTTTACATGATTTAGTCCTTTTTATCAAATTAAACATTTAAACGGTAAAATTTCTTAACAAAATTTTCACACAATCATATTATCATGCTATAGACCTCAATTTAATAATAAAATAAATATTTTCACATTGGATTTGTGGTCCCAAAACCACTATTTTGACTTCATTGAAAACGGGCTACTACATTAACTATAGCTCGATTCGATTCAACTGACATCTTAAATCTATAAGAAATAAAACATTAGAACGGATTAGAAGCATCACACTATCACATGGTATATGTGGCATGTAAATACTAAACCTTACTTCGCTACATTAGTCCTAAAATAGACTAAACCGTAACTCTGATACGACTAAATATAATACCCTTAACCCGCATCCGTCGCTGGAATAGGGTTACAGAGCATTATCGAATAAACGTAACCTAAAAACATTCATTTCCAAATGGTTGAGACACATGCCCGTGTCTTAGGCCGTGTGGATAAGAAATTGGACAAAATCAAGCCATTTCTTTCACCCATTCTTAACATGTACCTACAAGCCATTTACACATATGATCAAGGCACCAAATCATACCAAAGCATGCATAATATAACCAACTCAATAGGCCAAGAATACATCCAACCAATATGCCATAAAGGCACATCAATCACAACCAAGCAAATATACCTAAACTTATGCATAATTGACTGTAATTCCAAAATATACATTTAGTGCAATATCATCTCAAAGCATACCATAGTTGAGATCATTTAAAGCATAACAACTTAAATATCCTATAAGCCAAAAAAAACCACAAGTGTTTACTTTCATACCATTCTAACTAAACCAAAAATATACCTATTTACAATCTTAGTAATGTACCTAAGAACTTAGTTTGGTATTTTGCCTTAATGTACCACTACAACCTATATAACCACATATACATGCCACAACCCTTAAGAGCACAAGAACTACCAACATCGATGGATAGTGTGAGCCGAAGATTTGATTCATCCAAAATTCAGCAATTACGATCTACAAAACAAATACATAAAAATGTATAACCTTATAGAGCTTAGTAAGAACACGGTATATCTTTTAAATTAACAACAATTGAATACAACTCATATTTTACTCGATTTGAAGTTATCGGAGTGAAAAAAAGGGCACGTATATGCTATTCAAGGGTACCAAAGTACAAATAAGGGCACATATGTGCAATTCAAGGGTACCAAAGTACAAACATGGGCACATATGTGCAATTTAGGGGTACCGAAGTACAAAAAGGGGATAATTCAGTGTAAGCAATTAACTACATAACTATATTGTAAACATCCAAGTAGAAATTCAATTACATATAGAAATACTATGAACTTACCTTGACAACTAGAGCGTAAAAGTAGAATCGAGCTAATCCGTGATTTTCTCCTTTCCTCTATTTAGATCATATTGAGATTTATCTTCATCTAAATAAATAATTATATTCAATTAAATGTTTCAGTCAATCTCAAACATTCAATTCAATCAATAATCTACATTTATACATAATTACAATTTTGCACCTAATATTTTAACCTTTTTTACAATTTAGTCTTTAAACTCGTAAATTGAAATCTAAGCATTTTCATCCCTAACTCATGCTATCTGAATTTATTATGAACCCATATCAACTCATAAAAATCATCATTTCATAATTTAACCATGATATTTTATTACTTTTACTAATAAGTCCCTAAATGACATTTTCATCAAGAATCACTTTACAAAACTCGTTTTATTTAACAACAAGGACTCATAATCTTTCATTAAACTTTAAAAAAAACATACAAACATATTCATGAGAAAACCCTAATCCTTTAACAGTTTTGCAATTTAGCCCCTGGGCTAGCTTAATTAAGCTACAATGATCCCGAAAATATAAAAATCATTAAAAATGAAATCAAAGCACATACCATGCAAGCAAAAATGCCATGGCCAAACCCTAGCTATTCTCCCTTGTTGAAAATCGATTGAGGGTGAAGACAGGAAGATGATATCTCATATCTTTTTTTTTTTTTTGTTTTTATTATTTTAACCTTAATTACATTTTTAACCTTTAAAAATATTCTTAATTTCAATAAAACCAATCCATAGATGTTCACTAACTATCTCAATGGTTTATTTACCGTCTAAGTCCTTTCATTTTAAATTTTCATAGCTATTTGATACCTTTAACTACTAGAACTCTACTTTTGCACCTTTTATGATTTAGTCCTTTTTACTTAATTAAGCATGCAAACGTCGAAATTTCTTAACAAAAATTTTATACAACCCTACTAACATACCATAGACATTAAAATAATAATAAAATAAATATTTACTTGTTAGATTTGTGGTCCCAAAATTACTTTTTCGATTTAACTAAATAAAGGTTGTTACATCACGCTTGCCAGCATATGGCAACGATCTATCTCATTAGACTCCTCCCAGCATTTTCTAACCTCAGTTTGAGTGGTCAGAAGGCATTTGTTATCAAGGATTATCTTTATTTTCTCATAGCTTAGGACAATCATCAGGTTCCTTTTCCATTCCTTATAGTTATTTTCATTCAATTATTCTCAGTGAGTATATTTAATAAAGGAGTAGGTGCCATTTTTGAACTGAAAATAAAATATTCATTCATTAATATATTTGTATTAATTAAATATTTGAAAAAAAATTGAAACTTACGATATGCATTAAGATGATGCATACATCTTACATTAAACTTTGAAAACACTTGTAAGTCATTGCAACAATAATTTGTACACCCATTCAATCAAGTCACTTTGGGGAAATCTTGACCAACTAGTAAGAACATGGATTTTCATCCAATTAGTATATGAACTTAATTCCTTAGGCATTCACACGTACTAATAATTGTTTAACGTTTGGCCATCATTCTAAATTAAGCTTGGTAAGTTACTTAACTAGAAGATCTTGAGTGTATAACCATCAACTCAACACCCATCATTTCATGCACCATAAATAAGCCATCTTGGGACAATCTCACTAAGTAACATGCTGTAACTAGTGAATCTCACTAAGTAACATGTGTAACTAAATAATTCTTCTTACTTTCAAGAAATCTCCTTTATGAGGTTCACATGACAATCCTACCTTAGGGTAGTTAAATTACCATGTCATTACGAAATACCATTAATGGAGGTTTTAGGTCTTGTTTAAGGACCTTCTCCCACTCAATCTTTTAAAAACATTTAAGGATTCTAATGTTTGGTTTCAATCATGAATGATCAAACATATGCATAACAAGAACATTTGGTATTCTTTCCTTAAACTATATAGCATGCTTATCATACATATACATGAACATACATTGGCAGTCAAATAAATATCATCATGCTATCACATATAAAAGCATAAAATTTAAACGACATTGACCAACCAAATTTTCCATTATTTCATCCTAGAACAATAATAAAATTACAAAATTAATCCAAAGCATACTTTTGGTATTCTATTTTGCCACCACGAACTTCCACTGTAGCCAGTTCACGTCACTATTGTCACTATTTTTTTGTCATTGTTTTCACATTGTCACCACTACCGGCCATCACTTAGTCATTGTCTCGACGTCGTCAGACTACCTCGAGCCATTTCCAGGTCGCCAATAACCACTGTCATCGATCATCAGTGTAACACCCCTCACCCACATCCGTCATCGAATTAGGGCACGAGGCATTACCAGACTCAATTTGACATGACCGATCAATTACAAGACACAAATGTTCATTCAAATTTAAAACTCTCTTATTCATATCTAGAACATTCCTATTATGGGCCTACGAGGCCCAAAAATTGTTTTGGGTGTGGGTAGAAACTAAACCAGAAACTTTCAAATACTTAGAAAATTTTTACTCAAAATAGGGCACACGCCCGTATAAAACAAGGACACGCCTGTGTGGGCAGGCCGTGTGGTCACACAAGCCCATGTTCCTCATCCATGTGGATTATTTTTTCATTTCGAACTTACAGGGGTTTTCACACGGTCGAGCATACGCTCGTGTCCATGGCCCGTGTCTCTCACATGGCCATGACACGACCGTGTTCTCCACCAGTGTAACTCCTTGAATATGGCATCATCACACATATTAGGTCACACGGCCAAAGCACATGCCCGTCTGTTAGCCCGTGTGACGTACTCAATTTTTCACAAATTGCATGCAAGGGACACATAGCCAGACCACACGTCCATGGAGCGGACCGTGTGTCACACATGGCCTAGACACATGCCTGTGTGTCTACCCGTGTGGACAAATATAAGGCTATTTACCAAGCCTTTTGCCACCCTAAAAGACAAACAAACATATACCAGTCTTGCCAATACGCAACATGTAATAGCCCAATTTAGGGGCTAGTCGGAATAGTGATTTCAAAATCACTTCCCCGAGGTTTTAGAAAATTATTTTTGTGTTGATTTATGTGTTGTGGTAATATTATAAGTATGCATGAAATTTTTGGTGAATTAATTTACGTGAATGAGGGCTTAATCGCGAAAAAGGACTAAATCGCGTAAAGGCCAAAAGTTCTATTTTAATAGTTAAAGGTGTTAAATAGATTGAAAATTTAAATTTTAGGGGTTTTAAAGGGAAATTAGGCCCATAAAACCCATGATGGCCAACCATAGAGAAGAATAGGCATGGAAAAGTCAAGGGTAAGTAGTTTTAGGTGACTTATGGATAAAATAATAGCCTAAATGCCTAGCTATCATTTTCTTCTTCATTTTCTTCTCCACTTAGCCGGTTTTTCTTAGCCAACTTTGGGGGTTTTAGATGCTTAAATTTTAGTCACTTTGTACACTCACAAGTAAGTGATTCTTAAGGCTTTTCTTGAATATTTTTACATATTTGAGACCCTTGTAGCATGAGCTACATTTTGGTATATTGTGCAAAATGGTTAAAAGTTGAGAGCTTTGCCATTGTTGAATAAATGATGTTTTCTGGAAATTTTGGGAAGGAAAATGAATTTAGGTTGTCCATTGAACAACTTTTGTGTAAGAGGTTGCTTGAAAACACTCAATTTGGACTTAGTTGTAGAAGTTGTAAAATAAGGAGGAATTGTGTGAAATAAGGAGAAATTGGGGTAGTATTGAGAATAAAAAGAGTTTTCCAGGCTTGGTTGATAAGGAAATTTGATAAAAATTGATTTCCGAACTTAGAGGCAAAATGGTCATTTTGCCAAAAGCTAGGGGCAAAATGGTCATTTTGCCAAAATGTGAATTTTGGATTTTTTATTTAATTTAGTGATTAAATGGATGAATTTGTATTCATATAGATCAAGGAGAACGTGAAGTCAACCTTAACTGAGGCAAGGGAAAAGCTTCGGAGTAAATTCCACATTTTCTCGCATTTTGTATACTGAGGTAAGTTCATATGCAAACAATGCCCTTTTACTTATTGTTTTTGCTCATGAATATCTCGTACAATGTGTGTTTAAATGTTATGGTCCTAGAATGAAATCATGAGAAATGAAAGTACGGTTGAGTTTCCATAAATCGTGAGTAAAGGAGGGCTATATGCAAACCACCAAATTATTGTTGAAATTAGTGAGCAAAGTGTAAAATCGCTTGGTCGGTGATTATTATCGATGGGCTAAGTGCGAAACCATCGAAAACAAAATTTATGAAAGTGGGCTAAGTGCGATACCACTGTAAATTAATTAATGAAGGTGGGCTAAGTGCGATACCATCATAATTTTATTAATGATGATGGGTTGAGTGCGATGTCATCATAGTATTGCTAATGTCATTGTGGATGACCATGTATGAGCCTATTAGGTATAGACAAGTTTGTTATGAAAAAGTTCTTGAATGGAACTCTATGTGTGTTGTGATGATGGATAAGTGCGGGGATTGTATGTGATAAGCAATATGAGCCTTGTGCGTAAAATGTATGTGAGAATGTTGGATAAATTGTAAGGAGAGTAAGTGAACTTATGGTAAGAGGTATTGGTATGGTTGATGCAATAGTTAATTCTTTAATGCATGACTATGGTATAAAATGTTTGCATATAGACTTACTAAGCATTATGCTTACCCCTTTGCTTTCCTCTTTTCTTTTTAGTGCCACCTAAGTAGTTCGAGGATCCATAGACATTGGAGGCATCGTTCACACTATCAATCGAAGCTTTCAGTATGGTTGCATTTGGTATTTGAGTAATGGCATGTATAGGTTAGATAGTTATTTCAGAGTAAGATCTATTAGTAAGCCAATTGTGTTGGCCATTTACGTTATTGAGTTCATTTTGTAAATGGCCTTTGGAATTGGCCTAAAACCCTTTAAGTTGCCTAATGAAATGAGGTTAATTCATATGGAATTGGTGCAAAGTTCTTTAGTAGTTTATGCATGCATTTTGAACTTGAGTTGGTTGATGTATGAGTACCTATTTAGAGGCATTAGATGAGTATTAGTACTATGCATTAGATGAGTATTAGTACTATGTTACGATGTATGTAGATTGAGCTCTTGTGTGTACATGTTTCAGGGTGGCTAAGGGCTTGGTAAATAGCCCTATATTACCCACAGAGTAGACACACGAGCGTATGTCTAGGCCGTGTGAAATACACGGGCCACACACCCATGTGTGGCTCGACCGTGTGTCCCCTGCACCTTGCATGGATAGCATTAAATGCCATCAGGTTCTCCCACGTGCGTGAGACACGTCCATGTGTCTCAACAGTGTGGAGGACACGGCCAGCACACGGGCGTGTGCCACGACCGTGTGAGTGATGACATCAGAAATAGAATGTCAAGGTTCTTGCACACGGGCCACGACACGGGTGTGTCAAGGCCGTGTAGGGGACATGGGCTAGGCACATGGGCATGTGCTTAGCCATGTGAAAACCCCAGTAGGTTGAATGTTGGAATTAAATCTGCACGGGCGAGGGGCACGGGCGTGACCCTAATGTGCTTAGGCCATGTAAGGTACATAGGCCCTCAGCACGGCCATGTTAGAGGTCACACGGGCGTGTTGCCCTCTCGCACGAGCATGTGCCCTATATGTGTTAGTTTTGGAGAAATTTTCTCAAATGCACAAAATAATGACAACTTTATCGTAAAAGAATCTATGAAAAATATATTTAATATTTCCACATTCAACAAATTCACTATAACCAATTAATTTAATTTCATTTCTGAAATTCAATTATTTAATTTTTTAATTAAATAATGATTCAAAAACTCATAAATTAATTTTCCAGATCATTTCCATTTAGTGAGAAAACCACATTCATTTTTGAATGTTTCTTAGTTCTCTAACTTTACAATTTCTATCCATTTTTGTTAATTTGATTCAACATGCAATTCATTTCTGGTTTCAACAAGCTAGCAAAGGGACCGATTGGACACATGTGATTAGGGCTCAAATAATTTATAATTAAGTTCCAACTTTTCTCCTATTAATTATAATTTCATATTGTAACACCTCTAACCCGTATCTGTCGCCGGACTAAGGTTACGAGGCATTACCGAACAAAACACAACTTATAACATCCATTTATAATTTAATGTTCATTCATCATCAAATATCATTCAATCACATACACAATGTCTCTTATATAGGTCTACGAGACCTTAAGCATGCTTTAAAGAAGGTTCGGGACTAAACTGATCACATACAAACATTTTTTGAAACTTTAAAATTTTTCAAAGTAATAGAGGTCATTTAAAATTTTTCAAAGTAATAGAGGTCACACGCCCGTGTGAACAGGCACACAGCCTCAGACACCCCCGTGTGTCTAGGTCGTGTGAAAATAGGGCATATACTCTGACTCACAATTCACGGCCAAAGACACGCTCGTGTGCCAGGCTGTGTTAAAATTAAGGAGGTTACTGACTTGGGTCACACGGTCAATCACATGCCCTTGTGTCTAGCCCGTGTGCCTATTCGAAATGGCCTCACACACTCGTGTCTGGGCCGTGTGCTCAACCATGTCAAACCTGTTGGATATACTGACTTGGCCACACAGCCTACCACATGCCCGTGTGTGAAACCGTGTGGAGCGCCCAGGCTCAATTCTAGTTGAACCTTCGAACAACATGGTAGAGACATACACCCGTGTCCCTGCTCGTGTGGGCAAATATAGGCCATTTACAAGGCCAAATTGCCACCCTTTTTGGGTCATCCCTACAAGCAACAATTGACACATAATTCTTAACCAAATAGCAACCAAATCCACACCAATACATGCACATTTCAATCCATAATGTCATCAACCAATTCCATATTCATTTCCAACTCAAATTACACCCATTTCATGAACCAAAATCATACCAAAACCATTTTTCTCAAACAACATTTTTAACCAATTCAATTCATACCAATTTCATAATAAAACATGTCATTTCTCATTTACCAAAACAAACATCACTTTACCATATAATCCATCTACTTACTCAACCAAGCAACCATATTAAAATGACCATATCATAAGATCAACCATGTACACATATTAAATACAACATTTCATCACATAACATATATCAAAACAAATCCATCATCTCAAGTCACATCTCATGGCAAGATTCACCATGCAAAACATACCATAACATTCCTAGCCTATACATGCCATATACCAATATTTACAACTTCAAAAGTACCGAAGATATTGATCGATAGTATGATGATGATCCTTGACGATCACCAAGCTCATGTTAGCTTCGATTATCTATAAAACAAGGGAAAACATACACAAGATAAGCTTTCAAAAGCTTAGTAAGCCATATACAAATAAAATCATATGAACATTCATAATGTCAATGCACCAAAGCTAAACATAGCCTGTAAGCAACACATATACCACATTTTCACATTAAATTCATATCAATACTTTCCAAGTTCAAACTCACCTTTCCTTATTGATTTTCATATACATTTCATATGTACCTGAATTGGTTAATTCATTCACATATTCATTCACTTCTTGACATTGCCCGTTGAACCGTTTGGAATCGACAAGGATACTCAGATAACTCGTAAAGCTCGTACAATGCCATATCCAAGATATGGTCTTACATGTTATAATATATCAATGTCACTGTCTCAGACAGAGTCTTACATGAAATCCTATATGATGCTAATGTCCCAAACATGGTCTTACACGAAATCACACCTCGGAATCCTAATGTCATGACATTCGTATCCTATACTATTTCTATAGTTCGTACAGGACTTTCTGACGTCATAACACTGTCGATACTTCCTCGTATTCACATATTCAGCTTCTCAATACATTTCAATAACAATTAAACATATATAATTCAATTGAAACACATTCATTTGTATATGAAATTACTCGTATGGAAACGAACGAATTGGAGCGACTATTCAACAACTTTCGACTTTCCTCAATCTAATTTCGATTTCTTTCGTTCTTGATCTATACACATTCAAAATTAACTCATTTATTCACCAAACCATTCAATTTAGTCAACAAACACGTATTTGGGCATTTTTACATTTTAGCCCCTAATTTTCACATTTTTCTCAATTTAGTCCTTATTTCATAAATACACAAAATTCATCAAAATCAAAGCTTAGCCGAATTCTCATATAGCCTCCAGCAGCCCATATCTTTCATTTATTTCACATTTCAACCCTAAATTTACACATTTCTTAATTTAATCCTTATTTGACATTTTTGACAAAAATCACTTTATAAAACATTAAAATCTATCAACAAGCTTTCATATTTCATCATCATTCATCAAATTACTCAAGCATTCAATACTGGCAACATGAAAATTCTTTAATAAATTCAAAAATTAAGGCATGGGTTAGCTAGTACTCAAAGCAACAATCACAAAAACATAGAAATCATCACAAACGAATCAAAAACCATACCTTATTTGCTTGAATTTCCTAGCCGAATGAAAAACTCTATCTTAGCTTCTTTTTCTTTTAACTTTCGGTGCATGAAGATGAGAATAAAGCTTAATTAGCTTTGTTTTATTAATATTAACCTTATTTATCAAATACCAAATTTACCCTTAAATTATAACATTTAAAATCACATAAATGTTGTCCATAAAAGTCCACGATCATTTAAAATGGTTTAATTACCATTTAAAACCATCATATTTAAAAGTCAAGGCCAATTGACACCTTTAACTAATAGTATGCAACTTTTGCATTTTATACAATTTAGTCATTTTTCTCAAATTAAGTAATTAAACGATAAAATTAGCTCACGAAATTTTTACACATATATATTCACATGCTGTAAACACCAAAAATAATATTAAAATAATTTTCTCAACTTTAGATTTGTGGTTCTGAAACCACTGTTCTGGCTAGGCTCAAAACCGAGCTGTTACACGTGTAGTCAAAAATTCATTCCACTATAGTATTGTGACTAAGCTCTTCCCAACAGCATACCATTATGAAAGCAAGTTGATCAATGCTCGTCTAATGACCTTGTCATAAGTGTGCTATCCTCATAGGATATACTTAATCTCTTTGGGATAATATTCACTCTGCTAGTATGATTCTATTATGTCTCATGGTAACCATTACATCTTCCTTAATGAAAAGTCAACTATTATTAAATAGTAATCAAGTCATTCATCACAAAGATGAACGAACCGTGTGATGTAAGCACAATCATATCATGTTACGATGCAGTTCGACGAAGTCGAGATTGGCCCAAACACAATAAGCCCAAGTGCAAAATGAAAGATGGCATTTAGGATAGGCTAAATTTAAGGAGTTTTAATTAAGTTTTATCTCATTTAATAAGTTGCATTTTTTTAATTCCACAAATTCTATTTGCATCATATTTATATAGTTACATACGCATGGAGTAGTTAACATCTTATGTTATTGTTTATTGTGTGATCTAAATATGCATGTGTTATTTTGGCATGTTTGAGTCATTGTTCATGAGTCATGTTATATATGTATATGGGTGTGTAGATAGTTTGTTTTATTTATGCGTGTGAATCAAAGTATGGAGTCTAAAGTTTAGGATGGTGACTTAGTCGAATTTTGTGTGATGGAATTATGCTCAAGTGATGTCTATTTATATGTGTAGGTGATCATTTGTATGGATCCTAAAGTGGTCTTCAATTCAACCAATGCATGCATAAAGGAAGCATCTAGAATCCTTAAGAACCAGCCTTCAATGATGATACATATGACTATTCGTATGAAGTGGCTAAATTCATGCATTCATGTATGTCATAAATTAAAGAGATACATAGCCATAAAGAGATGCATGGACGATGGAAACTAAAGAAGCCTAATTTTTCCATTCAGTTAACATTCATGCATGGATATATTCATGAACATCCAAGGGGGGAACTGCTACATAAATTTGAGACATTGAATTGTTAACATGTATGCATAAATGGGAGGATGAATCTACAAGATACATTCAACAAATTCATGAACCAACCAGCCATTAATACATCCAATTAATTGAAGGTGCATGATCCATGAAAGATACATGTTCATTCAAGTATTTGAAGGTTTCTTCCAAGTTAAGAATACGTGCACGTTTTAAAGAAAAGAATGTGACTATTCATCTATTCAATGTATCTACCTAGTACATGAACGAAATTTAATTTTAAATGTGAACTATATTATGGTCGAATGTGGTTGTTAGGTTATCTAGTCCTATAAATAGTTTGAGTCTTGTCATTTGTAAGGTTAGAACTTTATTAATTAAATTTATACTTTGTGAGATTTCCTCTTTTTGTTCTTAATCGAACTTCCAAACTTATCAAGCCGAAAGGTTTGTAGCATCCACCAATTTGTCTTATCACTCCATTCCCTATCCCAGAGTGTGGCGACTTCCTTCATACTAAGGTTTTAGTGAGTCTGAGTGTTAATCGAGTCTTAGCTTTAATATAGCTAAGGTTATTTAGCTTTAATATAGTTCAAACATTCCACACTCAGGAAATCGTATCACCATGGCCACGTTTACTTTTCATCTATCATATAATATCAATCAGAAGATATCATTTACCCGTGTCTTAGGCTATAAATTCCACTATTGTGAATGATCTACATATTGTAAAAGTTATATACCCAATGCACCAGCTTTCGGTTCCTTATCTATTTGAACTTAGGCTTTTACATTAAAGTATATGAGTCATGCATACATAGTCCATCATCGACTCAGGATTAAGGTATGCCACACTTTGAACGTCACAAGTGAATAAATCCATAAACAAATTTAGGATCTGTTCTTCTTAGGTCTAGTCTGATTTACTGTCAGTCTAGTCAGTCACATCTATGTTTATATCTTCT
The DNA here is from genome assembly GCA_020496765.1 of Gossypium stocksii. Taxonomy (NCBI): domain Eukaryota; kingdom Viridiplantae; phylum Streptophyta; class Magnoliopsida; order Malvales; family Malvaceae; genus Gossypium; species Gossypium stocksii. The sequence goes on from CM035626.1 coordinate 64,625,675, forward strand.
GAAAGTCATCCGCTTTGATGCCCAAGATAAAGTATCTCCCCAATTGGACTTGATAGACGTCATATTAGTCTTTCAATCGGTTTGCTCATTTCTAATTAGACTAGGGACATGTTTAGGTTCAGCTACTAATATAAGTTATCTTTCCGTATTACGATCCAACCATGTAATATTGCTTAGTATTAGTTAAACATTAGAAAATCGATGAGCTAATATTTGTTTCTATTTTGCTTTACAGTCAAAGTGATAGAGCAAACCAAAATTCTAAGATTGTTTCTTAATGATGATGAAAGGACAAGATATACATCATTTACCTTTCCCGAGGTGGAGCAAAAGATGTTGATAAGCCTATTACAAAACAATGCTAATATATTTGCATCATTAACGACGAACATGCCAAGTTTTAGTCATTCAATTATCCAACATTCCTTAAATTTAGATTCTAGTTTTAAACTTGTAAAACAAACGGAAAGGAGATTGGCGCACATCATGATAGAGGCAACCAAATAGGAAGTAAAGAAGTTACTACCGGTGGACTTCATCAGGGATGTAACCTATCTCAATTAGATTTCAAATGTGGTGATGGTGAGGAAACCGAATGTGAAGTGCCTTATGTGCTTCAACTTTACTAACCTCAACAAAGCTTGCCCAAAATATTTAAAACTACATTTTGGTAACCCAACTTTCAAAAGTTACATAATAGTCACTAACATTATTAACTTGTTACATTTTTGTCACTCGGTTGTTAACTTTCGTTAAAAAAATAACGTTGCACCTTAATTCAAAGGGTTATTAGCTAATTTGGTCCCTGAGCTATAGTTAAAAAATCATTTTGATATTTTAAAATTTTTCTTAACAATAATTGATAAAAAAATAGAAAACTTACACTAAAAATTTTTAGAAAATCTATTAAAAGAATTTAAAATCTTAATTTTTTAAAAAATAAAAATACTTAAATATGTATAAATTTAAAAAATTCTTAAAAATAAAACTGAAATCTTTTTAAACTAACATTTCTTGCAAATTTTTATTATATAAAAAAATTTTAAAATTTTCAAACTAAATTTCATTTGTTTTCCATCAGTAATGAACACATTCAATCACATCAACATCTTCTTTCTTTGCGAATTTTATTTTATTTTATTTTATCTCAAATCCCTAAAGGCCCTAAAGAAATAAATCTCAATGTAAGATTTGGATTCCACTATTAGACAGATTGTTGCTGCTCAAGTTTTCGAGGAACAAAATCTATGCTTGCAACACTATTTTCATTCTTGAGAATCATAAAAAAATTCTACTATAAACGTCTTATATGCATGATTTTCCTGATATTTATGAAAAAAAGAAAAAGAAAGGAGAAAAATTAAGAAAGAAGAGGGCAAGAGAGAAAAGCAAAATGTTCTATTACATTGTCAGGGTTCTTTGGTAAGTTTCAATTTTGAAATTTGTGATATTTTCTTTTAATTTATAATACAAACTAGATTGATTGAGTTTTTAAGTAACTTTTAGTTTTGAAAATTTGGATTTGTTAAATTTATAATACAAAGTGCTCTTCTTCTTCTCCAAACCAGAGTGAATGGGTATTTTTTTTTTTAATTTCAAAGGCTATGATATTTTATGAGATTGGATGTGGAAAAATTAGCTACAAAATTTTTAGTTTTTCCTTGCTGCAATTGATTTTTTATATGAATTTTTATTTTATTTTTTACAACTATTATTAATAAAATATTAAAAATATCAAAATGGTTTTTTTAACTATAGCCCATGGGCCAAATTAGATATTAACTATTTGAATTAATGTGCAATATTACTTTTTTTTAAACGAAAATTAACAGTCGAGTAACAAGAATGTAATTATTTGATAATGTTAATAGCTATTATGTAACTTTTAAAAGTTAAGTGATTAAAATATAATTTTAAAAAGTTTAGGGACAGTTAGTGTAATTTTTCCTATTTGTAATTAATCTCTAACTTGTTTTATTATTATTTTGGTACCTAAAAGGAGCCTCTAACCTGTTTTATTATTATTTTAGTACCTAAAAAGAGCCTCTAACTTGTTTCATATTTGTGTTATTTTTTTTCGTTAAAAAAAATAAACTACCTAGTTGGTGGCCTAACTTTTAGAGTTTTTTTATTTTGGCCACCTAAAATAAAATTCTTGCAATTTTGTTACCTAATTTTTAGGGAACTTTTATTTTGGTCATCCAACTGTTAATTTCTAATGACGATTGACTGTACATACAACATTATGTTTATACTTTTATTTTGGTAACCCAGAAATTATCTTTTTTAAGTATTGATCGAGGTAAAAAAATTAAGGATTAAAGTGAAAAAAATTGGTAGAAATTAAAATTGTAACACCCCTAACCCGTATCCGTCGCCAGATTAGGGTTACAAGGCAATTACAGATCAGAAGACAGATCAGACTAGTCATTTCTTAAAACACTCGTAAACTAAGCATTTCAACTAATCAATAACCAAATTATATACTAAACAAAATAAAGCCAAATCATTAAACTATGAATTTAAAATTTGATTGAATATGCTAAATGCCGATTGCACATCATGCAAAAATTAATACTATTCATTTGGTAATTTCTTAAAATCATAGCTGAATGTAAGGTCATCTAAAACTTGTGAATCCAATTGTTAATACTTGTAAACAAAATCAAGTTAACAATAGTGAACGTTTACACAATGAACAGCCACATAATTTCATCAAACCATACATTCATACTTAGCAATTAGGCAAGCCATTTTCGCATGGCTAGAATATATACAAATTCAAAATATAACTTGTTTCAAAAGAGGATTAAGCCTATACATGCCATCTTTCAAAATATAAACTTTCAAAAGTACCAAAACAGTGACGATAGTGTGGATGACTTTGGACTTGAAATCCCGAGCTCGTAGCTTCCAACCAATATCTATAAAATAGAATAGAACACAAATATTCATAGTAAGCAATTAAGCTTAGTAAGTCTTAAGTAATTTAAACAAATTAACTTATTTAAGCACATTAATTGCATAAAACATAATCTAAATGTATCATCAATTGGCCGAATATACATAGCCACATTGTACACATTTTCGTTGACTTATCAATTCTTTTAAAATTTGAATTCGCATAATCACATCATCTAAATACCTCAATGTCATTCTTTGATTCAACTTAATAGAGTAAATTTAAGGTACCACATCCACATATAATTTCAATGATCGTAATCACACATACAACATATACTTCCATGCATATAATTCCACCATAACCGAATATATATATATTCACCACCACTTCTCATATACTTTTCATTTCACCTTCATAATTCAATTCACATTATCCTCATATGCACAAATGATTTATACGTACCTGGACAATTTCATTTAGCGAACGAATTCAGATGCCATATAGCACAAATCTCATAATCTTAGACTTTTATTATTTCACTGGCAATTTGCCTGCTGGGTATAAACCCGAACTTATCTCCGGCACAAGCTTGCTAGACCTTTAGGTCCGATACTCATTCACCGGCATTTACGCCTGCTAGGCTAGAAGCCCGATAATAAACACTAGCTTATAGCTTGCTAAGTCATAGACCCGAATGTCACAGCATAATAGCCAAATACATTCAATTTCACATGCCTTAGAACATATACTTCTAATTCCCACATGATATAAACATATCATGAAAATTAATGCATCATTCGAACATAGCACATAGCAATCAACTAGTTACATTTCACACTTACCATTCGACCTTAGTACATGTCAAAGTCTCATCTTTATTACACAAATTAGCCATTCGGCCTTAGCACATATATTAAGCTCTTACTTTAATTTCATGCTTACCATTAGACCATAAAACATTTCTATATATATATATTTATTTCATCTCAACTTTCACATTCGGTTATGAACATTCATACAATTAGCATCAATTATTCAAGATACAAGGCATGTTTAATTACTTAAAACTTACCTCGGATGTTGTCGAACAATTACGAATCGACTATTTTCACTTTCCCCTTATCCGAAGTTGTTTCCCTTTGTTCTCGAGCTAAATTAAACAAATCACTTGTTCAATCATTTGACCAAATTATTTTCACTCAATTATATATCACATATACAAGACTTAAAAACATTAATTTATAAAATTAAATCCCAAATAAACATTTAGTCAATTTGCTAGTTTAATCCTTACAATCTTCACATTCGGCATCTTAATCCCCAATATCAAATTACATTAAAATCCTGTATTCATGAACAACAACCAAATACACATTCATCATAGGAATATTTAGGCCGAATGTACTTATAACACCCTAAAATCGAACTTTATCAATTCGGCCCTATTACTGTTAACATGTAATTATTCAACATATAGTCGGATTTAACAAGAAAATCAAATAGGCCTTCTAGCCACACTTAGCTCAATTGTACTACAATCATACTCATTATTAATCACATTCGATAACTTTAACCACCAATTTAATATTTAACATAGATTTCACAATTTATCAAGCATAGCCAGATGCCATTTAAAAGTTATCAAAAGCATATCATTTGTCCTACCTACACTTACACATTTCAAAACTTCCATTCATCATTCAATTTCATTCCTTCAAAAGCTCAATTTAACAAGGTCATGATTAATTCAAACAAAAATAATTTTTCCTTTCCTATTGACACATATACGGCAATCTAAACTCCATTCTTCTTAATATACATTCAACTAAACCATGCCTTGATATCAAGTACATTCGGCAATGTTATAAACAAATTTAACCTTCTAACATTATCTTCTAACATCTAATATACATTTTCCATTACAAAAATACACTTGAGCCAAATTTTCTATATTTATGCACATAGATAATTAAATTTCAATTTCATAAAATATTTAACCACAAGGACTTATGCAAGACATCCTTAGGCCGAATTGGCTTCATTTACAAATATGCTTATTTTACACACCAATAAACACATTTGGCAAAACCTCATTTCAATTCACAACTTCAATCATCTCAAATTACAAACAATTTCACAATTCATTGACTAAGGGGGTTATTCGGCAATCATACAAGCATAGATTAACACTTAGGCATTGGTTTCTAATTTTTTTAACAAAAATCCTATAATAAACCACATTAGCTGAATGCAACTCTCATTTAAACCATAAAAATCCAAGTTTACCAAGCTCAAACTCATCTATCATCAACCCTCAATACAAAACATCAAAAGTTCCATAAATGAAACACAAACATCCATGGCCGAATGCACATATCACAACCAAATTCAAAATTTTCTCATGGGCTATGACTAGAACTTGTATTCTCAAATTCACAAAATTTACAACAAATAACATCAAAATCATACCTTAATTAGAACATTTCAAAGCCGAATGCCCTTGTTCTTTTTCTTTTCTTTTCCCTTGATGAAAACGGCAAAAACAAGAAAATGTATGCATGCATTTTATGTTTTATTTCTTTAATCATTATTAGACTTATTGGATTACTAATTTAACCCTTATAAATTCATTCCCTTTCTACTATCTAAAGGCCAATTTCGTCAATAGATATATATATACACTTACTTTGTTTTTATCACCCATTTTCTTTGATTTATTTTATTCACCTTTCATATTATAATATTAACATGCACATAATAACATTTACTAACTCCCACTACCGTACACCAATTTCTTAAATGGCTTATTTGCCATTCAAGTCCTTTATATTAAAGAAACATGTCACTTAAACATTTTCATGATAGCATACATATAAGTTATTTGATGAAAATTAATCCTTTCTTAGTAATTAAGCACCAAATCCCCAAAATTAATTATGAAACTTTAACACATCAAAATTCACACAATTAAAACACAGAAAAAATAATATTCGAATATTTTTTGACTTGGATTCATGGTCCCGAAACCACTGTTCCGAATAGGGTCAAAAACGGGCTGTCACAAAAATAATACTTTTAAGAAATTGTCAAATTGTACTTGTTTACCCTTTCCAAAAGCTCTAAATAAATTTTCAATATTTAAATTTTAAAAATATCAAAATAAATTAAATAAATTATTAGAAATTTTTATTATTTGTTACTGTAATATTGAAATTAATTGTTTTAATTAATTGATTTTGATGTTTTGATTTTTTAAATTTCAATGTTGAAAAATTTTGACAATGGGATAAACAAGTATAATTTAACCATTTTTTAACGCATTATTTTAGTTTCTACTAGTTTTTAATTTTAATCCTTAATTTTTTCTACTACAATCAATGCTTAAAAAATGATTTTCTTTATAAAAAAAATAAAAATAGCCAAAAAATTAAATAATTCTATATAAAAGTGTAAATATGATATAGCATGTAGAATTACAAATTTAATGATTAGATGACTAAAATAAAAATATCTAAAAATAGACTGAGTTACTGAAAATGTTTACCCTAAAAAAAAACCCACCGGAATAGGGTTAAAATGGAATTCAAAAGAGCTTGACGCATTTGAGTTCGGGTGTGTCTGCTGCACCGTCATCATAACAATGAATATAATCCAATGAAGAAGTGCCACGCAGATAGCTAGGCCAGACATATAGAATAAATTTGTGGTCTATCTACCCTTATCATCACCAACAACGATCCCCACCTCTTATTATTACATTACAAGTGGTACCCCATATTTCACTAAAGTTGAGCCATACGTCATCTCCATGACGTACTCAATGGAGCACCCAAGCAACTTCGCAGCATGTCTCTCCTGGGAACTCTCCATGAAGCAGCAGCAGCTAATTAAATAAATATAAAAATATAGGAAAAGAATCTATGAAAAATACTATTTCTTACATTTTAGGCATTTAAATTTATTTATTTTTTTCCATTCAAGTAAGTGTATAAAATGAATCTAACAAGTTTTCCCCTTCCTAAAGACTATCAAAAGACCAAAGTCCAGCTTTCCTTACAAATGGACTTCTCTCCTACTGACCACTCAAACCCTAACCCTAATTCTATCTTCTTCCCTGAAAATCCCGATCCGATGGCCGACTTCGAGCTCTCTGATTACCTTATGCTTGATGCCGCTGTCTTCGAGGATGATACATCGGAGAAGGGCACGGGTGTCACTAATGAAAGTGAAACTAGTGGTGCAAGTGCAACACCAAAACATAGTAACATGCAAGTGATACATAAACTCTATATGCCCATGCCCATCACTGGGATCTTTCTTTTTCATTTTTTTTCCTTCTTGAAAATCCATAATAGGATTAAATTAAGTAAAAGCAAGGGTCGTCATCATTAGTTTTATACTTGTTTAGAAAAATAATGGGGTTTTTTGTTTTTCTTTTTCATTATTATCATGCTTAAAATATTGTAGAAGATGCAAAAGTGGAGAGAAGAAAAACATGTTGGGACTGGGACATCGTACTGCATTTAGAATGAAATCAGAGATAGAAGCCATGGATGATGGATATAAATGGAGGAAATATGGGAAAAAGACGGTCAAAAACAGCCCCAATCCAAGGTAATTTTTCTAATAATTCTTCCGCCATTTTATCTTATTGCATGAAATGGAATAATTTAGTTACTTTCCCCGGTGTTGGAAGTTTAAACCACTGGATAGTTTCAATATTTGAGCGGACCCCAAATACATTTCTTTATATTTGCAACTTCATCATTAATTTCATTTAAAACTTAATTTTCGATCAACTTTAAAACAATGAATTGGGATATGTCTCCCTCACCCTTTTTATTGAATAATATTAGGTTGTATGGAGTCGCATTTTATTTTTCCTATTTAAAAAATCGGTAAATTAATTCTTTTATATTAAATTAAAGAGCAAATTAGTCATTTCTGTTAAAATTTTTTTTTCATTTGTCTTGTTAAAAATTGGTGTAATTGAAGAAATACCAAATAGTGATATTTGACATACCTCATGTACCTCATGCTCATATATGTGAATCGATTTTTAACAACACAAATACATAAAATTTTTTAGAAAAGAATCAATTTGCTCTTTGATCTTATATACAATGACTAACTTGCCCATTTTTAGATAAAAAAGTAAAATGTGATCTGACTCTTAATATACGGACCTTCATAATACTGTTAACTCAATAATTGTCATATATTTCTTGTTTAAGAAACTAGTTTCAAATATAAAATTATCTTTAAGTTAATTAGTTATTGAGTTTAGTTAATACTTGTAACTATTTGTATCACAAAAGATTAGACCTTACAGAAGCAAATCTAGGGGGCTACCAAGGGCCTGCTCCCTAAAATGAAAAATTACTATTTAAGTCTTTTAAAAAATTAAATTTTAAATTAGTAAAGGTAAAATTATACTTTGACTCCCCTAAAATTATAAAAAATTGATTTAATCCTTTAAAAATTATAAAAATAAAGACTATGAAAAATTAAAATTTCATTCAACCCCTAAAAAATTATTCTAGATACTGATACCTTACCTTTTATCCTTTCTTTCCTTACCCAAAGCTCACAGATTTTTATTCAGTCCAATCGATGGTATGATAGGTTTAGTTTTAGGAAACACATTGCGTAGACTAACATACCCATGAATCAAACCCATCATATCATCGTTGCAAATTACATAATAGATATGGGTTAAGAGTACATTGAAGTCACTAAACTAACTTACATTACATTTTGTCCTTTTTGTTAAAAAAATTAATTTTTTTATGTTAGATTAAAAAATAAATTAATTTTTTATGTTAAAATTTTTATCTAATTATACTGTTAAAAATCGACGTGGTTAATGAAATAAATAGAAAATAACACGTGACGTGGCATGTGTACCTAATGTTGACTTACAAGGACCTATTTTGAATAGAAAAATAGATAAAAACTTTAACAGAATTACTGATTTACTCTTTACTAATGTATAAAAATTAATTTATTTTTAATAAAAAATAATATTATCTGAGCTCATAATATAAAAATCTTCACTTTGCCGCCGCCCCGCTGCCCCCAACCCCCCCCCCCGGCCCCACTCAAAGCAAATTTAAATCAAATTGCCTTCATCATTGAAGTAGTATGATGCCCACAGTTGCAACTACTGTATGTAAATGTGCTAGTGTAAAAATGGGACTGTATTATTATGGCAGATGAAAAATAAGCTAAAGCCAAGTGGACTGAAAAAGGGATAGTTGGATAACCAATTAATTAAGTAGTGTATGGATGAAATTGGAGTTTGTTTGAGGCATCCATGAACAAAAATGAAAGCTATGAAATGACTACTCAACAGCTACCTTTCCTCAAATTTAAAATGCCTAAGTGCAGGACCACTCAAAAGCAAATGCTTTACCGCCGCCATAGTTTTCATAGTTTAATATGCTGTATATGGGAGGCGTCGCTCTATATTAATGGAAGGGATCCTTTATTTACTATATATAAAGGAGCTTTGAACACAGTTACTTGAGTAGAATAGAAATAAACTATCATTTAATCATTATAATTTAATTTAAATTGATGGATAAAAAGCTAAACCAGCCTATAGGGTAAGATTGGATACTTTGTTATGGGAAACATTTTATTTTACAAGCATGATTTAAAATATTATCACATGCCATCCATTTAATCTTTCTTGAGGAAATTTTTTAATATGATGTGAGATTCACAATCAAATATCTTATAAACAATTACTACACATACTATATTATATAAGTGTGTTGTTATAATATAATTAGAATATTTTAGGAAAACTCAAATTTTCTGTTATTTTATGCAGGAATTACTATAAATGTGTAAGTGGAGGATGCAATGTGAAGAAGAGGATAGAAAGGGACAGAGATGATAAAAGTTATGTGATAACTACCTATGAAGGTGTTCATAATCGTGAGAGCCCATACACGTCTTACTGTAGTCAAATGCCTCTTATGGCTCCTAATGCTTGCATTTCCCAACCTTCTCCTTTCTCCTCTTCTTCTTCTACATGAAACCAAAATATAAAAAATAAATTACTTATATATACATATATTTATATATACACTTATATTAAGCCATTGACTCAAGTTTATGTAACGAGTGCTCAACATGGCACCAATTTAGTTGGAAAATTACTAGAATATCTCTTTATATATAAAGTAAATTATATTATTGTGACAGTATTTTTATTTTTATACAAAAATTTGTAAATCAATAAAAACGCAATCATAATAAAATGAATTTTATATATTTAATTTTACTATTTCAATTAAAACATATATTTTATATAAACTTTAATAAATATTTATTACATACAATTTTTTTCAACCACACAATGAATGTTACATAATGTAATATATTTTTACATGCTTCATCTTAATGATGTTTCTTAGCGTGGCCATCTCAGTAGACACTAATTTTTCCACTATGGTTTTCTTTTTCGGTTGAATTGTTACATTTGACCCATATCGATAAAGGTTACAGAACAATGATCTCTTTTAACCCACCTAGGCACAATTCAAATTGAACTGGATTGTGTCGAGATTGATCTTAATAAGTTACTGATATTATTTTTGTTATTACTATAATTTCATATTAGCTATATCTATATCTATATTATTATTTAGAAATTATATGATAGTTACCCAACTATTAATTAGTAAGTTTTTTTAGTTACCCATCAATGAAAAATTATAAAATGATCACTTAACTATTCAATTTTTTTCTTTTTTGGTCACTAATTGTTACATAACTAATAGGAAGTTGACATAGTAGCTTTTTTAAAATTGGCATGATAACAACTTTAACTCTAAATATTTATACATTGGGTCTATAATGGCCCATTTTTGCTCGGGGCCTAAACCACAAACCAAAATAAAAAACCAAAATTAAAGTCCAAAGTCCATCATTACAACCCAAATTACAACAGTCCATAGCCCACTACCCAATTACAACCCAAACCTAAAAAACCTAAGCCCAATCCCATGGCCCAAAAATTGGACCAATTTTCGGCAACCGGAAATACAAGGGTTTTCCCTTTGCGCCGCAGCCTCCATGTACTAGCCTTTACCGTTGAACATCATGCCATCGTCAGCGTGTGAATCTCGACCCTATCGACGCTGTTTAGACCTGCAATAACAACAATATAACAGAAAATTAGATTTGTATCTTACATTTTCGATTTTATTCCAGCTATAAAAGCCAAATGCAACTAGTGTAAAAGACACGAATACAAATACACATAGAGACATTTTCGAATACAAAAAATCAGATTCAAGTACTAAATACGATAAAAACAAGCAGATTGTAAGAGGAGAAACCAAGAACTCTAAAACGTGCAAAGGGTATTTACTTTTTTTTTCTTCATTTTTTCGAAACTACATACATATATATTTTTTATATTTTTATATTTTCTTTTTAAAAAATTTTTTTAAATATAAAAAAAGAAATAAAGAAAGGAAGAAAAATTAACTCTTCGGCCTTCCGGCCGCCGTACACGGTAACAACCAGCGGCGTGTGCGACGGTGATTGGCCGGAATCCCACCAAGCCCACAAGGCTGCAGAGAGAGTTGAGAGGAAAAGGTTTTTTTTTTTTTTTTTTGAAAGAAAAGAAACAGAATGAAAATTTGAAAAAAAAATTGATTTTATAAAAGGATTGAAACGGCGCCGTTTTGAGCCTTAGGCCCTATGGGCAAAACGACGTCATTTTGCCCTTACCCAACCCGATCTAACCCGTTCCAAAGGGAGGATCCGCGTGTTTTGCTTTGATGGACTAATTGCGCTTCAGGCCCTTCCGCTTTTTCATGATTTTGCAATCAAGTTTTTTATTTGTTTTAATTTTTACCCACGATTTCACTGCGATTTGAATTTGGTCCTTCCTTAAGCTGGGCGTTTTGGAGGTTGGGGTAAATTTCTTTTTCTGGTCCCCCTCCTTTTGCGCGCATTACATTTTAAACCTTTTCGATGTTTTCACTTTTGATTTCACTCCTGGAATTCGGTTCTAAATTCAACTTGGTCCCTTTTTGAATTATTTTGCTATTTTATTATTAAATTGAATAATCTGTTATTACTATTATTATTTTAACCTTCCTTTCATTGTATTTGCTGTTATTATTATTACCATTATTATTATTATTATTATTATTATTATTATTATTATTTTCGTTACTACCATGATTACTATTATTTTTCTTATTATTTTCTATTATTATCATTATATCCATTATTTTTTTATTTTTTATTAATGTAGTATTGTTAGTTTTTACTATTATTATTATTATAATTATTATTATTATTATTATTATTACTATTATTATTATTTTAAAAAAACTTTCTACTTAATGTTTCTTTATCTATATGGCTACTCTCAATTTTAAATTAAACCTTTACTCATATTTTTCTTGTTATTTCATTTATTTGTTCCTTTTGTTATTTTTACTCATTTCATTTTTATTTCATTTTTGTTCTCATTATAATTATCTTATTATATATTATCTTATTGTGTACATGTTCATTTATTTATTTATTTATTTATGTCTTTATATACTTGCAAGGCCATGTTATTCATTATAATTGTATTTGCATTATCGTCTTCGTTATCATTATTCTATTTACGCATATTATCATTGCGATTTATACATTGCAAATTTGTGTTACATTGATTTTTACCCAAACTCATAAAAAGAGATTTTTTTTAATAAAGGCAATATTCCGAATTGGAGATTCGAGAAATCGTGCCCTAACGTATTGGGTTTCGATTTTTTTCGTTTGACCTAAATAACCAAATATCCTTTTAAAATTAGAGTACATGAGTTTTAAATAAAATAAAAGGAAAACTTATACTCAAGGGTCGAGGTGTTGTGTTCTAACGTACTGGATATGACATTTTACCTTGAGATGAGCCGGTCTTTGACATACGCTTTAATTTGTCTAAACGATTTTTAAGTTAAAAAATTAGTACAAAAAGGGATCGTATTTTAAACTCTTTTCGAATTTTTAATTTTTGACACTAAGACACCAATTAATCAATTAGGTACCAATTTTGGGCGTTACGAAGGTGTTAATCCTTCCTCGTGCGTAACCGACTCTCGAACCCATTTTTCTAAATTTCGTAGACCAAAATCATCGTTTTAATAAATCAAAATGTTTTATTAAAATGATCTATCTCAAGGTGTGTAACACCCTGAATTTGGGCCTAGAAGAATTAGGCTTTGAGTGTGGGTTCGGATAAAAGAAAACCTGAATAATTGAGAAGTTTTAAATATTATTTTTTTAAAACAAAATTTGAATTAAATTATTATTAGAAAATTTTTTTCTGTATTTATTATTACTGATATTTATGAAAATTATATATTATTATTACTATTATTATTGATAAAATATTTCTGTTATTATTACTAATGTTTTAAAATTTTTATGAAAATTATAATTATTATTATGAGATAAAATTATTATTGTATTTGAAATTTTTATTTGTTAGATAAAAAAAACATATCTATAAAATTATTATTGTTATTATTATTATTATTATTTTTTAAAAATATGTATGATATTATTGTTGTTAATTTAGTGTGTAAATAAATTTTGAATGATTTATAGTACGGGAAAATTTTGGGTTCAATCCAAAGCTCTAGAAAAAAATTAGTAATTTTTGCTTCATGGAGGGAATCTGGGCATAAGGCTTATAAAATAGTTGGGCAAATGTTGGACACAAAAGAAAGTTTGGCCCAGTGGCAGGAGGCGCTGGAAGCATGGAGGAGTGCCTGGGTTCAAGGCACGGCGCGCGCATAGCTGTTTTTATTTTAGAAGTCAGGTTGGCGTTAAGGAGGCTTTAAGAGAAGTTGCGACTGAGATATGCCACAAAAAGGCTTGTAGCGCAGCGGCAACAGTGCGCTAGGCACTCCACAAGGGCACGGGTTCGAGTCCAGGCGCAGGTATGTTTTATTTTATTTTTTAAATAGCGGGCTTCAGCAGGTAAACTTTAGAATAAAATATGGCATATTATTGAAAACAAAAGCCCGTCCCAATAGTCAGCAGCGTGCTGGGTACCCTGGAAGTCCCGTGTTCGAGCTGGGGCGCGCAAGGAGATCACGTACTTTGTTTTTGTTTTTTTTAGCTTAAATCAAGGAAGAATTTGAATGCAATTCAAATTTGTTTGGATGGAATTTAAATTCGGTGGCAGCAAAATTGAGGGAGAAAAACGTCAGATTTAATTTTGGGAAGAATCCTTTTTAGTGCCGAAATAGACCCATTCGGCTATAGCTATTAAGTGCCGATTACCTTTATTCGTTTGGCTAGGATGGTTCATACTTTAGGCCAATTTTGTTTATTCTTTCTTTCAATAGATTTTATTTTCTCACCTTCTCTTCGACAAGCTTCTACCCCTATTATTGATTTTCCATTGTTATTTTTCTTTCCATAATAGCCGAACCTCACCCATATTTTTGAACATCCTCTATTTGTCTATGCAAAAGCTGAAATTACACTCACCATAGCCGATTACCCCTTTGATTGAAACCATCTCTCCTTTCTTTTTAATCTTTCAAAAGGCCGAATCCTCTAGACGCCGAATCTCTCATCTTTTCATTTAGCCGAAACCTTCATGACTGGTGGTGTTTCAAAAGCCAACTATAGAGTGTAAACGTGGCTATTCTCGTGTTCATGATTGGAGCTATTGTGGATCGGGATTAGATCGTTATCTAGGAGCACTTCTTTGGCAGAATAACGTTGTGTGAGGCGTAAGGGTGATCAATCAAGGAGTATTGTGGAGTATCACTTAGGGAGCATCTGGCTCTAGTGGTTGGAAGTCGACAAAGGCTTTGCGTGTGGGGATCTCGTCAACGATTCAACATTAATCAGGTGTGTATAAAGTCAAGGAGTATTGTGGAGTATCACTTAGGGAGCATCTGGCTCTAGTGGTTGGAAGTCGACAAAGGCTTTGCGTGTGGGGATCTCGTCAACGATTCGACATTAATCAGGTGTGTATCATACCCTTACTATAGACTAAATCGGCAAAGGCCGTAATGACCGAAAAAGTGACCGAAAGGGACCGATAAGTTGGCACCATGCAGATATGTGAGTATGCGATTACTCTTTAATGGTTAGAACGGAAATCATAGAAGGTAGGATTGCAGAGTATGCAATTCCGTGCGTTTTGGTAAGTTGGGCCTCGATGGGCCAAAAATGGGCCCAACGGGCTACCGAGCCCATATGGGTAAAAATGGTCATTAAAGGCGTTCTGACAGACTGTAGGATTCAATACGGTTAAAATCGATAATTCGACTGTAAAACTTGGATTAATGGGCTTAAGTTACTATTAGAGACCGTAGGGCCCATTAGGGGTTTTTGGGCCTAATTGCCAAAACTGTTGAATTAAGTAAAACGGACTATTGTGACGTCATATAGATTAGTGGTGGCTGTAATATGCATGAAAACCCTAAAAATCGATAAAATTACTAAAATACCCCTAAGTATGAGAAATTACCATTATACCCCTATGTGCAAAATGACCGTAATACCCCTAGGGCTAATTCTGTATGAAATACATGATATTTTGTTTCTGTATGTTATATGTCATATTATGTATATCTGATGCATGAGATTCTGTATGTTATATGTCATAACATGTATACCTGTTGCATGGGATATGGGTTATATTGATGGAGGAAGCGTTCTGGTGGCCTCGCCACATATATCTGTTCTGGTGGCCTTGCCACAATATCTGTATCTGGTGACTTCGTCACAATATCTGTTCTGGCAGCCTCGCTGCAAATTCTGAGGTGTGTAGTGGATGGGTGAGTTGAGTAGTCTCCCTACATGATGTAAGGTTGGTACGGGGGTGTATAAAGATGGATTTGGGTTGGGTTTTCTGCATACATGACATATATCTGCTTTGTATCTGTTATGGGCCTAAAGGCTTCATTCTGATTTCTGTACTGGGCCAAGGCCCAAATAAAACTGACTCTGAGGCTTGAACTGATTGAGACTATGGATGAGTTATTTTACACACTGAGTTTCCAAACTCACCCCTTTTCTTTTATCCATACAGGTGAGCCTTAAGTTAGTGGACTTGGAGCTGGAGGGATTCAGAGTGGCCACATGGACTGGACTGCTGGTTTTATTAAGTTATTTATTTCAATTTGTTTTTAATTATTTTTATTCTAATTTGGGTTTGTAATAAGGCCGCTTTAATTATTTTTATTTTGGGGTTTTTAATTTTTTACTTATTTAAATTGTTTTTAGCTTAAGTAGGATATCGTTTAAATCGTTTTGAAATTGGTTAGCTTTAAGGCGCGTTTTATAAAAATTACTTATTTTCAAAATTTCACGATAACAGAGCAAAGCTTCTGCAACATAAATGTTTTCATGAATAAATATTTTAAATACTTAAAGTGTGGCAATGGTCGTGTGCATGTCTAGGAGTGGATCCAAGAAGAGCTTGGTACTTAAGCAGTCTATTCGACTCACCTCTTCTTTTCTGGAATCCTACCTGGTGCACAGCTACCATTCACTTTAAGCCATAACAAAGAAGATCTAATTTTCCAATACTTAAACTGTTTTCAGAATAACATATTTTTGCAAACTACAAAGGTTTATAGGCTTTCACAGTTTTCCATAAAGTTTTACAAAGTTTTTAACAATGTTTGAAAAAGGAATGATTATTTCAATGAACCACGTTTTGAAAAGAATAAACGAACACAAAGTTGAGGTTTTATACAAGAGGTTTCTACACACTAAGAAGGGTTTTCAATGAAAACAGGGTTTTTGAAAAACACTTCAATGTGACACACCAGACTTGGCCGTAACGTCTGGGCCGGGTTTGGGGTGTTACAAGGTGACTCGATCACATCTTGAAAAAGATTGGTGGCGACTCCATTTTCGTTTTTTAAAAGTTGATCCCATTTTGCAAAATAAAAATGGTTTCGACAGGGTCAATTTAGTCTTGATTTTAAATGAACCTCAACATTTGCACATTATGCAATTTGATCCTTTTGTAGTTTTGTTTTTCTTTGCGACCCTTTATGTGTGTTTTATTCAATGAAAAAATGAACAACTACAAGAAACAAAATGACCCAAATTTTGAAAAATAACCAATTCAATTACTTGAAAAAAAAAACACACACACTTTGTTAATTCAATCCAATTGTAGGTCTAACAGCTTAAAAAATTTAATTCTTTTTTAGCTTTGATTTGCTTCATCAATATTAGTCAACTCAAGCTAAAAAAATAAATTAATTATCATAGAGAGATATCAAGTTCTTATTCAAGAAAAACATTGTATTTGAGGATTGTCTAGTTTGATAATAAACAGAATGTTTTTAAAAACATGTTTGCTTTTATTTTTAATTGACATATTGTGTATTAAATTATATTTTCATGTAAAAATAGGATAATTAGGTAATGTTTAAATATTGAGGGCTAATTTTTAAAAAATTAAGACTAACTTGACATAATATATGAACGTTGAGGGCTAAATTAGTTACTATGTGTAACACCCCTTACCCAGGTTTATCACCTTACCCGAGCACGAGGCATTACCTGACAATATTACCATTATTCATGCACAATCGAACCACAAATTTTTAATCCAATTTAAATTTTTTTCATAAAATACCATACAACCCTTAAAGTGGGCCTATGAGGCCCCAAACATGGTTTGAGAATGGTCCGAGACCAAACTGAGAACTTAGAAAAATTTTGAAAAATTTGACCTAATACAGGGCACACGCCCGTGTGAGACGGGGGCATGCCTGTGTGGGTAGGCCATGTGGTCACACACGCCCATGTCCCCTACCCATGTTGAATTACTGGAAAATTATTTTTCATTTTGAACCTACAGGGTTTTCACATGACCAAGCACATGCCCGTGTCCTTAGCCCGTGTCCATCACACGGCTCGACACGCCCGTGTGGCCTTTCCCTGTGAAAAACTGGGACATTCTATTTATGATGTCAGCATGCAATTCTGGTTAGGCTATTTTCCAAGCCATCATTTGCCCCAAAACGCATACTATCTCTACCACTTTTAACACCACATAACGTAAACATTTTTACACATCTAAATGACTCCATTTACCCAACCATCACCCATTTCAAATTAAACACACTAAGTATTCCATGTAATTCCTCATAAGGATAGATAAACTAAATATCATCATTATTAACCATATCACTTAGCCTTAATTGCAAATTGACTCATCCCATGACACTTACAACAACATAACCAAACCAACTTAACACCTACAACACCCTAAAGTCCCTATACATGCCATAGTTTAAGAGTTCATTTCACTTTACCAAAAGATAATGTCGATAGTGTAGGTGATCCTCCGACTCGTTCTGATCTCGAGCTGGCTTGATTGAATCTATAAAACAAGGGAAAAGAGAAAATAGTAAGCTTTAAAAGCTTAGTAAGTCTATATGTAAATAATTATCATTATAACAACATTCAGCCATGCCAAGGTGTACTTCTCACACATTAATTTACCGCTTAAACTTACCAACATTTTCACACAAATCATGCACATTATTTTTACTCACTTAAGTCCACATGCACCCTTGCATCCACATGTATTTTCCCACAATTACACTTGCCCAAAAGAATACACCTGCACACACAAGTCATACTACCACACCAAGTCTCTTTAGTAAGTATTCTTGTTGAACTCTTCGGATTAACATTCGATACTTGGTGGACCTTTCGCTCATGATTCCACCAACACATAAGCCCGGCTCTCAGGTACACATGGTGAAGTTCACTTTATCACCCATGTGACCTAGCCATTTAGTCTCGTAGCCTTCGTGTGCCCATGGTGAAGTTCACTTTATCATCCATGTGACTTAGCTACATATGATATTGCTCTCATATACACATGGTGAAGTTCACTTTATCACTCATGTGACATAGCCATTTAGTCTCGTAACCATCGTATTCACATGGTGAAGTTCACTTTATCACACATGTGACTTAGCCATTAAGTTCCATAGTCTTCGGGTCTACATGGTGAAGCTCACCTTATCACACATGTGACCTAGCCATATTTATCCGTATCACCCGATATTTCCGAAAGTTCAAACGGAAACTCTCATTTCCACACTTTCAACATCATAGAAGATTATTCAATAGCAACATTTCATAACATCCATTAGAATTAATAATTTACAAATAAAATGGACACATTACTTACATATAAACTTACCTCGACAACAAAAAGCGATATTTTGCAAGTTAATCCGAGACCTTGCCCATTCCCTGGTCAAGGTTGATTCCTCAATCTTCTCGATCTATAATGACACATTTAACTCGTTTAATGCACATATTACTCAATTTAGTCCAAAATCATCCTATGGTAATTTTTACCATTTTACCCCTAACTTAGTCCATTTTTACAACTAAGTCCCTAGGCTCGTAAAATGAAATGTATCAATTTTCTTGGTTACCCAAGCCTAGCGAATATCAATGGAACCCAAAACAGCCTATATTTCTCATAAATTCATACTTTTACCACTTAATTTATTAACTTTACAATTTGGCCCTTTTTAGGGACTTTCATGAAAAATCACCTAGTAATCATAGTTTACCACACCTTAAACCTTCATATCCCACCATTGGACATCAAAACACTTGCATGTTATACATGGGTAAAATTTTAAACATCAACCCTAACTTAAAATAATGGTAGAAATAGTTAGAGCAAGCAAATAGGATTCTAAAAATATGAAGAAAATTAAAAACGGAGCTCGATTGCACTTACTTGTGAGCTTGAAAATCAACAAAACCTTAGCTATGGCTTCCCACCATATTCGGCCAAGGAGAAGAGATTATGGACACATTTTGGCCTTATTTGTCCTTTTTTATTTCTTTTATTAACTAATGACCAAAATGCCCTTCATTAAAAACCTTTAGTATTCCACCTTTCCTTGGGTATTTTTGTCCAACTAAGTTAAAAAGGGCCTAGTTACCATATAAGGACCTCTAATTTCAAAACCTAATTCAATCAAGTACCTTATGAAATAAAACCCATATTTTTCATCTATTGCAATTTAGTCCAACATACCAAATTGGACATGTAATCAATAAAATTTACACACCAAATTTCACATATTTATCCAAACACCCAATAAACATCAAAACTAAATCGAAATAATATTTTAAACCTCGGATTCATGGTTTTGAAACCATTTTTCTATTTAGCCCCTAATTCGGGTTGTTACACTATGCATATTTTAAAAACTGTCATGTCATCTTTCCTTTAACTATTTAATAACAAGTGACTAAAAACGAAAAAATCGAATAGTTGAGTAATCAATTTTTTAACATTCCAAAAATCAGAGGTTAATAGAATCGGGTTTGTGAATTGAGTGAGAGAGTGGTCATGCCCTAATTGTTTAGATTATTTATGCGTTTTTAGAAAATAAGTGAGATATTGGTTTGTTGGATAACTGTTAGTTAAATGTTCCTTGAAATCCAAGTTCAAATGTCTTCTCTCGTACCATTTTTATTATTTTACAAATTTTACGTCAAACCCTAATATGTAATATGCCTTATCTTAAAATAAATATTGAAAAATTATTTCAAGTATGAGTAATTGGCCTAGTGGTTAAATGAAAAATAAGGAAGCATGGAAATTCGATTAAGGTCCTAATTTTGGATCTTTTCCCTTGCAAAATAATTAAGTTTTACAAAATCCCTTGTTTTTTTTAATATGTGTGTCGTCCATACCCTTGAACCCTAGGTATAAATACAAATTTTTCTTATATTTTTCAACCTTTAAGTTAATTTTCCCTACCCTAGCCATTCACCATCTTCCTTTCCTCTTTTCTCTTAAATTTTCTTTCTTTCTTCCCTTGTGTGCCGTCGCCCACGCCACCAAGATTCACCATCAATTTCTCTTCTTTTTGAAAAGGGTTCTTGCACCATTATTTTCCTCTTCTTGCTGTCATTTTATCATAAAATTTCCAGCCTTAAATCTGAAATTTTAGCACTCAAGATCTACTTCCATTGATGCCCCAAAAAAACTCCATTGCCACCCCTTTCACCTAGCTTGTGTAAGTTCTTGTTTTCTTTCAAATTCTTGATGAATCTTGTAAGTTAAAAACCTAAACTTTCAGATATGAAATTTAGGGGATTTTAAAAATTTAATGGGTACTTTTTTAGATTTTAATTTTATCTCAAAACTAATTTTAAATTATCCCTAATTTGGCCACCGCAAGTGGTGGTGCGCTCGTCTATGGGCAAGAAAAAGAGGATGTTTTTCTTTATTTCTTTCCCATATTTTTCCAGCATGATTTTGGGTTCTTGAACCCATTCTAATTAGCTTTTAATCATGTGTTAATTAGGGAAAATTATTCTTGATCAATGGCAATTTGGATTTGACAATTCAGGTAGCGTAATTGTGGGTAATCATAAACTAGTTTGTCATTTCGATATAGATTTTGGAAAATGTTATGGATTGATTAATGAAGGATTTTAATCAAGATTGGCTATATATTTTCTAGTATTTAATTGTGTTAGGTGATGATCTGAATGCTTCAAATCAATAGTAAAGCTGAAAGACATTCGCACGTATAATTCATATCAAATAGTGTAAGAAGTCTATCTAGTTTGGATTCGAAAAATAGGTGTAATTGTGACCATTGGATCGAACCCATAAGTGGGTGTTTAGGGGTTTTTTAAGAGGTGCCTTAATTGAGTTTGATACTGATTTTTTTAATTTAATTTGATTAAGGTCCATTATAAAGTTTTTAGAGGAATCATAAGATTCGCTAGTGTGCTGCAAAAGAGCATCAAATAAGGTGTAAGTCCTAAACTAACTAACTTGATTGGTAATGATAATTATTATGATTTAATTAGTGATTTAGCATGCTGATTGGCCTTGACTTAATTAGCTAAGTAATTAATTTATAAGTGGTTGAATCAGGTACGTTCCAAGCCCTAACTATTTGGCATGGTAGTAATGTTGCTAGTTTGACTAAATGGTTGAATGTTTGACATTGTCATGAATGTTTGGTAATTTGATGTATGATTGGTTGTATCTATAGCGTGATTATGAATGAAAGCAAGGCTTATGCATGATATATTCGTACAAGTGATTTGTTATGATATGTTTGAAAGACTGTTATACATGAATGTTGTAAATGTACATGAAATTGTGATTTATCGAATGACACCATCTTATTGGTAAATTAAAAGTTGGAATATTGATTCCATTCATTGAAAGTATTTGATAATTGAGGGCATGTTGAATATGCCAATTGAATGTAAAAGTATTGATTTATGGCTATGTATGAGATTGTATGACATATTGCATGTGCATTGGGGAGGGCTATTTTTATGGTTGACGAAGGAGTTCCATGAAGTACTAGTGGCATATTAAGTCTGCATTTATACGTAGTCAGTGCACTACACCTGAGGTACTGAAGGAAACAACGATTTATCACATTTTTGTAGGTAGAATTTTTTGCATATTGTTATTGGTGGTTTTAACCACAATGAGCTTAAGCCCATATTATTTTGGTGTTCGGATAAGGGGTTATAGGGAACTCATGGTGTTTAGCAGATTGTTGGGATAGGAACCTTTTTGCATTGTTTCATCCTCATGACATACTCAAATGTTATTGATTTATGCTATGTATTGTATTGTGTTGTTTTGAATGGTATCAAAATTAATTATTGTTACTCGAATGAATGATAACCCATGCTCATTCATTGTTTGACATAGATTTGATAATGGCTATATAATGATATGAAATTCCAATGATGGTTTTGTGTTCTTTTGTTAAGGCTAACATGTTTCATTGTATTTGGTATTTATGTTCGTTTAAATCATTGTTTGACTCACACTAAGCTCTCATAAGCTCTCCCCCCATAGTGTTTAACTTTAAAGGTAAACCTCGAAACTAGGCCCGGACCCAACATATTACCTTGGACCTCAGACTATTTTTAATAAGTATTGTTAAGTCTCTATTTGTTTTGAGTTTGTAATTTTCAATTATTTTTGGTCTGTGGCTTGGTAACTTTTCATTTGGGGAGTTATGTATGGATGGATTTCTTAAGCATAAAACCAAAAAACGCATGATATCTGGCTTAAGTAAAATTTGACATTGATCCCTAATTTTCGTTGCATTGCAAAGAAACCATTTTTGAAAAAAAAATTGATAAGGTGACTAGATTTCCAAAATGACATGAATAATGATTTTTCCACTGCATTAGTTAACATCAGGTTTTTACAATGTAAAGCAATGAAGAAATGATTTTTCTAAATGTAACACCCTGAATTTGGGCCTAGAAGTTTTGGGCCTTGAGCATGGGAGCGGTTGAAGGCAGCTTATAATATTTTGTTGTGCATGTAAATTTCATTAATGAAGGCTTGTTTCAGTGGTTAAGTGTGCTGAGAAGTGTTGGAGAAGTCCTGGGTTCAAACCTAGACTCTAGCAAAAATTTTGGTTTAAGGTGAATTAAACCCTGGGTGTAGTAGGTAGGCCTTAAGAATATTGTTGGAGAAATTGTGTCACAAAAAGTCTTGTGGTCTAGTGGCAAAGTAGCGCCACATAAGAGGCAGGAAGGTGGCATCATAGAGTTGGCAAGGAGGTCTAGGGTTCAAAACTCATGGCAAACAAAGAGCATTCATTTTGCTAATAGGGGGCGGCAAGAGTTGTTGTTGAATTTAAACTCTAATGATGGGGGATTCCACATCGGGAAGCTAACATAAGAGTGGATGTGAAGCTGGCTTTAAATAGGGAGAACCATGAGGAGAGTAAATGTACTTTCTTGGCTGATCCCTTTCGCTTTATGGCGGGCTCGTTTGAGTTGGGCGTCGACTAAAAGTGCTTAGAGCGCGGATGAACTCCAGTCTCCTATGAGGTGTGTATTTCTCACTGCTCTAGCTGTAAGACGGCTACTTCGGGCCGCGATGGGCCGAAAGGGCCATGTGGGCCCAATGGGCCTACAGGCCCAATTGGATAAGTTACTTGATTGTGTAGTAAATATTGGACTAGATTAGGTGAATCTCATATCTGTGGCTAGATTTGGGCTAAAAAGGCCACACGAGCGTATGGGCCCATTTGGGCTGAAAATGGGCTTTAGGCCCATTCACATTATTATCTATGTTTAGAATACTTTAGTTTACAAAATTACTGAAATACTATCGACTTGTAAAATTACCAAAGTACCCCCGATTTATAGAATTACCGTTTTACACTCGATTTACAAAATTACTGAAATACCCTTGGTTTACAAAATTATTGAAATACCCTTAGTTTAGAAAATTACCAAAATACCCTTAGTTTGTAAAATTATCGAAATACCCTTAATTTGCAAAATTACTGAAATACCCCTAGTTTACAAAATTACAGAAATACCCCCGGTTCATGAAATTATAAAAATACCCCTGATTTGTGAAATCACCGAAATACCCCGACTTTTGGAATTATCGAAATACCCCTGACTTTCGAAATTACCGAAATACCGCTAATTTGTGAAATTACCGAAATACCCCTGACTTGTGAAAATTACCGAAATACCCTCAATTTATAAACTTACCAGAATGCCCCCGATTTGTAAAATTACTAAAATCCCTTGATTTACGAAATTACCGAAATACCCCTAATTAGTGAAATTACTGAAATACCTCCGTAGGATAGAATTACCGAAATACCCCTTTAGGGTAGAATTACCGAAATACCCCTGTAGGGTAGAATTACCGAAATACCCCTGTAGGGTAGAATTACCGAAATACCCCTGTAGGGTAAAATTATCGAAATACCCCTTTAGGGTAGAATTACTAAAATACACCTGTAGGGTAGAATTATCGAAATACCCCTGTAGGGTAGAATTACTGAAATACCCCTGTAGGGTAGAATTACTGAGATACCCCTGTGGGGTAAAATTACCATTTTGCCCCTAGGATATTAAATGACTGTTTTGCCCTTGTGGGCAAGTGACAGACTTGGACTGTGTGTTTAACGGATTTGATTATGAATATATGTTGGTGATATGAATGACTTGACTGTGATTGTTTGATTCAAATATGGGCATAAAATTCTGCATACATAACATGTTGCATGGGTTGGGACTTTGTATGGAGGAAGATCTGATCTGTTAGGATCCCATGGTTGCTTGATGACTGTGGATCCACCGAAGGCTTAAGAGCCGTATATTCGTACTGATTTGATAAGGTCGCACGGGTCACCCGAGACAATTGTGGACCGATCAATGGGTAAGTGCCAATCATGCTACCGAAGGCTGTGTGCCGTTATTGTGGGCTTCGTATCGATATTATGGGCTTTGTGCCGTTATTATGGGCTTTGTGCCATTACCGAAGGTTGTGTGCCGTTATTGTGGGCTTCGTATCGATATTGTGGGCTTCGTTATTATGGGCTTTGTGCCATACCGAAGGCTGTGTGCCAATATCACAAGCTTTGTGCCGATTATAGACACGTTACCAATGGCTTTGTGCCACATATTCTATTAACTGGCTTTGCCACGGTATCTGATTTTGGTGGCAATGCCACATATACTGTTAGAGGCTCTGCCTCATTTTACTGTTCTGGTGGCTTGGCCACAAATACTGTTACTGGCAGCTATGCTGCAATTGAGGTGTGCTGGGTGGGTGGGTTGAGTTATTCCCCACATGATGTGCTGGTTGGTATGGGTGGTGTGATGGCTGGACTGGGTTGGGATTGCATTCACATTTTGATTCTGATTCTGTTTCTATTAATTGATTCTGATTCTGATTCTGATACTGACTCTGGTTCGGATAATGTCTCTGATTTTGTAATTGGCTAAGGCCCATCTGGTACTGCCTTTTATAAGGGGCTAAGGCCCAATTGATACTGGAACTGCGTTAGGGCAAACTTTTAATTCTTTTACATGACTGAATGTTCGTTTTTGTAGTAGGGGATTACATACTGAGTTTTCGTAAACTCACCCCGTTTATTAACCTTTCAGGTATTTCCCAGCCTTAGACAGATCAGAGCTACGAAGGACTCGGAGAAGGCTGCACACAACTTATGATTTCTGTTTTGGACTATTTACTCTCAAGTACTTAATTTTTAGGTTTGGTTTGTAATAAAGCCTTTATAATTTCCAGATTTTAAAGTTAGGTTTTTGTTTATCGCATTTATCATCTACTCTAAGTAGAACCCGATTTTCCCAAAAACGTTAACTGTTTTCAAATCAACATGTTTCCGCAAGCTACGAAATTTTATAAAGCTTCTGCAAACTTACATGGTTTTCACTTATGACAGTAATTAAAGTTTTAAAAGTAAATTACTTTTCAATAAACCATGTTTTGGAAGTAACAAACGCAAACTGGAATTTAAATTTTAAAATAATAAGAAGGGTTTTCAAATGAAAACAAGGTTTTCGAAAAACACTTCAATGTGACACGCAGGACTCGGGCCTAACTTCTAGGCTGGGTTTGGGGTGTTACACTAAAACAACACTGTTAATAATAAAATGAATCTTCAGTACAAATGCCTTAATAAATGAATTTTTTTACTAACTCAAAAGTACAACTACGGTTTTTCTCTAAAATGAGTTTATTTAAAGTCTTCAAAAGTAACATAAGTTAGCTTAGCCATTTTGGTGGTTAATGTAGTCTTCTCAATCTAGCCATAATGTCTAGGCTGGGTTTGGGAGGTTAAAGTTTTGTAACTTTTCATAATTGATTGACCAAAAAAAGATACTTACTTATAGTTAGGTGACTACTAAAGTAGTTTACCCTATTATTTAAGAGTTTGATTGAATTGGTGACACCCATCAACTAGATCCCAACTCAAATGTGAAATTACCAAAAACCTATTATTTTTACAAAGCAATAAATTCTATTTTGAGGGTATTTTTGAATTTTTCATTTTTACATAAAATCTAGAAAAATACTTACAGATGACTAGATTTAAACTCAAGTCATCATAATTTCTAATGTCTCAACTTTATCATTTCAACCAAAACCACATTCGATTTTTTTGTCATTATTTATTTATTTTTTACGTAAAATTTTCACCCACATCGTGAATGGTGTCCCATAATCTAATTATGAGAAATGTTGTTTACTAATATATAAATATATACATATGATGAATATTTAGTTTCTTGTACACTAAGTTTAACTCTTACCAAAGGAAGATATTTTAAAATTACAAAAATGGATAATGGTTAAGTTGAAAATTTTCTTTGCTCAAAGGGTAACATACTCCCTATAAATAACATGTATGTCATTGCAGCATTATTAGATGATTTGCTTCAAGAAATCTTAGGCACTTATGTTCTTGAGGAAATGAGGATAAGTTTGATCAGACATGTAATAGTTGAAGTGATTAAAGGTACCTTTTTTTTTTCTAAGGCCCCTAGCCCTAATGGATACCCTAAAAACAATTTTCAAGCATTCTAGAATGTAGTGAGTACTCTTAACTCTAGATTCATGTTGACTACTTTTAACTCCATAATTTTTGCTTTGATTCCTAAAAGTCCCTAATCATAGTCTTAAGATAGATTTTAGGCAAAATTATTATTGCTTTACAGTGTGCCACAAAAGTCCTCCTAACAAATTAAACATTTTTTTACTTAATCTTATTTCAAATTATCAGTGTGCTTTCATGAAGGATAGAAAGTTAGTGGATGATGTTTTGCTAGCACAATAGTTGGTTTTCAACATGATTTTAAACCTATCAAAGAGATGTCCATGGGTCGGGGTGAAGCCTAGTTCCAAAATATTTTTTAAGTCCAAACCTATTTTCGAGGTAGTCTGACCTATCCAAAAAACTCGTTTCACTATTTAAAAATTAATAAAATATTAAAAATATATATATTTTTTAGTTACTATTTTACATATTTTATAATTAAATTTTAATTTAAAAATATTTTTATTCTTTAAATTGAATTCATGCTAGACCGAACTAGCTCGAAGTGCAAAAATCCTTATCCAAGTCCAACCCTTAAACAAGTCTATTTGAGATATGGAAAGGCATAGGCAAGTAAAGGTCGCTTGTGATAAACTTGCAGGAGGAAGTTCATTTATTGTGTGGTTAGCTATACAAAATAGGGTCTCAATGAAAGAGAAAGTAGATTACATGGGGATATCAGGTTAATCTGCTACTTATATTGTTACCATTACATGTCTTGCGACCTAGCCCAGATGGCGACCAGGCTAGGAAAACCCAGACAACTCGCCATCCCCATTTCTGCTTGATGTCCACAGCTCTCTTTCTCTCACATCCGTAGCTCATCATCTTCCTGATATCTGTAACTCACCTTCTCTTGCATACCCATCTCGCTAAATACCCAACCCACCAGGTAGCTAGCTCACCAAGTACCCTACTTGCCAAGTACCTAACTCACCGTGTAGCCAACTCATCAGATAGCTAGCTTGCCAAGTACCCAACCTACTAGGTAGCCAGCTCGCTGGATAGCGAGCTCGTCAGGCAACCAGCTCGTGCCTTGCACACCATAAGATCTTAGTAGGGATATCTCTAAGGACAAGTGTGGATCCTAGGGGGATAACGTGTCATTATGCATGTCATCTAGTTACCCTCTAACACGTGACATCAGGGAACCATACCTTATAAATATGAAAAATAGCCTCCATGAGGAGGACAAGAGGAAAAAGCTCTCAACATATATACATAAAATTTTGTCCATGTAATGCATTGATCTCAACCTACCATTGATCTACAAACTGCATGGAATGCATTTATACATAGTCTGATAGGAAAACAATTTAAGTGTGCATAGAGGTTCTTCATTGTTATTTAATGAAATCTATAACTATATATAATTTCAACATACATAGTGTACTGTAGATGTTTGCTTTTAAAATCCTAACATATGGCCTGTTTTTATGGGTTCAGGGGTGAGGTGATGCAGGAAAAAAGGGGAGTGGCTCTAAATCTCATTGTCAAAGTTCTAGGTTTATAGAATTTGGAAACTAGATCTAAAACCCAGTTAACTTTGTCTTTGGTTGTTTTTATTGTTGTCATGTATTCCTTCAACATATCAACGTTCTTATTGTTGCTTCCTTTACTCCCTTCGACGCTACTCCTTATGATGGTGCAACATATCCTCGTCTAAAAATAATAACCGAACATCATTAAGTCATTGTCCCTTTCTCACTTTCCTTAAAAAAAAACTGAGGCCATGGCGAGAGATGCATTGGAGTGAATAACCTAAAATACTGAAAATTAAAAAAAACAAATTAGGCCATTTTTTTTGAAAATTTACGGGACTAGGCTAATTTTACGAAAGCGCTTCTAGCTGGAAGCATTTTAATCTAATTTGTAGAAAAGCTTACAGTTGAAAGCGTTTTCTGCCACATAAGCTGAAAATGCTTCCAGCTGAAAGTGTTTTCCTTGTGTTTCATTTTTGTAGGGTTAAGGTTTTGTTTTTTTAAAGTAGGGTTAGGGTAAGGATAGGGTTTTATGAATTTTAGTCTTTTAGGTTTTTTAGGATTTTTTTGTATATTTTAAGTTTAAAGTTTTGGGGATTTTTTTATATTTTTTAAAGCTTTTTATATATTCTTTTTTCCTATAATATTTTGAGATGTAAAGTTAATAATTATTTAATTCGATGTTTAGAAGCATCATATTTACACCCATCGTATATTCAAATTATTTGAATTGCAAAATTCAATTAGATTCAAATTCGAAACTCAAACTACTTTGTTTGATTAAATCTTGGTTCTTAATTTTTTTTGAATTTTTTTGAATGCAACTAAGTTTTGGTCGTTATTTACAGTGCATTATTTTCAAACATTCATATAGGTTCAGTGCATTATTTTTTCCAATGCATTATTTTTGAACATTGAGATCGATTTAGAAGATATATCCTGAGAATCTCGTGATATTTGATGATTGAGTGGGGAAATTTTTGGGATTGAAATTGCTTGAGGGAAAACGCTCTACGTAGGATGCATTTTCAGTACACTGTCAGAAAAGAGTGTACCGTGTAGACCTAGGTATTGTCAGAGGAGAGTACCATGTAGACCTGAAACAACGAACCTACAACTGTAGGAGTTTTGACACACTTGGTTTTCAATGCGCTCATGCAAGTGCAGCATGTAGCAATCAACGTTTGGATCACATGAGCTTTGTGGATGAAGTGTACAAACTAGAACACATGTATAACGCGTGGAGAAATGTATTCCCACTGGTCCTAGATGAATGTATGTGGCCGCCTATATCAAATGCTCCATTCAAGTTGTTATCCGATAGATCATTGCGTCGCAAACCAAAAGATCGATCGACATCGACTCAAATACGCAACAACATAGACATTCAGGAGAAGTCAAACCAACGAAGGTTATGTGAGTGGTGTAGGAACCTAGGGTATACAATGTCATCATGTCCAGATCAACGGGATGATATTAGGACAACACATCATTAATAGATTTATTAATTTTTTTTAATTCATACTCAAACTTTAATGTAATGTAACAGCTCGAATTTGGGCTTAGTCGAAATAATGGTTTCGGAATCACTAACTTGAGGTTAGAGAAATTAATTCTAATGTTATTTTATGTGTTATAGCATGATTTTATGAGTGCATGAAAATTTTGGTAAAATAATTTTAGCGATTGTGGGCTTAAATTTGAAAAAAGACTAAATCGCAAAAAGGGCAAAATTTTTGATTTGCTAGCAAATTGTGTTTAATAGCTAGAGAACCTTAATTATGGGTCCTTAAAGAGCAAATAAGCCCTCCAAGGAGTGATGGCTGGCCATGAGACGAGAATTTGAGAAAATCCATTTTGGTCAAAGTTAGGTGACTTAAGTTGAAATAAAATAATGGCCTATTAGACTAGCTTCATCTTTTTCATTTCTTCTTCTTCTCACCACTGAAATACTCAGCAAAATAAGGGTTTTTGAATATTAAAATTTAGCCAAGCAATTTCTTTTGCAAGTAAGTGATTTTCATGGCTTTTCTTGATGATTTTTACATTTTTGGGACCCTTGTAGCATGAGTTATCTATTGAGGGGACTATTTTGCAAAATGATAGAAAGTCTAGGGTTTTGCCATGAGAGCATGTATATTGCTTGCTGGAATTTTATGGAAGAAAATTAATCTTGGTTGTAAAATAAACAACTTTTGTGAAGTGGTGTTCATGGAAAACACCTAAAATGGACCTAGTTATAAAAGACATAAATTGTGTAGTAAAGGCATGAAATATTTGAAATTACGAACTGCCATAAGAGTGAAAAGAATTTGGTTAGGCTTGACTAATAAGGAAATTTGATAAAAATCAATTCTGAGCTTAGGGATAAAATGGTCATTTTGTGAAAGTCTAGGGGCAAAATGGTCATTTTGCTAAATTATGAATTTTGGATTGTCTTAATTAATATGGTGATTAAATTAGTGAATTTTTATCCATTATAGATCAAGAATTATGAAATTTGGACCTAGACTGAGGGAAGGTCAAGCAAATAGACTAAATCAAATAGCGGTTCATAGTTTGTCTACCAAGGTAAGTTGTACGTAAATAATGCAACATTTTCGATATTATGCATGAAATTATTTGTGATTATAAGTAATGCATGATGAGAATTTATGTGATAAAACCCGGTTGAACCGTAGGAAAAGATTAGATATTCATGCCATGATACTAGGGTTATACGAGAGCTAGTGTAAAACCATGTTTAGGACATGGCATCGACACCGATATGTGCGAGCTAGTGTAAGACCATGTCTGGGACATGGCATCGGCATTGATACGAGTGCTAGTGTAAGGCCATGTCTGGGACATGACATCGACCTCGACATGTAAGCCAGTGTAATACCATGTCTAGGACATGGCATTGGCACGAATAGAGGAAAGCCAGTGTAAGACCATGTCTGGGACATGGCATCGGCCTCGATACATGAGAGTCAGTGTAAGACCATGTCTAGGACATGACATCGACTTAACATGTGAGCCAGTGTAAGACCATGTCTGGGACATGGTATCGGCATGATACCCTATGTTTGAGGCTTATTGAATATCCTTTCATATTCTAAATGATTCAACAAGAAATTTAAAGTTTATGTCAAGAATGAGAATTATTATGATGATGTTGTGAGTGGTACAGGTACCTACATGAAATGTATGCTATATGAGCTCAAAATTATATTGTATAATTAGTAAGAGATGAAAAAAGAGTAAGTTGTGCTTGTAGCCATTTTTTTATATCATGTACAATTGTGATGTGTTGTGAGTATGCTAAAGTATGGTAAATTGTTGTCATTTATTTATTTGTAACTTACTAAGCTTTATGCTTCCTCCCTTTTCTTTCCATTTTCTTATAGTACCTCCTAATTAGCTCGTGGATCAAAGGACGTCGGAGGCTTCGTTCACACTATCAACTAAAGCATTTGGTATAGTTAGTTTTTGGTATTTTAAGAATTGGCATGTATAGTGACTTAGTCAATTTGTGTTTTGTGTTATGGAGAAATTGGCCAAATGTGTTGGCTTGATATAAATTATCTCATTTTGTATAAAGCCACTGATGGTGGCAAATATTTGTTATTGATATGCAAATGATGGTTATTGGCTAAGTATTTGTGTGTTTTGAATTGGTTTGCATTTGATCTTGTTTTAGTGTGGCAAAGGGCTTGGTAAATACCCTTATATTTGTCCACACGGGTAGACACACGGGCATGTGTCTAGGCCATGTGTGACACACGATCCGCCGTGGGGTTAGGCCGTGTGTCCCCTACACCTTAGATTTGAAAAATTAAATGCCCAATAGTAACCACACAGGCTGAGACACAGCCGTGTGTCTTAACCGTGTGAAAGACACAGCCTAGCACACGGGCGTGTGCCATGGCTGTGTGACCTTAAATTGCTGCTGATGTCAAAAATAGAATACTAAGATCTTCACACACGGGCTGCAATACGGGCATGTCATGGCCGTGTGAAGGACACTGGCTGAGCACACAGGCTTGTGCCTTAGCCATGTGAACCCAATTTGTTCATAGGGTAGAAGTCAGGAAGTTACACGGGTGGAAGACACGGACGTGCCATGGCCGTGTGAGGGACACGGGCCATGAACACGGACGTGTGTCAGGCCATGTACAAACCCCTGCAAGTTTGATGTTAGAAAGTAAATTAGCACGGACTAGGGGCACAGGCGTGTCCCTATATGCCTAGGCCATATGAGCTACACGGGCCTTCAGCACGGCCATGTTTTGGGGCCACACGGCCATGTTGTCCTTCTGCACGAGCGTGTTCCCTAGTTTTAGTGATTTTTCTTAAAAGCTTTTTGAGCACGCGGATTAGTCCCGAATTGTTTTCTAAACATGTTTTGGGCCTCATAGGTCTATATTAAGGGTTATAAGACAAAGTTTGAAAAGTTTTAAATTTGAACGAAGTTTCATAAATCGAAAATGTTTTATGCTTATGTTTGAGATAGGAAATGTCTCGTACCCTGTCCCGATGTCAGATACGGGTAAGGGGTGTTAAATTTAGTGGTATCAGAGCTATGTTTAGTCGATTTTAGGACTAACTTAGCTTGTGTACGAGTCTAGCTACATGCCATAATTGTAATAAGATAGTGTGACGACTCCTGACAAATTATAAATTGTATTTTTATATAGTAAATGGATCCCGACGGAGCTATGGTAGATGATGTGAAAAGCAATGCGTCGGCTCTCACTGAAGGGACCGCGCCAATAGAAAGTGGACCCGTGACGATGAGTCAGGGCAGGGGGCTAGAGAAGCCTACCTCCAAATGATGAATGCTTGGTACTCAGAGTTTATTCGTGCCAATCCGAATACTCCACCTCCTCCACATCCTCCAATTCCTCAGCTTGCCCCTATAGCTCCTCAATGAGCAGAACTGGTTAGAAGGGAGAAACCTCCGATAGATAGAATTAGAAAGTACGGGGTCAAGGAATTTTGGGAAAACAAAGATGATGACCCAGAGAGAGCAGAGTTTTAGTTAGAAAATACCATTAAGGTATTTGACGAACTGTCGTGTACACCTGAAGAGTGCATGAAATGTATGGTGTCACTACTGTAAGATTTGACCTATCAGTGGTGTAATACTCTCATGCTAGTGGTACCGAGAGAGAGTAACTTGGGAATTCTTCTTGGAGGAGTTCCGTAAAAAGTATATCAACTAGAGGTTCATAAACTAGAAGAGGAAGGAGTTTCTCGAATTAAAGCAAGGCTGAATGACAGTGACAGAATATGAGCGCGAGTTCATAAGGCTCAACAAATATGCTAGGGAGTGTGTATCCACAGAAGCCATAATGTGTAGGAGGTTTGAGGATGATCTGAATAAGGACATTTGGTTGTTGGTTGGTATTCTTGAGTTGAGAGAATTTGTAGTGCTCATTGATAGAGCATGTAAGGACGAAAGTTGGCCAAAGAAAAGAAAAGAGCTGATATTGAGTCTCGAGACTCAAAGAAGAGACAAATGGGTAAATCACATCAATCCTCATCTAAGAGATCGAGAGAGTTCACTACTAAGTCAAATACTTCAGTGGGGTTTTCGAGCAGAAACAAGAATAAGCAGTGTACGACGTCCAAAGCTCAAACTACTTCCATTGTGAGTGTGGGTAGTGCTCGACCGAATACACCTGAGTGTTTGCAGTGTGGTAGACGACACTTTGGTGAGTGCCGAGGAAATGACAGAGGCTATTTCAAGTGCAGTTCACCAAACCACTTCATCTAAAACTGTCTTGAGATGGATGAAAAAGATAAAAGACAAGATGTGAGAGTGAGTAATGCTCCCTCGAGAGGTAGACCACAGAAGAACCCGTGTACTGGGGCTAGTAGTAGAGGTGCTCCTAGAGATTTCGCTGTAAGGTCAAAGGGCAGAGCGCCTGCGAGGACCTACGTTATTTGTACCCGCGAGGAGACTTCGTCTCCCGATGTGATTATGGGTACCTTTTCTATCTATAATATACTTGTTATTGCTTTAATTGATCCGAGGTCTCCCATTCCTATATGTGCATGAAATTGGTACCTACTATGAATGTGCATGTGGAGTCTACCGAGTTTGTCGTAAAGGTGTCAAACCCTTTAGGCAAGCATGTACTAGTTGATCAAGTGTGTAAGGATTGCCCTTTGACAATTAGAGGTCATTTTTTTGGCTAACCTAATGTTATTGCCGTTTGATGAATTTGACATAATCCTTGGTATGGATTGGTTGACTACTCACGATGTAGTGGTAAATTGTGGAAGAAAATTCATTGAGTTGAAATTTGAAAATGGGAATGTTCTTCGGGTTGAATCAGGTGAACTGAATGGCTTGCCGATAGTAATGTCTTGTATGACAGCTCAAAGATATTTGAGGAAGTGATATGAGTCGTACCTTCCCTTTGTATTGAATACCCAAGTGTTGGAAGCAAAGATTGAGACAGTGCCAATGGTATGTGAGTACCCAGACATGTTTCCAGAAGAATTGCCAGGATTACCTCCGACTAGGCAAGTTGAGTTTGGTATTGAGTTGGTCGCTGGTACAACAACTATCTTATTTGCCTCGTATAGGATGGTCCAACGAAACTTAAGGAATTAAAAGTTCAGTTGCAAGAGTTAACAGATAAAGGTTTTGCAAGACCGAGCTATTCTCCGTAGGGTGCAGTGGTGTTATTTGTGAAGAAAAATGATCATTCGATGAGATTATGCGTAGACTACTGTCAGCTTAACAAAGTTACAATGAAGAATAAGTACCATTTTCCTAGAATCGATGACTTGTTCGATCAATTGAAGGGGGCTACTGTGTTTTCCAAGATAGACTTGAGGTTTGGTTATTATCAGCTGAGAGTCAAGGAGCAAGATGTGTCGAAAACTACATTTCGGATGAGGTACGACCATTATGAGTTCCCCATCATGCCCTTTGGCTTAATGAACGCCCTTGCGGTATTTATGGACTTAATGAATCATATTTTCCAGCAATATTTAGACAAGTTTGTCGTCATTTTTATTGATGATATACTCATTTATTCTCGTGATGAGAGTGAGCATGCAGAGCATCTGAGCCCTGTATTACAAACCTTGAGAGATAAGCAGTTGTCTGCCAAGTTTAGTAAGAGCGAATTTTAGCTACGAGAGGTCAGATTCTTGAGACACTTTATGTCGAAAGATGGGATTAGAGTTGACCCAAGTAAGATCTCGGCTATTGTTGAGTGGAAATCATCGAGGAATGTATCGAAATTAGAAGCTTTTTGGGCTTAGTGGGTTACTATAGACGGTTGGTTAAAGGATTCTACATGATTGCTACCCCAATGATGAGGCTGCTACAAAAAGATGTCAAATTTGAATGGACAGAGAAATGGCAACTAAGTTTTGAGAAACTAAAGTTTTTGTTGTCCGAAGCCCCAATTTTAGTGCAATCGGAATCAGGAAAAGAATTCGTAGTGTATAATGATGCATCCTTCAATGGATTAAAGTGCGTACTCATGCAAGAAGGCAATGTAATAGCTTATGCCATAAGACAACTGAAGCCACATGAGAAAAACTACCTGACACATGATTTAGAGTTGGCAGCCATTGTGTTCGCATTGAAGATTTAGAGACACCACTTGTATGGTGAAAAATGCCGAGTGTTTACCGACCATAAAAGTCTAAAGTACTTGATGACTCAAAAGGAGCTGAACCTGCGGCAACAGAGATGGTTAGAGTTGATTAAGGATTACAAGCTAATAATTGATTATCACCCTGGGAAGGCGAATGTAGTCGCTGATGTTTTGAGTAGGAAGTCATTGTTCGCCTTGAGGGCCATGAATTCTCAGTTGTCTGTAATTGATGATGGTTCGATCCTAGCTAGGTTGAGAGCTAGACCAACATTCTTGCAAGAGATTTGTGAAGCTCAGAAAGGTGATAAATATTTGCAAGCCAAGTTGACTCAATGTGAGATGAGTAATGCATCAAACTTTCAAGTTAGTACCGACGGTTGTTTGATGTACTGAGACAGAATCTGTGTACCTAAAGATTATGATCTTATTCGAAAGATTTTGCAAGAGGCGCATAGTGGTTGCTTGTCTATCCATCCGGGTAGTGTAAAAATGTACAACGACTTGAAGAAACTGTATTGGTGGCCAAGAATGAAAAGAGACATTTCAGAGTTTGTCTCTAAATGTTTAACTTGTCAGCAAGTAAAAGCCAAACACCTAGGTCCTTCAGGTTTGCTTTGGCCGATAATGGTTCCCAAGTGGAAATGGGACCGTGTTACCATGGATTTCGTATCGGGGTTACCGTTGACACCAAGGAAGAAAGATGCGGTATGCATTGTTGTGGATAGACAAACAAAGTCGACTCATTTTATACCAGTTCGTACAGACTACTCACTTGAGAAACTAGCCAATTTGTATATCTCTGAGATTGTGAGACTTCACAGAGTGCCCTTGTTGATTATCTCGGATAGAGATCCGAGATTTACGTCACGGTTTTGAAAAAAGTTGCAAGAAGCTTTGAGGACAAAATTGAACTTTAGTACGGCTTTCCACCCGCAGACTGATGGTCAGTTGGAAAGAATAATTCAGATTCTTCAAGACATGTTGGAATGTTGTGTTCTTGAGTTTCAAGGCAATTGGGAAAAGTACTTACCGCTGGTCGAGTTC
Organism: Gossypium stocksii; assembly: GCA_020496765.1. NCBI lineage: Eukaryota > Viridiplantae > Streptophyta > Magnoliopsida > Malvales > Malvaceae > Gossypium > Gossypium stocksii. Next base: position 64,663,146 of record CM035626.1, read on the forward strand.
GCCTATAACAATAGTTATCAATCAAGTCTGAAAATGGCACCTTATGAGGCTTTGTATAGGCACAAGTGCCGAATGCCCTTGTATTGGTTAGAACTTAAAGAGAATCAGATACACGGGGTCGATTTAGTAAAAGAGACTGAATAGAAAGTTAAGGTGACTCGTGATTGCATGAAAGCTGCCTCGGATAAACAAAATCCTACGCAGATTTGAAACAAAAGGAGATTGAGTTTCAAGTTGGGGATAAAGTGTTCTTGAAAGTATCTCCATGGAAAAAGGTCCTTAGATTCGGTACGAAAGGCAAATTAAGTCCAAGATTTATTGGATCTTATGAGGTGACCGAGATAATTAGACCGGTAGCATATCAACTGGCATTGCCACCTAAGTTAGAGAAGATCCATGATGTCGTTCATGTGTCCATGTTACGTTGTTATCATTCCAGCCCTTCACACGTGATTACACCGACAGAGGTTAAGATTCAATCAGATATGACTTATAATGAAGGACCAGTTAAAATTTTGGCTCGAGAGGTCAAGAAATTGAGGAACAAAAGCATAGTACTTGTGAAAGTATTATGGCATAAGCATGGTGTTGAGGAAGCCACATGGGAACCTAAAGACACTATGAGAGATCAATACCCGAAGCTATTTACTGGTAAGATTTTATGGGACGAAAATCCCTAAGAGGGATAATTATAATAGCCCGGATTTGGGCTTAGTCAGAATAGTAGTTTTGGAATCACTAACTCGAGGTCAGAGAAACTAATTCTAATGTTACTTTATGTGTTATAGCATGATTTTATGAGTGCATGAAAATTTTGGTGAAATAATTTTATCGATTGTGGGCTTAAATTCGAAAAAGAACTAAATCGCATAAAGGGCAAATTATTTTATTTGCTAGCAAATTGTATTGAATAGCTAGAGAACCTTAATTATAGGTCCTTAAAGAGCAAATAAGCCCTCCAAGGAGTGATGGCTAGCCATGAGATGAGAATTTGAGAAAATCCATTTTGGTCAAAGTTAGGTGACTTAAGTTGAAATAAAATAATGGCCTATTAGACTAGCTTCATCTTTTTCATTTCTTCTTCTTCTCACCACCAAAATACTCAGGAAAATAAGGGGTTTTGAAGCTTAAAATTCAGCGAAGTAATTTCTGTTGCAGGTACGTGATTTTCATGGTTTTTCTTGATGATTTTTACATTTTTTGAGACCCTTGTAGCATGAACTATCTATTGAGGGGACTATTTTGCAAAATGATAGAAAGTCTAGGGTTTTGCCATGAGAGCACATATATTGGTTGCTGGAATTTTATGGAAGAAAATGAATCTTGGTTGTTAAATAAATAACTTTTATGAAGTGGTGTTCATGTAAAACACTTAAAATGGACCTAGTTATAAAAGTCATAAATTGTGTAGAAAATGCATGAAATAATTGAAATTGTGAACTGCCATAAGAGTGAAAGAATTCGGTTAGGCTTGACTAATAAGGAAATTTGATAACGATCAATTTTCGAGCCTAGGGGTAAAATGGTCATTTTGCCAAATTATGAATTTTGGATTGTCTTAATTAATATGGTGATTAAATTAGTGAATTTTTATCCATTATAGATGAAGAATTATTAAATCTAGACTAGACCGGGGGAAGGCCAAGCAAATAGACTAAATCAAATAGCAGTTCAGATTTTGTGTATCGAGGTAAGTTGTACGTAAATAATGCAATTTTTTCAATATTATGCACGAAATGCCCAGTTGTAACCACATAGGCTAAGACACAATCGTGTGTCTCAATCCACCGGAGTGTGCCATTGCTGTGTGACCTTAAATTGTTGCTAACGTCAGAAACATAATACTAAGGTCTTCACACATGGGCTGCGACATAGGCATGTCATGATCGCGTGAAGGACACGGGCTGACCACACGGGTGTGTGCCTTAGTCGTGTGAACCCAATTTGTTCATAGGGTACAAGTCAGGGAGTTACACAGGTGGAAGACAAGGACATGCCATGGCCATGTGAGGGACACGGGCCATGAACATGACATGTATCAGGACGTGTGAAAACCCCTGTAGGTTCGATGTAACACCCAAACTCGACCTAGAAGTTAGGCCTGAGTCCGACGTGTCACATTGAAGTGTTTTTCGAAAACCATGTTTTCATTGAAAACCCTTGTTAAAATTTTATGTAAAACCTCAGTTTGCATTTTATCAATTCCAAATGTGTTTTATTTAAAAATATTATCCCCTTTTTAAGATGTTATTACGTATAAAACCTTAATCATTGCGAAAGCTTAATTTTAAAACAGTTGTTGTTTTGGAAAAACTCGTTTCTATCTATAGCAATTATAAAACCACAAATAAAATCCCAAATTTGTAATCCAGAAATTTAAAGGCCTTATTACACCCCAATAAAACAATGTAAAATAAGGAAAGTAGAATGTAAAATAAGGAAAGTAGATAAAACTAGTAATCCTCAAAGTACATAGCAGTGTAGTGTGGCCACCTCCAAGTTCTCTCCTACGTCGAGCCACCTACTGAGGGTCACATGAAAAAATTACAAAGAGGGAGTGAGTTTCGAAACTTAGTGTGTACGACCCTCGTCAAACAAGTAATCATGCAACAATCAGATTGGGCCTAAGCCCTATTCATTATCGGTGGCTTTTGGGCCTTAGCCCATAGTGGCCTCAGTTGAGCCTGAGCCCATATCACAATATACAGTAGCCTTTGAGCCTAAGCCTATAGTGACCTCGGTTGGGCCTGAGCCCATATCATAGATATCAATATGCGCATGCAATACACAATTACCCATAACCAACCCTGTACACCCTCTTCCAACTCTACACTCCTGTGAGGAGATACTCGACCCACCCATCCTTATACACCTGTTGTGAAACTGGTTGCAGCACCACTCATTGTTGCAACATAACTGCTTGTGGCTTAAAAGCCTTCGTTGTAGCACCGGTTGTGGCACTACTCATTGTTGCAGCAAAGCTGCTCGTGGCTTAAAAGCCTTCGTTGGATCCACAGTCATTAAGCGACCGTGCGACCCTTATATACACTTCCTCCAATCATAATCCCGGCCCATATGCAATATAATAATACATGAATGCATCAGAAAACATATAGCATACATAAGTCTTACTCGTAGCACATAGGGGTATTTTAGTAATTCTACCTTATAGGGGTGTTTTAGTAATTCTACCCTATAGGGGTATTTCAGTAATTCTACCCTACAAAGGTATTTCAGTAATTCTACCCTACAGGGGTATTTCAGTAATTCTACCCTACAGGGATACTTTGGTCATTTCTTAACATTATGGGTCTTAATTACGAACTTTGGCCCATCAACAAGTCCTCGTTGGCTAAAGTGAACAGATACTATGCACCAGGTAGGATTCCAGAGAAGAGGAAGTGGTTCATTAGGACCGCTTAAGTACCAAGCTCTCCCTAGATACAATCCTAGACATGCATATGCCCATTGCCACACCCTAACCTTATGACTTGTCCACAGACGCACTTGATAAATTAATTAAGTTTTATGCCGCTTAAGGATTCATTAGAAACTAGGCCTAAAAGTCCATTATAAAACCCTAGCAAGTCTACTTGCTTTCATATATTCATATAGCCCATCAGGCCCAATCACATTTATATGGCCCATTAGGCCCAGTCATAATTATACGGCCCATCAGGCCCAAATCTATTCCAAGCCATACAACCAACTTAATCAGCTCATCACTTATTACCAATCTACCAATTTTCGCTTATTTGGGCCCACGAGCCCGTCGGACCCATTTGGCCCATTCTGGCCTAGTTGGCCAAAACGTGACCCAAGTCCATGAGATCGCTCATGGGGTTTCTGATAATGCATCGATTACCCTCATACGAGTGTTCGCGCACTTGCACGACTACCGTAGCCAATCTTTCAGCTTTTCAGCATTTCGGGATTTCGGCATTTTGGGATTTGCCGATCTATTATGTGTGTGAAGTGTATCTACACTCCTGATAACAAAACGCGCTACGATCTCCCTAGCCACGAACCTACAAACAATATTTCTCTTTAATTAATCATATGCTTAACAAATTTCTTTACCAAAAACCAAAATCTTACCATTAGTTTGACCTTGTGCGTCAAGCCCTAATAGCCCTTTCTTAATCACTAACTGTGATTATTTTTCCTAGATATGCATCAACTTAACAATTAAAGATTGAATCATGAGTGATTCGCATCCATCTTAAGTCACCCACACATCATCTAAGATCATTCGGCTATCAACCAATCCAAAATAAAGATGAGATACGTACCCGAAACCCAAAATGCATAAGGAGTAATTCAGTAGAAATCAAGAGAACAAAGATTCGATATCGATCCCCAAGAATCAGTCGGTCAAAGTTGAAGAAAATAGTGGCGGCACAGAAGGGATTTAGCCAAAGTGTTTTCGGCTTTAGAGTCTGATGATGAAAGGAGATATTCAATACAAGGAAATCAAACAAAGAATAGAAAATAATTTATTGAGAAGGAAAAGAGAAAAATCCACACAAGATAGAAAGAAGAAGAAGAAGTCGACACTTACTGAAAAAGAGGTTTTGGCTTCTGAGTACTTTGAGAGAAAGGTGTTTAAAATGGCTAAAACCCGAAAGGGTAGATGCTATATTCGGCTTTTTGAAGGAGAACAAATAAATCCCGAATGAAAAGAAATCACTTACTGCCTAGATGCACGAAAGCAAGTCAAAACCAAAAGAGAAAAATGCCGAAAGAATGACAAGAGAATTTGGCATAACACTAATATAGCCGAAATTGCCTTCCCCAATTGCCTATTCAGCTTTAACTCCTCTCTTATCCCAATCTCCTAATTTTCCTCCAAATTATCCATATGATCTCCTCCTTGAATTTCTCATATGGACACCTCCTTCAGGAATTTAACTCCAACGCCACTACTAACCATCCAAGCATAAAAATTAAATCCCCAAATATTACCATGCTAGCACTCGAACCCAAGATCCCCCTTGCCAACTATTGATGCCACCTCTATGCTCCCTAAGTGGTGCCACTTAGCTACTACACCATAACCTCCTTTGTGTCCTATTTCTTCTCTATTTATTTAAAAGCCATGCTACTCGAAGTCAGAGTTCTTTTAGTACTTAAACTAAAATTTCTCCACCTCAAAGCTCGAACTCAGAACTTAATAAATGGCCCTTTAACGGTAGAGCAGACATTTAATTGTGTCATTTCCTTGCACAATTAAATACTTATGAGCCGTCTCCTAACTGATCCCTTGCTCAAGGCCCAATACTTCTAGGCCCAAAATCAGGGCGTTACATTCGATGTTAGAAAATAAATTCACACGAACGAGGGGCACGGGCGTGACCCTATATGCCTAGGCCATGTGAGCTACACGGGCCTTCAGCACGGCCATGTTTTGAGGCCACATGGGCTTGTTGCCCTTCCGTACGAGCGTGTGCCCTATTTTTAATGGTTTTTCTTGAAAGCTTTCTGAGCTCTCAAATTAGTCCCAAATTGTTTTCTAAACATATTTTGGGCCTCATAGGTCCATATTAAGGGTTATAAGACAAAATTTGAAAAGTTTTAAATTTGAATGAAGTTTCATGAATCGAAAATGTTTTATGCTTGTGTTTGAGATAGGTAATGCCTCGTACCTTATCCCGATGTCAGATACGGGTAAGGGGTGTTACATGTAATTTGTAAACACTTGATTTTATTATACTATACAAATAAAAAATACAACTTTTTTCTATTGTTCCCGTGCATGCTTGATTTAATAATATGAAATGATAATGATAACCAATTTTGATGTAAAAACAATATTTATTTAAAATCATAAGGATTGCAACATCAAAACAATAAAAACATTTCATATTTATTTAAAATTTTACATGAAAAAAAATAAAATGAATAAATCCAATCCCTGGTCAAAATGTGTGCCATATCGGGATGGTCGACAATTGCAAGCCAGATTCCTTCTTGGTTCAACCTCTGGTATAGATTGTGGTCTCAGCTTCTTATCTTTTTTTTTGCTTTCATCCGTAGTTGATTGTTATATGTTGCTCCTTAGTTACCATCGTGTATCCTCTGGTCTTGGAATAGGTGGTTGCGAGGATGGTACCTTGGTAGAATAATGATCTCGGAGATGTTTGCAACAGCAACGGCATAAGGGTATAACTATATTGTATCCCATACACCGATGGCATAATGATCAAACTCAATTGATACCCTAAACGTAGATGACCTATACATTGTCGTCGAAAACATTGATGGAATCAGCATGTAACATACCGGGGACTAAGGTCCTTTAGCAAAACCTGACATCAAATAGAAGTAGAAAAATGTGGTGCAATATGTGGTGCTTGTGTAAAAAAGATGGGGTTAGTATAAGCTCCAGAATAAGTTGAGTCATATTGACTGGGGGTGGTACGGCCATTAGTGTCTATTCTTGTATAGGTGTAGACGATGGACCTGCCTTGGCAGCTCTGTCGTGGTCTCCTCGTATGCGATTGTGTACCCCCTCGTCTCTTCACTTAGTAAATATAGCTTGCCATGGACCCTAAACCATGGCATGTACTCTAGATAGCAGGCTAACTCAGGTAGGACAATGGCCTCGCGAGTGGGTAAAAACTCATACTTATTGTTCCAAATGTTGATATATTGTGCATGGAATGTAGGCCAATTCTCATACGTTCTCTCTCGCAAGTCGATAGATACAGATCTTTGATGTCTCGTGGTGCCGGTAGAATCGATTTCCTGAACCTGAATTGCTGCAACACTCTGTCCTTGTGTATCTCCACAGTAGCGTACACTATCAATGGCACATTCATATGCTGAATGTTAGGATTGACCAAGAATTCGAACGGGATGTATTCTTGAATTGCCAAATCGGAGTATGTCGTCCATTCAAACTTTAATAAAATAATAAAAATTTTAGTTATTTATATACTAATATTTAAATGAACTACATTAATATTATATAATTCAAATTTAAAAAATACATACATCTGCTTCTGATCGTTAATCTAACAGAAGCCATATATCTTGACGCTCATCCAGTAGTCTCAGATGACTCGACCCATGATTCCACCTATTAAAATAATATGTTAACACAATAATTTAAATTTTAAATAATTTTATTATGGTAAATATATTATCTAATGAATTTTACCTTGTTACAAGTGGGAATGTATAAGGGTAGTCTTCTCGAGGACGTAAAAATGGTAGCCAGTACCGTGCCAATGATTGTAGTAGTAACATGCAACTACCGATTTTGATTTTGTGTGGTTCTGTCGCCCGACACATCTCCCGATACAATGTTGCCAACACAGCTGACCCTAAACTAAGTTCGCCCGCTTCTCTAAAGTTAACGAGTTTTAGAGGTTACCTTAAATGGATAAGATTTCGTGACTTATTGGGCATTAGGGGACCCCCAATAATCATAAGGATGTATGCTCAAGCATGTTGTTCTCTTTGGACTTCAGTCGGCTCCTCATCAAGCCCACCGAAATTTCTTTTTAACCAATTCATATCTATCCGGGCTCCATAAATCATTTTCGAAACCCTACCTAAAAGTTGCTCACATATGTTTCTCCAGTCAGTTGCGTGAGCTGACCTAGTCACTATTGACCCATCTACCGGTAACCTGAGCCATAATTGCTCGTCCTCTAAAGTGATAGTACACTCACTACATAAAAGATTAAATGTGTGTGTCTCGAGTCTCCACATTTCTACCAACACACTTAAAAGTGTGGGGGTCCAATTTACACCCCCAACCAATAAAGGCCATGTGCAAAAGTCCAACATCTCGCAAGTAGGGTTCGATTAAGGGTGATGGAGGAACGAGTAGATTACAAATATTAAATTCCAATATAATAAGAAAATATTTAAATTAAATTACATTAAATATAATAAAAAAATTCTTACCATTTGCAATTTATTAATAGAAATGTGCTTGCCATCCAAACGGATTAGGGACTGGGTCATTGTTAATTTCAGATAACACGAAATAAATTATAATAAAAAAATATTTTATGGATATAAATTTTGATTAAGAAATTAAGAGAGAATGAAAGAAATTTGAGAGAAATTTGAGATTGAATTGAAGAAAAAAAAGCAACGGGGGTTATATAGAAAAAATAAAATGGTCATTGGGGGAAACCGTTGGTCCCAACAGCTAATTAAATAGCCGTTGGAGAAAATAGCCGTTGGGGTGAGTGACTGTTAGGGGAAAACACTTTCAGCTGAAAGCGCCTTTCTGCAAATAAGCTAAAAACATTTTTAGCTGAAAGCATTTTCATAAAATTAATCTAGTCCCGTGATTTTAAAAAAATGGCCTAATCTAGTAATTTTAAAATTTACGATATTTTTAGGTTATTCACTCGATGCACTGCCCGCAAAAATTGTAAAAGTTATATTTTTGTCACCCTAAAAGTTGCAAGTTAAATAAAATGAAAATTTTATAATTCACCTTAAAAATTTATAATTCTGTAACACCCCTATCCTGTAACCGTCACCAAAATAGGAAGGGGCGTTACCGGATATTCAGAACAGATCAGAACAGAACATTCACAGTTAATAAGATTCAGACAATAAGTCCCTATTGGAGATCTATAAGACCTCAAACATGCATAAAGGTAAGGTCAGGACTAAACCGAACACAATCATAGACTTTAGAACACATGAAAAATTTTCCAAATTTAGGAGGTCACACGCCCGTGTGACCAGGCCGTGTGCCTCACACGGGATTCAGGCACGCCCAAGCACCCAAATCGTGCCAAAACAGAGTAGGCATACTAACTTTTCGCCACGACCACAAGACACGCCCGTGGGTCTTGGCCGTGTGAAACTTTGTGCCAATACTGGAAAATCAACACGGCCATAAGGCATGCCCGTGTGCCCTAGCCGTGTGGCACCAAGAAGATTTGGTTCAAGTCATGCTTTACACCCACTAAGGGTCATTCCCTACAAGCCAATTCATGCCACATCAATATCACAATTTCAACTATATTCAATGCCTAAAACACACCTCAACATGATCAAACCATTCACCTACATACTTAATTTCAAATCTCACACCAAGCAATTCCATAACTTAACCAAAGTTCAAGATTAAACATGATGCAGCTAGCTCATTCATACCATATCCAATTCTTACCATTCATCACATTGACATGATTCATGAAGATCAAAACATACAAATTCATATAGCCATTATAAGTTACTCAAATTGGCATCACAAGTCATATACCAAAAACAAACACAACATATCATTTAATAGCTAACTCTCATGGCCTTACAGAAAAACTTATCCAAGCTTAATTCATAGACACTCTAGCCTATACATGCCATCCTTAAACTTTGTACATTCAAAAAGGTACCAAAAACAAGCTCGATAGTGTGGTGATGATCCTTGACTATCCCTGAGCCCTCAGTAGCTACGATATCTGTAAAACAGTTGAAAGAATAAAAAAAAAGTAAGCTACAATGAGCTTAGTAAGCCAAATATAAGGGTATGCAATTCATAAGTACTAATTGATAACTATTTCATACATATGTATATGATTATGTGTCAGACATACTCATTTCTCATTCATACCCATAGTTCACAACATCGTATTTTCCATTCTCAGAAATTCAATACAGAACAGACATACCTAAATCAGACATCAATAATATATATTCATTCGTATTTTGAAATTTCACTTCAATTCTTTCAAATATGTTACAAAACATGGAAGTCTTGTACAATACCGATATCCCTGACGTGGTCTTACATGTCGTTCAATACCAATGCCTCTGTCCCGGACAGGGTCTTACACAAAACTCGTGCGATGCCAGTGTCCCAGACACGGTCTTACATGAAAATAGATATCGATGCTAATGTCCCAGATGTGGTCTTACACAAAAATTTTCAAATCAATGCCTACGTCCCGGACGAGGTCTTACATGATATCGTTTCACCATTTAATAATCAGAATTGTACATTAGGCTCTCACGGCTGTCCAATACAGTTTATAATTCAAGCATCTATACATACATCAATATAATGCATACTTGTATATTGACTTACCTCATACGGATTTAACGAATTTGAGCCGACTATTCAACGATTTTGGACTTTCGTTGATCTAAGTCCAATTTCCTTGGTTCTGGACCTAGATAAATCCAAATTCAGCCATTCAGTATTCCATTTCATTTAATCCAATCCATAAACACTCATTTAGGCCATTTTGCATTTTAGCCCTCACAGTTTCATACTTTAACAATTTAGTCCTTAACACACAAAACTTCAAATTTACAAAATTCATTTAAATACAAGCTTGGCCGAATCCTTGTGGCTTTCATAAAAGACCATATAACACATTTATTTCACAAATTAGTCCTCCCAAAGTCTAATTTTCACAAATTAGCCCAGATAGTTCAATTTCGTCAAAAACTCATGGCAAAACATGTTTATTCAACACCTATTCATCATTATTCGTTCAATTTCATCACAAAGCTTCAAATAGCATCAATGGCATTTTTCATAAACTTCATCCAAAACAGAAATTGAGACATGGGCATGGAAGATTTCGAAGCAACAATCATAGAAACGTAAAAATTATCAAAAATGGACAAAATCTCATACCTTAACCAAGGATTAAGCTAGCCGAAAAACACAAAGTTTGCAACCCTTCTCCTTTCTTTAATTTTCGGCAAAAACAAAGTGAAAATGGCTTTCATTTTTATGATATCTTATTAAAACATATAATTAAACAACATTTACTAATTTAACCTTTATTTAAACCATAATGAAACACATGTTTTAAGGTCATTTATAACCATTTAAACCTTCAATGGTTTAATTGCCACATAAGGCCATCATTATTTAAAAGCCATTTCAATTAAACACTTGAACATATAGCATACTAATTTTTTCACTTATACAATTCAATCCTTTTTCATAATTAAGCACAGAAACAGACAAATTAATTCACAGAAATTTCACAGATGCTAAATCATATATCACAGACATAGAAAATAATATTAGAATATTTTTCAGACTCGGATATATGGTCCCGAAACCACTATTCCAACTGGGGTCCAAACAGGCTGTTACAAATTCCCCCTAAAAATAAGGGGAGAATATTGGCTTTAGTGCTTCACCACTACGTTGGGATGAAAAAAAAATCAACAAAAGAAAATTAGTAAAATTATATTTTGGTCAATCTAAAAGTGGTAAAGTTGTAAGCTAATCAAATGATAATTTTACATTTTTTCATTTTGATCCTCGATATTTATAATTTAGTCTTGATTCCCTCAAAATAAAATTTTATCGAGGTACCTTGAGGTAGCATTAAGCGATTCCATCGAAAAGGAAGGTGCAAAAATATATTAAATTTTAAAAATTTTAAATATATTTTTTTATAATTTTTTGAATCATTATATTTTTTATAAGTTTTAATAATTTTGGAAAATTATTTTTTATTCCCAATTTATATTTTTTAAATTTTTAGAACTAAGAAAATTGGACACTAAATTTATTATTATATCAAGTCACATCAGTGTTCCATTTTGTGACCAAACGAACTTTAAAGATAAGCCGATTATCATGCGAAATTGACTTAATGGGTGCAACTAAATTAACAAAAAAAAAAGACCAAAACAAAAATGCACTAAAACTTGGATAATTATCTGAGTAGTTTACCTAAAGTTTACCTTAAAGAAAAGGGCTTAATGCACACTTTAGTCCTTGAAGTATACTATTTTTTATGCGAGCTCGTATTCATAGATGATTACGAGTTGCAATTGTTCTCGATCATAAATTAAGAAGTATCACACAAATTGGGATAAGTATGAATTGTTTCGAAAATGGTATGTTTGCAAAGGGGATGTTTAGATGGATGGAAATGGCTAAGTATGTTGTGAGTGAAGGTTGAAGAATGAACCAATTTTATAAAGGAATATTGACATGATTCTTATGTCAACACTTAGAAATGTTATGGTAGAATATTAAACCATGACCCTCTTTTTAGAAAGATAGGAACCAATCGATATAGGGTGAATGCCACACTTGCTAGAAGTGATAAGTTCAAAAAAGAATCAGATTGACGCCACAAGATAAACTTGATAAGTCAATTTGAGTCAAGAAAGAACAAAGAGAGTTGAACATTCATAATAGTTATAAAATTCATCAAAAGTTTCAGCAACATGTTTCAAGCCTAGTATTTATAGGCTACACAAAATACCAGCCGAATAGGTATGGTTTACAATCAGGTTTAATGTGCTTAATGTCTATTGAGTTGTCCGACACATCCCTTGAAGACTTCTAGATGTGGAAGATGCCAACAGCCTTGTTCACATGTGACATTCGCAATCCTCAAACAACCAATTCATTGGACTTTGAAAATAAGCTGAATGTGCATGAAGCTGATCGGTCAAGATGGTGTGAACATGTAGTGATGCTACTTTGGAAAACCGAATGGGCATGTAGCTCTTTATGGCTGCTTGTGTTGCACGAAGAGCCTCAAATGTGAGCAGCACAAATTGGATAGTCCCTAAGGTGTGAACATGGCAGCCAATCGATTAATCAAGTGTGAAAGCACTTGATGCTTTGATGAGCACGGAATAGCTCTTGGGAGGATGTGTTCAGCTCCTTAATTGCGATATACAAATAGCTTGAAGGAAGCTCCCTAGCAGTAGCCAATGTGAACAACCTGTTACACATTAAAGGAATGGTTAAATGCAACATTAAACAAAGTTTGACACACTTTTAAGTTGTAGGACATTAAACAAACATTAAAGATGTTAGAATTTAAACACACTTAAAAACATGTATTAAAGATGTTCAAACTATGACATAATTAAAGACTATTATTAATGATGTTCAGATTATGACATAATTAAAACAAAACTCATATAATGATGTTCAAATTATGACATAATTAAAAACTCAAACTATATTAACTATAATAACTAAAATTAAATTTAAATCTTTATTCCAGTAACTAAAATCAACAATATGAAATTAAAGCTTGGCTTGGAGCAAATGAAATAAAAAATATGCCCAAGCTCGATCAATGAGTCTCGCAACAGTTTCCCCCCAAACTTGATCAATGAGACCTGAAATAGCTTCCTTGAACCTCTTGGCTCGAGCATGAGTGATTGGCCCCATTTGCAGCTGAATTGGATCAACAGCTGTTTTGGATGAGTCCTTGGCCATGATCGCATCATCCCCTCCCCCTTCGAAGCGATTTGTTCCCAAATTATCACCTACATTGTAAAGAGAAAAATCAAACACACTAAAGCTAGCACTAACGTTATACTCACCTAAAAGGTCCAACTTGTATGAGTTATCATTTATCCTTTCCAATACTTGAAAAGTGCCATCGCCTTGAGGTAGCAATTTAGACCTACATTGAGCAGGGAACATCTCCTTTCGCATGTGGATTCAGACCTAATCTCTGGATTCGGGGACTACTTGTTAGCTTTGTGCGCATACTGCTTAGTTCTCTTTTATATATTTTCCCTCACTTTTTGATGTAGTTGCTTCACGTACTTAGCCTTCTATTTGCCATCTACATGCACAAGCTAATTAGTAGGTAAGGGAATTAAGTCAAAAGGGGTTAAAGGATTAAACTTGTTGTAACACCACTAACCCATATCCGTCGCCGGAATCGGGTTACGAAGCATGACTGGACTTATTACATAATTAATCATACAAATCACATACGTTTTCCATTTCTAAATAATTATCAACCAAATACATTCACATTGTCCCTAATAGGAGCCTACGAGGCCCAAAACATGTATTGGGAGTGGTTAAGGACTAAACCGATAAATCAGGAAACTTTTTGGAAAACATAGAAAATTTTCAAAATATAAGGGACACATGCCCGTGTTGCCAGGCCGTGTGTCTCACACGGCCAAAAGGCACGCCCATGTCATAGGCCGTGCGGACATTCAAAATGGGATCACATGGTCGTGCCCCAGACCGTGTCCTACCCCTTGTAACTCTCTTACCCACATCACATGTGTAGCACCCTTAACCCGTACCCGATGCTAAAATAGGGTTACGAGGCATTACCAGAGTTTTATAGAATATGTACAACTAAATCGAGTCAAGTACTATTCAATTTTTAAGTTTCATCAAAACGTCCCTTGATTGGATCCTCGAGGCCCAATACATGCATTAGAATCGATTCGGGACTAATTCGGGATCTCAAGAAACTTTTTGCAAAATTCTAAAATTTTCCTTATATAAAGGAGTCACACGCCCGTGTGGTAAGGGACACATCCTTGTGGTCAAGCCATGTGGATTCACACGCCCGTGTTCCCAACCCGTGTAACTCTCTGACTTGTAAACCTTAAGTAATAGAAGTCACACGGCCAAGTGACATGCCAGTTTGCTAGGCCTTGTGGTTAAATCATTTTTTTTTTTGGAAACTAGGTGCAAGTTTCACACAGCCAAGTGACATGCCTGCGTTCTAGGCCGTATACCTCACATGGCTGAGACACACGCCCATGTCTCTACCCTTGTGCTTAATTCTGAGCATTCTGTTTGTTAATTTTAAAATACAAGGGACACGCAGCCAGGCTACACGACCATATTCAAGATCGTGTGACACACACGGCCAAGACACACGCCTGTGTGTCTACCCATGTGAACAAAATAAGGTTATTTTCCAAGCCTTATTCCTCACCCTTTTTCATCCAACACCTGCACAAAACTTTACCAATACCAACCAATCAATTCAAGCATTTAACTTCAACCAAATTTATCAAACAATATGTTATATTTTCACATATTCTCTTATTTCAAATCTTACCTCACTTAACAGACATGTTTATTCCACAAACTCAACCCATAACAACTTATATGTAAAACCATAATTTACTTTATAACATACCAAAATCAAGTCATCACTAGCCATACCAATGGCTAGTTTACATTCAACCATTTCAATATATACATTAGCCTTACTAGCCTATACATGTCATTATACCAAATAAGATCCATATTTATACCAAAATGAATTGGAGGATAGTGTGATGTTGCTCCGACCGTTTCCAACCTTCACGAGCTTTTGAGCATTAATAAAATAGATAAATAAAACCTAGTAAGCATTTAATGCTTAGTAAGTTCATGTAACGAGAATTTAACTTACCATAAGTTTTCATTAAATTAATCATACACATGTACATCCAAACCACTTGATTAGAAACCTAACATACACGACTTCAATAATTTGAGTTAATCAAGTAGATTCATATAACATATTTAACATAGATGAGCTCATCATGTCAAATCTTTCAAGTGTTTCATGTACATTCAATACATTTTTCTTTTGATCTCATCCGTTGAATTATTGAATTATCGATGGATACTCAGGTAGTACACTCAAAGTGTACAATTTAGAAATTCGTCAATTCATTTTCAAGGGTACCCATTAGGGTATATCATTAGAAAACACACTCTCGAGCCACATATCATACAACAAGATTACTAGTCCAGGCTAAATCCTGTCTCACGCATATGCTCACATGAGCTTAGTCAGGATTACCAGTCCAAGCTAAATCCTTTCTATAACATATGCTCTAAAGAGCTTTATCTGGATTACCCGTCCGGGCAAAATCCAATCTATATCATGTGCTCGAGAGGGTTTATATCAGGATTACCCATCCGGGCTAAATCCTATTTGTAATGAGGTCAATAGGATTACTCGTCTGAGCTAAATCCCATAAGCAACAAATGCAGGACCTCATTTAACAAGGGAAATCACCTTTATCCATCGAAATTCAATATTCAACAGAACTTAACTCATTTTGAATAATTTCGAACATGTGTTCATTTCTTATTTTGCAACATTTATATATTTCAAATATACAATTTCATATTTCACATTTAATTCAATACATCATTTAAATCAGCATTTTTGCATACTCATCTAAGTTACACGAACTTACCTCGATGCTTGTTTGTACATGAAAATCTACTGATCCGAAATATTTTCCTTTCCTCGATCTAACTTCGTATTTGAGTTTTTCGGATCTATATAATCAAATTTAATCATAAATTTATCATATCTCATATTCATTTGGACTCAATTTATACTCTAGGCAAAATTACTATTTTGCCCTTAAACTTTTCATAAATTCCAATTTCATCCTTAGGCTCAGAAAATGAAATTCATGCACTTTAATCCTTGGTCCAAGCCTAACCAAAATTTCCATATATCATTTACATCACTTATGATTCAAAAAATACAAAATTTCTCTTTGAATTTCACAAGTTTACAATTTAGTCCCTAAATCTCAATTTCATGCAAATTAACTTTGTAAAAGTTGTTTATCTACTAAAAACCTTTCAATTTCTACCATAAATTTCAAATTTTCAGCATGATCATCCATGGTACAAACTTTATACTTTGATAACTTTTCAAATTAATCCCTAAAATAGAAAGAATAGGTTATCCTGATCTCAAAAATATAAAAATTACTAAAAACAGGACTTGATTACTTATGTATTTATGCCAAGAAAGTTTTCTTCCTCTCTTTTAGGGTTTCCATAGAAAATTTGAGGATGAAGATGATGAAAATTTTAACATTTTTCATATTAATTACTTATCATCTTTTATTTTCTTTGAATTCCAATTTAGTCATTTTCTTTTTCTCAATTTTCATGGATGATTCATCCATAAATATCCACTAGCTTTTAATTAATGGTCTCATTACCATTTAAGGACCTCAAGTTTTGAATTTCATAACCATTTAATCCTTCTAGCTTCTAGAATTTAACTTTTATATTTTATGCAATTTGGTCCTTTCTTTGATTAATCACTTAATCGGTAAAAATTTCCTATCAGTATTTTCATACAACTTACCTATCATTCTATAGACCATGCAATAATATTTAAATAATTTTTTTTCTAGCTCAGATTTGTGGTCCGATACCACTGTTCCAATTTCATTGAAATTGGACCGTTACAACACGGCCAACCACACGCCCGTGTGACTAGCCCGTGTAACTCACTGACTTGTTTTCATTAATACTACAGGAGACACACGACCGTGTTACCTAACCATGTGTCACACACGACTGAGACACACGCCCATGTCTCTGCCCGTGTGGACAAAAATAGGCTAGTTTACAAGCCACATTTCTCATCCAATTTGGTACTAACCTACACAACCCAAAAGCATACATCCACAATCAAAAATAGGCATTCAACCAACCTCAATCAAGCTTAACACCATGCTTTACCAATATGAAGATCCATAAGATACAAGTATCACACTTAACTGTTCAATTTCATAACAATTTCCCATTCACCATTTACCTATATTGTCACATTCAATTTTTTCTTTTTTTTTTTTTTTTTTTTTTTTTTGCATTACTATGCTTCAAACCATAAACATACCAATCTCAAATTTAACCATTTAGTACTCCAAATACCAATTCACAACAAACATCACATAGCCATTATCAACCATATAAAAAAATGATCATTTGCATCATTTATACACAACCAAAACATATATCATTTACTAGCCAATTCAAATGGCTAAATACATTAATTATGTAACGCCCCAAATTTCTTATTTTTAATTTTGTAAATTTGTGACGCAATTGTGTCTCTGCTTCAATGGTTAAGTGTTCTGGGTGTGCGTGTGATGTCCCAAGTTCAAGACTTGTCTTGGGAAAATTTTGGTATTTTTCTGAATCAAGCCCCATCTATGGCTAGTAGGCTTTTATTTAATTGCTTGTAAGCATATATCAGAATGGGCCTGCTGGTTTGTGGATAAGTGAAGTGTTGGTGTGATGGAGGTCCTGTGCTCGATTCCCTGGGACGGCAAGGGTAGCATTTTGCCCCTATTTTCAGCTAGAGTTGTGCTAAACTGGGATGCTGAGTGGTGGATGGGTAGTGGGAATTGAGGGAGAAATCTAGGAGTTGTGTTATGGTGGGTAGTTGGGAATAATTTGATAGGTTTTGCTATTTTCATTTTCCCAAAAACCATTCTTTGTTTTTGACATTTTTTTCCTCTTCTCTCCTACTTCAATTTCCCCAAAATTCTGACGTTTTGCTTCACTCTCACCAGTCCAGTTTTTTTACTACCCCTCTCATCTTCTTTTTGGGTTTCCAAATTGACTCATTCTCATTCAAAGTTTGTTTGCACTCATTCAGTAAATGATTGTTTCTACCACCATCTTTTTGTTTCGTGGTTAGTTTTCTAAAAGGAGGTTGGTTGTGGTTTTTTTTTATTAAGCGAAGTTCAATAATTGGTCAATACTACTGCAGAGATTGAGGCGTAGAGTATGGTTCGTTGTCGGTAAGTGCTTGGGTTCACTATTGACTTTGAGGTAAATGATTCTCGATTTTGAATTTTTGCTAGTGTACTAAATTGGGCTTTAAAATATCAATTTTTTGGTCTTAGAGTGCTTGGGAGTGTTTTTGCAGCAAAACAATACCAGGTGTGTACCTAGAAACGTAGAAAATAGGATTCGAAAAAAGCGAAAATTGCAAACTGTCGACACCACAAGGGCATGTGGTCGCCCATGTGGTAGGCCATGTGCGAAGAACAGGGTCGTGTAATTGATGAAGGCCAGGCCTTGCGCTAGACACAGCCGTGTGAAGGCCAAGTTGGCCGTGAGTGACACACAGCCTAGATCGATTTGGGTCGTGTGGACCACACAGGCGTGTAGGTCTACACGGGTAGTCCACATGGGCGTATGGGAATTTGGGCCAAGCCGTGTGATCCACACGAGCAAAGGCCAATCTGGGCATATGGGCAACAAAAGCGTGTGGGCCCACACGGGCAAGCCACATGTGCATGTGGGCCCATTTATCTGAAATGAATCCTAGGGTTGCACGAGTCGTCCAAATCGACTGTGAACCTATTATAGGGTCGGTAAGTGTTACTTAGACCCTAAACTGAGTGATCTGAATATATGATGTATATATTGAGCATGGTAGCTTTGCGCATGTTTACTGAATTGTATGTGTAATTGTATATTAGCATGAGACCATGTATATTTGTATGACTGCACTGAGCATGTTTATTTGCATCTACATTGGGGTGGGATGATTGATTATTGGAGGAAGTGTACTGAAAGACATTTATGCCTAATATTTGGTAGCTCAGCTGTAATATACTGTTTTGTGCCACATTCAGTGCAACTTGGAGTGTAGGGTTGGGTGGGTGTTTTAAACCCCACATTGTGTAGGTGTAACACCCCAAACCCGGCCCAGATGTTATGGCCAGATCTGGTGCGTCACATGGATACTCGACTAAACTTTGATCTTCTTTTAATAAAACATTAGATCGTTTGTAGTAAAACCGTGTTCAATAGCTTGTAAATAAGAGTTATTCTCAGTTTTAGAAACCGTTGCTACTGCTGCGTAAAATCTCACTTTTTAGCAAATCTTGTTATTGTGTTGTTGTTGTTAAGTAATCCATTTGTCACGTGTTGGAGGTTTGAAAACGTTTGCTTAGATTTGAAAAGCTCACACGAACTAGTCTACCACAAAGAAAACAAATAATAAACGAAAAACCCAAAACAAAACAAACTCTAAGTGGCTTTATTACAATTTAAAACCCAAATTAAAATAAAGCATTAATAAAGTAAACTTAGATAACTATGATCAAGAAAGTAGTTCACGTGGCCACCCCGAATCCCTAACAGCTCCAAGTCTTCTAAGGTTGGGGATTACCTACATGGATAGAAATGAGAGGGTGAGTTTGTGAAAACTCAGTGTGTAAGCTAACCCAACCAGTGTCCTAGACCAGTCCAAACTCAGTCTGGGCTAAAGCTCTATTCAGATACAGATTAAACTAGGCCTTGGCCCTTTTAGAAATAGTGTGGGCTTTGGCCCATAACAGAAACAGATAAGATTATAATAATACATGCATGTATGCAAAGCCCAAGCCCAATCCAGCCCTATACACCATGTGGGGAATAACTCAATCCACCTAGCCCTACACACCACAGTCGCAGCAGAGCTACTAATACAGATATCGTGGCAGAGCCACTAGAATAGAAATACGAAGCAAGGCCTCTAAGCAGATTATGTGGCATTGCCACTTTTAGCACTTCCTCCGAATCAATAACCCAACCCCATGCAAATCAGAATATACATGTCATGGCATATAGAATATCAGATATAGTAGCATGCAAATTAGTCAACTTTTTTCTAGGGGTGAAATTGTCATTTAACAACTAGGGGTAAAACGGTAATTTTCACCCTTTAGGGGTAGTATGGTAATTTTGCTATCCCTCTAAGCCTCATGCTTACTAAGACCTGTTACCAGATCTAACGTCGCTCCAAGCGACTCTTATAGCTCATCTCATTTGCACAGTGCCATCAGGCCCGAAACCCCTAATGGGCCCGACGAAGCCCACAAGCTACTGTGGCCCGCTAAGTCCCAATTTTTACACATATCACTGCAGGTTCAATGTCCAGTTTACCAGAAATCACTTACCGCGTATGTCACGTAAGCCCATTGGGCCCAAATTCGGCCCATCGAGGCCCAAAACCGCCCAAGTTCATGAAAACACGCACAGTAGCCTTACCGTCCATTATTGCCAATTTCACAGTTTCGTACCGACTTACGAGTGCTCGCACGCTCGTAAGCCCTCAAAATGTCAGCATTTCAGCTTTTGCCAATCTAATCTACCAGAGGGTGTCGATTACACACCTAATTATGATTAACGTCAGAAGCTTCCGCGAATGAATAACCTAAAGCAATTAATCACAACTTTAAACCATAACTCAATTGGAAATCAACACCACGTTGACTTACATATTCGGCAACTACTATCATATCACCATTCCTTACCTTTGCCAAAATCTAGACCACAGATCTAGATTGCCTTGCTATCTCTTATCTACCAACGCCCTTCACGAGATCAATCCTTAAGATCGGCTATGAACACAAGCAGACAACAAAAGAAAACTTGAATCGATTTCCAAAAAAAGATAAAGGCCGATTAGTGTAATAAGGGTAGGGGTTTCAGCTTTTTATTAAACATTTGAAAGTGAAGAACTGTGAGGGAGATTACTTACCCAACAGGTCACTTGCTTGCCTTGACAGAAGAGAACCACCAATCCGTTACCTAACCCCAGATCTACACTTGATTCAAACCGAAGCACAAGAGGAGAGGTGCTTCTAAGTATTCAGCTAATAAGGCAACAAAAGAGATGAATGATTGCTTAGGGACAATCAGGTAAAGAGAACAACTATGTTTCTTGAGTTTTCAGTTTTTAGGGAAACAGGTTAAGAGAAATAAAGACGATAGCGATGGAGGGACAGAGTTTGAAAGTTTCGGCTAATATGAAGAAGACATGAGAAGGGTTCGCTAGAGAAGCAATCAGTCAAAAGAGTTTTAAGGAGATCACTTCAATGAATGGAGAAAAGAGAAGAAGAAGAGAAGAAAGAAGAATCTAAGTTCGGCTCTTTAGAGAAAAGGTGGGGTTTCAGCCAGAAAAAGAAATCGGTAAGGGTGGCTAAAGACCTAATGATTTTCAATTGTTGAATGCAAGGTAGAAAGGAGAGAAAAGAATGGAAAGAATGAAAACCCCTACAATCTACCTATTCGGCACTAATTGAGTGACCAAAGAAAATCCCAAAAAGAACCAAAAAAGAAATCGGCACACTTATACCACAATTGCCAAAAAAGCTACTTCCTCAGGACCCTAGCCGAAATTGCTCTCCAAGAGACCCATAATTGGCCAACTCTTGCTCCCCAATCAGCTCCTAAATTTTCTCCCCTTATCACTCCTTAATCCAATCCCATGAGCACTTCAAACTCCTTCCTTCAGAATTCAACTTGGATTCCACCTCTTACTATGCATGTATAACAAAAATAAAACAACACTTTACTCACCAAGGGATTCGAACCTTAGCTCCCTCACAAGCCTCTACACGCCAACTCCTTGAGCTCTAAATGGTGCTACCTTACCACTTTAACTCAGGCCTTCTTGTGTCTTAAAACCCCAACTTTAATTTAAAAGCCCATCTAGCTCCAATCCACTACCACCTCAGACCAAAAATTAAAATTTTGTCAGACTTTAATCTTAAACTTAGGCCTTCTAAAGGTCCACTAAATACACCCAACACATCAATATAGCACATCCAGCCATACAGAAATAAATTCATGCAAAAATAAATCTAAGCAAAAATTCAAGAACCCAAAAAATTAGGGCGTTACAATTGGGATGGTCAGAAATGGTGTGTAGAGGCTGGTGGGTAGGATATTACTTTCTGTTATTGTATGCATAATTGTATCTAAGATGGGCTAAGGCCTTAATTTATATCAGAGACTGTATCTGAGTGGGCTGAAGCCTAAATTGTATTTGAATCTTTAATGGGCTTAGGCTCCAAATTGCATTTGACTGATAACTATTGTTTTGACTATATGCATGTTTTCTGTGGGGATTACTCACTAAGTTTACGAAAACTCACCATTTTCTGTTTATTCTCCACAGGTAATCCCCAGTCATAGACTGATCGGTGCAGCGGGAGACTCGACGGTGACTACCATTATTTGCTTTATTTCTACATTTGATTTTGTTTTATTATCTTTCTATTATTGTTTTTGGGGTATTTTGATGTAATTTGGGACTTTTGGACTGTTTGCTTTTATTTTGGATTTTAACTATTTCTATGGACTTTTATACTGCAAAACTTAATGAAAACTCAATTTTATTAAAAACAACATTTTCTTAAACGCAAACGATGTTAACTTCGATTTTGAATTCCATTCCATGTGACATCACTAGATTCGGCCATAACGTCCTGGCCGGGTTTGGGGTGTTACAACTAACATATATATCAAATGACCATAATTCCTATACATGCCATATAAACAAATGTCCAAGTTTAAAAGTACCAAAATGATAGATGGATAGTGTGATGCTATCTCCGTTGACTTCCGAATAGAGCGAGCTTCTAAATAACTATAAAACATAGAAAAGAGAACATAGTAAGCTATAATGCTTAGTAAGCTCGTATAATATAGAATTACACTTACATATTATTCACAAATTATAAATAAACATAGTAAATCCATGTAACGCCCCCACGCCCAAGACCGTCGTCGAAGTCGAGCTTGAAGTGTTACTACACATAATTTACCATTTTAAACAACTTTACATTATCTATTTTGATTTTCGGAATAAGCAGTTTATCTGCATCATGGTCACTTGAAAAATCATATCTCGAGTTACAAAACTCAAAATCAAGATCCATAAATTTTCCCTGAATCTAGACTCATGTATCTATCTGATAATTTTTTTCTAGAATTTTTGGCTGGGCCGATTAGTACAGTTTATTAGTTAAATTTGCCCCTGTTTTAGAACTCAATTGCACTGACCTCTACTTATTACAAACCACTTTTCTCCCTGTACAAAATTCATATGACTATTCTGTTTGTTTCTCTTAAAACTAGACTCAATAAGAATTCTGAACATATAAAGTAATCCTCCTAATTATTTTTGTACAATTTATGGTGAATTTCCAAAATTGGAATAGGGGATCCAGAAATTGCTCTAGCCTTGTTTTACTGAAACTCAAATATCTCATAAAATACAATACCTTTACCTGTTTTGTTTGTTCCATATGAAAATAGACACAATAAGATTTAATTTCATATATTATTCACCATCGAACCATGTTTCTATTATTTTTGGTGATTTTTCAAACTCACATCACTGCTGTTATAATGTTCTGTTTTTAAGCTACTTTCACATTTTTCCTTAATTTCCATGTGACAGTTATCACTCAAGCATACATACTATCATACTTGTATATCATTAGCCATTTCATTAGCTATTCACTATCAAGTATTTACATCCCATTCATTGAACATGTCATAAGACATCCATATCAAAAGAAGCCAAGTCCCTATACATGCCATACACGAAAAGAAACGTCTAACTATACCGATAGGATTCCTCGATAGTGTGATCAGATCTCCGACGTTTCCTTTGATCCCCGAGTGGCTTGGCAAGAACTATAAGAAGAAAGAAATAAAGAGGGTAAGCACTAGGCTTAGTAAGTTTACAAGCAAATAAATTACAACATTCATCATATGGGATAAGTATGCAAACTATCAATTAGCATTATAAGCTTTCTTTACATCTCATTTTCTGCCTTCTTCTTCTTCACTTACCTTCTTTCTTACCTGACCTTTCATTATTCATGATTACAATCTACCTTTCCTTTGCTAATAATTCACTGCACATTTACATGAATAATGGCCCGTTGAACCACTCAGAATACTAAGGATACTAGGGTCGTTCCTGTCTAACAATATCCTGCCAATGCCATGTCTTTGACATGGACTTACATGAATTATTCCTGTCTCCAATGCCATATATCTAATATGGACTTACATGGCTCAATCCTGTCTCCAAAGCCATATATCTGATATGGACTTACATGGCTCATTCCTGTCCTGTCCTGCCCTGTCAACCCCAAATGTCATGACATTTCGTATCCTAACATTCCTAAGGTTCAATCGGGGCTTTCTAATGCTTTTCTCTATTACATCGTCTTTAATTCAACTTTGAATATTTTCATAAAATGAATATATAAATGCTGGAAATTGAAAATATTAATGTAAAATAAAGGAATATTGCATTTATTTACTGTAAACTTACCTCGATACCAAATGTGACTAAACTTTACAATTTAGTCCTTTACTTTTTCTTTTCCCCGATCTACTCCCGAATTTCATTCTTCTTGATCTATAATAGTAAATTTAATTTATTTAATATCAAAATTTATCAAAACAGCCCTTTACTCAAACTTTGGCAAAATTATATTTTTGCCCCTAAACTTTTGCATATTTACACTTTTGCCCCAAGACTCGAAAATCAAAACTTATCACAAATTCTTGTATTTTAAGACATGCTGATCATTTATTTACCAACAACATCTTCAAATTCCTACTATAACATACACTTATGTATAATAGGTATTTTTACCTATTAAGCCCTTTTACTCGTTTTTACCTAAAACCGAGTAGCTCAAGTTGTCTAGCATCATTTAAAACCTCATATTCTATCATAAAACATCAAAATACACAAATTTGACGTATGGGTATTTTTCCAAATATGAACCCTAACTTAAAATATTGCTAACATAAGCTTTATCGAGCTACCGGGACTACGAAAACGTAAAGAACATTAAAAACGGGGCTTGGAATCACTTACTATGGAGCTTGGAAGCTTGAAACAAACCCTAGCTATGGAGAACCCTTGAAATTTCTTGGTAATGAAGAAGATGATCAATTTTGTGTTATTTTTCCCTTTTTATTTCATGTTAATATCCAAATGACCAAAATGCCCCTCACTAAACTTTCAAAAATTCCATCCATGTCCAAATTTTTTCCATGAACTTAAAATTGGCCAAATTACTATTTAAGACCTCCTAATTAATATTTCAAAATAGTTTCATACTAGAAACTTCTAGAATGCAAGTTTTGCAACTTATTCGATTTAGTCCCTAATTTTAAATTAAGCACTTTATGCATAGAATTTCTTCAAGAAATTTTCACACCATCATGCAATCATAATATAGACCTCAAAATAATTATAAAATAATTATTTCTATCTCAGATTTGTGGTTACGAAACCACTATTCCGATTAGGCCCTATTTTGGGATGTTACAATCCATTCAAGTTGTCAAATGCCTAAGCACATGAATTCATCAATCGGTTAGTCATGTAATACACATATAATCATCAAATCAATATGGATGTACTCAACAATCATTCAAACTTCATGTACTTATATCTTCCATTTCATACTTCACTATATCATATAACATCAATTCCATATAATTCAGATAACCCGTAGTAGATTTGTGCCCGTTGAACCACCTAGAATATCAATAGATACACGGGTGGTACACATCAACTATACTAATCAGTAATCTGTCAATTCCGGTACATATATGCTCTTTTGAGCTATAAACAATTAGCTCCTCCTAAGCTAAGGGAAACAATAGGCTCTAATGAGCTAGGAAACAGTAAGCTCTTACAAGCTGAAATATCGGTAAGCTCATATGAGCTGTGGTGAGTCCGCAACACATGCAGGATCTCAACCAAACAGTAACCCTAGTGATATGTCACTCGTATCCTACGAATTCCTAAGGTTCAAATAGGGCTCGGTATTTTTCAACTTCATCATTTAGGCATTCAAATAATCTTGTAATTCAGTTCTCAATTCACATATATACATTTCAATTAAGCACATATATAAATACTCATTTTAATTTTACAAACTTACCTCTTATTCAAATGGCAGATTTGCCCGTCTACTTAATAACCTTGTCTTTTCCCTGATCTAATTTCAATCTTTACTTTTTCTTGATTTATATAATATCAAATTCAATCTATTCATTATTCAGTCTATTCAATTTAACCCAAATTACACATTTTGGAAAAATTATACTTTTGCCTCTAATATTTGAACTTCTTTACAATTTAGTCCTTATCACATAAAAATGCAAATTTCATTCAATTTGACCACAACCCATGCTAGCCAGATTTCTCTTATTAGCATATTAGCCCATATTTTTCATTTATTTTACATTTTAACCACAGAATTGTCATATTTCTCAATTTAATCCATAATTAACATTTTCACTAAAAATCACTTAACAAGACTTGTGAATCTAACAACAAAGATCCATTTTCCATCATCAACTATCAAAATACACATAGATTCATCAATGGTAAAAACATGAACCTTTAATAGTTTTGCAAATTAGTCCCTGGGCTAGCTAGACTAAGTTGCAACAATTACAAAAACATAAAAAGCATTAAAAATGGATCGAAAATATACTTACATGCACCAAGGAATATGGTCGAACCTTGGGAAGTCTCTAACGGCTTCCTATGTTTCAATTTTTGGTGGAAGGATGAAGAAAGAAATATGATAACCATGTATTTTCTTTATTTTACTATATTTATATATCAATTTACTTAATTAACTTTTGCTATAAAATATTAAATTCACCTAATACATGTCCATAATTGTCCACTCACCAATATAATAGTCTAATTACCATTCAAGTACTCATACCTTTCAACTCTATAGCCATTTAGTGCATTTAATTTATAGAACTCTAGTTTTACACTTTTCATGATTTAGTCCCTTTTATTAAATTAAGCATTCCAACAGTAAAATTTCTTAACGAAACTTTTACACAATCACACTATCATGCTGTAGACATTAAAATAATAATAAAATAATTATTTCGACCTAAATTTGTTGTTTCAGAACCACTGTTCCAATTTGACAAAAAATAGGCTGTTACAACTCTCCCCCATTAGGGATTTTGTTCCCCAAAAATCTTACTAGTGAATAGGTTAGGGTATTGTTTTCTCATAGCTTCTTTAGATTCCCACATAGTTTCTTCGATGCTGTGTCGTTGCCATAGAACTTTTACTAAATCTATGTTTTTATTTCTCAACTATTTAACCTCTCTAGCTAGAATCCTAATCGGTTCTTCATTATATGTCATATCAGACTAAATTTCAATCTTTATCGGAGAAACTTCGTGTGACGGATCTGATCTATATCGACGTAACATTGACACATGAAATACATTGTGGATCTTTTCTAATTCTAATGGTAAAGCTAGTGATATGCCACTGGCCCTATTCTCTCGATAACCTCATACAGCCCGATAAATCACGAACTTAATTTTCCTTTGCGGCCAAAATGAAGAACCTTCTTCCACGAAGATACTTTCAAAAATACTTTGTCTCCAGTTTGAAATTCAATGTTTTTACGTTTCAAATCCGCATATGATTTTTGTCTGTCTGAGGCTGCTTTCAAACTATTGCGAATTACTTTCAATTTATCTTCAGTCTCTCTAATTAAATCAACCCCGTAAATCTTTTTTCTCACTAAGCTCGGTCCAGCACAATGGAGTTTGGCATTTACGACCATATAAAGCTTCTACGGTGCCATCTTTATGCTCGATTGAAAACTATTATTATACGCGAATTCAACCAATGGTAAATATTTCTCTCAATTGCTTTCAAACTCTAAAACACAACAAGAAAACATATCTTCAAGAACCTGAATTATTCTCTCAGATTGACAGTCGATTTGAGGATAAAAAGTAGTACTACAGTGTAACTGCGTACCCAAAGCTTCTTGCAATTTCTTCCAAAATCACGATGTAAACCTCGAATCTTTGTCTGAAATAAAAACTGGCACCCCGTGCAATCTAAAAATCTTAGAGATGTACAATTCAGCTAATCTCTCAAGTGAAAAATCTGTAGGTACCAGAATGAAATGCGCATATTTCGTCAAATAGTCAATAAATAACCCAGATGACATCCTTCTTTTTCGGAGATAGGGGTAGTCCCGATACAAAATCCATTTTCACTCTATCCTATTTCCATTTTGGTATCATCACAGGTTGTAATAATTCCTAAGGCACTTGATGTTCAGCTTTGACTTGCTGAAAAATCAAGCATCTAGACAGAAACTTCAAAATGTCTCGTTTCATACTCGACCACCAGTACAATCAAATCATTGTACATCTTAGTACTCCCCAGATGAACAGATAAACAACCATTATGTGCTTCGTGTAGAATTTTCTAAATAATTTCAAAATTTCTCGGTACACAAATTCTATCTCAGAACATTAAACAATCATCAGTTCTAATCCGAAACTTTGAATTAGGAGTCGATTCATACTGTAATCGTTTAGCTTGCAATTCACTGTCATATTTTTTAGCTTCACAAATTTGCTAAATAAACATCGATTTAGCTTTTAACTCAGCTAAGATTGATCCGTCATAAGACAATGTCAATCGTATATTCATTGCTCGTAAAGCAAATAAAGACTTTGTGCTCAGAGCATCTGTAACTACATTAGCTTTCCCCAAATGATAATCAATTACTAATTCGTAATCTTTCAATAACTCGAGCCATCTTCATTGTCACAAGTTCAAATCTTTCTGAGACATTAAATACTTTAAACTCTTGTGGTCGGTGAAAATATAAAATTTTTCACTGTACAAATAATGTCGTCAAATTTTCAATACGAATACTATAGCGGCCAATTCTAAGTCATGTGTCAGATAATTCTTTTCATACGGCTTTCACTATTTAGAAGCATAAGCTATCACTTTACTTTCTTACATTAGAACATATCCTAAACCGTTTAATGATGCATCACTGAATATCACGAACTTTATACCCGACTCAGGCTGTATTAAAACTGGCGCTTTAGTTAATAGTACTTTCAACTGATCAAAACTCTGTTGACATTTTTCAAACCACTCAAACTTTACATCTTTCTGTAGTAATCGAGTCATTGGTGTAGCAATCATCGAGAATCCTTTTACAATACTTCGATAGTAACCAGCTAATCCCAGAAAGTTCTGACTTCAAATACATTTCTTGGTGGTTTCCAGCCAATAATTTTGGAAATCTTACTCGGGTCAACTCTGATGCCTTCTGCTTAAACAATGTGTCCTAAAAATCCAACTTCTCGGAGCCAAAACTCGCATTTACTAAATTTTGCAAACAGTTGCTTATTTCTCAAAGTTTGTAATACAATTCTCAAATGTTCAGCATGCTCAGACTCTCGGGAATAGATCAAAATGTCATCAATGAATACAACAACAAATCTGTCTAAATACAGTCTGAAGATTTTGTTCATCAAATCCATAAAGACGCAATAACAGCCCAATTTTGGGCTTAGTCGGAACAGTGGTTTTGGGACCACAAATTCGAGGTCGAAGAAATTATTTTCTAATATTATTTTATGTGTTATAGCATGATTTTTTGAGTGCATGAAAATTTTGGTGAATTAATTTACGCGATTGTGAGCGTAATTACGAAAAAGGACTAAATCGCATAAAGGGAAAAAGTTTTGATTTACTAGAAAATTGTGTTAAATAGCTAGGGAACCAAAATTAGGGGTCTTTAAAGAGCAAATAGACCCATTTTAATATGGGTGGCCAGCCATAGGGACAAGAAATTAGAAAAGTCAAAGATTAGGTGACTTATGTAAAATGAAATGAAATAAAATAAAGAAAAAAATGTTGTCATCTTTTTACTCTTCTTCTTCCACCAATTTTCCTCTAAGAAATGGCCATGGAAGCTTGAAATTTTCAGCAACTTTAAACCTTAGTAAGTAAGTGATTTTGATGGCTTCTTTTGATAATTTTTGTACTTTTGGGACCCTTGTAGCATGAGCTAGCTAATGAGAGGACTATTTTGCAAAATGGTTGAAAGTTAAGGGTTTTACCATGAGAGTGTTCATGTTGTTTTCTAGATTTTTATGGAAGAAAATGAATCTTGGTTGTTAAGTAAACAACTTTTATGAAGTGGTGTTCATGGAAAACACCTAAAATGGGCCTAATTTTAAAGGTTGTAAATTGTGTAGTAAATGCATGAAATAATTAAAATTGTATACTACCATAAGAGTGAAAAGAATTCAGTTAGGCTTGGCTAATAAGGAAATTTGATAAAAATTGATTTCCGAGCCTAGGGGTAACAAAGATCCATTTTCCATCATCAACTATCAAAATACACAGAGATTCATCACTGTTGAAAACCTAAACCTTTAACGGTTTTGCAAATTAGTCTCTGGGCTAGCTAGACTAAGTTGCAACGATCACAAAAACATAAAAATCATTAAAAATGGATCGAAAATATACTTACATGCACCAAGGAATATGGCCAAACCTTGGAAAGTCTCTAATGGCTTCCTATGTTTCAATTTTTGGTGGGAGGATGAAGAAAGAAAGATGATAACCATTTATTTTCTTTATTTTACTATATTTATTTATCAATTTACTTAATTAACCTTTGTTATAAAACATTAAATTCACCTAATACATGTCCATAATTGTCCACTCACAATATAATGGTCTAATTACCATTTAAGTACTTATACCTTTTAATTCTATAGCCATTTAGTGCATTTAACTTATAGAACTCTTGTTTTACACTTTTCACGATTTAGTCCTTTTTATTAAATTAAGCATTCCAATAGTAAAATTTCTTAACGAAACTTTCACACAATTACACTATCATGCTGTAGACATTAAAATAATAATAAAATAATTATTCTGACCTCAGATTTGTGGTTCCAAATCACTATTCTTATTTGACTAAAAATGAGCTGTTACACCCGTAAACAACTTTAAATGAAGAATGCTTAGTGGCCGAATGGACAGATCTATTGTAGGCAAATCCGATGTGCGGCAAACATTCTTCCCATGTCTTTAAATTCTTCCTAATGATCACTCTTAACAAAGTTGATAGGACTCCATTCACCACTTCGGTTTGACCATCTGTTTGTGGGTGGCACGTTGTAGAAAACAGCAGTTTAGTGCCAAGCTTGCCCCATGAAGTTCTCCAAAAATGGTTGAGGAATTTGGCATCTCAATCCGACATGATAGTCCTTGGGACTCCATATAATCGCACTACTTCCCTAAAAAATAGATTTGCTACATTCAAAGCATCATCAGTTTTATGGTAAGCAATAAAGTGAGCCATTTTAGAAAAATGGTCAACAACTACAAAAATTGAATCCTTTCCACTCTTAGTTCTAGGAAGTCCTAAAACAAAGTCCATAGATATGTCAACCTAAGGTTCTTTGGGAATGGGTAAAGGCATGTACAATCAATGGGGTTTGATTCGTGATTTGGCCTTTTTACAAGAACATACCAATTGCACACCCTTTCCACATCGCACCTCATCTTTGGCCAAAAGAAGTGCTCGTGGAGCATGGCCAACATCTTGGTCACTCCAAAGTGCCCCATGAGGCCTTCACTATACACCTCATTCACAAGTACCTCCCAAATGGACCCTTAAGGTATGCACAACTTACCTTCTCGAAATAGATAACCATCATGCTTATAAAACTTCTCGAAGGCTCATTTTTCAAAAGCCTTATAAGCTTCACCAAAATCAGCATCAGTTTCATACAACTCTTTTAAATAAGCAAAACCAAGCAGTTTAGAATCTAAGTTATTAAGTAATGCGTACCTTCTTAACAAAGCATCGGCTACAACATTCTATTTACCTGTAACATCCCGATATAGGGCCTAGTCAAAATAGTGGTTTTGAGACCACTAATCTGAAGTAAAAATTTTTGTTTTATGATTGTTTTGAGATCCATGACATGTTTGCATGATTGTGTGAAAGTTTCATGAAGAAATTTTGTGAATAAGTGTTCAATTTAACTTTTAGGGCTAAATTGCAAAAGTTGCAAAATATGCGATTCTAAAAGCTTTAAGTATGAAATAGCTTTGGATTATTAATTAGGGGTCCTTAAATAGAAATTTTCCCAATTTTTATATTTTTGGACAAAAGTGGGCATGCATGGGTAAAATTTGAAAGTTTAGTTAAAAGGGCATTTTGGTCATTTGGTTAATAAATTAATAAAAAGGGAAAAATCAAGCAAAAAAAGTTGCTTATCTTCTCCAAGTAGGTTCCAAAAATTCCAAGCCCTTCTAGCTAGGGTTTTTGACATTTTCAAGCTCACAAGTAAGTGCATCCTAGCCCCGTTTTTAATATTCTTTACGTTTTTAAAGTTGTCATCACCCGAACTAGCTATTTCTACCATTATTTTGAGCTAGGTTTCATGTTTAAAAATTTACCCATGTGTGACATGCATGTATTTTGATGTTTAATGAAGGAATATGAAAGTTTGATGTGTAATAAACATCTTTTACCAAGTGATTTTTCATGAAAACACCTAAAAAGGACTAAATTGTAAAAGTTATAAAATGGGTAGTAAAAATGTGTTTTAAAAGAAAATGTGGGCTATTATAAGCATGAAAATAGTTCTGCTAAGCTTGTATGTTAAAGAAATTGAGTACATTTCATTTTACGAGCCTAGGGACTAAGTTGTAAATATGTGAAAGTTTAAGAGAAAAATTGTAATTTTTCCAAAGTATGATCTTGGACTGATTTGAACAATGTGATGATTAAATAAGTGAAATTTGCTATTATAGATCAAGAGGAATGAAGTCCAAACCTAAACCGAGGAAAGAACAAAGTTGCGGACTAAATTGTATAACTAGTCATATTTTGTTACCGAGGTAAGTTTGTAGGTAAATAATGCAACATTACTCCATTATGTATTTAATGCTTTATTATTGCATGATATGTACAATTGTTCTATGAATTTTGATTTACAATGACTCAATGATGATGTGATGAGGTTTTGATGTCTCGAAATCCCGGTTGAACCTTAGTAATAGATAGGATACAAATGTAATGACATTAGGGTTATATGATCCCGTGTATGACCATATCTGGGATATTGCATCGGCATCTGATTGTATGATTACGTATAAGACCATATCTGGGATATGGCTTCGTTATGAGATTTCTGTAAGACCGTGTCTAGGACATGGCGTTAATATGAGATCCCGTGTAAGACCATATCTAGGATATGGCATCGACATCAATATGAGATCCCGTGTAAGACCATATCTGGGATATGGCATCAGCATCGATTTGTGATCCCATGTAAGACCATGTTTGGGATGTGGCGTTGGCATCCTACCATGTGTATGAGATTTCCTGAGTATCCTTTAGTATTCCAAGTGGTTCAACGGGTAATTCAAGAGTATGTCAAAGAAATGACAAGTTATGAACATGTTGAAAGGGTACAGGTATGTACATGAAGCTCAAAATTCTTGAGTTATACATCGATAAGGTCTCGGTAAGAAGTAAATGAAGGGATCATGAACATGAGTTTTATGGTACATTACATAAATGACATGACCTAAAATGTATCTATGATACTTGATGACATTGTGACGAGTTATATTTATGACATGTGTATGATATTGCATGACTAATGTTGTTAATTATCTACATGCAAACTTAATAAGCTTTATGCTTACTCCCCTTTCCTTTCCATTTTCTTATAATATCGTCAAGCTAGCTCAGGGATCAAGGGATGTCGGAGACTCGATCACATTATCAATTGGAAATTTTGGGTATAGCCGGTCTTAACATTTTAAGTATGGCATGTACAGGAACTTGGTCTTTTTGTTATATATCATGTTGGTTTAGCCAAATATGTTGGCTTATGATGATATTTGATTCATTTTGTATAAGGCCATATGAAATTGGCCAAAATTGGCTATTGATATATGCATATGATGATGTTATTCATGGAAGTGATAGTTTGCATGTTTAAGTTGCTAAGTATGTGATGTATAGGCTTCAATGATGTGTGGTTGACTTGGTTTTGAGATATTTGACAACTTAAATATGTTATGTTATTTGTCTTTGGATTGGGGTAATTGTGCTTGTGTTTCAGGGTGGCAAAAGGCTTGGTAAATAGCTTTATAATTGTCCACATGGGTAGACATACGGGCGTGTGTCTAGGCCGTGTGTGACATACGGTCAGCCCCATAGGCATGTTGATAGGCCGTGTGTCCCTGGCACCCTCATTTTGCAAAACAAAATGTCCAATAATAAACACACGGACAAAGACACTGTAACACCCCTATTCCGTAACCGTCGCCGGAATAGGTAAGGGGGATTACCGGACTTGTAACTCAGATCAGATCAGTAAAATTTTGAACTTAACATTCATCAATATGGTTCTATAACCATATACCAAAACATGCTTTAAAAATTCATCTAATGATACATACATTCATTGGGGATCAAATTGAAACTATAAGAAAGATAGGGAAAACTTTGAGAAAATTTTCAAGTTAGGGACACACCGCCGTGTCCCTAGCCCGTGTACCTCACACGGTCGTGCACCAAACTTACCTTAGCCGTGGGTAACACTGTCAAACCCCACACGGTAACCAGACACGCCCGTGTGTCTAGTCCGTGCTCAACACTGCCATATACCACGCGGCTGCCAGACACGTCCGTGTGTCTAGGCCGTGCGTAAGACTGCCTAAAATATTTTAGATGCAGGGGTTACACGGCTGAGTCACACGCTTGTGTGGTCTGACCGTGTGGCACAATGCAGGCTTGGTTTAAGCCATTTTGCTACCCAAAAGGATAATCCCTACAAGCATCAAAACCACAACATTCAAAACACAATTTGCAACCATTAAGCATCATCTAAACATGTACCAAATATGCACCATTCCATACAAATCACTCATCAACTCAATAGCTATAATGCTAATCAAATAACATCATAATACTTCTCAATTTATCACATAAGAACACATCATAATAGTTATTCAAAATAGGTTAAACATATACAAAACAAGCCACATCTCATAGCTTGAGTAAGTGCCCAAAACATACCACATTCATTATCAAAGCTAACCATAAACATTAACTTAATAACTAGCCTATACATGTCATGACCATTTCATTTACAAAATCCAAAAGTACCAATAGCTTGATGGATAGTGTGATTGCAATCTCCAACTTTGTCCGAAAATCGATCTAGTTTCCGAATCTATAAAACACAGAAAAGTAAACAAAGTAAGCTTTAAAAGCTTAGTAAGCCCGTATAACATAGAATTTAACTTACCGAATCAATAGAAATAAGCATTGCCATAATTACCAACTCAAGTCACATGCTCATATTGCCTATTTAACAAGTCCACATATGTTAGTCTTTGTAACCACATGAACAGTATATATACATATAACCTGAGGGATACTCGAGGGATACTCGGGTGATACACACAGTGTATATACATATAACCTGTAATCCATCAATGTATAATATATGCTCTTTCGAGCTTAAAACGGTGAGCCCGAAGGCTGAACATGTAATCCCGAAGGATGAACGATAAGCACGTAGGCTGAACGGTAAGTCTGAAGACTGAACATGTAATCCCGAAGGATGAACAGTATAGCTCATGAGCTGTGGTGAGTCCGCAACAAATGTAGGAGCTCAAACCACCCTGTAGCCCTAGTGACATGTCACTTGTATCCTACGACCTCTACGGTTCAAACGAGACTCGGAAATCAAATCGTTTTTATAACCTTTATACAATTCCATATCAATTCACATATATCCAATAGGCAACTCCATTCTATAAATATTTACACATTCATATGGCATTAATACAACTATTATAAACATAATACGAATTGAATTCTAATTATACGAACTTACCTCGATTTCCCGATATCTACTCGTCTACCTTTCGTTTTCCCCGATCAAGTTCCGGGATTCGATTGTCTTTATCTATATTAATGCAAATTCAGCTATTTAATCACCAACATATTCAATTTAGTCCAAAACATGTATTTTGGCCTATTTACAAATTAGCCCTTAACTTTTCATGCTTTAACACTTTAGTCCTAAATTCACAAAATAATAAATTACACGATAGGACCCACAATTCATCATAGTCGAATATTCAAATACCTCATACAAGCACATATATTTCATTTATTCACAATTCCAACCACAAAAATTCTATCTTTTTTAATTTAATCCTTTTTCGGCATTTTTGTCAAAAACTACTTTATAAAACTTGTATATTTTCAAACAACCATCAATAATTCACCATTATTCATCAAAATAAACATGTATTCATCAATGGCATATTTCAAAAACACAACCAATTTCAGAAATTGAGGTACGGGTCAGCTAGACCGAACTGCAATGAGCTCAAAAACATAGAAATTTTTAAAAACTGAAGTCAAAACATACCTCAATTGATGAATTTAAGCTTGCCGAATACAAAAGCTTTCCAAACCCTTTTGTTTTGTTTATAAAATTGGTGGAAGAAGGAATAATGAAGCAAATTTCATGTTTTTACTAATTAAAACATATGATAAATCTAAATGACCATTTTAACCTTTAATGAAACCATTTAAAATCATATTAAAATGGACATAGATGTCCACTACATTTAAAATGGTAAAATAACCATTTAAGGACTTCTATAAATAAAACCAAAGCCATATAAGTCATTTATGCAATAGAACTCCTATTTTTCACTTTATGCGATTTAATTTTTTTTACCGAATTAACTATTTAAACGATAAAATTTCTAAACGAAACTTTCACACAATAAATTTATCATGCTGTAAAGCATATTAAAACAATAAAAATAATATTTCAACTCGGTTAAGTGGTCCCGAAACCACTTGTTCTAACTAGGGTCTAAAATGGGCTGTTATAACTCTCCCCCCTTTAGGGATTTTTGTCCCCGAAAATCTTACCAGTAAACAGGTTTGGGTATTGTTTTCGCATAGCTTCCTCGAGTTCCCACATAGCTTCTTCTATCCTGTGTTTAGACCAAAGAACTTTTACAAGTGCTATATGTTTATTTCTTAATTCCTTAATTTCTCGAGCTAGAATTCTGATTGATTCTTCAATATACGACAAATCAGACTGTATTTCCACATCAACGGGAGAAATAACATGAGACGGATCGGATCGGTATCGACGAAGCATCAATACGTAAAATACATTATGGATCTTTCTTATTTCAGACGGTAACGATAGCCTATAAGCTACAGGTCCTATTCTTTCCACAACTTCATACGACCCGATATATCGAGGACTTAACTTTCCTTTCTGACCAAAACGAAGAATTTTCTTCCACAGTGACACTTTCAGAAATACACGATCTCCGACTTGAAACTCTATTTCTTTTCGTTTCAAACCTACTTAAGCTTTCTGTCTGTCAGATGCTGCTTTCAAATTGTCTCAAATCATTTTTACTTTTTCTTCTATTTCTCGGATCAAATCAACCCCGTGTAACTTTTTCTCACTCAATTCAGTCCAGTATAACGGTGTTCGACATTTACGATCGTATAATGCTTCGTACGGAGCCATTTTCAAACTTGTCTGAAAACCGTTGTTATACACAAATTCAATCAGGGGTAAATACTTCTCTTAACTACTTTCAAACTCGAGAATACAACATCTTAACATATCTTCCAAAATCTGACTAACTCTTTCAGACTGACCGTCGGTCTGGGGATGAAATGCTATACTGAAATTCAATTTCGTTCCCAAAGTTTCTTGCAATTTCTTCCAAAATCTCGAAGTAAATCTCGAATCTTGATCAGAAATAATAGACAATGGTACCCCGTGCAATCGCACAATCTCTAATAAATACAATTCAGCTAATCTATCCAGGGAAAAGTTTGTACGTACTAGTATAAAATAAGCAAATTTTGTTAATCTATCAACTATGACCCAGATTGCATTTTTCTTTTTCGGAGTCAGGGGTAATCCTGATACGAAATCCATAGTAACTCTGTGCCACTTCCATTCCGGAATTAGAATAGGCTGTAGTAAACCTGATGGTACTTGATGTTCGGCCTTAACTTGTTGACAGATCAGACATTTTGATACAAATTCATATATATCCCGTTTCATTCCCGACCACCAATATAATTGCTTCAAATCATTATACATTTTAGTGCTACCCGGATGGGCTGCAAAACGACTATCGTGTGCTTCATGTAAAACTTTCTGAATGAGTTCACTATCTTTCGGTATGTAAATTCTATTTTGAAACATTAAACAATCATCAATCCTGATAGAAAATTCAGAATCAGAATTTAACTCACATTGAAGTCGCTTAGCTTACAGATCATAATCATTCTTCTGAGCCTCGCAGATTTGTTGCAGAATCATCGGTTTAGCCTTTAACTCGGCTATAAAAGATCCGTCATCACATAGCTTCATATGAGTATTCAAAGCCTGCAAAGCAAATAAAGATTTCTAGGTCAAAGCATCGGCTACAACATTAGCTTTTCCCGGATGATCGTCAATCACAAACTCATAATCTTTTAATAATTCGAGCCATCTCCGTTGTCGCATATTCAAAAAGATATCAGATATTTTAGACTTTTATGATCTGTAAAGATTCGACATTTCTCCCCGTATAAATAATGTCGCCAAATTTTTAAAGCGAAAACTATTGCAGGTAACTCAAGATCATGTGTCGGGTAATTCTTCTCATGCGGCTTTAACTATCGGGAGGCATAAGTTATAACTTTCTCATCTTGCATCAATACACAACCCAGTCTGGTTATCGATGCGTCACTATAAATCACGAACTCTTTACCCGATTCAGGTTGAACTAAAACTAGTGCTTCTGTTAATAAGGCTTTCAACTGTTCAAAACTCTGCTGACATTTATCCGTCCACTCAAATTTCACATCTTTTTAGAGCATTCGAGTCAACGGTACTGCAATCATCGAAAATCCTTTTACAAATCTTCAGTAATATCCCGCTAATCCCAGAAAGCTCCTAATCTCAAATACATTTTTCGGTGGTTTCCAGTCTACAATTGCAGATATTTTGCTCAGATCAACTCTAATGCCTTCCGCAAAAATAATGTGACCTAGAAATCCAACTTCTCGAAGCCAAAATTCACATTTGCTAAATTTGGCAAATAATTGTTTATCTTTCAAAGTCTGTAACACGATTCTCAAATGTTCGATATGCTCCATCTCATCATGTGAATAGATCAAAATGTCATCAATAAATACAACGACAAATATGTCTAGATACGGTCTG
This sequence comes from Gossypium stocksii, assembly GCA_020496765.1. Taxonomy (NCBI): domain Eukaryota; kingdom Viridiplantae; phylum Streptophyta; class Magnoliopsida; order Malvales; family Malvaceae; genus Gossypium; species Gossypium stocksii. The sequence goes on from CM035626.1 coordinate 64,702,606, forward strand.
AAAATACAGTTCATCAAATCCATAAATACTGCCGGGGCATTAGTTAACCCAAAAGGCATAACCAAAAACTCATAATGACCGTACCGTGTTCTGAATGCAGTCTTTGGTATGTCTGAATCTTTAACTCGTAACTGGTAATAACTCGATCTCAGATCAATCTTTGAAAATACAGTAGCCACTTTCAACTAATCAAACAAATCATCAATTCGCAGAAGAGGATATTTATTCTTTACTGTCACTTTATTCAACTACAGATAATCAATACACATTCTCAGTGACCCATCTTTCTTTTTGACAAACAATACGGGAGCACCCCAAGGTGAAAAGCTCGGTCTCGCGAAACCTCTATCTGTTAAATCTTGTAACTGTGCTTTCAACTCATTCAATTCAATCAGTGCCATTCTGTACGGAGCTATCGATATCGGTGTAGTACCCGATAATAACTCAATACCAAATTCAACTTCTCTGATCGGAGGTAAACCTGGTAACTCTTCTGGAAAAACATCTGGAAACTCACAAATAACTAGTACGGATTCAACCTTCGATTCTGACACTTTAGTATTTAACACGTACGCTAAATACGCATCACAACCCTTTCTCGCATACTTCTGGGCTCGTATAGCAGATATAACTATCGGAAATTCATTCGATTCATTTGATTCAATCTGAAGAATTTCACCATTCTGACATTTCAACTCTATACTCTTTCTACTGCAATTCACCACTGCCTCATGTACATTTAACCAATCCATGCCCAGTATCACATCGAACTTGTCAAATGGTAGAAGCATCAAGTCAGCCGGAAAACAATATCCCCGAGTCACCAATGGACAATTCTTACATATTTTATCAACTAGCACTAACTTGCCTAACGGATTTGATACTTTAACTACAAATTCTGTAGACTCAACATGTAGACTCTTTTCAAACACTAATTCCATACAGACATATGAATGAGTTGATCCAGGATCTATCAACGCAATAATATTAGTGTTATAAAAGAAAAAGTACCGGTAATAACATTAGGCAACGAGGCTTCCTCACGTGCACGTATTGCATAGGCTCTAGCAGGAGTGCGTGTCTCAGATCTCACATTAGCATCTCACGAAGTATTGCGATTTCCACTTTGATTCCTGGTATTTCGGGGCAGTCTACCTCTAGTTACAGTATTATTTACTTTAGTTGACCGTTCTTTATCAACTATAGATCTTTTAGGACAATCTCACAAATAGTGATCTAGCGATCCACATATGAAACAAGCTCCGCTCTTCAATCGGCATTCACCAAAATGCTTCCGATTACAGTGCTTACAATCAGGCCTGAGGGTTGTCACACTATCCGCACTAGCCACAGAGGTTGTCTGAGGTCTCGAATGAGAAGATCTAATGTTTCTTTCACTGATGGATATGCCCGTAAAAGCAGTAGAATGATGATGAAAGTCTTTTGATCTTTTGGATCCGGAATGGTGTGATTTACTCACAAATCTCTTTCTGGCCTCTCTGAATTCAAATAAGCTTTTCTCTTTTCTTTAGCAAGTTCTTTAGCTTTACAAGCCCGATCAACTAGAACTACAAACTCTTTCAGCTCAAGTATCCCAACTAACAATCGAATCTCTTCATTTAATCCATCTTCAAACCATTTACATATTATTTTTTCGGTAGAAATACATTCACGAGCATATTTACTAAGTCACACGAACTCTCTCTCATACTCAGTCACTGACATTTGGCCATGTTTCAGCTCTAGAAACTCTTTTCTTTTCTGGTCGATAAAGTGTTGACTAATATATTTCTTTCTGAATTATGTTTGAAAGAAGTCCCAATTAACTCGTTCTTGCAGAACAACAGATATCAAGGTATTCCACCACTGATATGCCAAATCCCGTAGTAAAGAAATTGCACATCTCAAACATTCATCAGGCGTACAAACTAATTTGTTAAAAACCCTGATCGTATTCTCAAGCCAGAATTCGGCCCTCTCAGTATCATCACTCGTTGAAGCTCTGAATTCTTTGGCCTCATATTTCTGTATCTTGTCAACCGGACGTCTACCCAGTCTCAGAGTATCCCTGACTCGTACATTTTCGGGATTAGGTTGTGGAACCTAAGGGGGTGGAGGTTGTGGAGCAGCTGGGTTTGCTCACACAAACCCATTATACCATTCAAACATCATTTGGAAGAAAGCTTGCTTAGCTTCTCTCTGATTGCCCGTAGCAGGGCTCGATTCAGAAGGCACAGCCCCTTGAGCAGGTGCTGGTGTAATACTTTCAACATCATCAGCTATTGCTCGATTCGAATCCATTACTATATAAAACAGATTTCATAGGATGTCAGGAGATATCACACTATCACATTTCATAAACATGGCATGTATAGCTAGACTCGTACTTACTACAGTAGTCATAGAATCGACTAAACCGTAGCTCTGATACCAATAAAATTATAACACCCTTACCTCGTAATTGTTGCCGGAATAGGTAAGGGGCATTACCGGATTTGTAACTCAGATCAGATCAGTAAAATTTTGAACTTAACATTCATCAATATGGTTCTATAACCATATATCAAAACATGCTTTAAAAATTCATATAATGATACATACATTCATTGGGGATCAAATTGAAACTATAAGAAAAATAGGGAAAACTTTGAGAAAATTTTCAAGTTAGGGACACACCGCCGTGTCCCTAGCCCGTGTACCTCACACGGTCGTGCCCCAAATTTACCTTAGCTGTGGGCAACACTGTCAAACCCCACACGGTAACCAGACACGCCCGTGTGTTCAATTCGTGCTCAACACTGCCATATACCACGCGACTGCCAAATACACTTGTGTGTCTAGGCCGTGCGTAAGACTGCCTAAAATATTTTAGATGCAGGGGTTACACGGCTGAGTCACACGCCTGTGTGCTCTGACCGTGTGGCACAATGCAAGCTTGGTTTAAGCCATTTTCCTACCCAAAAGGATAATCCCTACAAGCATCAAAACCACAACATTCAAAACACAATTTGCAACCATTAAGCATCATCTAAACATGTACCAAATATGCACCATTCCATACAAATCACTCATCAACTCAATAGCTATAATGCTAATCAAATAACATCATAATACTTCTCAATTTATCACATAAGAACACATCATAATAGTTATTCAAAATAGGTTAAACATATACAAAACAAGCCACATCTCATAGCTTGAGTAAATGCCCAAAACATACCACATTCATTATCAAAGCTAACCATAAACATTAACTTAATAACTAGCCTATACATGCCATGACCATTTCATTTACAAAATCCAAAAGTACCAAAAGTTTGATGGATAGTGTGATTGCAATCTCCAACTTTGTCCGAAAATCGAGCTAGCTTTCGAATCTATAAAACACAGAAAAGTGAACAGAGTAAGCTTTAAAAGCTTACTAAGCCCGTACAACATAGAATTTAACTTACCAAATCAATAGAAATAAGCATTGCCATAATTACCAACTCAAGTCACATGCTCATATTGCGTATTTAACAAGTCCACATATGTTAGTCTTTGTAACCACATAAATCATTCATTGTCCAAGTAAAACATTCACATATTACAAGCATAAATCAAATACTTATGACATATAATTCATGTAGTTCATATCATATAGTTCCTATAAATCTTATAACTCATGTAACATATAGTTTATATACTCCTTGATCATCATGTAACATGTATCGATAATTGCCCGTTGAACCTTTAAGAATATCGAGGGATACTCAGGTGATACACACACAGTGTTTATACATATAACCTGTAATCCATCAATGCATCATATATGCTCTTTCGAGCTTGAAATGGTGAGCCCGAAGGCTGAACATGTAATCTCGAAGGATGAACAATAAGCCCGTAGGCTGAACGGTAAGTCCAAAGACTGAACATGTAATTCCGAAGGATGAACAGTATAGCTCATGAGCTGTGGTAAGTCTGCAGCAAATGCAGGAACTCAAACCACCCTGTAGCCCTAGTGACATGTCACTTGTATCCTACGACCTCTACGATTCAAACGGGACTCGGAAATCAAATCGTTTTTATAACCTTTATACAATTCCATATCAATTCACATATATCCAATAGGCAATTCCATTCTATAAATACTTACACATTCATATGGCATTAATACAACTATTATAAACATAATACGAATTGAATTCTAATTATACGAACTTACCTCGATTTCCCGATATCTACTCGTCTACCTTTCGTTTTCCCCGATCAAGTTCCGGGATTCGATTGTTTTTATCTATATTAATGCAAATTCAGCTATTTAATCACCAACATATTCAATTTAGTCCAAAACATGTATTTTGGCCTATTTACAAATTAGCCCTTAACTTTTCATGCTTTAACACTTTAGTCTTAAATTCACAAAATAACAAATTACACAATAGGACCCTCAATTCATCATAGCCGAATATTCAAATACCTCATACAAGCACATATATTTCATTTATTCACAATTCCAACCACAAAAATTCTATCTTTTTTAATTTAATCCTTTTTCAGCATTTTTGTCAAAAACTACTTTATAAAACTTGTATATTTTCAAACAACCATCAATAATTCACCATTATTCATCAAAATAAACATGTATTCATCAATGGTATATTTCAAAAACACAACCAATTTCAGAAATTGAGGTACGGGTCAGCTAGACCTAACTGCAACGAGCTCAAAAACATAGAAATTATCAAAAACTGAAGTCAAAACATACCTCAATTGATGAATTTAAGCCTGCCAAATACAAAAGCTTTCCAAACCCTCTTGTTTTGTTTATAAAATCGGTGGAAGAAGGAATAATGAAGCAAATTTCATGTTTTTACTAATTAAAACATATGATAAATCTAAATGACCATTTTAACCTTTAATGAAACTATTTAAAATTATAATAATATAGACATAGATGTCCAATATCATTTAAAATGGTAAAATAACCATTTAAGGACTTCTATAAATAAAACCAAAGCCATATAAGTCATTTATGCAATAGAACTCCTATTTTTCGCTTTATTTGATTTAATCCTTTTTACCGAATTAACTATTTAGACGATAAAATTTCTAAACGAAACTTTCACACAATAAATTTATCATGTTGTAAAGCATATTAAAACAATAAAAATAATATTTCAACTCGGTTAAGTGGTCCCGAAACCACTCGTTTCGACTAGGGTCTAAAATGGGCTGTTACAAACACGGCCGTATGTCTCGGCCATGTAAGAGATACAGCCTCAAGACATGGGTGTGTGCCCAGGCCATTTGAAGTCTGCACATTAAATGCGAGAATTAAATTAGCCACATGGTCGTGTGACCATAAATGGGTGATGACGTCATAAATAGGGAGTTACACGGGTGGAGGACACAGGCATGTCCTGAGCCACACGGGCATGTGTAACCACAAGGCCTACCCACACCACAGTGTGACTCTCCAAAATATGAAAAATTTCTAAGTGTTGTAAAAGTTTTCAAAGTTCTCGGTTTAGTCCCTAACCACCTTTAATGTATGTTTAGGGCCTCGTAGGCCCGTAAAAGGAACGACATGCTCGAGTATGAATGATTTTAAATTAAAGGAAATTTTGTGGTCCAGTTTTGTATGGATGTTTATGTTTAAGCCCGGTAACGCCTCGAACCCTTTCCAAGCGTCGAATACGGGTAAAGGGTGTTACATTACCTTTCTTATACTTGATCATATAAGGGAATGATTCAAGAAACTCCACCCTATTGGCATGTCTCTTATTCAACTTATTTTGCCCCTTGAAATGTTTCAAAGCCTCGTGATCGATGTGTATGACAAACTCCTTGGGTCATAGGTAGTGTTACCATGTCTCCAACGCTTGGATCAATGCATACATTTCTTTATCATACGTTAGGTAGTTGAGGGTGGCACCATTCAGTTTCTCGCTGAAGTAGGCTATGGGACACCCACTTTGAGCTAGAACAGCTCCAATCTTAATTTCTGAAGCATCACATTCAATTCGAAAGTTTTGTCAAAATCAGGTAAGGATAATAAAGGAGCATTTGTCAAGCAGTCTTTGATCAACATGAAGGACTTCTCTTGTTCCTCACCTTATTGAAAATTAGAATTTTTCTTGATAATTCTAGTCAAAGGAGCAGCCGAAGTACTAAAATTAGGAACAAACCTTTTATAAAAACTAGCTAGGCCCTGGAAACTTCTTACTTGGCTAAGTCTTGTAGGTCGTGGCCATTCTTGAATTGCCTTTACCTTTTCTTGGTCTACCTCAAGACCTTCTGAACTAACAACAAAATCTAGAAAAACAAGTTTGTTAGTACAAAATGAACACTTTTTAAAATTGGCAAACAAAGTTTCCTTTCACAACACTTCCAAAATAGATTTCAAATAATGAATATGGTCTTCCAAAGACTTATTATAAACAAGTATATCATCAAAATAAACCATACAAAATTTACTAATAAAAGATCAAAGGATATGATTCATCAAACGCATAAATGTACTTGGTACATTAGTTAGGCCGAAAGGCATAACCAACCACTCATACAAACCATGTTTGGTCTTAAATGCAGTTTTCCACTCATCTCCTTCCCTCATTCGGATCTGATTATAGCCACTCTTGAGGTTTATCTTGGAGAAAAGTTGAGCTTTACTTAGCTCATCCAACATATTATCCAAACATGGAATCGGATGTCTATATTTGACGGTGATCTTGTTGATTGCTTGACAGTCTACACACATATGCCAAGAACCATCCTTTTTAGGCACCAAGAGGATAGGCACAGCACATGGACTTAGGCTCTCTCGGGCGTACCCCTTTTCCATCAATTTGGTCACTTGCATTTGTAGTTCCTTGGTTTCTTTGGGGTTACTTCAATAAGCTAGACAATTTGGAATTATGACTCCGGGTATGAAATCGATTTGATGGTCGATTCCTTGAATAAGTGGTAGACCACTTAGAATGTCTTCCGAAAACACATCTTCAAATTCCTGCAACAAAGATACAATGGAAGAAGGGTGAGTGTCATCTAACTCGTTAGTTCCAAATAAACTTTCCTTGTACATAAGTACATGCATAGGCTGTTTTAATAACAAAGACTTTCAAATTTTGCTCTCTTTTGCATAGAAACTCAATTTCCCAGACTCACTCTCTCCTTTTCTTTCCTTTTCCTCACATGTTTGTAACTTACACACTTTATTTTTCTTTCTTGTTTTTACCTCATTCTTTCCTTTCTTTTTTATGATTTCTTTTCTTTCTCACTCTTTTCTTCTTTTTCTTTTACTCTTAATTTTTCAAAAGAATTTCTCAATTGAAGCTGATCTTTATACACTTATTTAGGGGTATGAGGAGCCAAAGTCATATTCTTTCCAAGGTGTTTGAAGGTGTATCGGTTAGTGTAACCATCATGTATGACTTGGCAGTCGAATTGCCATGGCCTCCCCAACAACAAATGGCCGGCATGCATCAACACTACGTCACAAACAACTTCATCATTGTACTTGCTAATGGAGAAAGAAATAACAACTTGTTTAGTGACCTTGAGTTCTCCTCCATCATTGAGCCATTACAACTTGTAAGGATGCGGAGGTTTGGTGGTTGCTAGGCCAAGTTTTTCCACCAACATGCTATTAGAAACATTCGTGCAGCTACCTCCATCGATTATCACGCTACACACCTTGCCTTGGACATGGCAACACGTGTGAAAAATTTTCTCACATTGCTACTCGTTCTCCATGCTTTGGAGACTCAAACTCCGCTTGATGACTAATATTTCACTTTCCACAACATACTCAAGATCTTCCTCCTCGTTGGTAAGTGTTTTAGGCTTATCTTCTTTTTCACTTTCAGATTCTATCTCACCATTGTCCCTTAAAATCATAATGCTTCAATTGGGACATCAGCTAGCAATATGGCCCCTCCCAAGGCATTTGAAGCACTTGATGTTTCTGGTTCAGTTTGGCACAACTTCGCTCTTGCCTTTGCTTGATTCTCTACTCGACCTCTTAGGCTTTGTGGCTCCAACAGTTTCTTTGGTTCAAAAGAGAGTTTCCTTCTTATTGGCTCCTTAACCCCACTTCAATGTAGAAGTAGAGTTAGCAAAGGGATGAGTGGCTCGCTTCAATTGCTTTTCTACCTTGATCGCCATGTGCACCATGTCAACAATCTCAACATAGTATTGCAATAACACCACGTTAGCAATATCTTGATTAAGACCAGTAAAAAACCTTGCCATAGTAGCCTCTTGATCCTCCTCAACGTCGGCTCAAATCATGGCTACTTCTATCTCTTTGTAGTAATCTTCTATAAGAGTATACCCAAAGATCAATCATGAGATGGTTGTAATAACATACTTGATTTACCATGTTTATTAATATAAGGCGTTGCCATTATTATTTCAGTTTCTTTTCTATGTGTATAAATAAACTATTTTATAATAATGTCTTGAGAATAATATGATTATTCTTAAAAGATCCTTAGTCAAGTATTATTGTTGACTAGGACAATAATAATGCATTAAGACTAACATGTAGTTGATTGATGATAAAGAGTTGTCATTGATATGGAGGGTCAAAATGAATGCATAAATATGTGTGTTAGAGAACAACATATTGGACTGACCCGCTATGAGTATGTTTTTTGGATTATTATGTAATTGTCACAACATTACTCATACTGATTAATATGTATATGATCATCAGACTTGATATCATTATTATCCCAACATCGTGATGTAACGCCCTGATTTTTGGGATTTTTCGGGTTTCTGTGATTTTTGATGAATTTTTAAAATTTTGGTGTTCTGGATATTGGAATTGAGTTTAAATGTGTTAGTGGGCCTCTAGAAGGCCCAAGCCTAAGTTAAAACCTGGTAAAATATCATGTTTGGATTTTAAGTGAATAGGAACTTGGTTAAGTGGGCTTTTAAGAAAAACTTCATAAATTATGATACAAAAAGAACTTTCGCAAAGTGGCAAGGTGGCGCCACTAAGTTCCTAAAAAAGTGGCGCCTGGGACGGAATTAAAGGTCTAGGGTTCAAGTTGTAAGGTAAGCGTATTATTACTTTTTAATTTTTAGGCATGTGCCGGGCATGTGATCACTTAAATGAATTTTGGCAAGGGCCTTAGGGAGGTTGGGCCGATTGTTTTAGTTTATATTAGGGTTAGGTTCTTTTCTTTTTCTGTCTTGGAGAATTAGGGTTAGCCACCTGAAAGCTTTCACTTTCATTCATCCTTTTCTAAGTTTTCACAAAAGCTGAAAACGCAAATTCCTTCTCCTTTGTGCCGATTTCTTCTTCCTCTCCTTCTCCTCCATTCTTTTCTTCCTTTTTGCTTTCTCTTCTAGCCGAAACCTTCTTATCACCTTACTCACCTTCTCTGTCGATCTTATCCACCACAAAACCACCATAGCCGATTGCCATAAAAGCCGAAATCTCGAAAAATTACTTCTTGTGTCCATTCCTCCAAGCCAATTCCTTCTTTTCTTTTCATTCCTTTTGATTGATTTTCATCTTCTTTAAACCCTTAGTATATGTTGGCAACACTACTCCAAAGTTATAGCCTCAAATCATCATCTTCTTCATCACTTAAAAGCTGAAACCACCATAGATTTAGGAGCGTGTAGCCGAAACTTCAGATCTCCTGGATTCGAGTTCTACTATCATTTAGGGGCTAGATCTACATCAAATTTAAGTAGAAACAGAAGGGAAATAAGTGGTAAGTGCTCATTAACCCAGATCTATAAGTTATTTTACAATTTAGAAAAAGCCGAAGTCCCTAAAATCTAGGGAGGCTGTCGATTGGGGCATAAGGCCCTAAGGGTCATTAACCAATGTTTTCTTTTGGTGATTAGTGTATACTAGAGGTGATTGATCGAAGGCTTGGATCTTTGGAACAACTAGATTTAGATCTAGTCATCGGTTTTCGGCAAAGGTAAGATTTTGAAGGCTTTAGGGCCATTGGCCGAATATGGGTAAGTGAATATTGAGATTGTTTGTTATAGATTTGCAATCTAAGAATTGTGGTAATCGATTGTAGGACATCGTGGGGGATCTCAGTAGCAGCCGTCGCGAAACAGGTGTGTATCGAACACCCTCTCTAGTTCAATTTGGCAAAAGCCAAAATGCCAAAATTTCGGCATTTCGTGGGCTTGTGAGTGTGCGAGTGCTTACAAGACATTTAGGAAACATTAGATCTGAAATTGCAAAGTGGTAAGTTAGTCGTGTGTGAAATTGCGTGCACTTCAGTAATTGGGCCTCGATGGGCTGAAAATGGGCCCAATGGGCTTACGGGCCCGTATGGGTGGAAATAGGTAAATAATGTGTACTAATAGACTGTAGGTTCAAAATCATTTAAACTGATAAATTAATCATAAAATTTGAACTAAATGGGCTTAATTTGTTAATAGACACTGTAGGGCCTATTAGGGGCTTAGGGCCTAATAGCTAAAACTGATAAACTAAGTTAAATAGACTTTCGCAATGACGGATAGATTATTAGTGAGTGTAATATGCATGAAAACCCTAAAAAATGATAGAATTACTGAAATACCCTTAGAGGTGAAAAATTACTATTTTACCCATTGGAGCAAAATGACTATTATACCCCTAGGGCTAAGTTGAGCAAAAAGCTTGATTATACTGTTACTGTATACTGCATGCCATGTCATTATTATCTGTTGCATGGCACTAGGATAATGATGGAGGAAGTACTGAAACTGGCTTGACCACGTACTGGAGGCTTTGCCTCAATTTACTGTTATCTGAGCAGCCATGCTGCAACTGTGGAGTGCAGGGCTGGGTGGGTTGAGTTATCCCTACATGGTGTGTAGGGCTAGTACGGGTAGAGTGTAGCGGCTAGATTTAGGTTGGGTTTGGGCTTGCATTCATGTTATTATCTGTTCTGTTTTGTAATAGGCCTATGGGCCATACTGTTATCTGAAAGGGGCTAAGGCCCAGTTTACTGTAACTGGATAGGGCTTCGGCCCAGTTAAAACTGAGACTGATTAGGGCTTAGGCCAATAGGCTTGAGCTGACTTGGGCTCTGGATAAGCATTCTTTACACACTGAGTTTTCCAAACTCACCCCCTTTCTTTCCATCCATGCAGGTGAGCCCTAGATGGTGGACTTGGAGCTGGGAGGGATTCAGAGTGGCCACGAAGATTAAATTTCTGGTTTTCAATTATTTTATTTTATTATTTATTTAGATTATTTTTATTCTGGTTTCTGGGTTGTAATAAGGCCGCTCTATTTATTTTATTTTGGGTTTTTAATTCTTTACATATTTAATTTGTTTTAACTTAAGAATAATATTGTTTAAATTGTTTTTGAAATCAGAGTTACTTGCTTTTAAAATCACACGATAAACAAATGATTTCCAAACCAAATGCACTCCGCAAAGAGTTTCAAAAGTCACGTTTTTAAATAAACCTTTCATGATCAGTAGTAAAAAGGACATTTTTTTTAAGCAAATCGGGAATTTCTCTTAAAATAACAAACATGGTTTTGGCAAAGCTCACCCTAATCTTAGTAACTAGGTAACATGGTTAGATGTAGGTGATGTGACACACCAGATTTGGCCATAACGTCTGGGCCGGGTTTGGGGTGTTACACGTGAGTTGTATATTTTGATACAGTCAAAGTACATTGTAACTGGTTGTTCTATAAAGGCTGATGTTGGATATAACACAATCTATGTAAAGGGATATGGTTGATTAATATAGGATAAGTCCCTCTTACATAATGGGAGTAATATCTTAGGCTACTTGATTGAGTGAGACTAGAAAAGCATGGACATGCTCAAATAAGTTGATATGAGATGTCATACTTATTTGTATATCATAGTCTACTCAAGATATCAAGAAACATGGGATGGACTATGCAAGTGTGATTATTCCATGACTTGTGTCCATTCCAAAGATAAAGGGCTTAAGGATTAATGCATGAAAGGTTAATCACAAAAAAAAAGGTTATGTCGAATCATGACTTCTTGTAACTTAGGTAGAAATGATGCATTGCTAGATGCCACTCATTGTTTGTAACATTAGAATCATTCTAGTATTACTACTAACGTTACAAGAACCTAAGGGTCACACCCTATTGTTGAAATGAATGGAATAAAACATAGTTGGTATTGTGTTTGGTTGTCACATGAATTAAATTAATTATAGAATTAATTTAATTGGGCAATCAAATATCAAACATATTATATGTACAAGGATGTTGTACACATAATGAGAAAATAGTTCTATTAATATATGAATTTGGTTCGTATATAAATTTAAATAAATATAATTTACCGGAATCCGTATTATAATTAATGTAATTATAGCTTTCGGTTAAAACATTATTATATTTATTTATTTTTAATTATGATTATTATGTTCAGATAAAAATTTTATGAATTATTATTCATTATATATATACCAATTATAAAAGGTGAAAAAGTGAAAGAGTTTTTTTTTTTAGGGAAAACCCTAAAATAAAATAAAAAAAAACCTAAAAAATTTTGCTTGTAAGGTCTAGCAGCCGTCAAGCAAAGAAGTCTAAAAAAAAAAAACTGTTTTTGGAGATTTCTTCCATTATCGTCAAACTAGGTGGATTACGTAGAGGTTGGCATCATCAACGTTGCAGATTGGTTCGATAATAGATCAGAATTCTCGTTGCTGAGACGTTGCTATCTACTCAGATTGGAGTTTCGGTAATTTTGAAACCATTATTTCACCCCGATTCATTCTTCACACATGGATCCATGGTTTGGATTGCCAGAATTACTTTTATTTTACTGCGCCATGGGGGTACCGGCGTTCTAACAACTTCTACGCTCTGGTTTTCTTGAGTGAGATTTTGCAAATTTTGGTACAACTCGTGGTGTAATAGGCTGGTATGAATAATTTCCTCATGATAGCCTTCATTTCGACCCATGTAGACACAAGTCGTTCACCATTTCTTCTCCGACTCATGGTGAGCTGATCCCACCAAATGATAGCATAGCTGGAGAACTTAATGGCAGCAAGCTTGACCTTTTTACCTTCCGAATAGTTGTGACATTCGAAGACAAGCTCGATTTTCTTCTCCCACTCCAAATACGCCTCGGGATCGATTTTCCCTTGGAATAGAGGAATTGCCATCTTAATGTTTTTAAGGTCGTCATCCACTTGGTCTCGCTCCCTCAGCCTTTGGTTCCTTTGGCCTCGTCGCCTCTCACTTTGATTGGAGGCTTAATCACTCTCCATATCACTAGGCTCGTAGAGATCGTCTTGATTTAGCCTAGGTCGGCCTCATTCCCTCCTAAGATTTGGAGGAGTTCATTCATGTTAGGCTCTTTCCTCGAGTTGGTTAGTTGCTCTTGCATTGGCTCTAGACGACGTTGTAGCAACCGGTCCATTTCTTGAATGAAGGCTTGGTATGCCAAATTGGGCACACCACCACCACTAGTGACGTTCCTTATGGGGCGCAAACCACCACTATTAGCAACGTTCGGTACACCACTACCACTGGAATTCCTTTCGGGACTACGTGACATAATGTTTTCCTCACCATAAAATCCTCGCTAATTCTCTCAAAAAGAAAGAGAAAAATGTGCACTCACCACTCATGTTTACACTCATGCTTGGCTTTTATCACTCTAATACTCTCACACACTCTTGCGTTTTACCACTCTTGCTCGTCTCTCTAAGTTTGTAAGTGACTACCTTAGATTTAGCAGCAACCTTGTGGAATCAGCTTTAAAAATGATGTAGAGGTGGGAGTTGATGTCGAGTATAGGGTAGGCTAAAAGAAAACGAAAGGTACTTGAAGTGTGGCTGAAAACGTTTGGTAAAAGAAAATTTTGAGATTGGGAAAACAAACACTTTCAAGCTAGCTTTTCTTTTCTTCTTCTTCTTTTTTTTACATATAATTTTATCTCCCCTTTTGTATTTCGTACTTGTAATGCAATATGCTGAATTTTTTTAATCGAATTTTTTTAAAAACTTTAATTACGGGAGAGATAAAATGTTAGATACTTGCTTAATTTTACTAGCTCTAATACTAAATGATACAAGCTCGTATTTATAGATGATTACGAGTTGCAATTGTTCCCGATCATAAATTAAAAAGTATCACAAAAATTGGGCTAAGTATGAATTGTTTCGAAAATGTCAGGTTTGCAAAATGATGTTTAGATGGATGGCTAAGTATGTTGCGAGTGAAGGTTGAAGAATGAACCAATATTATAAAGGAATATTAACCCGATTCTTATGTCAACACTTAGAAATGTTATGGTAGGATATTAAACCATGACCCTCTATCTAGAAAGATAGGAACCAATCGATATAGGGTGAACGCCACACTTGCTAGAAGTGATAAGTTAAAAAAAGAATTAGATTGACGCCACAAGATAAACTTGACAAGTCAATTTGAGTCAAGAAAGAAAAAAAGAGTTGAACACTCACAATAGTTATAAAATTCATCAAAAGTTTCAGTAACATGTTTCAAGCCTAGTATTTATTGGCTACACAAAATACCAGCCGAATAGGCATGGTTTACAATTAGGTTTAATGTGCTTAATGTCTATTGAGTTGTCTAACACATCCCTTGAAGACTTCTAGATGTGGAAGACGCCATTAGCCTTGTTCACATGTGACATTTGCAATCCTCAAACAGCCAATTCATTGGACTTTGAAAATGAGCTGAATGTGCATAAAGTTGATCGGTCAAAATGGTGTGAACATGTAGTGATGCTACTTTGGAAAACCAAATGGGCATGTAGCTCTTTATGGCTGCTTGTGTTGCACGAAGAGCCCTCAAATGTGAGCAGCAAAAATTGGATAGTCCCTTAAGTGTAAACATGGCAGCCAATCAGTTAATCAAGTGTGAAAGCACTTGATGCTTTGTTGAGCACGAAATGGCTCTTGGGAGGATGTGTTCAGCTCCTTAATTGTATCATATGAACAGCTTGAAGGAAGTTTCCTAGCAGCAGCAACCAATGTAAACAACCTGTTACACATTAAATGTACGATTAAATGCAACATTCAACAAAGTTTGACGCACTTTTAATTTGTAGGAAATTAAACAGATATTAAAGATGTCAGAATTTAAACACATTTAAAAACATGTATTAAAAATGTTCAAACTATGACATAATTAAAGACTTTTATTAATGATGTTCAGATTATGACATAATTAAAAAAAAACTCATATTAATGATGTTCAAATTATGACATAATTAAAGACTCAAACTAAATTAACTATAATAACTAAAATTGAATTTAAATCTTTATTCCAGCAACCGAAATCAACAATCTGAAAATTAAAGCTTGGCTTGGAGCAAATTGCATGGGATGCATGGAGTGCATGCCCAAGCTCGATCAATGAGTCCCGCAACAGTTTCTCCCCAAACTTGATCAATGAGACCCGAAATAGCTTCCTTGAACCTCTTGGCTCGAGCACGAGTGATTGGCCTCATTGGCAACTCAATTGGATCAATAGCTATTTTGGATGAGTCCTTGGCCATAATCGCATCAATTTTCCCCACTCTGGTCCTTAAAATTTTTTTTGCCTACTTCAATCCCTAACATTATCAGATGTTCCCAGTTTAGTCCTTAATGTTATCATACATTCCCGATTCGGTCCTTTCGATGTTAAAAAAATCGGCCAACCAATCATATGTTGCCACATGTCATACAATGATGTCATCATTCAAAAAAAAAACCTTAAAAACATTTAAAATTGCAAAATATCATTTCAAAATTAAAAAAATCCAAAAAAAAGAAATAATATTTTTAGAAAATTACAAAAAAAATTGTAAAAATACTAAAACACTAAAATTTACTAAAAATATTAGAAAATTTAATATTTTTAAAATTTTATAAATCACATTTATTAGAGCTTGAATATGAGATCATTTTCTCTTGAAAGAATATCACCTATAATAGTTGGTTTATAATTTAATCATTTAAAATTTATAATTGGTAAATGTTTTTAGGTGATAAATTTAGATAATTTTTTAATTATTTAAATAATAAAAATAATGTTATTTCAATTAAATAATAATTTAAATCATAAATAATATTATTTTTCATTATTTAAATAATTTTAAAAAAATTATCCAAGATTTATCACCTAAAATTTTAAAATATTAAAAATATTAAACTTTTTAAATTTTAAAAAAAAAACTTAGTAATTTATACATTTATATATTGTTTTTTATTATTTAATTTTATATTTTTTATTTTTAAATAATTTAAATAATTTTTTATTTTTAAATAATTGTATTTTTTAAATAATTTTCCATTTTTAAAATTTTTTTATAGTTTTTCAATGATAACATCACGATAATATTATTATGTAACATGTGACAGTATATGATTAACTAAACATCCCAACCATTAATTTTTAATGTTGAAATGATTAAATTGAAAATATTTGATAATATTAAAAGCTAAAGAGGGTTCAACAAGAGTACTTTAAGGACTAAAGTGACACAAGCGATATTGTGTACATTAAGCCAAAGAAAAAAAAATTGACATATCTTAAAAATTTGACGCGCATTCTAGCGCGTGTCTGATTCATTCCAACTTCAAGCTTCTTTGTTTAATCAATCGGTATCAACACATGAAAAAGAACCATACTCGATCCATCTTGAAAACCAAATTCTGGATCTCTGCTTAGCTTTCTTTCTTTATCTCTTTAATTATTTCAATTGTCCTAATCTTCGTATGAACTCCACTTAAAACGTTGAACATTTTATTTCTGGAAAAATATAGTTTTAAACCCAAGTTTAATCGATTGACAAATTTAAAGACAACCCCACTTCTTGCATTCCAATTGTAAAGATACCCATTGGCTTGTTAGATCCAATTTAGTTCAGAATTGATGGGTTTTTGGATCGGGGATTTGCGTGTAGATCTTGGGTGGATTTTGGTGTGAGATGGATATTGGTTTGAAATTTTGGGTACCCATTTCAAGAAATAATTACTGTGCTTTAAATTTGCGCCTGTTTGATGGGACTTGATTAGTATTGCAATTGCTTTTGAGTTCAGTTGGGTCATTTTTTGGACTAGATTTTTCTTGTTTTTTTTGTGTGCGAGAAGAAAAGAGAAAACAAGAAGGAAACATGTTTTGGAGGGAACGTGAGATGGAGAACAAAGAGCTTAATGGAGGACCTCCTTGTGGGCAGATTAGAGTTCTTGTCGTTGGTGATTCCGGTATCGAATTTTACTTTCTTTTCTTTCTTTCTTTTTTAGTCACAGAATCTTATGTTTTCATGTATTGCTTATGTATTTGCAAAGTTTTCTGCTATTTTCTTTGTGCATTTCTGTAAGGAGTAACTGTTCAGGGTTTTAACGAGCTTGTATGCTTTAAAAGTATTATAATTGTAACTATACGAGAAGGAACATGCTTGATAGAGATATCTTGGTGTAGAAAAAACGATTGTTTAGCTGTTGCTGATTTTGGATTGGCTAAACTTATGAATGTCAGCTTTTAGCCTCCCGAAGCGCAACTCTGCTGGAAAAAAGGACGTTTAATTTACCTGCCAAATGTAAGGATAAGAGCATTTAAAGTAACAAATGATTTTATTTGCAAATCCAAAATTTGAGAGCTTGATCAGTGTGAGATAAGAGACAAAGTTTACGGTGTGAAATAATTGCCTCAGCTTTTGCTTGAGGAGATGTAGTGTGTGATATGCATGTGTAAGAAACCAATTTGGAGGCCATTGGAGAAAGGAATGGGATGATGTATTAAGACTTGAAATAAATGGAGAGAAGGTAGAAATCTTAGAGCTAACTTGGTAAGTTGAAGTTTTTCTCTTGGTATAAGAGGGAGCACTGTGGTTTGAACCTATATCCATTTTCATACCTATCCTTCCCTTAATGCTTGAGTTACACTTCAAGTTTGTTTAAAGGAAAATATGCATGGCCTTGGTGGAAGTGCTTCAGTAATTTGTCATTGACACTTCTAATACTTTCTGTGTCAATCAAACAGATCTTTGGAACAGATTTACTGTTTCATATTACTATACCACTTAATTTGGATGTTACATTGATTTGTTTTTGACTTCCTTGGTATTCCTGACACTATGTTAAGCTGGTATTAGGAAGTAAGGAGACTCTTGATCTACTGTTCTGTTTTATTTAGTTTCACGCTTAGATTAAATATAAAGATGTTTGTTTCCAGTTTTTTGTTAAATGCCGAACTTCAGATTGAAATCTTAGTCTTTTTGACAGGTGTGGGGAAAACTTCTCTTGTTCATCTGATTGTTAAAGGTTCATCCACTGCTCACCCTCATCGAACTATTGGATGTACCGTTGGTGTGAAGGTAAGACTTAGTATTCCTTTATTGCTTTAAATAGAGCCAATTGTTTTAGTTCATTCACCAAGTAGCCACTACAATCTCTACGCAGCATACAACATATGGTTGTCCTGGTAGCTCTTCAAGTAGCTTAAAAGGGGATGCTGAGAGAGATTTCTTCATTGAACTCTGGGATGTGTCAGGACATGAGAGATACAAAGGTTGCAGATCTCTATTTTATTCACAACTTAATGGTGAGCATTTAATCTCTTTACTTGACAAAATGTCTAAGTTCTTGATAATTGTTGTACAAAAATTTTCTGATTCTTAGCATGAAAGTCTGGAAATCTACAATCTTTCTTGTGCATTTTTCTAAGTATTGGTTGGTTTACGCTGTGTATGTTCTATTGGTTGGTTTTTACTGACCACAGACCATGGTTGTTTCTTGGTAGATAGTTTGATCAGTGCCCTGATAGAGTTACATGTATGCATGAATTGATGGCTACCGTCATCAGTTGCTCTATATCAGCTATCCCACAGCCTTTTATTCCATAAAGGAAATAGAGACTGAAGCCGCATGCTTCCATTTTCTTTTTTTTTTTTTTGCTTAACCATATTGCTTTTAATTTTTGGCTGCATTTGATTCTATAGACCGTAAATGTAAAAGATGGTTAGGAACCTTTTTTTTTCTGTGTAGAACCGAGACACAATTTTGCAAAATACCAAACTGAATGAATTTATTCAACAGAGATGCTTGCAATATAGCTGATTGCACCTATTAATTTTTAACTGGATGGTCTTAAATATTATTGGCATGCCAGCATTGCCATCCTAATGATATACACCTAATTGTCTGCATGTAGAAAATTTTTCCTGCTCCATCTTCCCATGACTGCCTTTGTGATTATTGGAAGGGCTTTGACCTGTGATTTTCTCTCATGATTCTGGCTTGAAACTTTGTGCAGGTGTAATATTTGTTCATGATCTTTCTCAAAGGAGAACAAAAACAAGCCTTCGGAAGTGGGCAGCTGAAATTGCCGCTTCTGGCACATTTTCAGCTCCTCTAGGTTCTGGAGGTCCCGGGGGACTTCCTGTTCCATATATTGTTATTGGTAACAAAGCTGATATTGCTTCTAAAGAGGGTACAAGAAGTAGCAATGGCAATCTTGTTGATGCAGCTCGTCATTGGGTTGAGAAACAGGGTTTGCTTCCATCTAGCGAGGAGCTTCCACTGACTGAGAGTTTTCCTGGTAGTGGAAGCCTTATTGCAGTAAGCATTTAACTTATGCTTTGACTTGCTTATATGTTGTTTAGAGTAAGAAATTCTTATTTTATTTTGCAGAAATTTATGAGAAAACTTGGGTGTTTCATTGTGATTGATATATTTCTTTGTAGAACTGTAGTTGCTATTGTATTGAATCCTGGAGACGACACTTTGGTTTTTCTTTTACTTGAGTAATTTACGTCTCCAATTGCTGTAAACCAGGGTGAAGTGCAACAGTTTTCATAAATTGTCCTCGATTTTCTCACATTTCAACTTGAGGCCCTCTCTGTCTCTCTCTGATAAATTACCCATGTCTTTGAAATTTATGGTTTAGTTTATCTGTAAATCCTTCTAATTCAGATATTTACTGTGGTAGTTGTCCTTGTCTGTTACCTACTGTTTACTGGTGTGATTAATTCCAGCTTTGATTGTTTTAGCAACTGTGTGACATGATAATTTTTAGGAACTCTCAAAACGTTTTGCATGAAATGCTATCCATTCTGTTTCTAAATTTCCTCTTCTTTGAACTTGATATCTAAGACTATTTTGAGATATGCTTGTTCATGGATATATGTTTTTTTGTTGGTAAATGGTAAGATTTTACTTAACCAAAGATGGCAGCAAAGGCACTACAGGCAAAATTTTGCATTCAAAATTTTGGGAAAAATTGAGCCTTTTGTTGGTTCATTTAAAATGTTCTTGTTAATACGCTGATTTTTGGTTGATTTGTTAAGATCCGCTGATGCTTTTGGAGGTTAGATGTTGGTGCTGTGAATCCGGCTAGTTTTGATTCTGAATCTGCATTGTTGCAGTGGCAAGAGAGAGAGAGGAGCAAACTTCTTGGCTTTTGGCATTCATGTAGAACAAATAATGTTATTGTTGTTTGTTTGTGGATTATCTGTTTATCTGAGTTAGAATTGGTGAATTGAGGTTAGAGTTATTGAGTGTTGAATATATAGGCTTAGTTCTTTTGATGGAAGTTTCATTAAGCGTGAGTTTAAGTTGCAGAGGAGGTGGCAAAGAAGGAATTTTCTTTGAATAAGAAACACCAAAAAATCTTTGTTCTTGAGTCCAGAAAATGAAAATTATTTTCTTCAGATGAACTATCTTCTATTGGAGATATTTTACTTCACGAGTTGGTTTCTCAAGCAAAACATGAGCTAAGATGGCATGACAGCTTCCTTAGTTGGCTAATAAATCAATAAGGATGTAGTGTTTAAAACATTAGCAAAAAGTTGAGGTTGGTGAAGATCTAATACTTGCATATTTGCATGGCAAAACCCGAGTTAACAACATTGGTTCTGGCTTCTGCTAATTTTAGATGTCAACATTTTGCTTGATGTCTATAGGCTGCCAGAGATGCAAGATACGATAAGGAAGGTGTGAAGAAGTTTTTCCATATGGTATTATTGCCATCTTTGCTTGCTTTATGTGATTTTCTAGCTCTCGATTTGTTGCGGGTTAGCTGTTGTTAGACTTACATCATGCTTGTTTCAGTTGATCAGGAGAAGATATTTTTCGGATGACTTACCAACCCCAAATACATGGTCCGCATCTCCTGTTCAGAGAACTTCTCAGCGTTTAGATGAAAATTCCAGTGATGATGAACAGCTGTACAAGCGTACAAGGTAAATCAGGCCAAGGAGAGTTACCATTGTTGCCTTGTTCTCTCTTTCTCTGCCCCATGTTTCTGGTGCGGTATATGTGATACGATAGGATGCTTCCTTTTTTTGTGTTGTTTGCAGTTTAAGCGGTGACCCTTACAAGTACAACATCCTTCCTCCTCTACCAGCACAGCGCAATCTGACTCCACCGCCCACACTTTACCCTCAACAGCCTGTTTCCGTGACAGAGAATTACAGCCTGCCAAGATTCTCCTTTACAGGCTCCCAAGAAATCAGCGGCAGCAGCAGATCAAAGCGTGCAGATATTAGTGTCTGATATTGGATATTATTATTGTTTGCTCCTACATTCATTTTTCCCATATTCGTTATGCTTGGCATGCCAATTCTTTTACATCACACAGCCCCTCCACTTGTATGGGGTTTCTGGGTTGGGTTTCGCAGTTTTACTGGATGAATGTATAAATATTGATTGCTTTCCCTAATATATAGCCCATTCTTTCCTATCTGACTTGGCTTCTTTTACAATTAAGCTAGAGATTTCATTTCTCAAAATAATTGTTTTTTTTTTAATACAATACTTACTTTTACTCAATCTCTCAAGAAAAATTGTGCTTAAAGGCGCCTGAACTATATCTTCCTAATTATTAATTAAATATTGGCAGTCTTTTCTTTCACGTAACGCCAAAATGCTAAGTTAATTTCACTCTTAGATTATATAATTTAAATAATTTTTAATGTTATTTTGTTGGTTCCATTGTCTGGATGAAAATAAAAATATGTTCATCTACACCGTAAAACCATAACTTTTAATAGAAATTCAGTAATTAAAATATGACAATAATCAATTTTAGAAATCTATACTATTTATTAGTCTTTTATTCACTCAATCAAGGAATTACAAGAATTCATTTTATTTGTAAAGTAAATTTATATAAAAATTTTCATTTATCATTTAAATTAAAATAATTTTTAGTTTTTATTTGAAACTTTAATAAGTTATATTTGTGTTCTAAATTTTTATATATTTGTATATCTGTACTTACTATTATTCAAGTTCCTGATTAAATTAGTATCATGAGTTAATCGGACATTAACTCGGTTAGAAAATTCTTCATAATTAAAATAAGTGATATTATTCAACGTTACTTTAATTTTTTTATTTAAAAAATCAATAAAAATATACATCTAAATGGATTTAAACCCACACCAATCACATTAATAAAATCTTCAATTTACTACTCAACAAAGTTTTATTTTAACATTTTTATACCTTTTAGTTGTATTATGCACTTTTTATAACCTTCAATTTTATTATGCACATATTTATATTCTATTTTTAGTTTCCACTTTTAATTATTTATTGTATGTTATTTTTAAGGAATTAAATAAACTTGGCTCCCCTCAAAATTTTGGAAATTATGAATTTTTTATTAAATTTAAAAAAATTAATTAGGGTCTTCTAAAAATTTTAGAAAATCGTCGTTAAACTCTTAAAATTTTTAAAAATTTTACTATAACCCTAAAAGAAACCTGGTCATAGGATACCCACTAATTATTTTTTTTTTTAAATGCTTTGTTTCTGCTATATAAATAATACAGCCCTTAAAAAGAGAAATTTTTGACAGTTGCATCTCTAGTCTCTTTCGGTGAAGTTCTCTATATTGCTGCTCCAAAAGGTCAGACTCTAAACCCCAAAGTTTTATTTTCTCTATTTCCCCTCTTTTTCATAGAAATTAAACCTCTGCGTTTAGCAGCAGCATTCGGTATATCTTCTTTTTAATTTGATCTGTAACTAGGAATCTTGATTTCTCTTTTCTTTTTGCCCTTCTATCTAAATTTGTGGGTTTTAGCTTATTTTCGGTTTTTAAATTTGAATTTATTTTACCTGTTTCTTGTCTAACTATCCTTCCAATAATGGGTTTATGTTTCTGGCTTGATGAGTTGCTATTCTTCCTATTACGAAATGGGTATTTGCTCAATTGTTGTTAAAAATAGTACGATTGTTAAAGCTCTAAGCTTTTAGGAATTATTGTGGTTGGTTTTTAACAATAAGAAATTTAATTTTGGGAATTGAATTTATGTGATTGTTTAAGAAAAGCTCTGGTTTAACTATTGATTGTTATGTGTAAAATAGTTATATATATGGAGGATTCTGAGGCCATTTTATGGCTGTTGGTTGTAATAAGGGCATTAATGTGCCTTGTTTGGGTTGTTCTTTTCTATTGGTTTAAAATATTTGAGGCAGAAGGTGGTTAGCTTGATTATGTTGTATGGGAAACCAAGTAGAAAGGATGTTATCGGGAGGTGAAATGCATGGGGTTTTATGTTATTTTGACTCTTTCATTTTTCCTAAATTATTTGTGTTCGACATTGGTGTCGGAAACATATTTTGGGCATAGATGTGGATATGATCCTCCAAATATATGAAACCTCCGAAAAAATTGAGCATGTTTGTATCAGACAAATACTAGTTGGTAGGTTCTATGCCGCATCTCTTATGTTCACAGATTATATCATGAAAGTATCATTCGTTGCTAACGGGAATGCATAATGTTTCAGCATATTGTTGCTAGACGTTCATGTGTTGTATTTTTCTCTTTCCATTGAAAAGTGCAGAAAGTAGGGAAAGAAGAAGGTGAAAGGGCTTCTATACTGCAATTTGTGATGGTGGATGTGTGGTGGTCCCTTCTTGGGGCTGCCATCCCGGCTGTAATTGCAGGGCAAGCTTTTAGAATGAAGAAAAAGCATGCCGAAGAAGAGAGAATGAAGAGTGCCAGGGGAAGGGAGAAGAGCTCGGATGATATCTTCGTTTGCGAGAGAGTCTGCACATCAAAGCGAATGTTGAAAAAAGTTGGGGCATTTTCAAAGGATCCAATTCCTGATACTTGTGTAACCGTTTGTGGTGTGTCTGAGCTTGATGCTTGCTCCGATGCTTGTGCTCGTACCGTTTGTGTTAACCAACATCAGGTACCCAACTGGAATGACATTTGCCTTCGAAGGTGTCAAAGTGAATGTCTTAGATTATCTGCTTCCCATTCTTCTTAGTGCAGTTCCCATTCTTCTTAGAACATTGGCTTTTAATTACAGTGACTGCCATATCAGTTCCAAAACTTGGGTCTCTCAATGGTGTGATCCTTTTAGCAGTCATTACGTGATTGTTGAATTTGTTTTTTTGCTTTGACAATTAGTGGTTAAAAAGGTCGTTTGAATTGTTCTTTGCATATGCTTCATATTATGATCTCCCACCTGTAAACTTAGTTATTAAGCCTGGTTATGTATGTTCAATTATTAAGCAAGTTCGTTTCTCCATTTATGGAGATCATTGTAATAAAAATAACACATGCAAATTTAGGCTTTTTGGCTGCCACTTCATGCTTAAAAGTACCATAGAAGCTAAAAATGACGAATTTTTACTAATATTGAACCGAAACTAACTGTTATATCCTTATAATATTCTCACTTGAAAATAGCCTCGTAGCAAACGTTCCTAAAATTGCACTTCATACCTATACGTAATTACATGTGCTTTATCGATGGAAATCTCTTTTGAATATCGAAGGTGGTGGTAGTTCTCTGGAGCCCGGTAGAGGCGATTGTCCTCGGGATGATCTGGATCGCAATACTAAGAAGGTACGTTTTAAAGAGGATAACGGGAATGGGGATATAGATATGATGGTTGAATCAAATCCGATTCCAACCATGTCCTGGAAAGATAAATTGTTGGGGATTGGATTAGGTGATAAGGGAAAGACAACGGTTGAATCTGGAGAGGGGTTGACGATGATCTCGAGCTTTTGGAATGAGATATTAATAGATATTTTGTAAATGGGATCCTTGCTATCGATTTCTCTGATCAGATCTAGCAAATTCTCTTTAAGGAAATGGAAACTACGGTAGTCCTGAAATTGCTGGGAAGGAGTATTGGATATGTGGCATTGAATAATCGGGTTAGTAGTCTTTGGAGACCTTCAAAGCTATTCCATCTCATGGATATAGAGAACAAATATTTCTTAGCCAAGTTTCAATGTACTGAAGATTTTGAGAAAGTTCTATCGCAAGAGCGTTGGTTTAATATACAGGCAGTACCCGACTGTTCAACCTTGGACCAAAGAATTTTAACCCCTCACAACCTTATTTGAGCATCGTAATGGCTTGGATCTGTTTTCCGGGACTCCCAGGGTTCTTGTACAAGAGGAGGGTCCTTGTACAAGAGGAGGGTCCTTGAAGAAATAGGTTGGACTATAGGGAAGGTTAGCAGATCTAGAGGCCGGTTGGCTCGAATGGTCATGTATGTGAACCTGGAAAAGCCTCTGGTGTCACAAGTTCTCGTTAACGATGTTCTCCAAAGAGTGGAATACGAATCCTTACCAACAATTCGTTACACTTGTGGGAAGTATGGTCACACCAAAGAGATTTGTCCCTTAGGAACGAATCTCAATGGTGGAGAAGGAGCGGACGGATTCTGCTTCGGATGGGACTGTGGGCGGAGGAGATGGCGCGAGTTATGGGCCATGAAGGGTGGTGGAGAAAAAATTTAGGTGAAATCCGTGGGATCCAAAAAATCACAGAACTGGTTTTTTGGGAAAGGGGGATTCGGGGTCTAGATTTGATGCGTTGTCTAGGCTACAAAACTCGGGGGTATAGAGATTTGAGGGATTTAAGGCAATATCGAAAGAAGTGGCAGGGATGAAGGGAAAATCTGAGGAAAAAATGGATGAAGGGGGAACTAGAATAGGTTTACAGGAAGATATTAATTTTGTGAAGGGTGCTGATTCGGTGAACGGTGAAAAAAATAAGGCGTAATGGGTTGCTCTTAAGCCCAACGGAAGAGGAGGAGATATCTTTTAATAATATGTGCCTTATGGTTCTAGAAATTCTCTTAAGTCCCTTGGAAAGAAACAAATGTTAGGGCCAAATATTATTACTAATGGGCCAGTTGACTCTTATATTGCAGGTCCAAAATTCTTTAAGAAAACAGGTGCTGTAGGTTCCTCACCCAACAAACCGTCTGTTGCAGGGGATGAGACGGAGACCAAATTAGTGGCGATTAAACTTTTAAATAATAAATAAGGTATTGGAAGATGTATCCCATATTATAGGAAATATGTAACTATTTTTTATTTATTTGAACGATAAATAAATAAATAAAATTAATTTTACATTTTATTATTATGTCTTTTTTATTTTTGTCTTTTATATTTTGTATGTATAGCGAAATTGTGACAAACAAATATTAGTTCATTGATTGTCTATGTTCAAACTAAAGATAAATGGCATTGTAAGAACGATTGCATTACGAGAAAGACAACTTACTTTAGTAGATAATCTAAATAAGTCTATAATCCCGTAAAAGAATCGAAGTGAGCATTTGATTCAAATACTGAGAAAGATTATTATGTTATCTAGAATTCCAATTAGGAAGATGGCTAATCTTGGCTATCGGAGTAGTTGACTCTACGGGAAGAGATATAGATGTATTCATTGGTAGAATGATACATTGAACTAAACCCAAGATGAATTAATTCTGAATCTGTTTGTGAATTAATTCACTTGTGACGTTCATAGTATGGTTTACCTAAATTATGAGTTAGTACTAGCCATGCGTATGCAACTCATGTGCTTTGATATAAGTAGAGGCTTATGCTTTAAAGATGATCGAGCCTATAGCTGGTATGTTGGGTATGTGAATTGTGTATGGCATGGCTTTACTAGCAATGGTGGAATTCATAGCTCAATTAAAGAGTTAATGATATCCTCTTATTGGTATTGTGTGAATTGATAAATATGGAACGTGGCCACAAGTTGCTTATTCTCGAACGAGTAATTTATCATAGTCATTTGTTGGCAGTGGTCATATTAATCATTAAGAAGACATAATGGTGACAATGAGATAAAATAAGATTGTATTGAGTGAATGGATTAAACTCAAAAGAATCAAGAATATCATATGAGGGTAACACACATATGACGAGACCATTGGACAAAACAGTTGGATGAATTATTTTCGTAAAGAGTATGTAATAAGGAGTTTTCAATCATGGTACTTCTTGTGAATTGACTCCATGATTAAGAAAAATTGTGAATTATCGGAACGATGCTTCTAGACATAATTGCAATTACTAGAGCCTAATTGTATATGTTCGATTGGTCCCTCCACTAGCTCAATCAGACTGCATTTGAATCAGAAGAAAATTCTACGACTATGGAAATAATTTAATTGAGTCAATTTATTCGATGTGGAATTAAATTAGGTGGTCGTGAGAATTGTTCAACTAAAAATTTTAATTAAAGAATTTTCTTGAAAAATTAATTTGGAAAATTAAGTGATTTTTGGAAAAATTAATTTTAATCAAGTAAAATTAAACTAATCAAATTAATTAAAATTAATATGATGTTTTTGAAAATTAATTTTCAAGTCAGACAATTGGCCCAATAGGTAATTGAACTTGAAATTTGGACCTAAAATTGTAAATTGAGCATGAGAGCCAAAAATTGAGACCAAGACCCAAAAACTGGTCGAAACAGGCCCGGTTTAACGGTCTAACTGATGGCTAGATTGGACCAGTCGAGTCGTCATTGACCCAGACTGAACCGGTAGCAGCCAAACCAACTCGGGTTGTAGTAAGGGTGTCGCACTTGCATCACTAGATACGACAGTGCCAACAGCTGCAACGGCGGCGTCCCAATGGTTGGCGACAGTTGGTGTTCGGTGGTTAAGCAATAAAAGAATTACATTCCTAATGGGATTCTACCAGAAAATTTGATTTTAAATTAACCATTCAAAAAATAATATTATTTTAATATTTTAATATTTAATTTAATTTAATTTAATACTTATCTTAATAGTTTTTTTATTAATTTAATATTGAAGTAATTATCTTAATATTAAATTTAATTTAATTTTTATCTTGTAGATAAACATTCTATTATTTTAATAAGATTTAATATTAAATTATCTAATATTATGATAAATATAGATTAATTTAATGTTAAAGTGATTAAGTTTAATCGTAGTTGAACTTTCTAAACTCTCCCTATATAAAAAGAATCTTGGGTCATTATTTTACACACACTTGAATTCAGGAGAAAGTTGTAGAGAGAAAGTTCTATAAAGAGATTATTTCAGAAAATTTCTAGAGATATTTTTTCTGATTTACAACTTGACCCAAAAGTTTAGAGAAATTGCGAAATTACCTCACTGGTAATTTTTGTGAAAAATTTTGTAATTCGAAACGAGCCCACACTTGACAAACGTGAGCTTGAGGACAATGGAGAAGACTACTCGGTTGAAGCGCTCATCCTAGACAAATCAAAAAGTTACAATTTTTATTAAGTGTTTATTACTTTAGATATCACAACTAATATCTTATTTTGGAAAAATTTTTAAAACTCTAGTTTTTCTCTAAATTTATTTTTCACTGCATTTTCCAAACTCGTTTTTTCCAACATAAGGAGCTTCCACTAGTATCACAAATTCAAGGGCCGGTATTTCTCAGTATGGTTCAAATTTTTTTAAAGCAATTTCAAACTCTTTTTATTCCTATTCTATGAATGTTTCTTGTATTAACCCAATATTTGAAGGGATAGAAGAAAGGGTGGTGAAGTTAAATGATGCGGTGTTGGACTCAAGAAAACATTCTGCAGTTATTTTTTAAGAGACTTCCAATCTAAATGGGGGAAGTCCAGGGGGCGATGGAGTTCTTTGTAACATCCTGAAATAGGGCCTAAACGGAATGGTGGTTGCAAAACCACGAATCCGAGATAGAAAAATTTATTCTGATTAATTTTTATGATTTACCAAGTTATTAGATGCATGTGTTAGAATATTGATAGAAAATTTCATGAATTGCATATTTAATTTGCCTATTACGGCTTAATTGCAAATGAGTTCTAGATAGGAAAGGATTAAATTGAAGAGCATAATTGAAGTAGAGGTCCTTAAATGGTAATTATACCAATAGGCTTTCATGGACAAAAATGGACATTCATAGGTAGAAATAACCAAAGTTTTAAAGAAGGACATTTTAGTCATTTGGTAATTAAAAAGATTAAAAAGGGAAAAAGATGGAAAAATGTTATCATCTTCTTCATTAGGCCGAATGTCAAGTGTTCTCCATAGCTAGGGTTTGCTTCAAGCTTCCAAGCTCCATAGTAAGTTATTCCAAGCCCCGTTTTTAATGTTCTTTACATTTGTGGAGTCCCGGTAACTTGATTTAGCTTATTCTAGCAATAATTTAACTTAGGGTTCATATTTGGAAAAATACCCATAGGTGAAATGTATTTATTTGGATGTTTTATGATAGAATATGAAGTTTTAAATTTTGTTAAACAACTTGTGCTACTTAGTTTTAAGTGAAAACGACTAAAACGACATAATCGATAAAAATACCTAGTGTTCATAAGTACATGTTAGAGTGAGAATTTGATGTTTCCATTAAGGAAAAATGATCAGCATGTCCTAAAACATAAGAATTAGGAAAAAAATTTAATTTTCAAGCTTTGGGGCAAAAGTGTAAATATGCAAAAGTTTAAGGGTAAGGACTGTTTTGATAAATGTGGGTATTAAATAAGCTAAATTTGCTATTATAGATCAAGAAGGACGAAATTCGGAAGTAGATAAAGGAAAGAAAAAGATAGAAGATTAAGTTGTCAAGTTGATCGTATTTTGCACCGAGGTAAGTTTACGGTAAATAAATGTAATATTTTAATATTTTATATTAATGTTGTTAATTTCCAACATATATACATTTATTTTTATGAGAATATTCCAAGTTGAATCAAAGATGAGATAACAGAGAAAAAGTATCAGAAAGCCCCGTTTGAACCTTAGGGATGTATGGGATACGGAATGTCATGACATTTTGGGTTGAGACAGTTGAGGAACATCCCATGTAAGTCCATATCATACATATGGCATTGGCAAGTTGAGACAGTTGAGGAACATCCCATGTAAGTCCATATCAGATATATGGCTTTGGCAGGACAGGGAACATCCCATGTAAGACCATGCCTAGAGCATGACATTGGCAGGCTATTATCAGGTAGGAAAACCCAGGTACCCTTAGTATTCCAAACGGTTCATTAGGCTAATATACAGGCTATGTTACAAGAAAGTTCAGGTAAAGGAATGATAAACACGAAATTTAAAGAGTAAGTGGAGAAGTAAAATAAAGATTTTGTCAGTTGATGGTATAATATGAGTATATTTATACTTGGTGAATGTTGTCATTTATTTACTTGTAAACTTACTAAGCATTGTAGCTTACTCTTTTTCCTTTCTCTCTTTTATAGTGTAGTCAAGTCAATTCGGGGATCGTAAGGACGTCAGAGTTCGTCTCACACTATTAAAGGCTATCTCGGTATTTTGTAATTTGAAATGTTTTGAGTTATGGCATGTATAAGGACTTGGTCATTTTGTGTGTATGTCCTTATGATACGATTAAAGAATGACATGTGAATACTTGATAGTGATTAGCTATTGAATGGCTAATTAAGAACATGATTTGATGTTATGTATGCCTAAATGATAGTTTATGCAAAGAAATGATGAAAGAGTAAAAGTTGGCCATGAAATAGTTTTGGAACAGCAGCAATGACGTGAATTTGAAAAATCACTAAAATTGTAGAAATGGAATTAAATGGTTAATGAGATATAGAATTAAAGCTTATTGAGTCTATTTTCATAGGAAAGAAACATAGTAAGAAAAGGAAGTCTATATTTTTAGATATTTAAATTCTTGTGAGACTGATTCAGAGGGATTTCGTGATCCCCTGTTTTGATTTTAGAAATTCACTAAAAATTGTAAAAAAATAATTATGAGTCATAATTTATATGTCTAGATTCCTAGGTGAGTTTATTTTCATTAGAAACAAGTAGAAACACTAAATGAAAACTGTACTATGAGATAATTGATTTTTAGTGAAGAGAGGTCAGGTCTGCTGGGCTGCGAAACAGGAGAACACTTAACTAATAAATTATACTAATTGGCCACATCAAAAATTCTGGAAATATTGTTGTAAGAAGATATATGAGCCTAGTTTCAAGAAAAATTTACATATTTAAATTTTAAGTTCCATAACTTGAGTTATAATTAATTTAGTGATTGTTATGCAGGTAGACAGTTTTATTATGAACAGTAAAATAAATTGTTTTAATTTGTGTAAGTAATTGGAAAATTTTTAAATGTTTTCGGTTTGGTCTCGAACCGTTCCAATTGCATGTTTAGGGCATTGAGGGCCCATTTTAGAGATATATTGGATGAATGTGAATGAATTAATTTTAAAAGCAAATTTTTATGCCCCAAACTAGTAAGGTAAGTCTGGTAACGCCTCGTGCTCAACTCTGGTGACGGTTTCGGGTAAGGGGTGTTACATTCTTATCGGGGGATGCGATAAGAATTTCATTTCGAGAAGACATATCCAGGGAGTCAAAGGTACTAAAAAATGCAATGGAAGGAGGCTAAATCGGACAATTTGAGAACGTGAGGAGCGGTTTAAATTAGCTGGTATTTCCAAGGCTCCTTTATCTGAATCGGTGAATTCGATGGTTGAGCTAAGTAATGCTCAATTGAACTCGGAAGTGGCAAAGGTGGTTGTTAGCCCAAGTGGAAAGCCTTTGGATAAGCTCATGAATTCTAAACAGTGAAGGTTGGTTTTTACTTTCATTCTTTGTTCATGAATTTATCAATTTTTCTAGGAATTGTCAAGGTTGAGCGAATATTAAATTTTCGCCGATTTTTTGTGAGTACAACAAGGAATATAAACCAAAGATTGTTAGTTTGCTTGAGGGTGGTGATAAGGCAGATAAAGTTATTGCTAAGTTAGGTTTCCATTATTCTCACTAGGTGGAGGCGATCAGATTTTTTGGTGGTATTTGGGTTGGTCGAAAAGATTCGGTTCAAGTTGAGCTATTGTGTAACCATCCTCAATTTATCTCTTTACAAGTATTTGAAGGTATAAATTCCCTACCTATTTTCATTGCTTTTATTTATGGAAATCCCGATAGATAGAAAAGGAAAAATCTCTGGAAGAATTTAAAAAATGTTATCCCAACTAGTTCTATTTTATGGCTTGTGATTGAAGATTTTAATGTTATCCTTTCACCTAATGAAAAGAGAGGTGAATGCCTAGAAGGGAGGAGATGTTCGCTTTTTGGTAATTTTCTTGAAGAGGTTGGTTTGCAAGATCTAGGGTTCAGGGGTCCCTCTTTTATTTGGCATAGGGGCATTTTTGAGTGGTTGAATAAAGCTAGAAATTCTGCTTGGGTTAATGTTTTCCCAAATTGTTCGGCCACTCATATTCCTATATTGAAGTTAAATCATAGACCTTTATTGCTTTCTCTCTCTCTCTCTCTTAGGTCAAAGGTCAACATGTCTAGGGGGCGCCCGTTTGGGTTCTTGGCTAGTTGGGTGGAACTTCCTAGTTTCTCAAACTTTGTTAGAGATAATTGGAATATTAATGGTAAGATGGCTGAGTCTCTTTCAAGGTTCGCTACGTCTATTAAAGAATGGAATAAGTTGGTGTATGGGCATTTGGTTGTTCGTAAAAGACAGTTGGTACAAAACTCTTCAAGATGTAGAAAGCTCTAGAAAGTTCGAATTCTGATTATCTAATTTAGTTGGAATTTCAGGTTCGAGAGGAGATTGAAAATGTTCTTCATCATGAAGAATTACTATGGAAGAAAAAAGCTAACTGTGGTTGGTTGCATTTAGGTGATCTAATACTAAGTTCTTTCATTCCTGCACATTGTTAAAAAGGAATAATAATTGGATCAAGTGTTTAAATGTAACACCTCTTACCCGTATCCAACACCAAAATAGGGTATGAGGCATTACCTTTCTAAAACACATACAATTAATCAATCTCAAATCTTCGAAAAAAACATTTTCAAACATCAATCTAAGAACTTTCTTATGGCCCTACAAGGCCTAAATCATGGATCAGAGATGATCCGAAACTATTTCATGCATGTGGGAAAATTTCTTCAAAAACTAACATAAATAGGGCACACGCCCGTGTAGTCTCTAAACATGTCCGTGTTGATGGCCCGTGTACCCCACACAGCTAAGCACGTTAGGGACAGGCCCGTACCCCTCGCTCGTGCGGAATTAATTTCCAAGATTCAACCTACAGGGGTTTTCACATGACTGAGCACACGCTTATACGCCTACCCCACACGGCCATGACACGCTCATGTCGCAGTCCGTGTGTAACAACCTTGACATTCTATTTCTAAAGTCAACAGACACACGGCTGCGGCACATGCCCGTGGGCTCAGCCCATGTCTGTCACACGGCTAAGACACGCCCGTGTCTCAACCCGTGTGAGAGAACCTGGGTATTCTGTTTCTGACGTTAGCGACCACACGGCCATACACACTCCTGTGGGCTAGCCGTGTGTCGCATATGGCCTAGGCACATGCCGGTGTACCTACCCGCGTGGGCACAGATGGGCTATTTACCAAGCCTTTTTGCCACCCTGAAACAAAACCAATACAAGTCCAAATATACTAAGTCTACTATGCATAGCCAATAGCCATAAATTGGCATCCAATACATTGATGAGTTTCATCAACCTTTGCATGAACTCATGCTCATTTCATTAATAATAACTAAAACCATTTTAGCCAATTCCAATGGCCATTTACAAAATGAACTTAATGTCATAAATGGCCAACACAATTAGCTCACTAATGTACCTTACAACAAAATAACCATTTAACCTATACATGCTATTACTCAAAACACAAAATACGACCATACCGAGTATTTTGGTTGATAGTGTGTACGCTGCTTCAGATGCTCTTGGATCCTCGAATTAATTAGGCGGCTCTAAAAGAAAATAGAAAGGAGAGGAGTAAGCGTAAAGCTGAGTAAGTCGTAAGTAAATAAATAACAACAATTTACCACAACAGGTTGACTCTCATTTCATTTCAAATGATGCATACATCAAGAATAACTACAACATAACTTACTCAATTCCTTCCTTTATTAATCACATAACATGCTAGTGAGCTCACATTTCATGCATTACACTAAGTACCTGCATCACTTACAGAGATTATCACAACTTCTCACAATTAAACATTTAATTTGAATTTTCCCGTTAAATTACTCAAAATAAGAAAGGATATTCATTAAGCCCTCAACGTAAGGTATTGACCTGATGCCATGTCCCAGACATGGTCTTACACTAGCTCTCACCTATCGATGTCGATGCCATGTCCCCAATAGGTCTTACATTGACACACAACAAGCTGTCGCCATGTCTCGGATAGGTCTTACACTAGCTTGCATATCTCGAGGCTGATGCATGTCCCAGACATGTCTTACACTAGCTCTCGTCTCAAAGCCAATGCACGTCCCAGACGTGTCATACTCTAGCTCAAAAATCTTGAGGCCGATGCATGTCCTAGCCATGTCTTACACTGGCTCTCATAGTGTGGCTGATGCATGTCCCGGACATGTCTTACACTAGCTCACACAATACCCAAGTCTCGATGTGAATATCCAATCTATTTTAATTATTCAATCGGGCTTAATTACGCATGTTCTCAATACTTTATAAATACAAATCATCATTTCCACATTTCAAGCTAGATTATCTAGTGCATTCATAGCTCACTCCATAGCTCAAGAATTTACAACAAATGAGTGATTTCAAGCATGAAAATTATAAATATTGTATTATTTACCTACAACTTACCTCGGTATACAAAAACGAAAATGGCTAATCGGTTTAGTCAATTTCTTGGCTTTTCTCCAATCTAGGATCAGATTTGGCAATTCTTGATCTACGACAATAATGAATTTGCCAATTTAGCCACTAATTTAATACAAACAAACTAAAATTCATAAATTGGTAAAATGACCATTTTGTCCTTAGATTATGGCAAATTGACCATTTTACCCCTAGGCCCGGAAATCAATTTTTATCGAATTTCCTTAACTCTCATGCCTAGACAACTCTTTTTATTCCCATTACTACCCCAATTTCCCATTATTTCCAACACTTGCCTCTTTATTTTGCAACTTCTACAACTAAGTTTCATTCTATGTATTCTCATACAAACTCTTTCACAAGTTGTTTATTTAACAACAATAGCTCATTTTCTTCCCAAAAATTTTAGCAAATATCATTTATACACTCATGAAAAATTTTTAAACTTCAAACCAAAATGCTCAATACACCCCTCAATAGAAAGCTTATGCTATAAGGGTCTCAAAAGTACAAAAATTTTTGAAAAAGCACCCTAAAATCACTTACCTTTGGAAGCTAAAGATGGCTAAAAATTTTGAAGCTTTAAACTTCTAATTTTTTGAGTATTTCGCTAGACGAAGAAGACCTAAATGAGACAAGATTGGAAACTAAAATATTAGGTTACTATTTTACTCAAATATCTCACCTAATACATAAAGAAAATTTGACTTTTTTATTTTTTTCATCTACTTGGCCTGCCATGCTATCACTAAAGGGCTTAATTGCCTTTTAAAACCTCCACACTTCATTTCTCTAACTATTTAACCCAATTTGCTAGCAATTTACAACTTTTACCCTTTATGCGATTTAGTCTTTTTTCGCGATTAAGCCTTCAATCGCGTAAATTAAATCGCCAAAATTTTCATGAATACTTCTAAAACCACTAAAAACACATAATTTATTGCCAGAATAATTTTCTTAAACCTCAAGAAGTGATTTCGAAATCACTATTTTGACTAGGCCCGATTTTGGGCCGTTACATTAAATAACGAGAACGGGGACTAGGTATATGATAAGGATGAACTTTAGGTCAAGGCTGTTAAGTTTTTCTAGAGATTGTACGGGGAGTGTCTAAGCCAGATGCCAAAATTACCAGTTAATTCCTTTTTGAGGTTGGATCAAAGTGATATTATTTTTTGGGAAAATAGGTTTCAAAGGAAGAAATTAATGCAACTTTGTTTGATATGGCCCCTTTAAAATCCCCAGAGAGTGACGGTTTTCATGCTCTCTTCTTTCAAAACCAGTAGGACTTGGTTGGTGATGCTACTTGTGATTGGATTCAGAAGATCTTTTGATACGAACTCGTTTCAGTGATGATTCGAGCCATCTTTGTTGCCCACTTATGAATTTGAGTAAGAGTTGATTCGGTTCGAATTGAACTAGGTTTAAGCAAAGATAAGCTGATGAGAAGTAAGAATTAGGTTTCAAACAAAGTTGCGAAATGGTTAAACGAACGATAGGAATTTCGCTAAGGCCTAAGGATGAACCAATAATAATGTGATTGTTGACCCGAAACTCAAAATAGGACTTAGGGAAATTCTGAAAGTTTTCAAAAGAGCATTTAATAAAACTATTTTGTGTTTTATTAACTAAACAATTGAATTAAATAGAAAAAAGAGTCATAACAAATTGGGAATATAATTCCCTTATTCTAATAAACTACTAAAAGATAAAATAAAATATTCTAGAATATCTCAAATAATTTATTCTAAAATTTATCTACCCAAATAAGATTTATCTACCTAAATAACTTTAAAAGAAATTCTAAAATATATGGGTTTTACATATTTCAACACCCTTCCTCAAGTTGGTGTATATATATTAATCATGCCCAACTTGCTTATAAGAAAATCAAAGCTTGTCTTAGAGAGCCCTTTGGTGAGTATGTCAGTAATCTGTTGTTTTGAAGGAACAAATGACATGCAAACTTGGCCTTCTTCAATCTTTTCCTTGATAAAGTGTCTATCAATCTCAACATGTTTAGTTCTGTCATGCTGGACTGAGTTGTGAGCAATACTAATGGCAGCTTTGCTATCACAGTACAACTTCATTGGTGAAGTTATTAGTTTCCTCATCTCTTCCATAATTCTTTTTAACCACATCATTTCATAAATTCCTTGAGCCATTGATCTAAACTCAGCCTCTGCACTACTTCTTACTACAATATTTTATTTTTTTGCTTCGCCAAGTCACAAGGTTTCCCCAAACAAATGTACAGTATCCTGATGTAGATCTTCTACCTGTTATTGAGCCTGGCCAGTCTACATCTGTATAAGCTTCAATTTATCTTTGTTCAGATTTCTTGAAGAATAATCCCTTTCGAGGTGAACTCTTCAAGTATCTCAAAATCTGAAACAATACTTCTCCATGTTCCTCTATTGAGGAGTGCATAAATTGACTCACTAAGCTCACTGCAAAAGCTATGTCTGGCCTTGTATGTGATAAGTAAATTAACTTACTGACTAAACTTTGGTACTACCCTTTATCAACTAATCGACCTTCTTTATTTCTGAATTTTACATTTGGATCAATTGGTGTGTCAGTTGGGTGGCAACCACTCATCCCAGCCTTTTTTAAAAGATCAATCACATATTTTTTCTGAGAGACCACAAGACTTTTCTTTGATCGAACAACTTCCATTCCAAGAAAGCATTTCAAAGGACCTAAGTTTTTGATCTCAAACTCCGATGCTAGATACTCTTTGAGACGCCTTATTTCATCCACATCATCTCCTGTAAGAATGATATCATCGACATAAACTATAATAACTGCTATTCTACTTCTTTGTGAGTGTTCATAAAACATTATGTGATCAGCCTGCCCTTTTGAGTAACCTTGCTTTTTAACAACTTGAGTAAACCGTTCAAACCAAGCTCGAGGAGACTGTTTTAGACCATACAAAGATTTCCTGAGCTTACATACTCGAGTTCCAAATTTTTCTTCAAAACCTGAAGGAGGATCCATGTGAACTTCTTCTTCAAGTTCCCTATTTCGGAAAGCATTCTTCACATCTAGCTACTGTAAGGACTAATCAAGATTAACAACAATTGATAAAAGAACTCTAACAGAGTTTAATTTGGCTACTGGAGCAAATGTTTCAAGATAATCTATCCCGTATGTTTGAGTGTACCCTTTAGCCATCAGTTAGGCTTTGCATCTATTTAAAGATCCATTCGATTTGAATTTGGTTGTGAACACCCATTTATAGCCCACAGTTTTTTTCCCTACAAGTAGTTCCACTATTTCCCATGAACCTATTTTTTCAAGAGCACGGATCTCCTCTAAAATAGCCTTCTTCCACTCAGGAACTTGTAGAGCATCTTTTACATTTTTGGGTATTTTCACAGTATTGAGACACGAAACCAAGGTTGAGAATGTCGAAGATAAGGCTTTATAGGACACAAAGTTAGACATGGGATATTTGACAACATTTCTAACACCTTTTCTTTTAGCAATTGGAATATCTAAATCAGAAAATTCATTAGTTGGATTATGAGCTTTACTTGGACTTTTAATAAGATCTTGTGGGTCGGATTCTTGGTGATGAACCTGGTGGATTTCACTTTCTTGATTTCGATTTCTTCTTGAGTAAACAATTAAATCCTTTGTCCGTTCTTTATTCTCATTATCAAACTCTACACCTTCATACTCCTTTTCATTAACAACATTAACATCATTAATTTTTGTGTTAATCTTAAATTCACCTTCCCCATTATTAAAATCCCTATGTTGTATATTCCTAGTGTTTTCTTGATCAATTATAGAATCTATCTTACTATAATTCCCTCCCTAAAGATTATAATCAAAGTAAGATTGCATTTCAACAAATGTGACATCCATGGTATCAATAATCTTCCTATCAATTGGATTGTAACATTTGTAACCCTTTTTATTAGAAGCATAGCCAACAAAGACGCATTTTTTTGCTTTAGGATCTAGTTTATCTTGGTTGTGAAAATAAACAAAAACATTACACCCAAAAATTTAGAGGGATAAATTTGTGATCAATTTAGAGTTAGGAAAGTTAATCTTTAACGAGACTGAAAGGAGTTCCATAGTTTAGATTTTTACTAGGCATTCTATTAATAAGGTATGTAGCTGTTAACAAGGCTTCACCCTAAAGATAATAAGGTACCTGACTAGTGAACATCGAGGCTCTAGTTACTTCCAAAAGATGTCAATTTTTTCTTTCTGCAACCTCATTTTATTGTGGTGTATTTTTACAAGAGCTTTGGAGGACTATACCATGTTTGGTTAAGAAAACACCTAATTGGTCATTAAAACATTCCCTACCATTGTCACTCTGAAGTACTTCTATTCTCATACCAAATTGTGTTTTCACCATAGCATAAAAAGACTGAAACACATTTTTAACTTCAGACTTATCTTTTAATAAAAACACCCAACAAATGTGAGTATGATCATCAATAAATGTGACAAACCAACGTTTTCCTGAAAAAGTTGAGACTCTTGAAGGTCACTAAACATCACTATGAATTAACGAAAAAGGTTTGGAAGCTTTATATTTTTGAGGTGGGAAGAATAACCAATGATGTTTAGCCAATTCACAAAATTCACAGTGATATGAAGAAGGGCTTTTATTTTTAAATAGATCAGGTAACAAATATCTTAAATAGTAAAAATTAGGATGTCCAAGCCTATAATGCCAAATCATAACCTTATCAAAACTAGAAGTAGAATTTAAACATAAAGTAGTTGTTGGTTGGCTTAGATGGTCATCGTCAAGAAAGTAAATTCCACTAGATTCTTTAGCATTGCCAATCATCCTCCCCAAGACTATGTCTTGAAATTTACACATATAGGAGTCGAATATAACATGACAATTTGAGGACTGGGATAATTTACTAACTGATATAAGATTACAAGCTAGATTTGGCACATGTAAAACATCATGTAAAACCAAGAAAGGCAAAATTTTAACAGTGCCTTTCCCGGCTATTGCTGAGAACGACCCATCTTCTACTTTGATTTTTTTTTATTTCCTGTACAATGTGTGTAAGTTGAAAAAAGAAAATGACTACTAGTCATGTGATCACTAGCTCTAGAATCAACGATCCACGTGTTTGTTTTACAAGGCTTGGCACTGAAAAAAAATAGAAAAATCAGTACCTAATTAGGCAAATGAGGAAGAATGATTATTGGATGAGTTAGGAAGATCAGAATTCATCTAAAATTGTGGTGATTGAAAAAACTTGTGTAGATACTCTAGTTGTTCCTTAGTGAATAGAGACCCTTCTAGAGAACTTTGGCCCTCATAATTTTCATTAGCTGTTTCAAAGGTAAAACTTTCTTCCTCTACTTGATTGCTGGACCTGTTATCTCCAAGGAAGGTTGTTTTAATCACGATGCTACTAGAGATAACCTAGCTCTAATACAATAAAAGTTTTCAAGAGAGCATTTAATAAAACTATTTTGTCTTTTATTAACTAAACAACTGAATTAAATAGAGAAAAAAGTCTTAACCTAATTGGGAATATAATTCCCTTATTCTAATAAACTACTAAAAGATAAGGAAAATAAATCCCTTATTCTAATAAACTACTAAAAGATAAAATAAAATATTCTAGACTATATCAAATATTTTATTCTAAAATTTATCTACCTAAATAAGATTTATGTACCTAAATAACTTTAAAATAAATCTCAAAATATATGGGTTTTACATATTTCAACAAATTCGATTTAGGAAAAACAGCACAAAACCTTGAACCGCTATCAAATGAGATAGGAACCAAAGGTAAAAGAACACCACATCAAAGGGTGATAACTTCGATTTAGCAAAGAACAGATTGACACCACAAGATTACTTGATAAGTTAATTCAGTCCCGAAAGAACAAGGAGAATTGAAAATCTCACAAGTTTCAAATTTAGCATAAATTCAGCAAAAGGTCCCGTACAATGAGCTGATTACAAGTATTTATATTGCTAGATAAAGGCCTAGCCGAATAGTCACAATGATCAACTTAAATGAGCTAATAATGAGCTGAAATAAAACTTAATCACTAAGTACAAACTCTTGAAATTCTAGGCCTAAGTAACAGCAACTATCAATAAGATTTAATGTTTTAATTCAGCTGATTTAATAAGCTTGAATGCTTAGGTTTCATTCTTGAGCAGCCAAAGAGTTTAGGATAAGCTTTATATTCTCCCTTGGACAATCGAATAGACACTAGCAACATTCATGATATTTTTGGGCACATAAACAGACCATGGAGTGTTCTTAAAGAGGCAATCGGTTATGGAATTTGTAATTACTCCTTTGTCCATTGCTATTCTTGAATAGCTCCTTGGAGAAGATGGAGAGGCTACCAAATTTAATAATGCATATTGCTCTCCTTTTATTGTTGTAACAACCCCTTGTTTGTAACCAACTCCAGCTGAAAAGTCACATTTATCACTTTGTAACAGCCCTTGTACATAACTGATTCCAACTAAATAGTCACCTACAAGCATTTATTAACAAACACATTAGAACACATTTAAACACACTAAACTTAATAAGCTTAATTAATAAACTGTAAATAAACACATTTAACACTTAATTTAATAAACTGTAAATAAACATATTTAACAATAAGTTATTCTAGCAATTAAATAAAATAAGATACACATTTATTTCAGCAATTAATTAACTGAAATGAGTTTAGTAAAAATAGAGTCCAGCAACTCAATTATTAACTAAGATGAGTTTAATTAAATGAAGTTCAGCTTGCAATAAATTTCAAGGGACGCTTATTGAGCTAAATGAGCTTATAATTAAGCTTCATTTTGCACTTAGGCCCGTAACATGATACGACCGAGTTCGCATCATACCCTCCATCTTGAAGACAGTTTGTCCTCAAATCGGACCACTTGCTCAAAAAAAATTTTCATCGTCACAAACCTGAAACATACACAAGACTCGAAAAGGAAACAGATTAGTTGCTTGCCCTCCCTCTTTAGGAGGAATCCATTTCCAAATGTCACCTTCACGAAAATGAAAGAGGTTAGTGACACCATGGATGATGAACTCAAAAGAACTTCTGAAAACGTTATGCACAAATTGAACAAATGTTCCTACGCCTGGATCAAAAATGGAAATTGGTCTTACCTTTTCAAGATGAATCAAGAATTTTATAACCAGCAACATAGAATGAACAAGGAACGATTGTAAGTTATTGTCAGAATCTTTAAATTTCGTTTCCTTAGTCAAAGGCCAAGCAACAAATAAACATAAATTGTTTGCAAAAATTTAGGATGCTTGAGTTCCCCACATATCGAACCAAAATAACAAATTCCAGGTTTGAACACACGAGCTTGGTCACTCGATTCAACATGCATCAAAAGTTTCTTGATTTCCAATGTCCCACTCATGTTAATCAAAGAAGATGTGATTAAGCAATTATTCAAACAACCATAAAACTCAAGTCTCACTCGATCAAACTTACAAAAGCATGCAAAATTTACACAACAAACCAGAAACGTTACACCACTATCATAATCAAATGAACTAGGTATTTTACACGTCAACGTTTTATCACACAAGCGAATCAAAGGGAATTTAGAGATGCATATATTCAAGCATTCATACATCACAAGTCTCATTCGGACAACCTTGTACTCGCATGTGGGTTTCGCACAATAGGTCAAAGACTGCACATTATCACCACAATCAAAAAAATTAGAATGTTTATATGAACATTCACTATCATGCATAACCAAGTTTTGCAACGGCCAATCGAATGTTACTTCACCAACATGCTCGTTGACACTACAATTTTCATTAGTGATGCTCTCTTGCCATCATTTAAAACAAACACATCATCATTAATCAAAGAATGGCAATTGGCCATATCATCAATATAATCACAAACATTCAAATAGGTTGGTGGAGACTGAAACACTTTGTAACATCCCAAAATAGGGCCTAAACGGAATGGTGGTTGTGAAACCACAAATCCGAGATAGAAAATTTTATTCTAATTAATTTTTATAATTTACTGAGTGATTAGATGCATGTGTTAGAGTATCGATAGAAAATTTTATGAATTATATGTTTAATTTGCCTATTAGGGCTTGTTTGAAAAAGTTGATAAATATGAGTTCTAGATAGGAAACGATTAAATTGAAGAGCATAATTGAAGCAGAGGTCCTTAGATGGTAATTAGACCATTAGGTTTTGATGGACAAAAATAGACATACATAGATAAAATAACTAAAGTTTTAATGAAGGGCATTTTAGTCATTTGGTAATTAAAAGATTAAAAAGGGAAAAAGATGGCAAAATGTTGTCCATCTTCTTCATTAGGCCAAAACTTCAAGGGGACACCATATTTAGGGTTTCTTCAACTTCTCAAGCTCATAGTAAGTGCATCCAAGCCTCGTTTTTAATGTTCTTTACGTTTTTAGAGTCCTGGTAACTTGATTTAGCTTATTC
Organism: Gossypium stocksii; assembly: GCA_020496765.1. Classification (NCBI taxonomy): domain Eukaryota; kingdom Viridiplantae; phylum Streptophyta; class Magnoliopsida; order Malvales; family Malvaceae; genus Gossypium; species Gossypium stocksii. The sequence goes on from CM035626.1 coordinate 64,745,963, forward strand.
TAACAATTATTTAACCTAGGGTTTATATTTGGAAAAATACCCATAGGTGAAATGTATCTATTTTGATGTTTTATGATAGAATATGAAGTTTTAAATTATTTTAACAACTTGTGCTAAGGGATTTTAACCGAAAACAAGTAAAAGACATAATCGGTAAAAATACCTAATGTTTATAAGTACATGTTAGAGTGAGAATTTGATGGCCACAAAATGAAAATAATGATCAGTATGTCCTAAAACATAAGAATTAGGAATAAAGTTTAATTTCTGACCTTTGAGGCAAAAGTGTAAATATGCAAAAGTTTAGGGGCAAAATCGTAATTTTTCCAAAGTTAGAGTCAAGGACTATTTTGATAAATGTGAGTATTAAATAAGCTAAATTTTGCTATTATAGATCAAGAAGAACGAAATTTGGGGTAGACTGGGGAAAAAATTGAGGACTAGATTAAAATATTTGATCGTATTTTGTATCGAGGTAAGTTTGTGGTAAATAAATACAATGTTTTATTATTTATAATTAATGATGTTATTTTTCGGCATCTATATGTTTATTTTGTAAATTTACTCCTTGATGATTCAAGTAAGAATTGACGGAGAAATGATACTTAAAAGTCCCGATTGAACCTTAAGAATGTATAGGATACAAATGTCATGACATTAGGGTTTAATGATACCAAGTAAGACCATGCCAAGGCATGGCATTGGTAAGTTTTACAAGGCAAGGAAACCATGTAAGACCATGTCAAGACATGGCATTGATAAGCTACTATAAGGCAAAGATCCCATGTAAGACCATGCCAAGGCATGGCAATGGTGAGTTCATAAGGCAAGGATACCACGTAAGACCATATCAAGACATGGCAATGGTAAGTTTAAAAAGGAAAGGTACCCATGTGTCCTTAGCATTCCAAGTGGTTCAACGAGAAATTTAAAGAGTATACTCAAGGAAACATAAGATAAGTCCAAATTCGAAAGGTTCAGGTAAGAGAATTCAAGAATTATGCATATTGAGCTTGAAGGTTAAAGTTATCTTGATAATTCATTTAGAATGTTGTTATTTATTTACATGCAAACTTACTAAGCTTTATGCTTACTCCCTTTCTTTTCTATCTTTTTATAGTATCACCAAGCCAACTCAGGGATCGTGAGGACGTCGGAGATCGTTTCACACTATCAAAGGGCTATCTTGGTATTTTGTGATTCGAAACATTTCAAGTTATGGCATGTATAGGGACTTGCCTATTTTGTGTGTATGTCCTTATGATATGACTAAAGATTGGCATGTGAATACTTGATAATGATTATCTATTGAAATGGCTAATTAAGAACATGTTTTGGTGTTATGTATACCTAAATGATAGTTTATACAAAGAAATTATGAGAGAGTAAAAGTTGGCCATGGAATAGTTTTGGGACAGTAGCGGTGACGTGATTTTGAAAAATCACTAAAAATCGTAGGAATAGAATTAAATGGTGAATGAGATATAGAATTAAATCTTATTGAGTCTATTTTCATAGGAAAGAAACAGAGCAAGCAAAAGGAGTCTGTATTCTGAGATATTTAAACTCCTTCGAGACTGGTTTAGGGTGACTTCGTGATCCCCTGTTCCAATTTTTGAATTTCACTAAAAATTTTCCAAAATTGATTATGAGTCATAATTTATATGTCTAGATTCATAAGTGAGTCTATTTTCAAGAGAAATAAACAAAAATGTTATCTAAATTATGTATAATGAGATAATTGATTTTTATTGAAGAGAGGTCAGTTTCGCTGGACTGTGAAATAAGGGAAATTTTAATGAAAAAACTGTACTAATTGGACGAACCAAAAATTCTGGAAAAATTATGGTAAGAAGATATATGAGTTTAGTTTTAGGCAAAATTTATAGATTTAAATTTTGAGTTTTGTAACTCGAGTTATAATTAATTTAGTGACTATTACACAAGTGGATAGTTTTATTATGAATAGTGAAATAAATTGTTTTGATTTGTGTAAGTAATCGAAAAATTTTTAATGTTCTCGGTTTGGTCCTGAATCGTTTCAATTGCATGTTTTAGGGCCTCGAGGGCCCTTTTTAGGGATATATTGGATGAATGTGAGCGAATTAATTTTTAAAGTAAATTTTTATACCCCGAACTAGTAAGATAAGTTTGGTAACGCCTCGTGCTCGACTCCGGCGATGGTGTTGGGTAAGGGGTGTTACATTTATTGGTATCAGAGCGAGGATTTAGTCGGTTCTCAGAATATTCAGTATGAGTAAGAGTCTAGCTATTCATGCCATACTTATATTTTGATAGTGTGACGACTCTTGACGATTTTAAAATGTTTTTCTTTTATAGTTATGGATCCCGAACGAGCTAGTGTAAATGATGTAGAGAGTAATGCACCCACTCCCGTAGAAGGGACAGTGCCACCAGATAATAGTGAAAGGCCCGTTACAGTTAGTTAGGAAAGAGGGGCTCGAGAAGCCTTCTTCCAAGCTATGAATAAATGGTTTGCCAAGTTCGTTCGTACGAATCCAACCGTTAGACCTCCACCCCCTCATGATCCTTAGACTTCCCATGTAGCTTCCCCAGTCAGAGATATAGTCAGAAGAGAGAAGCCACTAGTTGATAAAATTAGAAAACAAGGGGCCGAGTTTCGGGCTACTAAAGACCACGATGCAGAGAAAGGTAAATTTTGGCTCGAGAATACTATCAGAGTTTTTGACGAGTTATCCTGCACATCTGAAGAGTGCATGAAGTGTGTTGTATCACTTTTATGAGATTCAGCCTACCATTGGTGGAAGACACTTGTGTCAATAGTACCGAAAGAGAGGGTTACCTGGGATTTCTTTCAGGAGGAGTTCTGTAAGAAATACATTAGTCAAAGGTTCATTGCTAGAAAAGAAAAGAATTCCATGAACTAAAGTAGGGTAAGATGACAGTGACTGAATATGAACGCGAATTTGTCAGACTCAGCAATTATTCTCGAGAGTGTGTGTCAACTGAAGCTATTATGTGCAAGAGATTTGAAGATGGGCTCAATGATGATATTTGACTATCAGTCGGTGTTCTAGAAATAAAAGAGTTTGTCGTTTTAGTTGAAAGAGCTTGTAAGGCAGATGAGTTGTTGAAAGGAAAGGGTAAAGCTAAAATTGAGATGTAAGACATGAAGAAAAGATAGATGAGCAAATCATTGCAGTCTACATCCAAGAGGTATAGAGAGTTCTCTACGAGATCTAATTTTTCAGCAGGGTATTCTACCCGAAACAGAGGAAGAAGATTTATGGGTCAGAAAGCTTAAACCACTTAAATTGCAAGTGTTGGCAGTATTCAGCCTGATAAACCCGAGTGTCCTCAATGTGGTCGACGTCATCCAGGTCAATGTCGAGCAACTGAGACTGGTTGTTTTCGATGTGGTGCACCGAACCATTTCATTCGGGAGTGACTTGAGATGGTTAAAAGAGAAGTAATACCGAGGGTAAATCAAGCAATGCCCCCGTTAGAGGCAGACCTCGGAGAAATTCAGGAATAGGGGCAGGTAGAGGTGCATCTAGAGATTCAATAGCGAGACCAGATGTTAGAACACCTGCAAGGACCTATGCTATCCGTGCTCGTGAAGAGGCATCCTCCCCTGACGTAATTACAGGTACACTTCCTCTTCATGATGTTAATGTTATTGCTTCGATTAATCCGGGTTTGACCCATTCCTATGTTTGCATGAAATTGATGCCTAGTATGAACATGTCCATAGAGTTTACGGGATTTTGATTAAAGTATCAAATCCATTAGGTCAGTATGTATTAGTGGACAATGTATGTAAAAATTGCCCTTTGATGATTAAAGGTTACTGTTTTCTAGTCGATCTCATGCTATTGCCATTTGATGAGTTTGATGTGATTCTTGTTATGGATTGGTTGACTGTGCATGACGTCGGGAGACTATATGGCTCAATACAGCAGAAGATAATATACAAAGAGAGTTTTTTATTATTAGTAAAGGAAATTTTTAGAGAACTTTACAAAGGAAAAGCAAAATGAAAGAAAACTATTCTAAAACTCGATGCCTTTCTTAGGCTACAACAATACCTATTTATAATGTAAAATTTTAACTCTAATTCATTTACAATTTAAATCCGAACAGTGTCTTGAAAAGAACGTAATAATTGCTGACTTGATGGTTGCTTCCACGTAGTCTTTTTATTTTGTCGTTTTTTTGGTGGTTGCTTCCACATATTCTTGCATTAATGGTTGCTTCCATCATCTTGCATCATTGCTTTCATCATCATGCATCATCATCCTGTCTTATTTGTTTAATGAGACATTTATGATGATATTTCCTTTTTGGCAAGTCACTGTCAATAATAAATGCTCCTTTTTTGGATGTCATTTTTACACGTGCCTTGTCTTGTCTTTATCCTTCTTGGATATTTGTCAGATTCATTTCTTCAATCTCGTCCAGATGTAATAATTCTGGTGAGGGTGCTGGTGTATTCCAATCAATAAAATATTAAAATATATCAAGAAGATTAATTATCTCCTTAATATCTATATATTCTATATAACATTCTTCCCAATCTCTATATAAAATAGATTTTAGTAAAAGTTCATGGGCTTTATTTTCTTTAGTTGTTTTCTCAACTAAAAATTGAGAAAAATTAGTAAGAGCTCTTCTAAAGTCTGCTATTTGTTCTAAAATATGGGTTTTCCATATTTTGTTTATAAAATTATAATATTCCAGTGGTAATCTTAGATTATAAAAACATTTATTTTAGAAAGTGTTTGTTGTGTTAAAAAGTTTTCTGCTCCCTGAATAACTTCAGCATAACTGGCTTGAAATGCCGAATTTGGATCTTGGGACCATTGACTTACCGGTTTTGGCGTCAATGAAAACTATGTTCCAATTGGTGATCTTACCATTGGACATTGTACATAATATCCTTGATTAGGATAAAATGGTATTTGTGTAGGTATAGGAACAAATCCTTGATTGGATTTTGTTATCTTCCCTTTGTTGGGTTTTTTATGGACTGTATTCCATTCGCCCATTAGAGGTTTTTTACCTCTATCCATAAGGCCTGCTAAGAAAATCAGCAAGAATATTTTCGTCACTTTTTATATATATTACTTCAAATTTGAAACTACATAAATCATTATACCATCGTATCCTTCTTGGTACCGTTTCCAAACTTTTATTAGTAAGGAATTGTTTAATAGCTTGATTATCAGTTTAAATAATAAAATGTTCAGATGCTAAATATATCAAGAATTTCTTTATTCCTTTTTTTATTGCTAATAATTCTTTTTCATATATAACATAATTTATTTCATTTGGTTTAAATTTTCCTAAACTATATCCACAAATTAACTCTTCATTTTTTGTTTTTACTTTTAATATACATCCCCAATGTAACACCCCTATAACCCATATCTGTCGCCGGAGTGGGTTATGAAGTATTACCAAACCAAAGCACCACATTTGTACAATCACATAGATTTAAGATCATCAACATTTATATACATACTGAACACAACCAAAGATCAAATTTAAAACATATAAAAGTAAACATCCAAAAGATGCCATATTCGCATGGCTTATATACAATAGTTAAAATATCACTCTACTTATAGTCTATCCTATACATGTCATAAGCTAAGTCTGAATCATATGGTTACCACAACAGTAGATAGTGTGAAGAAATGCTGACGATCCCCGAGCTGGTAGTAAGAGTCAACGATCTATAAAACAGAGAAACATAACATTCAAAGTAAGCTTTCATAAGCTTAGTAAGTCTTAAGCAATTTTAAACAATTGAACTTAAAAACAAACCAAATGATTGAAATCACATAACATTTTCTAAGTATAATACCATTTGGCTGATTACGCACATTCACGTATATCATTTTACTCTAATTAAATTCAAACTCATATAGACATAAGCATTTACATATTTCAAGATTAACTTTAATTCTATCGAATTCAACTAGTGTACCATTTCTTATCCACACTTACTTTCAACATTCATAGTTAAATGGTATATCGAATACTTTCATGTAAATTTGCATAATGGCTAAATGCACACATACACACATATACATATGAATTTACAACATCTTTACATATGCTTCTCAATACACATTCTTAATTCCCTTCAGGTCAATCTCACATATAATATATATATATATATATCATACCTGGCTAACTTATTGTCTTGAACTCATTTTATTACCAATTTAGCACAAGGTCGCATAATCTCTAACTTTAATTAGTTCACCGGCATTTAGTCTGCTAGATAAAAACTCTGAATCATGTCACTGGCATATTGCCCGTTTAACGAACTTTCTCTTCGAGTCGTTCAGAAATGTGTAGATTTCAAATAGGCCTTATACAATACTGACATCCCAGACGCAGTCTTACATGTTATTCAAGGTCGATGCCACTGTCCCGGACAGGGTCTTACACGAAACATAAGCGATGCCAGTGTCCCAGACACGGTCTTACACACTATCTCAAATCAATGCCTTCGTCCCGGACAAGGTCTTACATGATATCGTTTTACCATTTCTCAATCGAATATGATTCTGAATTTCTTAATCATTTCGTACACTTAGTGCCCCAAAAACCAATCTCGTACACATAGTACTCGGTTAAAGGAATTCGCACACATAGTGCCTCTACAACCAATCTCGTACACATAGTACTCGGTTAAAGGAATTCGCAAACATAGTGCCTCTATAACCGATCTTGTACACATAGTACTCAGTTAAAGGAATTCGCACACATAGTGCCTCTACAACCGATCTCGTATACATAGTACTCGGTTAAAGGAATTCGCACACATAGTGCTCGCATTCACTCGTCATTACACGACGAAATGACTTAACCAAGTCTATAAAACATCATACATATATAACAGTATCAAAGCATATACTGCACATCAAATCTGTCTCTAATAGATTACATATATATTTCGCCCATACACATAAAATCATGAATCAAAATATAACCTCTCATGTATACACATCACAAATATCTGAATATACTTCACCATATTTTATTACATAACACATTCGGCAAATCACATTACATATCAATACTCCAAATGTATTTCACACTTCTATTCGGCTATATAAACACACACACACATATATATATATAACATTTACTCACATACATTATTACAGTTTGACCGAATATATATAAATATACAACCATTTCTCATATGCTTTTCACTTCACATCCACAATTCGATCCACCATTATCTTCATAAGCATAAATAATTAACACGTACCTGGATCACTTAATGCCTTATACGAATTCACATGGTATCTCATACTTTCATGACTTATACTACAATCACATATAATTGAGACCCATATCTTTGTTCAAAGGTTATCATCGTTACATAACACATAGGGCATAAATTTCACATCAAAACTCATATCTTGGCACATCAATTTCATCATATCAAATTCGACTAAATATGCTAGTCATATACGGCTTCTAACCTCGTTTCAATATTCATTCGATACTTTGAATACAAATATTTAATCTAACATTTTCTTAATTACAAATTATTCAACTGATAAGTATACAATTTAATAAAGTTCAAACACTTAAGAACATACCTCGAATGTCGTCGAACGACTACGGATCGGCTATTCAGTTAGTTTAGCTTTTCCCTTATCTAAATTTGGCTCTCTTTGCCCTAAAGCTAAATTAAACAAATTTTAACTTGTTATTACTCAATTGTTTATACCCTTGGTCAAATGCAGCAAGAAAACAAATTGGGCTTATTAACCACATTTAACTAACTTTTAATATTATCTATTTCTCATTAATCACAAACGGCCATTACCCTCAAATCACAAGAATTACCACTTGCTATGTCTAGGTTACATTCGGCAATTACGTAGTAATTATCACCTTAATACACAAACATCACTCAATTTATTAATTAATATCATATTCGGCTATCATAAAATACATCTTAACAAGCATCAATCGAGCATATACACAAAATACATATAAATCACTTTAGTCAACTACCATTTGTCACTTAACATGATTAACTTCCATTTTCAATAGCATAGAAACCTAGGTTGGCCGAATGTATTCCTTCCTCTATGCATGCATATTATTCACATTTCATTAAGTTTACTTACCTTAACACATTTATACCACATAGCCGAATGCACATATAACCTTTAAGAAAATTACAAAATTTACACTTTAATAAATTATACATATATCAATAGGTCATATATCCATTAAATAAATGTTTACAAAAATTTTTTAACACATACGGCATTGCTTAAAATTTCTCAATTAACCTATAAGGACCGAATATCATTTGTTCTTTAAAACCATATACATCTATCAAAATTAACATCTCCACAACTCATATTACGACCATTAACAAGCCAAACACCTCTAAATTATTCAAGAATTTTAAACATAATTTCATAGCCGAATGTAACCAATCATTTAAGCCATAAAACTTAGCTTACTAGCTCAAAACCATCTTGCAACTATTATCCCTGTAAAACATCAAAGCATTCCAAATTCTATTTACTTCTATCATGGCCGAATGCACATATTACCACCAAAATCAAAGTTTTATTTACTTTCAATTTACAAGCTAAAGCCGAAAATCTCATTAAACTCGTTTGACATTGTATAAACAAATTTTAACATCAAAGCTTGAACTACTATTCGGCATTTACAAGAAAATCATAGTATATTTTATTCACATTATAAGTTACTCTCAAATGCTTCAATGTACCCAAATCAAAACATTTTACCTCATTACAATTATATCTTCACTTACAAGATTAATTACAAAACCACAATTAAATATCATAATTTGCATCTCTACATGGCCGAATGCAATTAAGATTACCAAAGGCATCAACTTTAATCAAAAGTCATAAGTACACATTCTAAGCCTCCAATTATCATTTTAAAACACAAACGTTACACATTTCATACTTGGGTACACATTCGGTAACCATATACGTATCTAAACACTTAGCCGATTTTCCTTTAACGTCTAATCCACATACACCCATATTTAACTAGCTCAAACCTCTCTTTTCTACCATCTCTAATTAACACATCAAACATTTAAAAATCTAACACATTTGAAACCTTGGCCGAATGCATCAAAGACATAAACTCAAAAATTACTAAATGGGCAATGTTAAGAACTCAAAGATCAATTCATTTTCACAAAATTTTACAAGAAACAACATCAAATTCATACCTTGATTAGAACCTTTCCTAGCCGAATGCCCTTGCTCTTATTCCTTTCTTTTCCTTGGTGAAATCGGCAAAACAAGAGAATGTGTGCATGTCTTTTATGTTCTTTTGCTTTAACTATTAATAAACTTATTAGATTACTTACTTAACCCTTATGAAATCATTTCCTTTCCATTATCTAAAGGCCAAATTCATCCATAGGTAAATGCTTTAACTTTGTTTTTATCACCTGTTTCCTTAAATTATTTAATTCACATTCACATAATATATATATATATATATAATATATATATATATATATATATATATTAACATGCACATAAAAACTTAACCCACTCCCACTACCGTATATCACTTCTTAAATGGCTCATTTGCCATGCAAGTACTCTATGTTTGCAAACCACAACATTTGGCCACTTGACTTTAACCCACACATTTTTCAAAGTTTTACAATCAAGCCCAATTTAATGAACTAAGCATACAATAACAAAATTTTCACATTAACTTTTCACATATGTTAATTCACGTAATATAAACACAAAAAATAATGTTTAAATATTTTATAAAATCGATTTCGTGGTTCCGAAACTACTTTCCTGGTTAGGGCCAAAATAGGGCTGTCACACCCAATGTTTATCAGAAGCATCAGTTTCTAAAATTAATTTATCACCTTGTTTAGGTAAATAAACCTTAGGAATATAATTTATTTCTTCTTTTATTTTTCTTACTGTTTCTAAGTCTTCTTTAGACCAGTCAAAAGGTTTTCCTTTTTTTTAATTTCTCATATAAACTATCTAATTTTTTAGATAAATGGAAAGAAAGTTCTTCCATAATTAAGTATTCCTATAAATTGTAGAAGCTGTTTTTGATCTTTAATATTTTTAGGAAATTCTTTTATTTTAACAATAATATGATCTTGTAATTGAAGACCATCTGCAGATAATTTTAATCCTAAGAACTCGATTTCAGTTTTTTGTAATTCTATTTTCTTAGGACTTAATATTATTTCATGTTTTATGAATTCTCTAGAAATAATATTTAAATGTTTTCTATGACTTTCTAAATTGTCAGAAAAAACTAAAATATCATCTATATAAACAACACAATTTTTTTATATTTTTTAAATATAGAATCCATCCATCTTTGAAAATTTTGTGGCGCATTACAAAGTCCAAATGGCATTACATTCCATTGATAATGACCATTAGGTGCACTAAAAGCTGTTAAAGGTTTGGATTCTTTTGTTAACATTATTTGTCAAAATCCTGACTTACGATCAAATTTACTGAAATATCTAGCTTGTTTAGCTTGATTTATTAGTACTTCCTTTCTTGGAATAAAATATCCATCAAAGATAATATTTTGATTTAATCTTTTATAATTAATAACCATTCTAGCTTTTCCCCTTTTTATTTCAGCATGGTTTCTAACCATAAATGCGGGACTAGAATGCAGACTATTAGTTTCTTCTATTAATCCTTTTTCTAATAATTCTTTTATTTGGATATCAAATTCATCTATATCTTGCTTAGTATAGATCATTGGTTTTACCCTAATAATTTTTTTAGGATTTTCTAATTTAATTTCACAATATCTAGGACTATTTTTCCATAATTTTAATGGCTCTTCACTAAAATTGTTTTTCAATATTTTAAACAACCAATGATTTGTTTCAAGTTGTTTAAGTTGTTCTTTTCTTGGTGGAATAAAATCCTTATCACAAATAAATTTATGATTTTCTACTAATGGTACTTCTACATAGGTATCTTCTGTAGATAATGTAATCATATTTTTATCAATAGAAAAAGACAAATGTTGGTATATAAAATTATTTCCTAATAATATATCTCCATGCATATCTGAGATAAGTAGTTTTATTGGTATAGCTGAACAAGAAAAATTTTATCAGCCATATCAGATCTGGATTATTAAAATAATGTTTGGAGGAACAAACCTCTCATCAGTTAATGAAGACAAAGAACACTTGTCAAAAATCATTGACATGTGTTACAATAATTTTTCTCATTATCAAGTCCAGGCCGGAATTGATTTAATGGTAAAAGCTCAGTATTTACTTCAACACAATAATTATGTTCTTTAGACGGATGGAAGAAGAATACTGGCATACAACACAGAAAGACCTCATCAGGAAAGAGATGAAGAATCCGTGCAGCTAATAAAAAGGATTACCTCTATCCATAAGGCCTGCTAAGAAAATTAGCAAATAAATTTAGGATTTTTAACATTGGTATTTCTATAGAAGTTTTTTCTATGGACAGCATAATCGAGTTTTTATAAATGGAAAATGGTAAATATTGTTTTATGAAATTATTTCCTAATAATATATCACATTTCATATCAGAAAAACATAATATTTTAGGAATTTCAAATTCTACATTATTTATGTAAATTGGTATATTCTTAGCCTTATAATATATTAAAGTTTTGTTACCATCTATTCCACTAACCTTTATTGGTCTTTTTACAGGTTGCCAATATTCTATAGAAATTACATCCATTTTACAACTACTTGTTGTAGCACCTGTATCTAATAAAGCATACAAAGGATTTTTATCCTTAATTGTTACTTCAATATATATACAATTTTTAGTATTTTGTACCGAAGTTTGAATATCTTCTATTCTAGTATTTCTAGAATTTTTACTTGGTTCGGTAGGAAAAATAGGAATATGAACTGTTTTCATTCCTATTGGTGTAGAAGATGTTGTACTTCTATTATCCTATTCTTCTTCTATTTGAGAATTTGAGGGTAAAACTAGATTATCATCTGTATTTGTTAACAGATTATTTTTAAAGTATAACTTATCACCTGATGTCATATATTCTATAATACTTACTGGTTTTGAAGTACTTGCATTATTTATATATTACTGGTTTTGAAGTACTTGCATTATTTATATCTCCTATTATCCAATCTTTTGGAATAGAAAGATCTTTTAAATGTAATAATTTTGGCTGTATTTCCGTAGTAATTTTATTAGGTTCAAAAAGTTCAATAATTTTATTATTGACTTCTTTTATTTCTACTTCTGTCGTATTAGTATATTCATTAATAGCAGTCCAGCTTATTGCCAGATCTTCTGCTAAGTCTTTAATATCAGCATTTTTTGTCTAAATCCTTAGACATAGATACTTTTCTATTAGAGGGTCTGTAATAGATATAAAGTAATTTGGTTTTACCTTAAAACCTATTACTCCATTATATAAATTTGATTGGATTCCTCCAATAAGTGCTTTTATTGGATTTTCAAATCTTTTATCTAATAAAACAGCTATAATAGGTACATCATGACCTCTTCTAAATAAAGCTCTTATTATAATCATAATTATACCTAAATGTATATATCTAACCTGAGGATATTTTTTCCTAATCCTCTTAATTTTTTCTTTAGTAAATAGAGGAATTTTAGTTAATCCTCCTTTAGTATCTTTAGCGACTGTATTACCGCTAATCTTTTCTATATGTCGTTGTGACCATATTTTGAATTTAGATATTTTATATATTTCCTCTTTAGAAATATGATTTTTATTAATTTTTTCTATCATTTCTTCCGAGAAGTCTTTTGCTTCTCCTATTAAATTTCCTAATTTCATATCCTGTTGTTCAGTTTTAGGAATTTTTTCTAATTGATTATTATTTCCTAACATAAAAATATATTCTTCATTTTCTGTATCAGAATCTGTTTCTGATATTAACTCATATAATATTTCGTTAGGATTTATTTCCTCAGTAAAGCATATTTCTAAATCTTGTTCTTCAAGACTTTTAATCATTTTTCTTGCATTTTTTCCCTTATTAGGACAATTTGGAGCTATATGATCTTCTTCATCACATATAAAACATTTACAAATTTGTTTTTTGGGATTTTTAGAAATTTTTCTTCTTACAAATTTTTTCTTTTCCTTATTATTATTACTAGTATACTTTTTATTTCCTGGTTTCCATCTAACCATCTTATATTTTTTATTTTTATAATTTTTATAAGTTTTAGGTCGTATAGGTTTACAACCAAACTCCCATTCGCCTTCTAATAATTTTGTACAATATTTATGACTTAATTTATTCTTAACTTGTTTAGCAGCTTTACTTTGTAAACAATGTAAAGTTATTCTTTCTCTAGCAAAATTAATCCTATTTCCTATAGTATCTATATTATCTATATCTATACCAGTTGTTTTACTGTGTTTTTCTAAATAAGAGGTGTATTAGTTTATACAAATTTCATCCCATGGTGGTTGTAATTTATGAAAAAATTGGTTTTTCCAAAATTCTATATTACTATTTTTTAACTTTTGATATTCGTGAAGAAATTTTTTAGAAAATTCTTCTAAATATCTAATATCACATAATTTTATTTTTGATAAAATATAACTAGATTGGCCATCCTGATCTTTTTTATCAGTATAACCACAAAATTTTGTTTTTAGAATTAAGGTTAAGCCTTTTAATAGCTCTTTAGGAGTACCTATTTGATTAATAAGTTATTCCTTTTGTTGTTTACCTTTTTCAGATTCTTCCCATCTTCAGAGAAATTGTAATACATCTCCTTGAAATGTTCCTACAAAATAATTTAAAAATTTTTCTTTTGTTCAAATATTGCTATTATTGTTGACAACAATAGTCATTGATTGTGCCCAGTCATCTATGGTTTTTTCATAATCTGACAAAGGTATTTTAGTTAAATCTAAATATATACCACCCTGAGCAATATTTCTTTTATTTAAGTCATCAATCCTATATGGTATAGGTTGACTAGATGTCTCTCCTGGACTTTCAGGTTTTACATCATTAGTAGCTATTGTTTCAAAAATTCTAGTCATTTCTTCGACTTGTTCATTATCTTTTTTAAAAGATCTCTGATAATCATCTGTTTGAGTATCTGATTCTATTTTCCTTTTACTATAACGATCTTTTTTATCCTTTCTATAGGTTTTGAAATATAAGGATCTGTATAATCAGTATCCATAGGTTCTGGTATTTCTATATTTTCGTCTTCTTCTGTTGAAGTATTTTCTTCATCAGAATTATAACTAGTAGCATTAATTTCTTCTGAAATTATAGAATTACTATCATCTGATTTAGTAGCACTATTAGAACTGGTACTACTATCTGTAATATCATTATTTAACATATAATGATAGTTAAATATTTTAAATAAACCTTTATGTTTTTCATAAAACTCTTCTATTAATTTTAAATATTCTACCCTTTCAAATTGATCTTCTGTGGTAGAAAATTTATCTTTCCAATGTTCTATAAGTTCTTTATAACACTGGAAATCATATTTTTGTTGTTTTGAATATTCTCTTTTTTGTTTTTCTTTTTAAAGAAATTCATTGAGTTGAAATGCAAAAATGGTGAAATGCGAAAATGGTGAAATTCTTCAGGTTAATTTAGATAAGTCAGATAGTTCATTTTCCATGATTTCTATTATGTCTGTTCAGAAATGCTTGAGGAAAGGATATGAAGCTTATTTTGCTTTTGTGTTGAATACTAAAGATCTAGAGTTGAAAATTAAATTAGTGCCTATGTTATATGAGTTTCCTGATGTGTTTCCGGAAGAACTACCAAGTTTGCCTCCTACCAGAAAAGTTGACTTTGGTATTGAGTTGGTTCCAGGTACAACACCCATTTCTATTGCTCCTTATAGAATGGTTCCAATGGAATTGAAAGAACTGAAAGTTCAGTTGCAAGAATTAACAGATAAAGGTTTGTAAGACCTAGTTGTTCACCATGGGGTACACTAGTACTCTTTGTGAAAAAGATAAATGGTTTGATGAGAGTGTGCATAGATTATCGGCAGCTTAACAACGTAACTATTAAGAACAATTATCCACTGCCTAGAATTGACAATTTGTTTGATCAATTGAAGGGGTCTACTGTGTTCTCCAAGATAGATTTGAGATCTGGATATTATCAGTTGTGAGTTAAAGAGTCAGATGTTTTGAAGACTACTTTCCGAACTAGGTATGACAATTATGAGTTCCTTGTGATGCCATTTGGCTTAACTAATACTCCTGCCATTTTCATGGACTTAATGAACCGAATTTTTAGACCTTACTTGGATAAATTTATAGTTGTGTTCATTGATGATATCTTGATTTATTCTCATGATGAGGCTGAGCATTCAGAGCATTTGAGAACAATTTTATAGACTTTGAGAGAGAATCAGCTTTATGCCAAGTTTAGTTAAAGTGAGTTCTGGTTATGTGAAGTCAGTTTTCTTGGACATATAGTCTCAGGTGAAGGTATTAGAGTTGATCCGAGCAAGATTTCACCCATTGTAGATTGCAAGCCTCCTAGGAATGTATCAAAGGTTAGAAGTTTTCTTGGTCTCGTCGGTTATTATAAACGATTTGTAGAAGGATTTTCCATGATAGCTACCCCATTGACAAGATTTCTACAGAAAGATGTCAAGTTTGAATGGACTGAAAAGTGTCAGCGGAGTTTTGACAAGTTAAAGACATTGTTGACTAAAGCTCCTGTCTTAGTACAACCAAAACCAGATAAAGAGTTTGTGATTTACAGTGATGCATTCTTGAATGGACTACGCTGTGTACTTATGCAGGAAGGAAAGGTAATTGCTTATTCCTCTAGACAGCTAAAGCCACATGAAAAAAATTATTCGACACATGATTTAGAACTAGCTGCCATTGTATTTGCGTTGAAAATCTGGAGAATCACTTGTATGGTGAGAAATGCTGAATTTTTACTGATCATAAAAGTTTGAAATACTTGATGACTAGAAAGATTTGAACTTGAGGCAAAAAAATGGCTAGAGTTGATAAAAAATTATGAACTAGTGATTGATTATCACCCAGGTAAGGTAAACGTAGTTGCTGATGCTTTGAGTAGAAAGTCTTTATTTGCATTAAGAGCTTTAAACACTAGTTTAACCTTATCAGATGATGGTTCTATCTTAGCCAAATTAAGAGCTAAGCCAATGTTTCTTGAAGAAATTTGTGAAGTTCAGAAAGATGACAGTAAGTTGCAAGCCAAAAGAGCTCAGTGTGAGTCGGGTATAGAGTCAGATTTTTAGATCAGTTCTGACGGTTGTTTAATGTTCAGAAATCAGATATGTGTACCAAAGAATGATGAGCTTATTTGAAAGATCTTAGAGGAAGCACATAGCAGTTCCTTGTCTATTCATCCAGGTAGTACAAAGATGTATAATGATTTCAAGAAAATGTATTCGTGGGTAGGAATGAAGAAAGATATCTCAGAGTTTGTTTTTAGATGCTTGATCTGTCAGCGGGTAAAAACCGAATATCAGGTACCTTCAGGTTTATTGCAGCCTGTGTTAGTTCCGGAGTGGAAATGGGATCGAGTTGCCATGGATTTTGTGACAGGATTACCGTTGAAACCAAGAAAGAAAGATGCAGTATGGGTTGTGATTGATAAGCTAATGAAGTCGGCTCATTTTATTCCAGTTCGTATGGATTCACTTGACAAGTTGGCTGAGTTGTATATTTCAGAGATAGTAAGACTACATGGAGTATCATTATCGATTATCTCAAATAGAGACCCAAGATTCACTTTGCGGTTTTGGAAGAAGTTACAGGAAGCTTTGGGCACAAAGTTGAGTTTTAGTATAGCTTTCCATCCTCAGACCGATGTTCAGTCAGAGAGAGTTATTCAGATACTTGAAGGATATGCTCAGATGTTGTGTCTTAGAATTTGAAGGTAGTTGGGAGAAATATTTGCTGTTGGTAGAGTTTGCCTATAATAATAGTTACTAGTCAAGTTTGAAGATGGCACCTTATGAAGCTTTGTGTGAACGTAAATGTCACACACCTTTGTATTGGACAAAGCTTAAAGAAAATTAGATTTAAGGGGTTGATTTAGTTAAAGAAATTGAAGAGAAAGTGAAAGCTATCAGAGATTGCTTGAAAGCAGCTTCAGATAGGCAGAAGTCCTATGCAGACTTGAAAACAAAAGAGATTGAGTCTCAAGTTGGTAACAAAGTGTACTTGAAAGTATCCCCATGGAAGAAAGTCTTTAGATTTGGCAAGAAAGGCAAACTAAGTCCACGTTTTATTGGACCGTTTGAAGTGACTAAAAGAGTTGGGTCATTAGCATATCGGTTAGCTTTGCCGCCAGAGTTAAAGAAGATTCATGATATGTTCCATGTGTCCATGTTATGTCCTTACCGTTCTGATCCGTCACATGTGATTTCTCAGACAGAGGTTGAGATTCAGCAAGACATGACTTACGGTGAAGAACCGGTAAAAATTTTAGCTCGAGAGGTTAAGCAACTAAGGAACAAAAGTATTGCACTTGTGAAAGTATTATGGAATAGGCATTAGGTAGATGAGGCTACATGGGAGCCCGAAGAGTCTATGTAAAAATAATATCCTAATCTATTCACAGGTAAGATTTTCGGGGATGAAAATCCCTAAAGGGGGAGAAATGTAACATCCTGAAATAGGGCCTAAACGGAATGGTGGTTACGAAACCACGAATCTGAGATAAATTTATTTCGATTAATTTTTATAATTTACCGAGTGATTAGATGCATGTGTTAGAGTATCAATAGAAAATTTTATGAATTACATGTTTAATTTGCCTATTAGGGCTTGTTTGAAAAAGTTAATAAATATGAGTTCTAGATAGGAAACGATTAAATTGAAAAACATAATTGAAGCAGAGGTCCTTAAATGGTAATTAGACCATTAGGTTTTGATGGACAAAAATGGACATACATAGATAAAAATAACTAAAGTTTTAATGAAGGGCATTTTAGTCATTTGGAAATTAAAAGATTAAAAAGGGAAAAAGATGGCAAAATATTATCCATCTTATTCATTAGGTCGAAACTTCAAGGGGACACCATAGCTAGGTTTTCTTCAACTTCTCAAACTCATAGTAAGTGCATCCAAGCCCTGTTTTTAATGTTCTTTACGTTTTTGGAGTCCCGGTAACTTAATTTAGCTTATTCTGGCAATAATTTAACCTAGGGTTTATATTTGGAAAAATACCCATAGATGAAATGTGTCTATTTAGATGTTTTATGGTAGAATATGAAGTTTGAAATTATGTTAAGCAACTTGTGCTAAGCGATTTTAACCGAAAACGAGTAAAACGACATAATCGATAAAAAAACCTAATGTTCATAAGTACATGGTAGAGTGAGAATTTGATGGCCATAGAAGAAAAATAATGATCAGCATGTCCTAAAACATAAGAATTAGGGATAAAGATAAAGTTTAATTTCCGAGCTTTGGGGCAAAAGTGTAAATATGCAAAAGTTTAGGGGTAAAATCGTAATTTTTCCAAAGTTAGAGTCAAGGACTATTTTGATAAATTTGAGTGTTAAATAACCTAAATTTTGCTATTATAGATTTAGAGTCAAGGACTATTTTGATAAATTTGAGTGTTAAATAACCTAAATTTTGCTATTATAGATCAAGAAGAATGAAATCTGGGGGTAGACCGAGGAAAGAAAAAAATTGAGGACTAGATTAAAATATTTGATCCTATTTTGTATCGAGGTAAGTTTGCGGTAAATAAATGCAATGTTTTATTATTTTTAATTAATGATGTTATTTTTCAGCAACTATATGTTTATTTTATAAATTTACTCCTTGATGATTCAAGCAAGAATTGGCGTAGAAATGATACTTAAAAGTCCCAGTTGAATCTTAGGAATGTGTAGGATACAAATGTCATGACATTAGGGTTTATGGATACCAAGTAAGACCATGACAAGGCATGGCATTGGTAAGTTTTACAAGGCAAGGAGATCATGTAAGACTATGTCAAGACATGGCATTGATAAGCTACTATAAGGCAACGATCCCATGTAAGACCATGCCAAGGCATGGCAATGGTGAGTTCATAAGTCAAGGATACCACGTAAGACGATGTCAAGACATGGCAATGGTAAGTTTAAAAAGGAAAGGTACCCGTGTATCCTTAATATTCCAAGTGGTTTAACGGGAAATTTAAAGAGTATACTCAAGGAAAGGTAAGATAAGTCCATATTTGAAAGGTTCAGGTAAGAGAATTCAAGACTTATGCATATTGAGCTTGAAGGTTAAAGTTATCTTGATAATTCATTTAGAATGTTGTTATTTATTTACATGCAAACTTACTAAGCTTTATACTTACTCCCTTTCTTTTCTATCTTTTTATAGTATCACCAAGCCAACTCGGGGATCGCAAGGACGTCGAAGATCGTTTCACACTATCAAAGGGCTATCTTGGTATTTTGTGATTCGAAACGTTTCAAGTTATGGCATGTATAGGGACTTGTCCATTTTGTGTATATGTCCTTATGATATGACTAAAGAATGGCATGTGAATACTTGATAATGATTAGCTATTGAAATGGTTAACTAAGAACATGTTTTGGTGTTATGTATGCCTAAATGATAGTTTATACAAAGAAATTATGAGAGAGTAAAAGTTGGCCATGGAATAGTTTTAGGGCAATAGCAGTAACGTGATTTTGAAAAATCACTAAAAATTGTAGGAATGGAATTAAATGGTGAATAAGATATATAATTAAAGCTTATTGAGTCTATTTTCATAGGAAAGAAACATAGCAAGCAAAGGAAGTCTTTATTCTAAGATATTTAAACTCCTTCGAGACTGGTTCAGGGTGACTTCGTGATCCCCTATTCTGATTTTAGAATTTCACTAAAAATTTTACAAAAGAATTATGAGTCATAATTTATTCAAGAGAAATAAACGGAAATTTTATTTGAATTCTATATAATGAGATAATCAATTTTTAGTGAAGAGAGTTCAGGTCCGCTGGACTGTGAAATAGGGGAACCTTTAATGAATAAACTGTACTAATTGGCCAAACCAAAAATTTTGGAAAAATTATGGTAAGAAGATATAAGAGTTTAGTTTCAGGGAAAATTTACGTATTTAAATTTTGAGTTTCCTAGCTCGAGTTATAATTAATTTAGTGACTATTACGCAGGTGGACAGTTTTATTATAAATAGTGGAATAAATTGTTTGATTTGTGTAAGTAATCGGAAAATTTTAATTGTTCTCGGTTTGGTCCCGAACCGTTTCAATTACATGTTTTAGGGCCTCGATGGCCCTTTTTAGAGATATATTGGATGAATGTAAGTGAATTAATTTTTAAAGTAAATTTTTATGCCCCGAACTAGTAAGATAAGTCTGGTAACTCCTCGTGCTCGACTCCGACCACGGTCTTGGGTAAGGGGTGTTACACGCTTTATAACACTTAGCTTCCTTACCTTGTGGCACAAGTGGGCTAGGATTACCTTTTCCAGCCAACGTGAACTGTCTTTCCTTTGGAAGGTAATGAAGATGAAATTTATTAATCAAATCTTCAGAAACCTGAAAAGAAACAACACGAGAAAGACTCACTTGTTGGTTAGTGAAGATATTCCTCATGTTTTCTTATTTATTTTCTTCCTTTTCACTCATTTCTTTTACCTCAATCTCATTTTCAGATTCTTTTTCTTTAACCATAATCTCTTTTATTGTTGAAAACTCACTTTCACTCATTATTCCGTTTTCTTTTTCAATAACATTCATTCTCGCTCAATTTATTTTCTCTCTTTAAACTCACTCTCTTTTTCAACTTTCTTTTCTTTCTCTCTTTTTTTTCGCTCTCAATCTCTTTTTGCTCTCTTTCGTTCTCTTTTCCTTTTTTCTTTCTTTCATTCTTTTTTCTTTTTTGATTTCTTTTTTTTTCGTTTTTTTATTACAAGAGGAAGATAACAAGAAAGAATCAAAATGAGAAACCTTTCGTCTAGAATAAGAGGAGGGGTCTTCATACAAAAGACAATTATCTCTCCGAGGTTGAATCTTCATGGATGAGTATCTTGGTGTATACGAAGAATTGCTTGAACTTTCTCGTTTGTCACCTTGAAGAGTTTCAAACTCATAGTTGGATTTATTTCGACCCAAATTCCTTGAGGAATAGGAATCTCGATAAGTGTCTTTTTTCACATATTCATTGGGTGTTCGTCTCCTTGACAATCTAGTTTCCATCCTTTCACTTGGATAAATTTGCTCCCATTGGACTCGTTCATTCAATCACTTTAATCGTTCTTTTATGAGTTTTAACTTTCTTTGGAGTATTTGGTCCACCTTGTGAAAGAAGGCTTGATAGGTTGGACCGGACAAAACATCACCATCGTTAATAATCCTTTTGAAACTTCTTGACATGTTGATTACCCACAACAAAACCTCACAAGTTCACTCTCAAAGAAATCACACGCATTTGGCTTTTGCTCACTCAAATAAGCTTACCACGCTCTTGCCTTTTTCCACTCTATTTGCCTCTCGATGTTCGCAATGAACTATCTTGACTTAACAGTAATCAATGTGGGTCAGCTTGCAAAATTGATGTTCGGGTTTTGGGTAGGGAAATGTACTAGGAAGAAGGGTAGGCTAGCAACAAAGATAGGATGAGTTAAGTGTGGCTGAATAGTAGAAGTTTGAAAGAGTGATTTCGGGCAGCAAGTAGAAATTCCAAGCTAACTTCTTCTTTTCCTTTTTTTTTTTAAATTTTGAATTCCTTTTTTAATAAAAATTCCCACACTTGTATTGCACTATAATATATATAAATATATATTTTTTGCACGAGTTTTTTTCAAAATTTTTTGATAGAACTACAATACCATAATTCCAAAAACATCAATTCTTACTCCAAATTTGCTAGCTCTGATACCAAATGATACAAACTCATTTCGATGATGATTCGAGTCGAATTGAACTAGGTTTAAGCAAAGATAAACTGATGAGAAGTAAGAAATAGGATTCAAACAAAGTTGCAAAATAGTTAAACAAAAGATAGGAATTTGGCTAAGGCCTAAGGATGAACCAACAATAATGTAATTGTTGACCCGAAACTCAAAATAGGACTTAGGGAAATTCAATTTAGGAAAAACAGCACAAAACCTTGACCCGCTATCAAATGAGATAGGAACCAAAGGTTAAGAATGCCACACCAAAAGGTGATAAGTTTGGTTTAGCAAAGAACGGATTGACACCACAAGATTACTTGATAAGTCAATTCAGTCCTGAAAGAACAAGGAGAATTGAAAATCTCACAATTTCAAATTTAGCATAAATTCAGGAAAAGGTCCCTTACAATGAGCTAATTACAAGTATTTATAGTGCTAGATAAAGGCCTAACCGAATAGTCACAATGATAAGCTTAAATGAGCTAATAATGAGCTGAAATAAAACTTAATCACTAAGTACAAACTCTTGAAATTCTAGGCCTAAGCAACAGCAACTATCAATAAGATTTAATGTTTTAATTCAGCTGATTTAATAAGCTTGAATGCTTAGGTTTCATTCTTGAGTAGCCAAAGAGTTTAGGATAAGCTTTAAATTCTCCCTTGGACAGCCGAATAGACACCAGCAACATTCATGATATTTTTGGGCACATAAACAGACCATGGAGTGTTCTTAAAGAGGCAATCGGTTATGGAATTTGTAATTACTCCTTTGTCCATTGCTATTCTTGAACAGCTCCTTGGAGAAGATGGAGAGGCTGCCAAATTTAATGATGCATATTGCTCTCCTTTTATTGTTGTAACTGAAGGAACGCCGATGCATCAAAGGCACAGCGGAAATTAGAATAATAAAATTTTTTCGGCGATCCATACCATGGATCCATGTGTAAGGAATGAATCGGGGTGATAAAAGTTTCAAATTTACCGAAACTTCAATCTGAGTAGACAGCGACGCCAAGGCAACGAGAATCCTGAAGCACTATCGAACCAAGCCGCAACCTTTACCGATGTCGGCCTCTACGTAGTCCACCCAATTGACAACGAACGGTAATATCCCAGAAAACTATTTTCAGAGATTGTATTGTTTTGACGACTGCTAGACCCTTTAACATAGTTTCAGGATTGCCTATATATTAGCTCTTTAGGGTTTTTTACCTTGCTATATATAACTCTGTATTAATTGGTATATATTCATAACAAATATTTATTGCCATATATAATTCGAATCATAATAGTCATCATTAAAATAAATATAATAACGTTTAACCGAAAATTATAATTACGTTAATTATAATAAAGATTTCGGTAAACTATATTTATTTAAATTTATATATATATGAACCAAATTCATATATTAGAAAAATTATGTTCTGATTATGTGTACAACATCCTTGTACATATAGTATGTTCAATAGTTTGATTGCCCAATTAAATTAATTCTATAATTAATTTAATTCATGTGACAACCAGACACAATACCAACTATGTTTTACTCCGTTCATTTCAATCGTAGGGTGTGACCCTGTAGGTTCTTGTAACGTTAGCAGTAATATTAGAACTATTCTAATGTTACAAACAATGAGTGGCATCTAGCAATGCATCATTGCTACCTAAGTTACAAGAAGTCATGATTCGACATAACCTTTTGTGATTAACTTTTCATGCATTAATCCTTAAGTCCTATATCTTTGGAATGGACACAACTCATGGAATAGTCACACTTGCATAGTCCATCCCATGTTTCTTGATACCTTGAGTAGACTATGATATACAAATAAGTATGACATCTCATATCAACTTATTTGAGCATGGCCATGCATTTCTAGTCTCACTCAATCAAGTGGTCTGAGATATTACTCCTATTATGTAGGAGGGACTTATCCTATATTGATCAACCATATCCCTCTACATAGATTGTGGTATATCCAACATTAGTCTTAATAGAACAACCAATTACGGTGTTCGTTTGACTATATCAAAATATACAACTCACGATGTTGGAATGATGATGATATCAAGTATGAGGATCATATACATATTAATCACTATGAGTAATATTGTGACAATTACATAATAATCCAAGAAACATACTCATAGCGGGTCAGTCCAATATGTTGTTCTCTAACACACATATTCATGCATTGATTCTGATACTCCATATCAATGACAACTCTTTATCATCAATCAACTACATGTTAGTCTTAATGCATTATTATTGTCCTAGCCAACAATTATACTTGACTAAGGATCTTTTAAGAATAATCATATTATTCTTAGGACATTATTATAAAACAGTTTATTTATGCACACAGAAATGAAACTGAAATAATAATGGCAAAGCCATATATTAATAAACATGATAAATCAAGTATGTTATCACAACTATCTCGTGATTGATCTTTGGGCATACTCCTACAGTAACAGCCCCTTGTTTGTAACCAACTCCAGCTGAAAAGTCATATTTATCACTTTGTAACAGCTCTTGTACATAACTGATTCCAACTAAATAGTCACTGATTCCAACTAAATAGTCACCTACAAGCATTTATTAACAAACACATGAAAACACATTTAAACACACTAAACTTAATAAGCTTAATTAATAAACTGCAAATAAACACATTTAACACTTAACTTAATTTAATAAACTGTAAATAAACATATTTAACAATAAGTTATTCCATCAATTAAATAAACTAAGATAAGCATTTATTTCAGCAATTAATTAACTAAAATAAGTTTAATAAAAATAGAGTCAAGCAACTCAATTATTAACTAAGATGAGTTTAATTAAATAAAGTTCAGCTTGTAATAAATTGCAAGGGACGCCTATTGAGCTGAATGAGCTTGTAATTAAGCTTCATTTCGCACTTAGGCCCCTTGAGCTTAGGCCAATCTTGATGACGTCGAGTTGTATCATAACATGATGCGACCGGGTTCGCATCATCTTCGCTAGAAATGTCATTGATCCAAAGCCGAATAACTTGTTAGTTGTTCTTATACCAAAGGTTTCTAATCTTGAAAGATATGCCCAATTTAGATCAATAAGTTTATGTTCAGTTCTTTATAAACTGGTCATAAAAGTCATTGTTAATCGATACAAGACTGTATTCCTTAAAATCGTTACACCAGAGTAGGCCGAGTTCATTATGGGAAAAAGATAACTGATAACATTATTGTGGCCCAAGAAGTTATTTATTTCATGAGAAGTAAATAGAATAACAGGTGGATAGGTATAAAAATATATTTGGAAAAAGCTTATGTAACACCCTTAACCCACATCCGTTGCCGGAACAAGGTTACAGAGCATTACCGGACCAACATAATAGTAAACCATTCAAATCATACATTAATACAAACATAATCAAATTTCATTCAAATACATCCATAATGTCCCTTAATTGAGCCCTCGAGGCCCTAAAATACTATAGAAACAATCTAGGACTAAATCAAAAACATTTGGAAATTTTAGGAAAAAGTTAAAAAAATTGGACTGCAAGGGTCACACAGCTAAGACACACATCCGTGTCTCAAGCAGTGTGGATATTCGAAATAGGGACACACGGTCGTGTCTCAGCCCATGTCCATGCCCGTATAACTCACTGACTTGGGTCACACAGCCAAGCCACACGCCCGTGTGCCAGGCTGTATACCCTTCGAAATGATCTCACACGCCCATGTGCTAGACCATGTGTTAGGCCGTGTAATAGCCTGACTTGCATGCCTTGAACTACAGGGGACACATAGTCGTGTCACATGGCCATGTGTCACACACGGTTGAGACACACTCCCGTGTCTTAGGTCGTGTGGCCTCAAAATGAACCTTAAAACACAAGTTTACCATTTTAAGATTTCTTAGACCTTGAGAAACTCAAATACCAATCACAATACCAATCCAAAACGATAATAATCGAGCTATAAACACGTCAAACCAACCTAAATAGTGTCTAACCAATGTACCCTCATGGTACCACAAGTATATAACATTTTCACAACAAAATAATTATCAATTCAATTCATCAACTCTTTCAAAAAATACCTAATCAATATACCTAATAAAGTTACCACAATCATAACAATTCAAATATATGTAAGCCACATATACTAGCTAACAACTATACTTCATTCTCATACTATTTGCAAATTGGTTTTTTGCACAAAATATCATTTATCACATTTACATAATCCAAACATTAACCAAAATAGCAGAAGAGCCTACACATGCCATATAATCTGAATTAAACATTTCAAAAACTGTCGAGATAAGTTGGATAGTGTGACTTGAGTGCCGATCCGATCGTCCAACCTTCCAAAAATCCACAATGACATTAAACAACACAAGTAAACTTAATGAAGCATAGTAAGTTTGAAGAGTTAAACGAAATTCTTACCGAACTAACTATAATAAATCAAACAATAAAAATCATCCAAGAATAACTCCTTGCCATTCACAACTTCATTCGATAAATACATCCCTATTCAGATCAATATAAAAATAAATAACATGTCTTTCAAATTCATTAAACAAGTTTCTTTACCGATATTTTCCATTCGAAGAATAACTTATGTTAAGAGTACATCATCAATAGAAGCTCATAAGAGCTGGTCCTCCCGAATATGCCAATAGAAGCTCGAAAGCTTAAAAAAAGCTAGTAAGAGCTGAACAGAAGCTCATAAGAGCTGTTCCACCCAATCACGCCAAACAAAAAGTAAAACACAAGAGTTCGCAACAAATGCTAAACCCGGTTTACTTGGGTAAATTGCTGATATCTCCCTCCAATACCATCTTCACTCCAAACCCCCGTCATACACCAAATCACAAATGTACTCAAATCTCGCATTCAATTCAAACCAAATATCCAATTTAATATTATAATTCTAACAATAATTCATTTCAAGTAATAGAATATATTTACATAATACCAATCATCAATTTATACAAATGTTAAATTTTAACCGTACGAACTTACCTGGACTAAATTGTAGTAATTGCAGAAGTTCAGAGACTATTTCGCTATTTTCCTTTTCCACTAGTATCTACGGGATCTTGATCCAAAATATCAAATTACTCATTTATTAGCATATATTTCATTTCCAGTCCATTTTACAAGTAATACCCTTTTATGTTTCAAATTTGGGCAATTACTCTAAACTTTTATAATTTTTACAATTTAATCCTTTAATTAGTTGATCTAACAAATTAACTAATTTTCTATAATAAATAATCTATCCAAATATTCTAGGCCCTCATACAGCCCCTAAAAAACCTAATATTCACTATCAAACCCTAATATTTTGACATTTTCACAATTTAATCCTAAAATCAATTTTAACAAAAATCACTTTACAAAATCATCACACAACACAATCAAAGCTCCAAATCCATGTTATTCATAAAAAACATCTAATATTCATCAATGACAACTTCTAAATTTTTAACAGAATAAAAAACGAAGGTACAAGCTAGCTAAACCTAGTTACAACGATCTCAAAAACATAAAAATTACAAGAAACGGGTAAGAAATTCACTCACATGCATAACAATTTGCTTGGCCAATTCTCCTAGCTTGAAAAACCATGAATTTCAGCTATGGCAATGTAAAATGAAGAAGAAACCTATTTCTTTTTACTTAATTTTGTTTTAATTTTAACTAAATTACAAGGTTGCCATTATAATTTCATTCTTTTATCATTATCCATCAATTTATTATCCCACTATATTATTTAGGGCTTAATTATCACTTAAGTCCTTCCTCAATTAATAATTGCACCATTTCATCACCTAATTGCTATAATTAGCAAGTTTTGCATATTTTTCAATTTAGTCCTTTTTCTTTAATTAACTAACTAAACATTAATATTTCTTAACCAAATTTTAATACAACTATAATGACTCTATAAATATTCTAAAAATAATAATTATGAGTCGACACGATGAAAATTTGTGGTCCCAAAACCACTGTCCCGTCACCACTGAAAATCGGGTTGTTACAGTTTATTACAGGGTAAGATGAGATTTTATCGATGCATCTATTCAAGCTGCAGGTATTCCTGATTTTCTTAGAAATGTAATTATGTCTGCCAACACAAGTTCTACTATGCAGATCATATGGAATGGTATGATAACAAAAAAACTTCGTTTAGCAAGGGGGTTAGACAAGGATGCCTTTTATCACCATACCTATTTGTTTTGTGTATGGAATGGCTTGGGCATTGTATTAAGTTTAGTATTAGCTCTGGTCAATGGCATCCTATACATTTGTCGCATTCGGGTTCAGCACTTTCACATTTGTTCTTTGCAGATGATCTGGTCAGTTTTGGTCAAGCTAATATGCAAAAAGTTAGTTTGATTAAGAAAATATTGGATAATTTTTGTGCTTTTTCAGGGCATTAGATTAATGCTTCCAAGACTAATAGGGTTGATGGAGAATATGGAAGGACTTTGTGTGATATGCCCGGATTTTGTATGACACAAAACCTAAGAAGATATCTCGGTGTCCCTCTGTTTCATGAAAGGGTAACAAACAATTCCCTAAGGTTTATACTGGACAAGGTCTGAAACAAGCTACAGAGTTGGGATGCGAGGTAATTATTTATTGTTGGTAGAGTTACTCTAGCCTAATCTATTCTCCTATCTATTCCGAGTTTTTTCATGCAGTCCATAATGATCCCTCAAGGGTTGTGTGAGGAGATTGAATGTTTGGTGCAACAATTTGTTTAGGGGATGTTTGGGGGAAATAGGAAGATATCCTTGGTGAGATGGCAGAAGATCTGCCAATCAAAGGCCTGTGGTAGGTTGGGGTTTTAACAGTTGAAAGATTAAAATAAATTTTTTATACTGAAATTAGGCTTCAATATTGCTTCCAAAACTAATTTTTTATGGGTGCGGGTTCTTAGATCTAAGTATGGTGTTAAAATAGGCATCCCAGAAGATATTTCTCATAGTAAGTGTTCTTTCCTTTGGAGGTCTCTTTATAAAATAAGGGTCGTACTTTAAGATAGTTTATTTTGGTCAATTGGTAATGGGAAAGTATTAGATGTTGAAAGGATAACTGGATACTAAAGATTGGCCCTTTAGTTAATCACATTCCTTCTCATTCTAATCTAGATTTAGATTGTTCCCTTAGAGAATTGGTGATTGAAGATAATTCGTGGAATATGGATTTGTTCCGAGTTTGGTTGCCAGATGATGTCAATGATGTCATTAGACGTATTGTAAGTATTCATTCTCCTCATCTTTTACCAGGACCAGATAAAATTGCATGGGTTGGGTCTGCATCAAGGTCATTCTCTATTAAGAGTGCTTACCGAATGCTTAGAGAGGGGACATGGAATTCAAGTGATGATGCATGTAATACGGTATGGAAATTCCTGGGACCATAGAGGGTTCGAATGTTTCTTTGGTTCACTTTTAAAGAGAGACTTCTCACACAGGTAGAGCGGAAAAGGCGAGGTATAGGGAAGATGAGTGTTGCACTGTATGTGGGAGTGCACTAAAAGATGTCGTTCACGCCATTAGGGTTCCATGGCTAAAGGAGTGTGGTTTTAGATTATACCAGTGGAAAAACAAGGTAGATTCTTTTCAGGAAATTTGCAAAATTGGCTTAAATCCAATTTGGAAAATCATTATAACTTTTCCGTAAAGAAAGTGGATTGGCAGTGTTCCTTTAGTCTAATTATGTGGCATATTTGGAAGAACTGAAACATTTCCATTTTTCAAGGTAATCAGTGGAGTGTTGATGAAATAATTAAAGAATTATACAGTTGGGCCTTACAATGCATCTCTTCTCTTAAGGTATCTCATTCCATGAGACAAAATGTTAGGATGGCAGTCAATGGGGAAGTTTATTGGATCTGTTTGAATTCTGATGGCACTGTGAAGTTAGACTTCGAGTTGGTCGCTACTGGAGGGGTGTTGAGGGATTGTCATGAGGGTTGCGTCCTTGGGTTTATTCGGAATTTGGGACATTGTTCGGTCTTCAACACTAAGTTATAGGGTGTTCTTAATGGATTGATGATTTTACAAAATCGAAAATATGGAATAGTAATCAGAATAGATAGTCAAGAGGCTCTTCAAGCTATTCGAAGAGCTATTCAAGAATCCTTCTCAAAGACATTTTTTTTGGTACTTATAAAATATATTCCGTTGAAAGCTTGAGCTTATACCTTGCAAAGAAAATTTCAGCTTATATCTTGCAAAGAAAATTTCAAGGTTGATCGTATCGTTAAGATGGCTTTTGACAGAAAAAGACTTCATTTAGTTTTCTGTAAAAGCTTATATAGATTAAAAAACAAATTAATGGCACATTGATTTCCAATTTTTTGAGTAAAGAGACTCCTAATTTGCCCTTTTTCGGAAGTACATACTTTTCTGCAAGTGGAGAAGAAGATGATGCTTAGCTCATTGGGTTCTATAAGCTTTTTTTTTTTTTTTAAAGTTATGATAGAGAATGGAGAGAGATAAGAAAAAAAAATAATGCTTTGATTATTCCCATTAATTTGGTTCAAGTTGGTAGATGCATCCATCAACAATACCAGAAGATGAAACAAAGTTTTGGTATGAAATCATCAAACATCCAAGTCGAAACATATAGACTATGAAAAGAGTACAAGAGTGATTGAGAAATGAGATTTAGAGGTCATCACGAGATCCTTTATTATCAGAGACAGTCTCTTTGAGCTTCTCAGCAGTGTGGTGGACAGCATCTGCAGCAGATTTCGCAGTTTTTTCGACCGTCTCTTTGCCTGCTTCAACACTTTCCTTGGCCGCTTCTTTAATATTCTCTCCTGCACTTTCAGAACCTCCAGTTGTGCCTGTTTGTTTGATCCCTTTTTTTGTATCCACCCCTGCACTTTCAGAAACCCCAGTTGTGCCTGTGCCTGGAGCTCTAAAACTAACAAGGAACAAAGCATGTTAGTGATGGATGGATGGATGTAATAAGAAAAACATAACACAATGTGCGTGTGTGTGTGCCATACTCTAGATTAGGTGGGGTGAACTTGAGCTGGAGGCCATGGACAAGGGTTTTGATCTTTTCCCAAGAAGTAAGATGAGATTTTTTCAAGGAAGAAATGGTGCTTGATACGACATGGAAGAAGGATGTTTTCTCTTCTTCGTCGTCAATGTATTGACCTGTTTCACAAACTACTGATACAATTTGATGTGACACAAAGATGAACCAAACAAGAAGGAACATCAAGCTGCTTCTAGATTTTTTCATCTTAAGTTTTGCAACTAAAAAGATAAATTAAACTAAATTAAGAAAAAAAGAAAAGAAAGTGGTAATGGCATTCGCTTTGGGGTTTTGTAGTTAGGAGGTGGACTCAAGTTATTACACGTTGCTGCCAAATAAAGGTAACGTGGCATTACCACCTTGCCTCTAGCCTTATCTTTTCTTCTCTGAATATTTCAATACCGGTAGGCAAGGTAATATCTTTTAGGGTATTTGTAATTTTTGGTTTTCTTTTTCTTTTCTAGTAAGAAAAGGCCCTTCATGATTCATCTACATCACTTAAAATTAAAAATAAAATTTTTTATCAAATTTAGATGATAATGTGATATAATCTCGAATATTATATCATCACACTTTTACAAAACTAAATTAATAAATTAAAATAGACTAAATTATCAAATCAAGCACCAAATTAGTTCTAATTATCAAGTTTAATGGTTACATTAATTATCTATTTTAATAAAATAAAAACACTTATCTCCCAAATTATTTAAAATACATTTATTTGAAAATTAGTTTTGAATAAAATAACATAAACCTTATTTAGAGCTATTTATTAAGTAAATTTTAAATAAGAGGCTTAAATATATATTTGACTCCTAAATTTGTTATTTTATCTCAAATTGATATTTATGGTTTTTTATTATCTCAAGCTAATACTCAAATTTTCATTCTGTTAAGGGTTTTAATTTTATTTTTTTTAACAGTATTAAGTTAGGACATGTGACACTTTCAAACAATGACACATGACAATGCTAGCTTCATAATTTATTTTTTTAAAAATAAAATATATTAATTTTTTAGAATTTAAAAGGTATATATAAAGAATTTTAAATCATAAAAAAATTATAATAGTAAAAGTTTTTAAAAATTATAAAAAGATTAAATTGAATTAACTTTTGTTTAAACACCATGGACTTGGCACCCTTCTTGGGAGAAATTAAAATTAAAAATTAAACAAAATTTAATTTAATTTTTAAAATTTTAAAAAATTTTAAAAAATTTTTAAATTTTTTAAAAAATATTTTTTTATTTTTAAAATAAATTATAATATCATAATAAAGTTAGCATTGTCACATGTTACTGTTTGAAAGTGTTGCGTGTCCCAATTAAAAAAAAAATACCAAAACCATGACGAAATAAAATTTCAAATACCAACTTGAGATAATAAAAAAAAAAACTATAAATATCAACTTAAAAAAATTACAAATTTAAGAGTTAAATAAGTATTTAAGCCTAAGTAAAAACATAATTATACTCTTACTCTTATTTATTTATGTATTTTCTATTTATTTTATACATTTTCTCTATTTTAAACAACTTTGACCAAAAATAAATCTGGCTTTGAGTCACCTGGATTCAAATTTAAATTATCTTTTAAAAAATGAATTGTAATTATATATTAATATAAAATTTTTATTAATATTTTGTTAATAAATGAATAGTATTTATTGTAGTCAAGTGATGGACTAACTTGATTCGACTTGTGAACAATTCTAACTTCAAGTGAAATTTAGTAATTTAATTTTATATTTAATTCCTTTATATATTAAATTTAGGATGAGTTTATTAAAAAATTTTATTTAAAATTAATTATTATTATTTAAAAGGATTTTATAAAAATAATTAATTAATTATAAAATAAAAGAAATAAAGGAAAAATGAATTTGTCTCAGATTATATATATTAAATTAATTTTAAAATATTTAATATGTAATTGAGTAAAAAAATTTAAAAAATAAAAGGTAAAAGAGAAGACAAAAAGAAAAAGTGTAATTATGGTTTTATGATAAATCTTTTAAAAATTAAAGTTACAAATATTGATCGGAAAATAAATTATATATTGGTTTATATTAGAATATAATATAATTTAATAGTAATTAAAACAACTTTATAACTAATTAGATTTTATTACTTTTAATTGAAAATTATGAAAACAAAATATCAAAGATAACAAAAAATAAATGTAATAAAGAAATTTTATTTTGTATTTAAAATTATTTTTTGTCAAAGCTGGAGATTGAATGTTTTTCAAATCATAGGGTAAGCGATTTATTACTAAACTTATGGGGATAATAATAATAATAATAATAATAATAATAATAATAATTGCTTTTATTTTAAATCATTTGCAAAGGATTTATTGTGTAGTCTAAAAAAGGAAAATCTGAATATCTTTTTTCTATTTGGTTTTCAAGAAAATTAGATTTTTAGTTAAAATGTGACTGCCACCAAATGTGATATATGATGGGAGGATTTTCCAACAATGAGAATGGTATCCCTCCCCACCACCATCTACCTTTTTAGTATCTCCTACAAGGAGAAGACTTTATTTCTTTTTGTCATACCAGCTTGATTTATATTCATTTTTAATTCAACATAATATTTATATTAATAGATAAGTTACAGATTAGTATTTAATATATTAGTAGTATATATTTTATATTCCACAAGTAACTTTAAAAAAATGTTATTTGTTTTTTTTAATATTTTATAATATACTTATCAATTTTTTATTTTATTTGTTCTATTAAAATATATAAAATATTATTCTATAATTTTTTTGATAAGTTAATTCTTAAAAAAACTTAGAAATTGAATCATGAAAAAACTGTACAGATTATGGGTTTAATTGAAGCATGATACAAGGAATATTAAAATTATTAAAATATTTCATATCACAACAAATATGTGAGCTGTAAAACGAATTATTAATGTGAAAATATTAGTTATATACTTTACACATTAAACGAATTATAAATTATTTTACAATATGTTATGAATTAAGAATACAATATGGATAGTGATATAAAATAAAATATAGAACATAAAAACAATAACATCAACGCAACATACAAATATCTTCGTACAACAAATGATAAAAATCCGTATAGTATATAATGTTTTCAAAGGTAATTTGCTAAAATAATAAAGTAATTCTCGTATGTTAAATTAAAAAATAAATTCGTCATTCTATTAAAAATTGTTTCTATAAATATGACATGCTATATTTTACTGTCTATTTATTCTATCAGCCATATTAGTTTTTAACATTAGAAATAAATGAAATTTTTAACAAAAATGATCAGTTTACTTTTTGATCTAATGTATAAAAAAATATAGTACACCAAATCCACTAAAATATTAAAATAAGTATTTCCCAACAATCTGGAAATATATTAAAAGAATATTCATATTTAAATAAGTATACTAAGATAGTTACAATTTAGCAAGCAAATACCTCTAAAATAGTAACAAAATTAATAATAAAACAAAAGTTATACAATGTTTAAATAATAACAATAGAATAGTAGCAATATAATAGCAAAACATCAAATTTGGACCGGATCGAGCCAAAAAAACTTATCCGAGGCCCTACCTATTTAGAAAACATGCTTTATTTTTTATTCAAGCTTATTTTTCAAGCCTGTATTTTTGTTCAAACCCTCTCACTTTTCAGGAGGGCTTTTTTGACCCAGTGCGAGTGACCCAACTCCTGATTAGGTCTATTTGCAAGGTGAGGTATATGATCCTTTCTACCCTTTAAATTTCATTTTTTGTGCCATCGTTAATTTAAGTATCAGCAAATGCTCTGAAGATAAACCTCTAGTGCCCGCTAACCTTATTTTCTCTTCTTGCAAACGGTTCATACCATCTTCAATTCAATAACCAGACTAAAAAAGGACATCAACATAGCTATTTGAATATATTGATTGTATTGCATAAAAAAAATTGATTGTAATTAATTATGATTGTACTTATAACCTCTTAAAAGAAGTCATTTTCAATGGCTTTATCAAACATACTTTTAATAAATAAATAAAAAACAAACTTAAATTAAAATGTGAGTATTTAATCCATTAATAATACACTTTTTTTAATTCCATAAGAAACATTATAAATCTACACGTCTCATTTCTTATATATATATATATATATTACTGTGCTCTATATACATTCTATCATCAACCCAAAAATTTTTAAATTCCACTATTTACAATAGCATTTAAAACGTTCATGTTAAGTTGAAAAAATGGTACTTGGAAATTTTTAATAAATATTAATTTATAGAATGTACAAGTATATATTCGAGAAATAGAGGATAGAAATCTTATAAAATAAGTGATAAGTGGTTAGAACTCCCAAATTTGGTGGCATTATTGATGAATGTTTTTGAAGTATCCGTAACCAAGTGTGAAATCTTTGGATGATTTTGAAAACACCATCCCTCTTCTTTCTGGTATCTGTCATTCTTCCACCATGGGCTGCTTTTAACGTATACGTACAAATTAGTGGCCCATGATAAGTGCAACTTAAACTTCCCTTTACAAATTGAATTAAGAACATCGAACTCCGAAGCTGATTTATACATTTTCCCAGAGCTTTTCCAATTTGATGGCGTTTGTGGGTTTATTTGAAGTTTTTTTGCCTCTCGTTTGCTTTCTGCTTCTCTATTGCTTAAGAGATAAGTATCATGGGCCTCCAAAGAGTTTCCCGCTTGTTGGGATGATGCCACAGTTTCTCTTCAACATTCCTCAGCTGCACGACTGGTTTACCGACACACTCGAGATATGTCACGGCACTTTTCTTTTCAAAGGGTTTGCTAAGATGAACGTACTGGTTACCTGCGATCCTTCCAACATTCACTACATTATGAGTTCCAACTTTAACAACTTCCCCAAAGGACCTGGATTCAAACAGATTTTTGACATCTTGGGAGACGGGATTTTCAATGTGGATATGGATTTGTGGAGAAAACAAAGAATAGCTGCTCAAGGGTTCATGAGGCATCAGCTGTTCTACCAGTTTTTATCAAGGACTACCGGAGCCAAGGTGGAAGAGGGGCTCATTCCTCTTCTTGACCATGTTGCCAAACGAGGTTTAGTGGTTAACTTAGAAGATGTTTTCCAGAGGTTCGCATTTGATGCTACCTGCATCTTGGTTACTGGCCACGACCCGAAGTGCCTCTCCGTCGAATTCCCTGATGTTTCTTTCTCCAAGGCCATGGATGATGCTGCCGAAGTGATGTTTTACCGGCACATCACGCCACAAAGCTTTAGTAAGTTGCAGAGGTGGATGAACATGGGACAAGAAAAGAAATATAGAAAGGCATGGGAAGTTCTTGATCATATTATGGCTAAATATATATGCCAAAAAAGGAAAGATTTGAACCAAGGGATGATATCAGAAACTCTGGATGGTGGTGTGGATCTCTTAACATCATACATTCTTGAAGAGAAGTCATGTGATGATAAATTCTTGAGAGATACCATTTTGAATATGATGCTTGCAGGGAGGGACACCACCAGCTCTGCTCTTACTTGGTTCATTTGGCTTGTTTCGAGGCATCCGATAGTGGAAAACAAGATCATTGAAGAGCTCCAATCCATAATACCTGCACAGGAAACCAAAAAGAGGCGACTGTTCAATGCTAAGGAGGTAAAGAATTTGGTTTATCTACAAGGAGCATTATGTGAGGCTTTAAGGTTATATCCGCCGGTTCCTTTCCAACACAAGGAACCTCTTAAACCAGACACGCTTCCAAGTGGGCATCCAATTCATCCAACAACCAAAATCGTGTTTAGTTTGTACTCAATGGGAAGGATGAAGTCCGTCTGGGGTGAAGATTGCTTTGAATTCAAACCAGAAAGATGGATTACCGAGAAAGGAGGGATCAAACATGAGCCATCATACAAGTTCATGTCATTCAATGCAGGGCCAAGGACATGTTTAGGGAAGGATGTGGCTTTTCTTCAGATGAAAGCCGTGGCATCTGCTATTATTTATAACTATCGTATTCATGTAATGGGAGAAACTCCAGTTGTTCCAACTTTATCCATTATCCTGCGCACAAAACATGGACTGATGACTAAGATCTCCCCCAGATGGGACTAGAGGCATCACAACCGCTTGAAAGTTGAAATCCTATTATTTATAAATAAAATCATAAATAATTTCTTGAGTCGGTGACATCAAATTCAATCAAAGACTTTGTTTATAGATAGATGATGATTAAAGAAAGTAGTCCAGTAAGCCATGTAGAAAGATCCCTGTGCAATTTAATGCCATGAAAACCATCTACATAGGATAACAGAAGAATTTAAGTTATAAAGTAAAGCAAACCAAAGATCATGATACAATATTTGATACCTCTCATCGATCTTCAACCAATGCATAACACTTTGTCGGAGATAATAATGACACACTCTAGATTTGTCAAGGACATAAAATAAATCAGTAAAACTTTCAGGATCCTTGTAGGTTCATCTCTGTATGCATGGAAGCTGCTCAACATAGATTAAAAACTGAGAGTTCCAATTCACACAAATGTTTGACAAAAATTGTAAATCATGAGAAATAGCGTTGAAGACACTCATTTAAGGGCTTATCGAATTGCACGATAACAGTCTCCTCTACGACAAACCATTGACCATGGCCATGGATGGACTTCTCTTCATCAAATGAATTAGAACAGCTCTGCAAAGAGATACATATCACATGGGTGAATAGAAGGCTTTTTCCACTCAAAACAAGGAAAAAAGCAAAAAGTATCTGCAGGCTTAAGCAGAATGGTTGACCTCATAAGTAGCTAAAACTTGGGGCCCTAAGGAACAATTATCAGTTTAGAAAGCATAGCAGATATTGTACTAAAGTTAAGAAACCCAGTAGCTCTTTGATATAAATTCTGAGCTAAATGATCATAGTAATAACAAACAGAACAAGCCATTTTTTCTTTTCTTTTTTTCTCACCTTGGAACAGGTATAGACAACAAGAGTCAGCCAGTTCCAGTTTTCCAGAGAACCTTTATGACAATCATCGACTTCTTGCAGAAAATATATTAATGGGGGCATAAGCTGCAGTTCAAAGTGCCTTGATGCACCACAAAGCCCGCAGTTTCCAGCATTATCCACCTCTGCTGTAGCCAGAAGAGGTTTCCCACCGAATGCATATCTGGGAACATAAAGATCTGTAACAAACACTCTATTTGAGGCATCAAGATATCAAAACTTAATTTTTCACCATTTTCCCCTTCTACTTGCAGAAAAGAATGATAATGTGTAACAGTGCCCAAATCAAATTACAAATGGAATCAGTGTAAGCTTTGCGGTAATCTGGGTGATAACAAAGTGATTGCTTCCCAATTTTCTTTTGGTTACATTCTCCTTTCGTTTTGGTGACAGTAAGTCATAAAAGCAGATCAACTTGACCAGGGATTCCTTGAGAAGAAAAGAAAAGGTTAACTATATTGCAAGACCTTTTCAGAAATATTGTATATGACCTTAAATTTCGTGTACATTCATTATTCTATTTTTTTATGAACTTTTAGAGCCATAACAAAGGCCTGGCAACAAAGAAACAATGAATATACAATAAGGAACAATATGCATCATTCTAGCTTTGCATTAATACTGGTGACAGTAAAGAAATGAGAGGTCGTCCATATACGCCAATTTATAAAAGGGTTTCTGGCATAGACATTCAACAAATAACCCTAAATTACCTAAAACATTGCTCTGGAGATGCATCCAATTGTTTTTTGAACTTGAGATAAGTTCTGTCAGCATTCAGAGCCTTATCATATTCATAATTTTCAGCTTCCCATGTTTCTTCTTGTCCATGATCATCAACATCACCTTCTTTCTCCTTGACTGAAAGGGACGAGTAATTTGAACACATAGAAGAAAAATCCTTTGATGATGGTTCCATCTGACTATAAATGTAGAAGCATGGCATCACTGCAATAAAGGAACAAAATGAATCCAGCAAAAGACTTTTAGCACGACAAAAAATTAGTATACAAACAACATGAAGAGAAGAAATTTAGATGGCAATTTAAAGCAACTTTAAAATCAAAATGCAACACCCCAGACCCAAGGGTACAAGATACATATGAAACAGAAAGAATGAGACTGCAGTGTTTGCAGCAGTGTAGAGAAGAACTTGGCCGTGATGTGATTATTAGCATCGACGACACTTAATTGTAGAACAGATTGTAGAGTTTAAGCTATCACATGCAATCATACATCATAATAAGGGCAACCTCACCTGGTGTATCAGTGTCTACCCCTCTTGTTTGTGCAATTAAAGACAAAGAATGCTTCACAGCACCCTCAGAGTTCCGGTTGCTACTTGTCTTCTTGGGCTCAGAACTCAAGCTTGCCACTTCAGAAAATGCTTTACTCAAGTCCTCCAAATCCAAATCTTCATTATCCTCATCACTCAAATTCTCCCACCAGTTACTTTTTGAAACAGAAACAGGAGATGAAGCTGAAGGAGCTTTATCCAGAGTAGCAGCAGAGGATGATTCCTTTGATTCATTTTCCACTTTCTGAATCCGAAGAGCTCGCCAACTATATAATTATATTTCATTAACTAAAGTATACATCTAAGTAGCCATTATTCTCATACTACAAGCAGTGGTGTGTGAAGGGCACAAGGTGCATTATAAGCACTAGTTACCTTTGCCTTAGGTGCAACGCACAAGGCAAAAAAAAGCACTAGCCTGAGAAAAGTAATGTGCAATATGTAAATGTGTGAATTTTTATATGTAATATAAAGCTTGAGATTTATAATAAACTCTAAAGTCTGGTCTAGTTTATCTACAAAACATGCATTTTTTTTATTGGTCAATATACTTGATTTCCTTATGGTCAATGTCTATTGTTGAATACTCAAATATTAAGAAGTATTAAAGTCTGGTACTATCCCCTTTTTACTAAGGCATATCTAATGAAAAAAAGTGAAAATTAAAAGAAACTAAGGATAACTTCAATTAGGCAGGCTTTTTTAATGGCTATCGCCTTACAAAAATAGGTGCCTACGTGCAGTAGGTGTGCACCTGACTAAATGGACTTCTCCTGAAAGGGTCTAAGGCGATTTTGCTGTCCAGTGCCGAGGCGCGCCGGCGCACCTAAGAACACGCCTTGACAACACTGACTAAAAGAGAACATAACACCTATGCAGTTAAAAGAATCATGTTTCAATGATAAACAAGGGTCAAA
The DNA here is from genome assembly GCA_020496765.1 of Gossypium stocksii. Taxonomy (NCBI): domain Eukaryota; kingdom Viridiplantae; phylum Streptophyta; class Magnoliopsida; order Malvales; family Malvaceae; genus Gossypium; species Gossypium stocksii. Next base: position 64,786,199 of record CM035626.1, read on the forward strand.
CAAACAAATCAGAGAAACAACCTGAGAGGAGAGCTACCACAATTTGGTGTCACACAACCAAAAACAAGAAGTAGACGGTCTTCTATGTTCAAAGTTCCACTTGAAACTGGAGCATTAACCTTAACAGGAATTTAGCCAAATAATATAAATTATTGGATTCAAATGTTAAAAGTTTTGTCGGCAACAAAGGAAGAAAATGCATTAGAGTTTGAATAAGAAAAACCTGAGAAACAAGACAGAGTTTGCTTCCACATTGTGTGCAGTGAATAAGTGTAGGGTTGAACTTCAAAGCCTCTATAGGAAGAGGCCAATCCTGTTAAAAGAACAAAGTTGAAGGTATAGTAAAACATAAACCAAAAAAAAAAAAAAAAACAAACTGTTGATGTCCTCGGCTAGGTTTAGCTGAGTAGATGTCTAAGGAAAAGGCTGAAGGCTAGTGAGGGAGCACAAAAGCTTTAAATATCCTCCGAACCCACACTAATTTAAAGATCAAAATACGACCCAAAATCCGAACTACATTAACCCATGTGTTTGTAGATAGCCTTCTTCATGCTTTGCTTGAAAACCCACAAAGATTGATTTACTCAGCTGAAGGGCTTGACCTAGCAGAGGACATGAATACATATGAAGATGAAAAGAGGGAGAAGGAGAAATACAGGAAGTCCGCCAATTTTGGTAGTGTAATGATCAGAGGGCTCACGGTTATCCTCAGCCCATGGCCCTGGCAAGCCTAGCACAACCCTACTCATCAAGCTTTCAAATAGCGATGTAAACCGATGCCTTCGGAAAAGAAAAGGCTTCTCCACAGCCAAGTAAAAAAAGAGGGAGAGAGTATGAGATGGGAGTGCGTCGGGAAATGTTAGAAATATATAATTTTGGTTAAACTAAAACAAATAGTGATTTATGTATTGTTTAAGGGTAAGTTATTCCTCCAAGCGCACGTCCAGATTTTAAAAAAATTTGGTAAAAAATATTAAACTCTAAAAATGGGATAGAATAAAAAAATTAATTCTGTTTAAAATATGAATTAAATTTGGGATTCAATATTTAAGGGTTAAATAAATTTGATCTATTTTTAAGTTTATAATACTTTATATTTTTTATTTATAATGTATTAAAAAATAAATTTATACTAAATATATAATACTACTTTAATATAAACATTAAAATAATGTTAAGATGACTATATAAAAAATTTTAATAAATAAAAAATATTAATATTAAAATAATATTAAACATTAAAATAAAAAGTATTTAAAATAAATATGGACGTACCCAAAATAGGCTTGGGTTAGTCTTTTGTAAATATGAGCGGGTTTAAGCAAAATTTTAACAAAATTCTAAGCTCATATTTCGGGTTAGGCCAAGCTTGGGCAAGCATAAAGCATATTAATATCATGCGTAGACCCAACCCGAATCTGACCCAATCCGGCCCATGAACACCTCTAGTTTAAACTAAGTTTTGGTCGCCAAAATTTAATTTCAATAACATTATCGATTTGTAACATTTTAATTATTGTGTTGTTATTTGACATTAAAGATGTGATGGAAGTATTTTACTTTAAAGATGTGATGGAAGTACCACATGACAAATAGTATCACTAAACGCCAACATGTCTTCCACGTGTAACACCCCATGCCTGGCCCGTTCATTGAATCCGGGTATGGAGCGTCACAAATGGACCTATGCGTAATAATTACTAGCTTAACTGCTATAAAGCAGTCTAAATTAAAATTATAAAAATTTAAAAATAATAATTCTTATGACTAAGGCCTTAAGCCACCAAATGCTTAATCTCTTAAATTCCTAACTCTAATATGATTTTTTTTATTTACAATGACCCTTTTACAAATCGTAAACCTTAACTAATACTATTTGTCCTAAAATCTAGATTCTAATTGTGCTATCGGGTTCGTCGTTAATGATCTTGTGGCGAAGCCTCCAATAGTATCCTTTTCCTATGTGCATGACTCAATCTGTAACAGACCGAATTAGGGCCTAAACGAAACGGTGGTTTCGAGACCACGAATTCGATATAGAAAAATTTATTCCAATCAAGTTCTAAGGTTTATTGTGTGATTGAATGCATGAGAGAAATTTTAGGAAATAAATTTTACCGGTAAAGTGCCCGATTGAACGATAGGACTAAATTGCAAGAAATTTAAAATATGTGTTCTAGAAGCTTTTAGTGTGAAATTGAAATGAAATTATAAAGTAGAGGTCCTTGTTTAGCAATTAGACCATTTTTGAGCATAATGGACAAAAATGCCCATGGAAGGAAAAATTTACAAAGAAGGCCATTAAGGGCATTTTGGTCATTTGGATATTAAATGAAATAAAAAGGGTAAATAAGGCCAAAAAGTGTCCATCTTCTTCATGCCTTGGCTGAATATCAAAGGACACCATAGCTAGGGTTTTCATTTTTTTTCAAGCTCCAAGTAAGTGACTCCTAGCCCCATTTTTCATGTTTTTCGTATTTTTGAGATCCTCGTACCTAGACCTAGCTTTTTATACCACTATTTTGAGCTAGGGTTCATGTTTAAAAATTTACCCATATGTGACATGGAGTTATTTTGAAGTCTTTTGGTAGAAAATGATAGTTTGAAGTGTAGTAAACACCTTTTTCTAGGTAATTTTAAATGAAAGTCCCTAATAGGGACCAAATTGAAAAGATAGTAAAATGTGTAGTAAAAGTACAAATTGATGAGAAATTTGGGCTGTTATGAGCCCCATTAAGGTTTGACTAGGCTTGGGTTGCTAAGAAAATAGAAACATTTCATTTTACGAGCCTAGGGACTAAGTTGTAAAAATTAACAAAGTTAAGGGTAAAATGGATATTAAGTGAGCTAAATTTGATGTTATAGATCGAGAACAACATGAAATCGACCTTGACCATGGAAAGGGAAAAGTATCGGATTAAATCGAAAAGAATTGCATTTTGGCCCGAGGTAAGTCTTATATGTAACCAATGAGTTGTTTTAATTATTTAGTTTAATTATTTAATTACTTATAAACTTTGAAGTTTATATTGAAATATTGAATATTCAATGTAATAGAATTTGTAAGTAAAGAAAAGTCTCGGTTGAACCTTAGGAATAATTAGGATATGAATGACATGTCACTAGGAAACCATCGATCGATATTGATTGTTTATGTGATTTCGGGTTCTGGTCTAGTTCGACTACCAGTGGCTAGGTAATCTTGCATTTGCTGTGGATGCCTATCAACTTGTGTGAGCAGCACTGGGTAGCACCGACTACACCGTCAGCTTGTGTGAGCAGACCCGAGAATAGTTCATTATATGTGTGTGGCACTTGTGCCTTACTCCATGTATCCTTTAGTATTCTACGTGGTTCAATGGGTTATTTGAATAGATTTGATAAGGTGTAACGACATGCGAAAAGATTTGACTGTGTGTTTTAGATTGTGTACGTGCAAGTTATATGAAAATATTGTATGTGTTAAATGCAAATTATATGTATTGTGACTTGTGGTAAGGCTATTGAGTAAGTGAAAATCAAACCTTGTGTGATCACAATGAAACTTATTTCTATTACATAAATTATTATTTAAATGCTCATTAGCTTACATATAGGCTTACTAAGCTTAAAAGCTTACCCCTTTCTTTTTCCTTCCCCTTATAGGTTCATCAAGCTAATCCAAGGTTCGGTGATCAGCGGGATTCCATCAACACTATCAACAACCCTTTTGGTATTTGATTATGAACTTTGAAGGTTATGGCATGTATAGGTGGTCTAACGTTTGAGTTTTGTGTCATAGTCCTTTTGAATCTAATATTGTTGGTAATGTTTTGGGCAATTGGCCATTTGAAATGAGCCAAAAATTAGTTATGCTACATGTAAAGTATTGGTAAAATTGGTGTTTATTTTGTTTGTGTTACAGGGTGGTAATTGGCTTGGAAAATAACCTATAATTGTCTACACAGGTAGGCACACGGGCGTGTGTCTAGGCCGTGTGTCACACACGGCCAGCTCCATGGGCGTGTTGATAGGCCTTGTGTCCCCTACACTTGAATGCATAAAAAATTTATTAATTGCCCAGTAGTAAACACATAGGTGGAGACATGGCCGTGTGTCTCAACCATGTGATAGACACGGCCTAGTCCACAAGCGTATGGCTTGGCCGTGTGACGAGAATTGCTTGATGACGTCATAAACAATATACCCCCAAGTTTTCACACAGGCTAAGACACGGGCGTGTGACTGGCCGTGTGAAGGACACGGGCATGAAGCATGGGCATGTGCTCGGTCGTGTGGAAACCCTTGTAGGTTCGAATTGAAAAATAATTCTGCACATGCAAGGGACATGGGCATGTGTGACCACACGGCCTGCCCACACGGGCGTGTCCCTGTCCCCCACGGGCGTGTGCCCTGTATGAGTTAAAATTTTTCTAAAGGTTCAAAAAGTTTCGGTCTAATTCCGAATCACCCTAAATGTATCGTTTGGGTCTCGTAGGCCCATATTATGGAAGTTACGCATATAAGTTAAAAGGTTTTAAATTTTATATGATAATTGGGGATTCAATCAAGTGTTCGAGTAAGTGAGAGTCCGGTAACACCTCATACCTGATTTCAGCCTCGGACTCGAGTGAGGGGTGTTACATCATCCAACAATGATTCTTAATCTTCACGTTACCTGGTTTGGTTCCTCCTCTGAGTCCTCGATCATCCCCACAAGTCATGTGAAATTAGTTTACTTTGTAAGTTCGATTGAACTTAGTGAGTTCCTATACCGATTATGATTAACCCTATCACACAAGGGTAAACAATTATAAAATAAATTAAATATAAGTTTACTCCATGTTCACTTATGACAAGTTTGCCTTGTTAGGGTGGCAGACTCTACTCGATCCTTCGAGCTACTTGGCTCGCCATGAAACATTTCTCTAGTCGAATTCTCCACTTGACTGTATCCCTGACACTTTGCTATCTCGACAAATTTATTCCTTATTTCTCATATTTCTTTCCTTATCTTTCCCCCTTACACGAGTGTTCACTGATCTTAAATTGACTTGGTTGTTCATTGGTTTCCTATTATGAACCCCCTTTGGTATCCTTTTCAACTATCAGTCCAAGGATTCTTAAGACATTCCTTCCTTAGCGGACTTGTTCGTACCAATCCTTAGTGGCTTTCTATTTGGTAGACTCTTTCTTTTCATACCTAGTCTAGAAGGATTTATCAACTTTTTCATATAGTGCTGACCTTCATCACAACTCGCCATTTTGGCGAACCCATCCTTGTTCTGCCTTATTGTTCGGAGAAGGGGGATTACTTCCAGTAATCCACCTCTCATACCAACCCTTTCTTGGATATTTTTCTGCCCCATAAGTGAAGGGCGATCCAACTTGTGAAACTAACAGGTTGTTGTCCTTGCAACTATATGAGCTTGTCATCTCACTTCTCTCATACCACTTCATTGCACCCTTCTTGGTGGCTCATGATTGTGGATCCTATCTTGTGATCCTTGGATAATCTCATGTCTTACATTTCCATAACAAGGTCAGCTCTCACCCAGCCTATCTTCTTTAAATTCTCGTTGGGTCTTCGCCTATGCCTCATTCTACATTTGGCATTCACCTTTAGCCCTAAGGCATTCAACATTTTGGCGGATACCTTATGATCTGCTTGCCATACTTATCCTTTCCTTAAACTCTTCTTCCACCTTTGTGGTTTTCCCATACTTGGCGCTCTGGCCATTGACCCTTCACTTGAGGTTTTGGCAGATTTACCATGTCTATTTTCTGGCAGACTCTATGGGTTGTCATAGCCGAGCTATGGTCTTATACCCTTCTTATCTTTTTTTCTCATGTTCTTGTGAACAGAGCCCATGTTTATTGTCCCGATGGACTTTATTTGTTTTGTGTTTACTGTCCCAGCAACTTACTTTGTTTCGTGTTTACTGTACCTATAGACTTACTTTGTGGATGCCATGGAGTCATACATCCATGGTCTTATACCGATCTGCTGTCCCGACGTACTGTCTTGTGATGCTATAGAGTTTTTAATCCATGGTGTTACTCATCGAATCTAGTTATTATAACATCTTTCATCTATGGTCTTACACCACATACCCTATACCATTTACCTTGTTGTCATAGTTATAACACCCCTAACCCGTGTCCGTCGCTGGAAGGGGTTATGAGGCATTACCAAAAATTTTCAACTTTCATACATTCACTTGCTCACAAGTTCAAAATTTTTTTTAATCTAATCAAATGTAATATCATTTAGTTAATAATCTCTTATGAATAAATTTCATGTCACATCGTTAATATATATATATATATAAACCATTTAATTTATAAGCACATATATATAATATGCAATAATTCACATGAGCATAAAAGCACAACAAAACCGATAAAATAAAATACTCATAAAATGAATAAATCAAACTCCTATCACATAACCATAATATATATATATTCGGCAATTAAAGGTAACTAATTTCCAATCATAGGTGCAATTCAATTAACAATTTAAAACACCATATCATACTATTCATATGGTCATTTTCAATAATTTAACCAAATAGATAATGGTTTCCCTCCCATCACCAACAACTTGTCCAAACCACACATACATATAATTTATGACTTTAATGCCGGACCCAAAATACTTTACTTTACATTATGTCCATTTTGGCAAATCACTTCATTATAATGTCTATGGTATCAATTTTTAGCAATCACCTACATGAAGCTTATTATACAAACCTATTCGAAACTATACCTTCTTCCTTTAATCTCATTCGGCACCAATGATTCAATCACAATCATCCACCACATATTTGATAGTCTCAAATCATGAGCAATTCATTATACATTTAACAATGTTCAAGCATTTTATAACCATTTCTACCATTACACATCACGCCAAGAACAATGTCAAAACTATATACCATAATCAAAGACAACCACATTAGTTAAGAGCATATAAACATTTTTAACACAACAAGTAAGCCATATTCGCATGGCTTACATTTTCATACATACCGAGTTCAAAAACATTTACAAAATGGTTTAGCTTATGCATGCCATAAGTTCGAAATATAAACTTTTAAATGTACCGACGGATTGACGATAGTGTGGATGACTTCGATGTTGATCCCCGAGCTCGTAACTTAACTCCAAAATCTATAAATCAAGGTTACAAGACACTCAAAGTAAGCAATTTAGCTAAGTAAGTCTTAAGTAAATTAAACAACTCAATCAAAGTTTCTAATATCCAAACCAACAATTATATCAATAATCTTATACAAATATACAATATAATATCTTGGCCAAATTTCCAATGCCAATAATTCAGCATCACTTACACGTTTCTTGTAGACCCATTATATATATAAATTATACTTCCACATATATATTCACATATATGGCCGAATATAAAAGGTAAATAAAAACCTTATATACCATCTATAGTTCAATCTCAATATAATGTCATAGTAACCCAATCAATTCATTCTAGGTAACTTCGAATAAAACCGAATGCACAAGCTAAATATAATTCATCCATAGACAAATTTTCAAATTCAATATACATGACATATACTTACCTATGTGGCCAATTCTATGAAATGTCACATAGCTCAATTACCATTGTTCATTATCCGTAATAACTTGAATTTATAATCACAGACTTGTAAACAAATCACCGGTATAAAACCTGCTAGGCAAGAGCCTGAATTCATCACCGGCACAAGGCCTGCTAGACTCAAAGTCTGATATTCATTCACCGGCACTACGCCTGCTAGGCACAAAGCCTGATCAAAATCACCAGCTTAAAGCTTGCTAGGCCTATGGCCCGAATATTACAGTATAAAAATTCAATCCGCAATGTTCCACATATCGAATCATATACTTTTATTTTCCATGTAACACAAACACACTTTTTAAGATCTTAGTATCATTGGAACATATATATATATATATATATATATATATATATCAAATACCTTATTTTCTTTTCATACATCCCATTCGACTATATACAAATACATTATAAAAAAAAAATTAATTCTCATGATATATCATGTTATATTCAAACATAATCTATGTTTAATTACTTAAAGCTTACCTCGAATACCAACGGACTATGCTTCTCGACTATACGACTAATTTCGTTTTTCCCCGATCCAATCCCGATCCTTTTTGTTCTTGATCTAATTAATTTCAAATTGAACTCATTCAATTAGATTTCATCCAATTCAATCCCAACTACACATTTGAGCAAATTACTAACTTGCCCTTCACAATTTACATTTTTATAAAATAGTCCAAAATGCATATAATATAAAATACACTTAATCTCTTCCCAATTTACAAGAGCTGAATATTCACTAGATTTATCCAAGCCCTTACATTTTATTTAATTAAAAATCTAGTCCCTCTATTCATAATTTTACAAATTCGTCCATTATACACAAAATCACATAGAATTTTAATACAATTTTTTTTTAATAATCTAACATATAACTTTCATTTTCTAACATCAAAAACAACCAATTCAAAATCTCTCCATGGCCGAATACAATAAGGTTAATCAATTCCAAAATTAACACATGGGCTATGTATATATCTTGACAACAAGCTCAAAAATATACTTTTTATCAAAATCTATACAAAACTAACCTTGGATTTTGGCTCCAAATGACCGAATGAAAGAAAGCTTCTCCCTTTCTTATTCTTTTTAAGTTCGGCAAATTCAAAGAAGAACATGCAAAGTGGTTTTCTCTTTTGTTTTATTATAAATTCATTAATATAAAAATTAACTAATATAACCTTTATAAAATACATATAATATATAATATATATAAAACCATTACCGTCCACTAATTTACTAAATGGCATAATTACATTTTAAATCCCCCAAAACATAAGTACTTCATCAATTAAATACTCACACATAAACCATCAAATTTTCCTATTGTTCGATTAGACCCCCTTTTTTTATAATTCGGTATCCAAAAAGTAAAAAATTAAAACACGAAACTTTCACGGAATCAATTTCACACATTCCAAAGCATAGAAATAATATTTTAATATTTTTCTGACTCGGATTCGTGATCCCGAAACTACTGTTCCGATTAGGGTCTAAAACAGACTGCCACAATAGTGTTTTTCATCCATGGTCTTACGCCATTATTATTACTGTGTATAATGCCACTATGACATCTTTCACCCATGGTCTTATGCTACGTATTTTATACCAGACTGCCATAGCTTCTTTCATCTATGGTCTTATGCTATATACCGTTGTCACAATGTCACCTTGAAGGACCAATTGATACCGTCGTCACAGTAAATACCATTCTATTATCTCATTTCCCGAATCCTCCTCCCATTACCTCATTTACACAACCTAACCTTGATGCTCGAACATTGTAGTGTTCTCTCTGCAAGGTCCGGAGCTTCACCCAAGGCAGTAACTAAAAGTTCTCTCCCTATTTCCCTTCCTTACTTCATCTATCCTATGAAGGTTTTTCCCACAACATGCAATGCATGTTTACATCATCATATTATCATGCTCATGCAAACATGACATACTTAAACAGTAGTAAACCTAATAGTAAGTTTGGAGTGTGGAACTCACCTTAAACTCTATCGTGTTCATAACTTATTTCTTCTCTCGAGTATCGGAGCTTCCATTCTCCAGGTAGCAATTTACTATAAAAAAACCCATTGGTTACACTTACGCTACATCTCAACAACTTAAAATTTTATGACATGTAGAACCCTTAAAACAGTTTTGATGTTTATAAACTTTACCTTACGTATACAGAAGGGTTAAGAACCTTACCCACTTACTGGTTTTCCTACTTTTTCAGCCCCATCCTCATGGAGTCAACTCCATATAGAACATTCCATGGCTACTCATTCTTCGAGCTACAGAAGAAGATGAAGAACAAGAGAAATTGAATCAGAACCAGGAAGAAAATAAACCCTGAGAAGCCATCTCCCAACTATTTATAGACTTTCCCGCACCAATTTTAATCCTATAAGAATTGTCCATAGTTAGTTATTATGTTTACTACTAAGGAACCACTGGTTGTATTCTAACCGAACCAAAATTAGATCTTAACCATACCCAATTCGGTTTCTAGCTTTTCTATTTCTTTCAATATAGGCCACCAACTTATGGTCTCTTTCAATTTAGTCCCTTAGTTATTCTTAATTTTAGGTTATTAGAAATCCAAGTGTTACACCATGTCAATGTCATATAAGTAAACACATTTTTTACTTTAAAATTTACAAATCTAAAATGATTAATTTACATTTTAATATTTAAAATCCTAAAACTCTAAACTAATAGGCTTAACAGACTTTCAATTAACCAAATAAGAAGAAAAAGAAGAAGAAGAAGGAGGAAAAGGAGGAGGAGGAGGGAGACACTAACTTGTGCCTGGAGAAAGCAATCAACATGCTGAGTAAAATATTCAGTGGTTTTTCTACAATTTAAGTAGATAATATTAACATTAGCAATTCTACCTAAATAAACGTGTTTATCATATTCAAATATCTACCATATAATTATAACTTGAAGTTATCAAGCTTAACATTCTCGATAATAAACTTGTTATGTGAGCAAAACCAACACTTTTTGTTCCTACTTCAATACAATTCACAGATACAAATCATTATACTTGTAATAATAAATTAAACTAATATGTAACCCCTCGTAATTCAACCCAATTGTCAAGGCTGACCATCGAACCCTAGCTACGAAATATTACCATATATATAAAAATACAACACCTACCATTTAAAGCAATTAATTAATTTGAACATCAAATGGTGTCACAATTCCATGAATAATGTGAAATACAACCAAAACCGAGTCTTAAACGAGTTTACAATAGCTCTTAAATTGACCCGATAACAAATAAGGACTAAACTGGAAACTTTTTCAAAAATAATGGAAAATTTTCAAAACAGGGGTCATGTAATGACCTGTCTCCTGTAGTGTCAGAAATGGTGGTTTCGAGATCTCAATTCCAATAAATGAATCAGTGTTCTATTTATTAATTAATGTTTATAGGGTTGCTAAAGGATTTTATTAAAAATTTGTTAAGCAATTTAGATGTTGATTAGTTAATTTAATTAGAAAAGACTAAACTGTAAAAGGTTAGAAAGTTAGTTGTAATAATTAAAAGCACTAAATGGTTAGTAAATTATAATTTGAAGGATTTAAGTAATAATTAAATCATTTTAAATAGGAATGGACGGTTGTGGGTGTAGTTGTTAAAGAGAATTTTATGTAGTAATAAGGGTAATTTGGTATTTAAGAGTTTAAGTAAACTTTGACTAAAATATAGAAAATTTAGTCATCTTCTTCAATTGTTTTTGGTTCTACAAGAAAGAAAGAAAGAATAACACCATTAGAGAGGAGGGCAAGGTTCGGTACAGTGAACTCTTTGCATGTAAGTGTTCTAGCTCTTATTTTTGTTAATTGTTGTAGTTTTAGACCCTTGAAGCTAGACCAATCTAAATTAGGGGTCAAATTGAAAAATGGTGACATGTTTAGGGACTGATTTTATTGAGACTGTCGATGCTTTAAAGTATTGAATGTATTAATGAGTTTTGTGGTGTGATTGAACTAATTTTTGTGTAATGAGTTTTGCTAGAACTTATCTTTAGTGACTTAAATGTTACAAAATTAAAAAAATAGAGGTAAAACTAAATTTTCAGTGATTAAGGAATTGCTTGGGTGCAGTATAGATTTGGTTAACTGGAAATTAATTCAAGGAAATTAAACAATTAAGGTTTGAGGTAGAATCAAATTGTACAAGAGAAGTATTGAATACAAATGTGCAATAAATGATTAAAAAGGGGTTGAATTCTTGTGTTTATATATATATTACTGGTGGATAATTTAGTTAATTAAACTAATTTAGAAATTTTTAGATCGAGAAACAAGAGGCTCAATTGATAATCATGGAAAAGAGAAGGTTGTCAAGTAATTGTTTGCTATTGTAATTTTAGTAAGTTCGTATTCCCTGAACTCGAACTTTATAAATTGTTTTAATTAATCTAGTTAATACTTGATGTCTTATTATATCCTTAATGTAATTGCTAATTCAATGAAATGGAAGTTTATGGATGTATATGTATTTATATAACATGTGATATTGAGTAATGAAAAGTAAAATTATGGAATTGTAGATGAGTAAATATCGTCGGTTATCCGACTAGTGTTGGGCGCAATAATTTGTCGACTCGTTCGACTAGTGCTGGGCACAACTATTTTCGGTTATCCGACTAGCGCTGGGCACAATAATTTGTCAACTCGTTCGACTAGTGCTAGGCACAACTATCGTCAGTTATCTAACTAGCGCTAGGCGAAATAATTTTTCGACTCGTTTGACTAGTGCTAAGCACACAAATGATTTTGTCGAGTTAAACAACTAGCGCTGGGTGCAAAACTTTATTCATGGTCTAACCGTTAGGCACAGGGTGCCATTTGTTGGATTATATATTTTGGTAAGGTATAATAATTCATGAGATGACTTATATGTTGTGAAATGTAAATTTCTAATTAATAGTTGAAAGTGGGATCCATTGAGATCATGAGTTGCATACTGTTTGAATTTTTATTTGACTGCAAGTTAGGTATTACAGTTGTAACACCGCTAACCTGTATCCGTCGTCAGACTAGGGTTAAGAGGCATTACTGAATATTTTATAACATTTTACGGTCATTTCACATACATAGCTTATACATCATCATATCATAGTCATTCATAAATATATAGTCCTTTTAGAAAGTTCACGAGACCTTGAACATGCTTTAGAAAGGGTTCGGGACTAAATCGATCTCGTATGAAATTTTTTGAAACTTTAAAAATTTTCTAAGTAACAGAGGTCACACACCCGGCCTCAGACACGCCCATGTGTCTAGGTCGTGTGAAAACAAGGCATACATTCTAAACTTACACCACATGGCCAAGGACACGCCCGTGTGCCAGGCTGTGTAAAAATTAGGGAGGTTACTGACTTGGGTTACATGGCCGACCACACGCCCATGAGCCAACCCGTGTGCCACCCACGACCAATAGATACGCCCATGTATCTATGCTGTGTAACTCACAACCAATAGACACGGCCAATATATTCTGACTTGGGTCACATGGCAAGATTCACAATACAAAAAAAAAAGAAAAAGATATCATTACTAGCCTATACATGCCATATACTTTGTAAACAAGCTTCAAAAGTACCAAAATAGAGTTCAATAGTGTGAGGACGACTCTTGACGATCCCCGAGCTCGAGCTAGCTTTAATTATCTATAAAACAAGGGAAAACACACACAAAATAAGCTTTCTAAAAGCTTACTAAGCTATATACAAATAAAATCATATGACCATTCATAATGTCAATGCATCAAAGCTAAACAAAGCTTGTAACCAGCACATATATTACCTTTTTACATTAAATTCATATCAATACTTTCCAAGTTCAAACTCACCTTTTCTTATTGATTTTCATATACATTTCATATGTACCTGAATCAGTTAATTCATTCACATATTCATTCACTTCTCGACATTGCCCGTTGAACCGTTCAAAATCGATAAGGATACTCGGATAGCTCATACAATGCCATATCCCAGATATGGTCTTACATGTTATAATATATCGATGTCACTGACCTGAACAGGGTCTTATACGAAATCATATACGGTGCCAATGTCCCAGACATGGTCTTACACGTAATCTCAGATCGATGCCAATGTCCCAAACATGGTTTTACACGAAATCACGCCTCGAAATCCTAATGTCATGACATTTGTATCCTATACTATTCCTATGGTTCTTACGGAACTTTTTGATGTCGTAACACTGTCAATACTTTCTCATATTCACATATTTAGCTTCTCAATACAATTCAATAACAATTAAACATATATAATTCAATTAAAACACATTCATTTGTATATGAACTTACCTCGTACGGAACGAACGGATAGGAGCGATTATTCAACCACTTTCGACTTCCCCTGATCTAATTCTGATTTCTTTCGTTCTTGATCTAAATCAATTCAAATTTGACTAATTTAATCACACAATCATTTATTTCAATCCAAAACACACAATTAGAGTATTTTCATTCATTAACCCCTATAATTTCATACTTTTGCACTTTAGTCCCTATTTCACAAAAATCACAAATTATATCAATTCATTGAAACCCATGCTAGCTGAATTCATTATAAGTCTCTGGCAGCCCTCAACTTTCATCATTTCACATTTTAACCCCCCACATTAAGCATATTTCACAATTTAATCCTTAACATGCAAATTTATCAAAAATCACTAAACAGAACATGAATATCTATCATTAAACTTCCATATTTCATCAATTAACATCATAAAATCCATGAATTCAACAATGGTACTTAACAAAATCTTCAACAATTTCATAAATTAAGACATGGGCTAGCTAGTACTAAAAGCAACAATCACAAAAACATAGAAATCATCAAAAATCGATTAAAAATCATACCTCAATCAACCAAAATGAGTGTCAAACGCTAACTTGCTCTTAAGTTTTCTTTCTCTTCTAATTTCAATAGTGGAAAACATGAAAAATGATGAACATTTGGTTTCTTTTAATTAATATTAACATTTTTTATCAAATACCATTTTTAACCTTAATTTAAACATTAAAGATCCACTAATTTGTGTCCATCTTTGTCCACTCACCTTAATCATGGTCTAATTTCATCATAAGGACCTCACATTTATTAAGACATAACAATTCGGCATTTATTCAATTAAAACACAACTTTTGCATTTTATGCGATTAAGTCCTTTTTATCAAATCGAGCACACAAATGATAAAATTTTCGCATGAGACTTTCACACATACCTTATCACATGCTGTAAGCATTAAAAATAATATTAAAATATTTTTTTGACCTCGAATTTGTGATTTCGAAACCACTATTTTGACTAGGCTCTAAACCGGGCTGTTACTACTCTCCTCCCTTAGAGATTTTTGTCCCCAAAAATCTTACTAGTGAATAGGTTCGAATATTGTTCTCTTATAGCATCCTCGAGCTCCCACGTAGCTTCTTGATCCCGTGTCGATGCCATAACACTTTCACTAACGAAATTTTCTTATTTCTCAATTCTTTAACCTTGCAATCCAAAATCTTGATCGGTTTTTCTTTGTATGTCATATTAGACCGAATCTCTATTTTTTATGGGGAAATCACATGTGAACGATTGATCGGTATCATCAAAGCATCGATACATGGAGTACATTGTGAATATTCTCTAACTCAGGTGGTAATAACTATCTATATGCAACTAGCCCAATACGCTCAATAATCTTATACGGCCCAATGAACCTCGGACTCAATTTGCCTTTTCTACCAAATCGGAGTATTTTCTTCCACGGAGACGCTTTCAAAGACACTTTATCCCTGATCTGAAACTCAATATCTTTTCGTTACAAATCTGCGTATGATTTCTGTTGATCTAACGCTGCTTTCAAACTATCACGAATTACTTTCACTTTCTGTTCAGTCTCTTTAATCAAATCAATTCTGTGAATCTTATTCTCACTAAGCTTAGTCTAATATAACGGTGTTTGGCATTTATGACCGTATAAAGCTTCATATAGTGCCATTTTAATGCTCGATTAAAAGCTATTATTATACGTAAATTCAATCAATGGTAGGGACTGTTCCTATGTACGTTCAAACTCAAGAATGCAGCATCTCAACATGTCCTCGAGTATCTGAATAATCTGCTCGGATTGACCATCCGTCTGCGGATGAAATGCTGTACTGAAGTATAGTCTCGTACCCAGAGGATCTTGCAATTTCTTCCGAAACAGTGATGTAAACCTCAGATCTCTATCTAAAACTATAGAAATAGGCACCCCATACAATCTCATAATCTCTGAAATATATAACTCAGCCAATTTATCAAGCAAATAATCTATTCATACCAAAATGAAATGAGCTGATTTCATCAATCTGTCAACTGTAACCCAGATTGCATCTTTCTTTCTCTGAGATAGAGCAAACTCGAAATGAAATCCATCGTCAGTCTATCCCACTTCCACTTGGGAATCATAATAGGCTGTAACAAACCTGATGGCACCTGATGTTCAGCTTTAACTTGTTGACAAATCAGACATTTCGAAACAAAATTTGAGATATCTCTTTTCATACTAGGCTACAAGTAAAGCTGTTCCAGATTGTTATACATTTTCCTGCTTTCTGGATGAACAGATAAATAACTACTGTGTGCTTCGTTCAGAATCATCTGAATCAACTCTGGATTTCTCGGAATACATATTCGGCCTTTAAATCTCAAACAATCGTCAACTTCAACTCTAAATTTTGAATCAGAGGTTAAATCACATTGAGTTCATTTCGCTAACAATTCATTATCGACTTTCTAAGCTTTACAAATTTATTGCAAAAACAATGGTCTCGCTTTCAACTCGGCTAAAATTGATCCGTCATCAGATAAAGCCAATTGAGTATTAATTGCACGTAGAGCGAATAGAGACTTTCAGCTTAAAGTACCAGCAACAACATTTACTTTTCCCAGATGGCAATCAATCTCTAGCTCTTAATCTTTTAACAATTCTAGCCATCTTCTCTATCACAAATTCAAATATTTCTGAGTCATCAGATATTTCAAACTCTTGTGATCTGAATAAACATGACATTTCTCACCGAATAGATAGTGGCGCCAAATCTTCAATGCGAACACAATCGCAGCTAATTCAAGATCGTTTGTCAAGTAATTCTTTTCAGGCTACTTCAATTGTCTTGAAGCATACGCTATCACTTTGCCTTCCTACATCAACACACAACTCAGACCGTTCAACAATGCATCATTGAAGATCACAAACTCTTTACCCGATTCTGGCTATACTAACACTAGAGCTTCAGTCAATAGGGCTTTCAACTGATCAAAGCTTTTCTGATACTTCTCAGACCATTCAAACTTTACATTTTTCTAAAGTAATCTCGCCAACGGAGTCACGATCATTGAGAAACCTTTTACAAACCGTCTATAATAACCGGCAAGTCCCAAAAAACTGTGAACTTTTGACACATTTCTCGGAGGCTTCTAATCCATAATTGTTGAAATCTTGCTCAGATCAACCCGAATACCCGATATTGACACTATATGTTCTAGAAAACCAACCTCTCGTAACCAAAATTCATATTTACTGAACTTTGCATATAACTACTTATCACGCAGAGCCTGTAACATAATTCTTAAGTGCTTGGCATGCTCAGATTCATCATGCAAATAAATCAATACGTCGTCAATAAATACAACAACAAATTGATCTAAAAATGGTTTAAAAATACAGTTAATTAAATCCATAAAGATTGCAGCAGCATTCGTTAGTTCGAAAGGCATTACTAAAAACTCATAATGTCGTACCTTGTTCTGAATGCAGTCTTCGGTATGTCTGAGTTTTTAACTCGCAATTGATAGTAACCCGATCTCAAGTCTATCTTTGAAAACACTGTAGCTCCTTTCAACTGATCGAATAAATCATCAATTCTAAGCAGAGGATACGTATTCTTGATCGTTACTTTGTTAAGCTGACGGTAATCTATACACATTCTCATCATTCCATCTTTCTTTTTCATAGATAACACAGGAACACCCCAAGGAGAGAAACTCGATCGTACAAATCCTCTATCAGTCAACTCTTGTAACTGAGATTTCAATTCTTTTAACTCTGTCGGAGCCATTCTATATGGAGCTATCGATATCGGAGTTGTTCTCGGCACTAATTTAATACCAAATTTAACCTCTCGGGTTGGCGGTAATCTCGGTAATTCTTCAAGAAACACATTTGAATATTCACATACAACTGGCACTGATTCAATCTTCTCTTCAGTCACTTTTGAATCTATCACATAAGCGAAATAAGCTTCACAACCCTTTTTCACATAACTCTGAGCTTTCATCTATGAAATCACAGCCGTTAACCCATTCAAATCATTAGACTCAATCTAGATTATCTCATCATTCTGACATCTCAAATCAATAGTTATCCATTTGTAGTTCACTATAGCATCATGTAATGTTAGCCAATCTATACCCAAAATTATATCAAACTCATCAAAAGGTAATAACATCAGATTGGCCAGAAAACAGAAATATCAAATCATTAACAGACATTTCTTTCATACTTTATCAACTAGAACGCATTTGCCTAAAGGTTTTGATACTCTAATCACGAATTCAGTAGACTCTACAGGAAAAGTCTTATTAGATACTAAGTTCATGCATATATAAGAATGAGTCGATCCAGGATCAATCAATGCAATAACAGTAGTATCATAGAGAGTGAAAGTATCGGTAATGACATCTGGAGATGGAGCTTTTTCGCGAGTGCGAATAGCATAAGCTCTAACAGGTACTCGAGGTTCAGACCTCACAGTTGAATCCTCAGCCCCTTTCTGGCTGCCACTCATATTGATCATGTTTCTGGGTGGTCTACCTCTAGTTACTGTGTTACCTGGCCTCGTATTTTGCACTGTCTCTTGTTTATCTAACTTGGGACAATCACGGATGAAATGATCTAAAGATCCATATTTAAAACAAGCTCGATCATTCAATCTACAGTTGCCGGAATGTCTATTACCACAATGTCTGCACTCAAGTCGATCAGATCTCACACTCCCAATAGTAGCTATTGAAGTAGCTGGAGCTTTAAAGCTCGAATGTGGCCTTACACGATCTCTACTCGAATGACCCATAGTAGCCATTAAATGACTATAATCATCTTGGAATTTCTTCGATGCTGACTGAAATGATTTACTTGAGGATCTCTTTTGTACATCTCTAGCTTCCGAATCGGCTTTTCTTTTCCCTTTCTCGAGTTCTTCAACTTTGCATGCTCGATCAACAAGCACAACAAACTCTTTTATTTCAAGAATCCCGACTAACAAGCGGATGTCTTCATTCAAGCCATCTTCAAATCTCTTGCACATTATTGCTTCAGTCGAAACACATTCCCGTGCATACCGACTCAATCTCACAAATTCTTGCTCGTATTTCGTAATAGACATACGACCTTGTTTTAGCTCCAAAAACTCTTTGTATTTCTGATCTATGAATCTCTGACTGATGTACTTCTTTCTAAACTCAGTCTGAAAGAACTCCAAGGTGACTCGTTCTCTCGGAACCACAGTTATTAATGTTTTCCACCATTAATATATCATATCTTTCAAAAGTGAAATTGTAATACCTCTTACCCGTGTCTGACGCTGGGACGGGATACGAGGCATTACCGTACTAATCTTACTCGAATGTGTAAAGCCGAACCATAAAATTTACTTTCTATTTAAAAACTTTTCATACATTATCTTAAAATACTTATCATTGGCCTATGAGGCCCAAAACATACATCGGGAGTGGTTCAAAACCAATCCGGAAACTTTCGGGCACTTAGAAAATTTTTGCTCCAAACAAGGCCACACGCTCATGTAAAGTGGGACCCACCCGTGTGGGCAGACCGTGTGGTCGTACACTCCTATGTCCCTAGCCCATGTCGAATTTATTTTTCATTTCAAACCTATAGAGGTTTTCACATGTCCTAGCACACACCCGTGTCTTTCACACGGCCTCAACACGTCCGTGCCTTAGCGCGTGTATGAAAACTTGGACATTCTATTTATGAAGTCAGCATGCAATTTAGGTCACACAGCCAAGCCACACGGCCGTGTGTTAGACTGTGCCCTCCACACGGTTGAGACACACGCCCGTGTGCCCACCCGTGTGGACAAATATAGGCTATTTTCCAAGCCCCTTGCCACCCTAAAACTTAACCAACCACAAGACCAATTTCAATATCACATATCATGACATAAATACACTTTTAAATACCCACAATTAAGGCATTCACATGACACCACGCATTGCATTCTCAACAATCACTACTCTACTTAAACATGCAAACTTGCACTTTCATGAACTTTATCAACATTGCATAAAATTTAACTTAAACAATATTAGCCCATTCCCAAAGGCCATTACAACATGACTTGAGTAACATCAATAGCCAACACATTTGGCTACCTAAAATGACACATATCAAAATGAAAAAGTTTTCTATGCATGCCATACTCAAAATAACTAACTTTACTATACCAAAATGAGATGCTTGATAGTGTGACCTCGAGCTCTGACTTTTAACGATCCCTGAGCTAGTTTGGCAAGACTACAAGAAAAAGGGAAAAGAAAGGGAGTAAGCATAATTGCTTAGTAAGTTGCATAAAAAAAATAGCAATGTAAATCATGAAATAAGCATCCAAATAAGGTATCATGAAATGTTATAGAAATTCTTTACACAACAACATGGCTTAGTCATGCTCTTTCTTACCAACACATTCATATTATTTCGTATTCTTAATCATGCTTTTCTCACCATCATACTCATATCAATATGTGTTCATTTTCTTGTAACTTAGTCATATACACCTGTATCACTCATCATAAAACTTTAGTCTTTCTCGTTAAATTCATCAACTTGAATACTTTTACCGTTAAATTACTTAGAATACCGAGGGATACCTGAAATGTCATTCTCAGGATAAGATGCCAAAGCTAGATCCCAGATATGGTCTTACATGGGATCTCAAGTCGATGCCGAAGCCATATCCCAGATATAGTCTTACATGGAATCTCATATTAATGTCGATGCCATGTCCCAGACATGGTCTTACATGATATCGTAAACTGATGCCGATGCCATGTCCCAGACATGGTCTTATACGGGATCACTCTTAGATGCCAACACCATATCCCAAACATGGTCTTACATGGGATCTAAGTCTCATCTCAGTGCCGACGCCATGTCTCAGACATGGTCTTATACGGGACCACATGTCGATGCTAATGCCATGTCCCAGATATAGTCTTACATGGGATTTCAATTCAGTGCCGATGCCATGTCCTAGACATGGTCTTACACGGGACCTACAAATTTTCACGTCATGACTACGGTACCCTTCGTATTCTTTAAAATTTAACTGGGATTTCTCTAATACAACTTTATCATTTCTTTATAAAAATCATATAAATAATTCTCATCGAAATATCACAAATTTTATAAAATATTATTACAATCAATTTTCAAAATGCATAACACTAATTTATTGCATACAACTTACCTCGGATCCAAAATATGGGTGAATGTTCGATTTAATCTACCACCTTGCTTTTTCCTCGGTTTCAGTCCGGGCTTCGTGTTTCTTGATCTAAAATAACAAATTAAGCTTATTTAATATTCACATTAGCTAACTAGCCTATAATCTATACTTTGGCAAAATTTCTAATTTTGCTCCTAAACTTTTGTATATTTGCAAAATGGTCCCTAGGCTCGTATAATGAAATGCACTTATTTTCTTGGTTACCCAAGCCTAGCCGAAACTTATTTATACTTATAACAGCCTCTATTTCTTATCAATTCACACTTTTACTACACATTTTCCTACCTTTACAATTTTGTCCCTATTAGGGATTTTCATGAAAAATCACCTAGTAAAAGATGTTTACTACACTTTAAACTTTCATATTCTACCACTAGACATCAAAATACTTGCATGTCATGCATGAGGATACTTTTAAACATAAACCCTAACTCAAATTAGTGGTAGAAATAACTAAATTAAGCTATGAGGATTTCAAAATTACGAAGAGAATTAAAAACGGGGCTAAATTGCACTTACTAGTGAGCTTGAAAATGCCAAAACCCTAGCTAAGGAGATTCTTCAATTTTCGACACAAGGAGGAAGAAGATGGACACATTTTTGCTTCTTTTTCCCTTTTGATTTCATTAATTAACCAAATGACCAAAATGCCCTTATGCCATTTCTTTAGAAAATTTTCTTTCCTTGGGCATTTTTGTCCATCATAACATAAAATGATTTAATTGCTAAATAAAGACCTCTAATAATTTTTCTAAAGCTATTTCATCCTTAAATCTTCTAGAAACTCATATTTTGCAACTTTTGCAATTTATTCCTAAAGGACAAATTAATCACTATCTCATAAAAATTCTTTCATGAAATTTTTTCACTATCATGCAATCATATCATAAACTTAAAAATAATCATGAAATATTTAATTCAACCTCAGATTTATGGTCTCGAAACTGCTATTTTGACTAGGCCCTAATTCGAGTTGTTACAGAAACGACACATTTAAGACATTCATCAGAAGTACATGGCATTTCATCAAACACTCGGATCGTATTCTCGAGACAGAACTCAGCTCTCTCAGTATCATCATCCGTAGTAGCATGGAACTCTTCAGCCCCATATTTTCTAATTTTATTAATCAGAGGCTTGCTCATTTGAATCAGATTCACAGCTTGTGGCATAACAGGGACTTGTGTAGGATTAGGCGGGGGTGGAGGTTGTTGAGTAGCCAGATTCATTCGAGTGAACTTTGAGAACCACTCATTTATCATTTCAAAAAAGTCTTGCTTTGCCTCTCCCTTATGGCTACTAGTAATCGGCCTAGACTCAACCGGCACTACCCCTTGAGCGGGAGCAGGCGCATTACTCTCAACATCGTCAACTACGGCTCGATTGGGATCCATTTACTATATGAAAAAAGCATTTTAATTATCAGGAATCATCACACTATCGTAATTTATATATATGACATGTATAGCTAGACTCTTACACGCTACATTAGTCCTAGAATCGATTAAACCGTAGCTCTGATACCAATCAAATGTAACACCCTAACCCGTATCCTTCGCCGGACTAGGTTTAAAAGGGTTACCGAACATTTCATAACATTTTACGATCATTTCACATACATAGCTTATACATCATCATATCATAGTCATTCATAAATATATAGTCCGTTTAGAAGGTCCACGAGACCTTGAACATGCTTTAGAGAGGGTTCAGGACTAAACCGATCTCGTATAAAATTTTCTGAAACTTTAAAAATTTTCTAAGTAACAAAGGTCACACGCCTGTGTGAACAGGCCATGTGCCTCACACGGCCTCAGACACGCCCGTGTGTCTAGGTCGTGTAAAAACAGAGCATACATTCTAAGTTGCACCACATGGCCAAGGACACGCCTGTGTGCTAGGTTGTGTGAAAATTAGGGATGGTACTGACTTGGGTCACACGGCCAAGCACACACCCATGTGCCAGCCCGTGTGCCACCCACGGCCAATAAACATGCCCGTGTGTCTATGCATTGTAACTCACTGACTTATTATAACTAATGTGTAGGGATGACATGATCGAGTCACACGCTCGTGTGCTTGGCAGTGTGGCACGAAAATAGGCTTGGTTTAAGCCATTTTTCCCACCTATCATTCATGTACCTAAAAGCATTCATTTGGCATCATTTTGACATATAATAGACAACCAAAAATGACCATTTGAAGCACATTTCATACTATTTTCTATCCATTCATTCAATACTTATTTTCAAGCTTAAAAACTAGCTCAAAAACTTACCAATTCAACTTGTCATAACCATCATTTTTATCTAAATTTACATATGCATTTACTCAAAATTTTTAACAACCAATTCATGCATCTTAAACATACCAATTTATCATTTCAATATCATATCAAAGTATACAATTTCCTAAACCTTCATACATCATCAACAATTTACCAAATACTTATTCAACTAGCCATCAAAATAATCATATCATACCTACTAAGACATAAGGCATCATAAACATATCACATTTCATATATTATCTCATCACATAAGCTAAATTCAACTTCATCAATAACACCATTTTCAAGCCATTTCACATGGCAAGATTCACAATACAAAAAAAATACCATATCATTACTAGCCTATACATGCCATATAGCTTTTAAACAAGCTTTAAAAGTACCAAAATAGAGTTCGATAGTGTGACGACTACTTTTGACGATCCCCGAGTTTGAGCTAGCTTCGATTATCTATAAAACAAGGGAAAACACACAAAAAATAAGCTTTCCAAAAGCTTAGGCTCCGTTTGTTTGCAGGTAAAATGTTTTCCGGAAAATGATTTCTGGAAAATGATTTCCTGGAAAATGATTTTTGGAAAATGATTTACTTTTCTAGTGTTTGGATGAATCTATGTAAAATATTTTCTATTGTTTGGTAGATTTCCTGAAAATATTTTCCGGAAAAACTATTTTTACATATATTAATAAATTTATATATATTAATAAATTTAATATTTTAATTTTTTTTACATATATTGTAATGATTTATTTATAAATAAATAAATCAAATTATTAAACAAATGTTTTGCTACAAGTACATTAGTAAAAATTGAAAATAGTGATCAACCCCTTGAAACAGGCCAAAACTCAACAAATACCGAATATATTCCAATAACTAAACTAACATTCACATAAACCATACAAATTGTATCAAATTGGGAGAGATGTAGTTATTGCATTTTGCTGGAGCAACACAACCATTTAATGGTCACATTGACCAACGAATATGTTGAACAAGACTAACAAAATTTCAGCTCAAAAGACAAAAAGGACACATTTATAAACCAATCATAACTGGCATTATTAACGTCATATCTCATGTAACAAATTGATCGTCAAAATAATTCCCAAAAGTATGGGAATTGATCAAATTCACTAAGATAACAATAAACAATTCCTCTAGATAACATTACTAGCTTTTAATTGTTATTTCTTCGCTTGTGATAGAGCGGTGAGCTTGGTAAGAACAAAACAGTCGGGAAGGTCAATGTTTGTGTAATAGTTCTTGATTGTCTCTGTGATTTCAAATCCAAATTTCTTATAGAAGTTGATGGCATCTTCGTTGTTTGCCTGAACATGCAAGTAGATTTCCGGTATGTTTTGCTTCGAACAGAGATCAAGAACATGGTTCAATAGCCTTGTACCTACATAAATTAAAGATTTTTAACGAACTATGGCTTCTTTTTAGAATCAATGGGAACATAATTTTTCAGCAAAAACATGCTGAGGCAGTTTAATTACACTCTACATTTCTTCATCGTTGACCTCATTGCAATTTGCAAAAGACAACCAATATTGTGCCATTAAACATGTGCAGATATTTTAAGAGCGCAAGTGAAACCAGAAGCGATCCGATTCAAATTATAGGTATTGATAATGTTAAAGGACAATACTAAGATCAACCAATTAGTTTCTTGCATGACCTATTCCAAGGAAATGTTGTTTGTCTACTCACCAATTCCTAGCCCATGATATGGTGCTAAAACACCCAATGTCATGATGTACACACGGATGGCCCCACCTTCCTTCTTTTCCAGCCGACAAGTAATTGATTCGACACAGATGTCACTGTAATATGCTGAGTTAGCATGCAAAAGAGTGATTGTTAGAACAAAATACTAATTTTTGTATAATATAGGCCATTCTCCAACTTAAGCTCTCATCAGGTCTCAACTCATGTAATAGCTATGTATAACAATCACATCATCTGCTATGTGAATATGCATGCGTCACCACAAACAATTTATTCTGAGCAATCAAATTGAATAAAAAATAATTAATTATAGCTTTCTAACCATCAATGTGTAACATAGTAATTGATATCATATGATGAAACATGCTCTGCACATTCATAAGATCATATAGTTAAAAGAGGGTAGAGTTGCTCAAAACTTCAATTGAGTGTATTTCTTAGAGCATGACTTGAGGATTAAGGAGAAAATAAAACAAATATGCAGTTACCAAGATAGAAGGAAACAATAAGATAACTTCTCTCCAAAAAGTAACAGGTTTTGAAATTTCTACAGTTTCTGTGAAAAGATGTAGACCATCAAGCTCAATAGGTACCCTCCAATGCAAGGCAGCAAATTTCAGAATCAGCTTTATTGACCGAAATAGCACCTGAACATTCTTCTTCAAAATACGACATTAAGCAACATTCTTTTTCAGAATCAGCTTTATGAAAAATTAAGCAAATGATGTTTAAAACTTTAATCGATTGGCATTAAATATGTCATTTTCTATTAACTGCAACAAAACTATCTTTAGATGAAATTTTGTAAAAAAAATTTGACATATAGGTTTGGTAATGAGATGAGCAAGCAGACTGCTAGCTAGAAATTCATGCATCTTTGAATCACCAATTCAATTAATAAGCTTAACTAAAGGAACTAAGGACTTTACATCCACCAATTAAAGCAACCTATATGTACCCTTTTACAGTCTGCATTGTTCCATGTTTCAGTTCACTACATCATTCGTTCAACTCTGCTATATATTATTACTTTCTCTATATAACCAAACCTTTTACTGCTAACTTGTAAAAAAATTATGAAAATATGACAGAGATCATTCAGACATTTTGTTCTCTTTTCTCCTTTAGTGAGCAGTAGCAAAGATTATCAAAACTAAATTCAAAGTCATGAAAGAAGACATAAACAACACCACCATACAAAATGAACACCACCATACAAAATGATACACTCAAACAAACCATTACAGATAGTTCAAAATGCAATGAAAGACAGAGGAATTGGTATGCAACCCTTCACCATAGGAAAATACAACACTAATTCTTAAACATCATTTGCAGTAATTACATTCTTCTTCGTCTATTTCTGTGAAAAAAAACAATATTAAAAAAAAACAGTGCAAAGAAAATGCCAAACAACATTGGACCAACCAAAAAGAGTTCAACAACTTTCAAAAGAGAAAAATGAAAACCCAGAAAAAGATTAGGAAAAACGGAGCAAACCAAGCTTGGTGAATTCGCCAAAAGCAAGAGCATCGGCATAGTAGTTGAGCTTCTTTAGCCGCATCACGTTATTGTCCATCACTCCATCAAGTGATATTACTACTTCTCGCCCAGCCCCCATTTCTTAACTCCTTTGCGATCTATTTGGTCTAATAAAACAAAATATTTGTAGAGGGGATATAATAGTGGTGTGGTGAGGGATTGTACAGACAGACTTAGATTTCTTGTACGTGACAAAATAGGAAGGGTAGAAGTTGGCTTTTCAATTTACAGCCATGGTGGAGGGAATCCCTACTCATGGAACTTGGGGTTTCTCGTTTCCCTGAGAAAGACCCAGCGAAGACCCAGCAAAGAGCAACCTCAATTTGCTTGAAAAAGAAGAGAGCAAATGAAACAGCAGCCTGAGAAGAGAAGATATAGAACGAAAGAAGAAGGAGGAGGACTAATAAAAAAGGAGATGGAAAATGTCTTACAGAAATGAAATCCGTAAGACATTTTACAGAAAAACTAAAGAGATTTTACCCGTGTTTGTAAAACATTTTCCATTTGGAAAATGATTTCAAGTAACCAAACACTGGAAAAGTAGGAAAACATTTTCCAGAAAATGTTTTCCGCCTTAGTAGGCCATATACAAATAAAATCATATGAACATTCATAATGTCAATGCACCAAAGCTAAACAAAGCTTGTAACCAACACATATATTACCTTTTTACATTAAATTCATATCAATACTTTCCAAGTTCAAACTCACCTTTTCTTATTGATGTTCATATGCATTTCATAAGTACCTGAATCAGTTAATTCATTCACATATTCATTCACTTCTCGACATTGCCTGTTGGATCGTTTGAAATCGACAAGGATACTCAAATAGCTCATAAGCTCATAAAATGCCATATCCCAGATATGGTCTTACATGTTATAATATATCGATGCCACTATCCCAGATAGGGTCTTATACGAAATCATATACGATGCCAATGTCCCAGACATGGTCTTACATGAAATCACGCCTTGAAATCCTAATGTCATGACATTCGTATCCTATACTATTCCTATGGTTTGTACGGGACTTTCTGACGTCGTAACACTGTCAATACTTTCTCGTATTCACATATTTAGCTTCTTAATACAATTCAATAACAATTAAACATATATATTTCAATTAAAACACATTCATTTGTATATGACTATTCAACCACTTTCGACTTCCCCCGATCTAATTTCTATTTCTTTCGTTCTTGATCTAAATCAATTCAAATTTAACTAATTTAATCACACAATCATTCAATTCAATCCAAAACACATAATTAGGGCATTTTCATATATTAACCCCTATAATTTCATACTTTTACACTTTAGTCCCTATTTCATAAAAAATCACAAATTAAATCAATTCATTGAAACCCATGCTAGCTAAATTCATTATAAGTCTCTAGCAGCCCTCAACTTTCATCATTTCACATTTTAACCCCCCACATTAAGCATATTTCACAATTTAATCCTTAACATGCAAATTTATCAAAAATCACTAAACAAAACATGAATATCTATCATTAAACTTCCATATTTCATCAATTAACATCATAAAATCCATGAATTCAATAATAGTACTTAACAAAATCTTCAACAATTTCATAAATTAAGACATGGACTAGCTAGTACTAAAAGCAACAATCACAAAAACATAGAAATCATCAAAAACCGATTAAAAATCATACCTCAATCAACCAAATTGAGTGTTGAATGCTAACTTGCTCTTAAGTTTTCTTTCTCTTCTAATTTCGATAGTGGAAAACATGAAAAAATATGAACATTTGGTTTCTTTTAATTAATATTAACATTATTTATCAAATACCATTTTTAACCTTAATTTAAACATTAAAGATCCACTAATTTGTGTCCATCTTTATCCACTCACCTTAATCATGGTCTAATTTCATCATAAGGACCTCACATTTATTCAGACATAACAATTCGACATTTAGTCAATTAAAACACAACTTTTGCATTTTATGCGATTAAGTCCTTTTTATCAAATTGAGCACACAAACGATAAAATTTTCACACGAAAATTTCACACATACCTTATCACATGTTGTAAGCATTAAATATAATATTAAAATATTTTTCGATGTCAGATTTTTTATTTTTAAACCACTATTCTAACTAGGCTCTAAACTGGGCTATTACAACTGTTGTAATTCTGTACTTAAAGTTGGTGATGTATTTCTTTTTGAGTCTTGACATGTACCGAGGATATTAATATTAAGATAACGTCCTTTTGTTTAGTAAATCCTAAAGAATGTAGTCCTATAAGTTTTAAATGATTGTAAATAAATATTTGTAGTTGTTATGTAAATGTTTCCACTTAGTGTTTGCTTTAATGTTTTGGTCATTTTGGTATTATATTTGAGGTGCTTGATTAGTAAATGAAGAAAGTTTATTCATTGAGCCTTTTTGGTTGATAATTGGTTTGGAGTGATTAGCATAGGTTATGCATTTTCCATACTCA
This sequence comes from Gossypium stocksii, assembly GCA_020496765.1. Taxonomy (NCBI): domain Eukaryota; kingdom Viridiplantae; phylum Streptophyta; class Magnoliopsida; order Malvales; family Malvaceae; genus Gossypium; species Gossypium stocksii. Next base: position 64,815,469 of record CM035626.1, read on the forward strand.
ATTATTGGAATGTTTGAACTTTATTTGAGGTACCTATGAATAGTATATTGGTTGTTGATGGTTGAATTAAATGTGGTATCAATGAGGGCACATTGGTTAGACACTTAAGATGGTTTTTTTGATATGTTTTTCAACATGTCTAATTATGTTTTGATGTTGTTTCCTTTTTAAAGTGAGCTTAAGTAGGATGAATGATTATGGATGTAATGAATTTGAAATGGCTTGGTTTTAAGTAAATTTGGGTCCACACATCTTGAGACACGGGCGTGTGACTCAGTTGTGTGAGGCACACGGCCTGGCAACACGGTCGTGTGTCATCTAATGATTTTCTTAGGTTGTAAGTCAGTGAGTTACACACGCCCTAGCACACAACCTAAAACACGGGCTTGTGAGGCAACTTAAAGAGTTACACGATTTGCCACACAGGTGTGTGACACAGCCGTGTGACCCTACTCAGAGAGTTACATGGGTGAGGACATGAGCTAGGACACGACCGAGTGTCCCTATTTTAAAGGATACACGTCCTGAGACACAGATGTATGTCTCAGCCGTGGGAGGCACATGACCTTGCCACATGGCCGTGTGACCCCTATTTTGAAAATTTTTGCATGTTTTTCTAAGCTTTTAAAACTATTTCAAATTTGTCTTAATTTACTTCTAAGATGTAACACCCCTATCCTGTAACCGTCGCCAGAATAGGTAAGGGGAATTACCAGACTTGTAATTCAGACCAGAGCAGTAATACTTTAAACTTATCAAACATCATAACAAATCATATAATGATCCATCAAAGCATGTTTACAACAGTCATATAAAGCTTCACAAAACACGCCCATGTCCCCAGGCCGTGTGCCTCACACGGCTACCAAACACGCCCATGTGTCCAGGCCGTCACAAAACAAGGCATACATACTGACTTGAGCCTACGAGTACCAAACACGGTCGTGTGTCTAGCCCGTGTGGCTCCTGACCAATTCAACTACAATACAGGGGTCACACAGTTGAGTCACACACTCGTGTGCTTTGACTGTATGGTACAAAATAGGCTTGGTACAAGCCATTTTCATACCTCAATTGCTCATGTACTTACAAGCAATACTTTACAACATTTCATATTGTAACACCCCAAACCCGGCCTAGAAGTTAGGCCCGAATCTGGCGTGTCACATTGAAGTATTTTTTGAAAACCTTTTTTTCATTGAAAACCCTTCTTATTTAAAACTTGTTGCCATTTAAAACTTGTGTAAAATCTCGAATTTCATATGCATATTTTTAAAACATGGTTTATTAAAAGACGTTCTCTTAGAAAACGTTATTACCTTTAAAACCTTAATTGTTACGGAAGTCTAATTTAAAACAGTTACAAAAATATGATATTTTAAAAAATAGTTTTTGTTTTAGAAAAACCGTGTCCGACTTCTAGCAATTATAAAACAATAAATAAAATCCCAAATGTAAAAACCAGAAAGTTTAAAAGGCCTTATTACAAACCAAATCAGAATAAAGTACTTAAAAGTAAATTAAGAAAGAGCATAAGCAATGTGTGGCCTTCTCCGAGTCCTTCGCAGCTCCGATCCATCTAAACCTGTGGATTACCTGAAAGGTTAATAAATGGGGTGAGTTTACGAAAACTCAGTGTGTAATCCCCTATTGAAGTAACAGTCAGTAAAAAATAATAGAAACAGTCTGGGCCTAAGCCCTTAAATAGAAATAGTACAGTTTAGCTCAGAGCATAAGTGAGCCAAAGCCCAACACAAACCATTTGGGTCTCAGCCCATAATAAAATTAATTGGGCCTAGCCCATATCAGAATCAACTAGGCCTAGCCCATATCAGAAACAGAGCATAAATGAATGATGCAAGATGCATGTAAACCCATCCAACCTTGCACTCCGTATCCCTTCTAACCCTATACTCTTGTGGGGATATAATTAACCCTCTATCCCTACACTCCACAGTGTAGTACCGATGTGACACTATTAGTATCGCAGTAGGGCTATCAGAAACTAGAATGGCCAAAAGCCATAAGCAGAATGGCACAGAGCCATAGTAATATACGTGGCACAAAGCCATCAATAACGGGTCTATAATCGGCACAAAGCCTATGATATCGGCACAAAGCCTTCAGTAAAGGCACAAAGCCCATAATTATGGCACAAAGCCCACAATAACGACACGAAGCCCATAATAACGGCACGAAGCCCATAATAACGGCATGAAGCCCTTAATCATGGCACACAACCCTCGGAACATGGTCAGCACTCAATCATCGATCGGTCTACAGTCGTCTCGGGTGACCCGTGCAACCTTATCAAATCAATATAGATGTATGGCTCTTAGGCCTTCGGTGGGTCCACAATCGTCTCGGGCGACCCGTGCGACCCTAACAGATTAGAACTTCCTTCATATAATATCCCAACCCATGCAACATGTTATGTATGCAGAATTGTCATGCTCATAACCAGTCAAACAATCACAATCACAACAGTCGAATCATAGTCATTCAGTTACCGTTAACTCAGCCAAGACATAACACAACACAGTCTTTTACCCACGAGGGCAAAATAGACATTTTACACCGTAGGGGCAAAACGGTCATTCTACCCTACAGGGGTATTTTGGTAATCCTACCCTATAGGGGTATTTCAGTAATTCTACCCTATAAGGGTATTTCGATAATTTCACAAATTGGGGGTATTTCGATAATTTTACAAATCGATGATATTTCAATAATTTCACAAATCGGGGGTATTTTGGTAATTTTGCAAGTCGAGGGTATTTTGGTAATTTTGCAAATTGAGGGTATTTCGATAATTTCACAAATTAGGGGTATCTCAATAATTTCGTAAATCATGGGTATTTCGGTAATTTTACAAATTAGGGGTATCTCGGTAATTTTGCAAATCATGGGTAGTTTTCAGTAATTTCACAAACCAGGGGTGTTTCGGTAATTTTACAAATCGGGGGTAGTTTTATAATTTTTGTAAATCGGAGGTATTTCTGTAATTTTGTAAACCGAGGGTATTTCTGTAATTTCACAAATCAAGGGTATTTTGGTAATTTTGTAAACTGGGGTATTCCTGTAATTTTGTAAACCGGGGGTATTTCTATAATTCTTCAAACTAGGGGTAAAATGGTAACTTTTCAAAGCAAGGTTAAAATAGTAATTTTACAATTCAGGGGTAAAACGATAATTTTACAATTTAGGGGTAAAACGGTAATTTTACAATTTAGGGGTAAAATGGTAATTTTACAATTTAGGGGTAAAACGGTAATTTTACAATTCAGGGGTAAAACGATAATTTTACAATCTAAGGGTAAAACGATAATTTTACAATCCAGGGGTAAAACAGTAATTTTACATTCTAGGGGTAAAACGGTATTTTACAATCTAGGCCTCGAATGTCGACATTTCGGCATTTCAACTTTTGCCCATCTACAGCTAGAGTAGTGTGAAATATACACCTGATAGGTATCTGAAGTTAATCCGCGCTCTGAACGCTGCTATGCCTAGAAGCCAACAATAATCGCACCATTGACTCCCTAGGGGGTGTGTCGATCAACTACGATCGCCACCGCCGTGACCCAACGGCATACAGATCAGCGACTAATCCAACGCCGAACCCAAACGAACACGCCACAACGTGGAAGGGATAAGCCAAGAAAGGTATGCTTACTCTTCTCATGGTTTGCTCTATTTAAAGCCAACTTCTCGCCTATTCTCATGTTAGCTTCCCGATGTGGGATTCTCTATCAATCATCCAAAACCAACTTGTTAGCAAAATAACCGACCCTTACATGCAAAGGGATTTGAACCAAAGTCCTCTCGATAGCCATGCCACGCCACCACCACTAGGACACAAGCTCTTTTGTGTCATAAGTCCAACATATTTAACTTTAAAGCCCACCTACTCGCTTCCAGATTTATTTAAAAGAAAAACCAAAATAAATTGTAAGAGCCAAAACTTGAACCTTAGACCCCTTGCTTCCCTTATGGCGTCACTTCCTTGCCACTAGACCACATCTCCTTTTGTGTCATGCTTTCACCAAAAATATTTTTAAAGTCTACTCACTAACGTCAAGGCCCCCATAAGAGAAAAACATAAATTTTTGCTGAGGTCCAGGTTTGAACCCAGGACTTCTCCAACACTCCCAAACACTCCCAAACCTCTTAGCCACTATACCAACATGCCATTCAGCGTACATGGGCCCAGGGCCCATTACGCAACCCAAGTGGGGCCCATTTGCTCGCATGGCCCGCTAAACCAGATTTGCCCACAGCCACATGTACGACACAGCCGGCCCACTAATTCCTACAAGTCCAAAGACAACCACCCATGTAGGGTCCACAAGCCCATTGGGCCCACACGGCCCACTCTTCCAGGCCCAATTTCGGGGCGTTACATATATACCAATTGAGCAACCAATTCAACCAAAAACAAGCACATTTATACCAACTCATAATCAATCAATGTCATGCCAATTTGTATCAACCAAGCATGTACCAAATAAACCAATTCCATACCTATCTCAACTTGCCAAATCATTTCAATAAAGACACCTATCAATTATCCACATTCAAACCTCACCTATGTCATGTACCATTCATCCAAAATATCATATAAAGAGCACAACATATAATGCATTCATGAAAAGCCAACCATTATCATTTCAAGCCATATCTCATAGCTTGAATAAGTGCCCAAAATCATACCACATTCATTGACATAGCTAATCATAATCATTAACTTATAAACTAGCCTATACATGCCATATTTACCACATTTATAAAGATTCAAAAGTACCGAAAGCTTGAGTAGATAGTGTGATTGCAATCTCTGACTTTGTCCGAAATCGAGCTAGCTTCCGAATCTATAAAACACGAGAAAGTAAACAATGTAAGCTTTTAAAGCTTAGTAAGCCCATATAATATAGAAAAACACTTACCAAGTATAAATAAGCAATTTAAGCAATAAAAATCAACTTATAAGCTCGTATTGCCTATTCAAAGGATTCAACCACATGTTAGTCATATATAACAACCATATATTCATCCATACAAAGGATGAAATCATGCATATAACATTCATATACATTTCAATACTTATAACATATCACCTTTCATCTTCTATTTATTAGATCATATAATCCATATCACATTTCATACATATAACTCATAAACTTCATTTATCAAGTCATCAAATAGCATTTATATTTTTATACCACTTAATCCTTGTAAATCATATAACATATACCATGTAATCATATTCTTGTAACATATCATCCATGTAGTTCATGTAATCCATGTATTCATACAACATATAAACAGACCATGTACATTTTGTAACTTTATGACATAAAATCCATGTATAACTTGTATCACCTGTAACATGTATTCAAATAAACATGTACTTGTAACATATAATTCATATAATACGTATTTCTTATAATACAAATTGGTATAATGCTTGTTAAACCTTTGGAAACATCGAGGGATACTCGGGTGATACACACACAGTGTATATATATAAACCTGTAAAATCCGTTAATTCATCATGTATGCTCTTTCGAGCCATGTACGGTATGCTCCTTCTGAGCCGGTAACGATAAGCCCAAAGGCTGAACATAAGCCCGAAGGCTGAACATATAAGCCCGAAGGCTGAACGGTAAGTCCAAAGACTGAACATATAAGCCCGAATGCTGAACATGTAAGCTCATGAGCTGTGGTGAGTCCACAACAAATGTAGGAGCTCAACATAGCCCTAATGACATGTCACTTGTATCCTACGACTTTCTACAGTTCGAACTGGACTCGATAATCAAATTGTACATATAATCAATATGTAATTCAACATGTATTTAATAGGCAAACTTGATTCCATAGTTCATTAAACATCCATATAACATTAGAACAACAATTATCAACATTATACAAGTTCAATTCTAATTATACGAACTTACCTCGATTTAGGTCGTAAACTCGAAATCTACTCGTCTACCTTTCGTTTTCCCCGATCAAGTTCCGAGTTTGTTTGTCTTGATCTAAATTAATTCAAAATTAACTCAATCATTCACCAACACATTCAATTAAACACATATACATGTATTTTGGCCTATTTTGCAAAATAGCCCTTGTGCTTTCATACTTTAACATTTTAGTCCCTAATTCAAAATTATACAAAATACATCAAATCCCAATAAACATGTACATAGTTGATTATCCATGTAGTCCTTATAAACACATATATTTTATTTATTCACATTTCTAACCACCAAATTTCTATCTTTTTCAATTTAATCCAAAATACTCAATTTTGTCAAAAATCACTTTATAAAACTTGTATATCAATAAACAACCATCAATAATTTATCAAGAAACATCAAAATAAACATGTATTCAACAATGGAACATTTGAAAAACACAACCAATTTTAGAAATTGAGATACGGGCTAACTATACCGAGCTACAACGAGCTCAAAAACATAAAAATCATCAAAAACCAAAGCAAAACATACCTTTAATTGAAGATTATAGCTAGCCGAATGTAAAAGCTTTCAAAACTCTTTTTTTGTTATTCGGTTGAAGATGATGAAACATAATAAAAGAAAATATAAAACATATAAACTATATTACAAATTTAACCTTAAATAAAATCATAATAACTCATGTAATGAATGTCCATTATTGTCCATTGAAATAAACAATGGTCTAATAACAATTCAAGGCCTTCAAATATTAAAGCCATAATCATTTAAGCCACTTATGCCATAGAACTCACATTTATCGCTTTATGCAATTTAGTCCTTTTTACTGAATTAGCTAACTAAACGGTAAAATTTCTTTATGAAACTTCTGTATGGTAATTCTAACATGCTGTAAACATTATTAAATAATAAAAATAATATTTTAACTAGGTTAAGTGGTCCCAAAACCACTCGTTTCGATTAGGATCTAAACCGGGCTGTTACATAAGATATATTTAGGGCTTCGAAGGCTCGATTTAGGGACAATATGTATGCATAAGATTGGTTTATGATGTGATATTATATTATTGAATGATATTAAATTTGAATTTTTTTATTGTATGTTAATTCTCTATAATCCTGATTCGACGACAGACACGGGTTAGGGGTGTTACATTTAGTGGTATTAGAGCTACAATTTAGTCGATCCTCAAAGTAAATCGAGCTCAAAATTGAGTATAAAGGTACATGCCAAATTTGAATTAAATTTGAGTCAAGATTAGATGCTAATTTATACTATTCCTATTTTATAGTTTAAAAGATGTCAGATGAGGCTAATAACGCAGTTGATCAAGAAATTCATATTGGTGACGATTCTATTATAGAATTCGATGAACCAGTATTAGTAACACCTAGTGTTCATTCTAATAGTGTTCGACGATCAAATGCCAATAGAGGCCCTGATGAAGGGCAAGATGATACTGAGATATTACGAGTTATTACCGAAGCCCTACAAAAAGTAGCGGGAGCCACTCCTATGGTAATACCCGTACCTTCGGCTAAATGAGATCCTATTAAAGAACTAAGGAGATATGGTGCTATCGAATTTTCTAGACTAAAAGGGATTGATTTGTCACCGTCTGAAACATGGTTGGAATCCACCACTTGGGTTTTTCAGCAATTAGAGTGTACACCTCAGGAGAGTGTTATTTGTGCAGCATCGTTATTACAAGGAGGGGCCTATACATGGTGGTAAATCATCACAAAACATGTTCCTACAGAAGCAGTAGATTGGAAATTCTTCCAAGTAGAGTTTTAAAAGAAATATGTCGGAGAACTATATCTTGAGTATAGAAAACATGAATTTCTTTTGTTGAAGCAAGAAGATTTATCTGTGGTGGATTATGAACGAGAATATATGTGACTCAGTAAGTATGCAATAGAACTTATTCCTATCAAAGAAGCCAACTGCAAACGTTTTCTTTATGGAATGTGAGATAAAATTAGAACCCAGCTAGTTGCGTTGAGAATAAAAGAGTTTGCAGATTTATCTAAACAGGCAAAAATGGTAGAGCAATCTCTGGGATTAAGTAAGAAATGAGAACCTTCTCGTGTTACGGGTATATGTTTTGGGACTCCTAGTTCTCATTTAGTACCAAAATGGAATAAAGAGTCTCGAGATTTCAGAAAGGCAACTGCTAAATTATTGTTATAAAACAAAATGCGAAATCGTCAATCGACAGTTTCTGTTGGGAGTTTAAAAGGGTCGAATAAAAGTTTCGAAATGCTGACCTGTGAGTATTGTGGTAAGAAGCATTGGGGAAAATGCTGGAAATTAACAAAGGATTGTTTTCATTGTAGATCATTGGAGCATTTCGTTAGAGAGTGTCCGAAGAATGAAAATGATACACCAGGCGATTCATAAAAAGCCGTCTCCGTAGTTAAGGTTCAAGGAACGAGTAGGATGGATCGATTTCGAATGGTGGATTAAGAAAAAGGAATGAAATAGTTACTCACCAGCCTAAGGCTAGAGCGCCGGCTCGTGCTTATGTAGTGCGTACACGTAATGAAGAGATGCTATCGATGTTGTAGTAGGTATTTTCCTATTATTCTCTACGCCTGTATATACCCTAATTGACCTTGGTTCTTCTCATTCGTATGTTAATTCTAATCTGATTGAATCTAGGAAAATGAACTCTGAGACGTCTAAAGTAGCTATGTCTATATCTAGTCCACTGGGTCAAACAGTATTAGTTGATCAAGTCTTGAAACGTTGTCCACTAAAAATTCAAAATTTGACGTTTCCAGTGGATTTACTAATGATGCCTTTTGGTGATTTTGATGTAATTCCGGGTATGGATTGGTTAACTGAGTATGGGGTAGTTCTCAATTGTCGAAAGAAAAAGTTTTTGGTCCAAGATTTTAATAATGAGACGATCAAAGCTAATGGTATTAAAGCGAGTGGTTTAACTCGGATTGTTTCATTGATTCAAGCTGATAAGTTATTGAGGTCAGACTGTGAAGCTTTTCTTACTCATGTTGTAAACTCGAAGCTCGGGGATAGTGAAATCAGTGATATCAGGACTGTTTGTGAATTCTCTAATGTAACACCTTGAAAATTTCTACAGTAAGATATTATCCTTGATATAGTAAAATAAGGAAATAAAGTGACAAGAAGAGGAAATTTGAGTTATGTCATTGGGAAGTATATTATGATATATTAATTCAAGAAAGGACTAAATTGTAAAAATGAGAAAAGTTTTGTTGTCTAAGAGTAAATACTCAAAATTTAAGGGGTTAAAGTATAAATATGGAAAGTTGAAGGACCAATAGTGCAAATATTTTAGGTGTGGAATAATCTAGAAACTAAGGAAAATGGATGAATTAGGACCAAATTGAATAGGTGAAGAATTTTGAGGGACTAAATTGCAATTCTACCCAATTAAGTGATGACTCAAGGATGGAATTCTAAAAGATCACAAAGGGCAAAATAGTTAATTAGAAGGAGAGAGAAATCTAGAAAGCAATGATAGTGTGATGATATTTTATAATTATTTTATTTTATTAGATTATATTACTTTATTAATATTTTAATACGATATTTTATTATTTTATTATTTTATTTAGTATATATATATGTGTGTGTGTGTGTGGAAGAAAAGAGAAAAACCACCGGCCACCATCCATGCATCCCACGTTAGAAGAAAAAGATAAGAAGGAAACTTTCTTTTCTTTACAATTTGGTCCTTTCACCAAAAATTCACCATTTTCACCTAAAAATCAAAACAATTTCCATAGCTACCAAAAGAGAAAAATGTTAAAGAGACTATGGGGAGTTAGAATGTCAAGTTAGACTCAAGAAATAGAAGCTGGAAGAGAGAGAAAATCAAGTTAAAGATTGAAATCAAGAGGACAAGGTAAGAACATCAAGATTTTAATATATTTTCAAGTTTGATATTATTGAAAGAGTATGGAAATGATGTTAATGTAGAGTTTTCTTATAGATGGTTCTATGTTCTTCATATATTAGTGAAGAGAAAATAAGAGAAAGTGATGGGAAATAGTGTAGAGAAAGAAAATAAGGGTGTTATAAACATGGAAATTAATATCTTACATTAAAACAGTTTTGGACAACAGCAATAGTCTAACTTTGAAAAATCACCAAAAATGGTATAAATTGAATTAGAAGTTGAGTGAGATATGGAATTAAAGCTTGTTGAGTATATTTTCATATAAAAGAAATATAAAAAGTAAAGAAATTTGGTATTCTAAGATATTTAGATTTTTGTGAGACTGGTTCAGAATGATTTCTGGATCCTCTGTTTTGACTTGGGAAAATCATTAAAAATTGTATAAAAATAATTTTGAGACATAATTTATATGGTTAGATTCCTGAATAGGTCTATTTTCAATAGAAATAAACAGGCACATCATCTGAATTCCATAAAAATAGATAATTGATTTTTAGTGAGGAAGGGTCGGAACTGTCAGACAATAGAATAGGGGTGATTTCAAAGAATAAACTGTACTTATTGGCTAAACCAAGAATTCTAAAAATTTTATGGTAAGACGATATGTGAGTCTAGTTTCAAGGAAAATTTACGGATCTTAATTTTGAGTTCTGTAGCTTAAGATATAAATAATTTAGTAACAATGACACAAATGGACAGTTTTGAATATACATATAAGTAAATAGTGAAATTATTGATAATGTTACTTATAGCATGTTATATAAATTAAGGATGTGGAATGGAGAGGAGGAGGAGGAAAATATGTATGAATATTCATCTAGCATGGATAAATTGCATGTTTTAGGCTCAGGGACTAAATTGAATAAAAGTAAAACTTTATGGGCAATTTTGTAAAAATGTTAGAAATGGCCAATTTGCATGAAATAGATTATTTTATTATCTAAATTTTCAAAATTGAATGAAATTATTAATTTAGTTCAAGATTAGGGAAAAACATGTTTTAGTGATTAAATTGAAAAGTGTTGAAATTATGAAAAATTCTGATATTTTATAGAATTCATGGGTTGTTATCAATTTGTATGAGAATAACGGCTGAAAATAAGGATTAAATTGCAAGAATTTTATTTTCTTGAGCCTATGGATGAAATTGTCATTAATCAAAAGTTTAGGGGTAAAATGGTAATTTTGTTTAGAGCATTAATTGAATGTATTAGAACATGAAATAAATGAAAACGATGACCAAATTTATTTATAAAGATCCGGATGACTCAAATACGAGACTTGAACGTGGAAAAGAAATAATATTTATCATGACATGTAAATATGTGATTATCTGTGATATGTTGATACAAGGAAACTAAGTATGTTGAGACAATTAATAAATTCAAGTAAAACATGTCGAAAAAAATAAGCACGTTTAAGGGACAACATGTTTAATTTTAATTGGTTTCAAATAAGAATGTTAGATGAAGTAAAATATCTGATAAATAAATCGGTAACTCCGGTAATGCTCCATAACTCTATTCCGGTGACGGATTTGGGTTAGGAGCGTTACATCTAAAGTGTTTCCTGAAGAGTTGCCAGGATTACCACCTGTTCGAGAGGTCGAGTTTGCAATCAAAGTATTCCTAGGTACAGCTCTAATATCATAACCCTCTTATTGAACGGCACCAATGGAATTAAAGGAATTAAAAATTCAACTGCAAAATCTACTGTGCTGCGGCTTTATATGTCCTAGTATATCACCCTAGGTAGCTCTAGTTATGTTCGTTAAAAAGAAAGACAGCTCGATGTGACTTTGTATTGATTATCGATAATTGAGTAAGTTGACAATTAAGAATTAATACCCTTTCCCTCGTATTGATGACATGTTTGATCAATTGAAAAGAGCTTCAATCTTTTCTAAGACTGATTTAAGATCAGGTTATTATCAGTTGAATGTGAAGGATAGTGACGTACCAAAAACTGTCTTTCATATGCGCTATGGCCATTATGAATTTTTAGTAATGCCCTTTGGATCGACAAATGCTCCTGCGGCATTCATGGATCTCATGAATCACATCTTTCAGCCCTACCTAGATCAATTCGTAGTAGTATTTATTGATGACATTTTGATCTACTCAAAATCGAAAGTTGAGCACGAACAATATTTAAGCATTGTTTTAAAAATTTTACGAGAAAAAAAACTCTACAAGAAGCTCAGTAAATACAAATTTTGGCTATTAAAAGTAGTATTTTTGGGGCAAGTTATTTCTGTGGATGGGATCCGTGTTGATTAAAAAAAGATTGAAGCTATAATTCAGTGGAAAGCACTGAAGAATGTGTCAGAAATCCATAGTTTTCTGGGTTTAGCTGGTTACTACAGAAGATTTGTTAGAGAATTTTCAAAGATAGCTTTGCTGATGACAAAACTGTTACAAAAGAATTTACTGTTTGTTTGGAACGATCAGTGTCAAGAAAGTTTTAAGAGACTGAAATAGATGTAGACTGAAGCACCAGTTTTGATTTTACTGGAATTAGGAAAAGATTTTGTGGTTTATAGCGATACCTCGTTGAGTGGGTTAGGCTATGTTTTGATGCAAGAAGGTAAGGTAATTGCGTATGCGTCCTAGCAGTTGAAAATGCATGAACGTAATTACCCAACTCACAATGTAGAGCTAGCTATTGTAGTTGTTGCTCTAAAAATTTAGAGGCACTACTTGTCTGGTGAAAAGTGTCATATTTTCACCGATCATTAAAGTCTTAAATACCTCCTAACTCAAAATGAGTTGAATTTAAGGCAACATCGTTGGATCAAGCTTTTGAAAGATTATGACTATATTATAGATCATACCACCCTAGTAAAGCTAATGTCATCACATATGCGTTGAGCAGGAAAGCCGTAGCCGAGTTACGAGTAATGTTCACTCAACTCAGTATTAACAGTGACAGAAATTTACTGGCCGAGTTGAGAATTAAGCCCATATATTTGATCATATTAGAGAAGCACAAATAATGGACATTAAATTGTCAGGGAAGAGAAAAATGGTTTAAGATGGCTTAATTGAAAATTTTAGCATCGATGATCGGGATTGTTTAAGATTTTGTGATCGACTATGTGTTCCAAATCTTGTTGAATTAAAAGAATTAATATTACACGAAGCTCATGATAGTCCTTTTGCTCTACACCCTGGTGGAACAAAAATGTATCGCAACCTGCGAGAGTTGTATTGGTGGTCGAGCTTAAAAAAAGAAATAGTTGAATTTGTGGCTAGATGCCTAACTTGTCAATGGGTCAAGGTAGAACATCAAGTTCCCACCGGATTACTTTAGCCTATTTCTATTCTTGAATGGAAATGGGAACGCATAACGATGGATTTTTTAGCCAAATTACCGTTATCCCTAAATAAGAAAAATGTTATTTTGGTGATAGTTGATTGTTTCAAAAAGCCGACTCATTTTATTGCAGTCAGATTGGATTGGTCACTACAAAAGCTAGCTAACGTCTATATTTGAGAAATCGTTAGATTACATGGCGTACTTATGTCAATTATCTTTATCGAGATCCCTGATTCACTTAGAGGTTTTAGAAACAATTGCATGAGTTACTTGGTACGAGGCTAAATTTTAGCACGACTTTTCACCCTCAAACGAACAAGCAATTTGAATGTGTTATTCAAATTCTAGAAGATATGCTTCAAGCCTGTGTGATTGATTTTGAATTGGGATGGGAACGTTATTTACCTTTGGCCAAGTTCATGTACATAATAGTTTCCAATCGAGCATTCAAATGGCTCGATACAAAGCTTTATATGGTCGGAGATGTAGAACACCCATATGCTAGCCTAACTTAAGCGAGAAGAAAGTGATTGGGGTAGAATTGATTCAAGAAACAGAAAGTATGTTCAAAGGAATTCGAGACAGATTAAAAGTAGCTTTCGATAGACAACAATCCTTTGCATATTTGAAACGTCGGGATATGGAGTTTGTAGTACGTGATAAAGCATTTTTAAAAGTTTCACCATAGAAGAAAATTCTCCGATTCGGTCGAAAATGGAAGTTGAGTCCTCGTTTTATAGGACCGTATGAAGTTATCAAAAGAGTAGGACCAATTGCTTATCGGTTGGCATTACCTACAGAGTTACAGAAAATGCACGACGTTTCAAGTATCGATGCTTATAAAGTATAGATTGGATCCATCTCATATCATTTCTACAGAAGAAGTTGAACTTTAGCCAGATCTATCATACCAAGAACTGGTTAAAATTTTAGCTCATGAGATGAAACAATTGTGTAACAAACAAGTTCCAGTAGTGAAAGTCATTTGACGTAGCCATAACGTCGAGGAAGCGACTTGGGATTAAGAGGAAACAATGAGGTCTCAATACCCTTATCTATTTTCTCGTAAGATTTTCGAGGAAGAAAATTTCTTTAGGGGGAGGGTTGTAACGACCTGTTTTCTGCAGCGTCAGAAACGGTGGTTTCAGGAGCTCAATTCCGATAAATGAATCAGTGTTCTATTTATTAATTAATGTTTATAGGGTTGCTAAAGGATTTTATTAAAAATTTGATAAGCAATTTAGATGTTGATTAGTTAATTTAATTAGAAAATACTAAATTGTAAAAGGTTGAAAAGTTGTAATAATTAAAAGCATTAAATGGTTAGTAACTTATAAGTTGAAGGATTTAAGTAATAATTAAATCATTTTAAATGGGAATGGACAGTAGTAGGTGTAGTTGTTAGATGAGAATTTTATGTAGTAATAAGGGTAATTTGGTATTTAAGAGTTTAAGTAAACTTTGACTAAAATATAGAAAATTTAGCCATCTTCTTCAAGTGTTTTTGTTTCTACCGAAAAGAAAGAAAGAATAACACCATTAGAAAGGAGGGCAAGGTTCGGTACAGTGAACTCTTTGCATAGCTCTTATTTTTGTTAATTTTTGTAGTTTTAGGACCCTTGAAGCTAGACCAAGCTAAATTAGGGGTCAAATTGAAAAATGGTGACATGTTTAGGGACTGATTTTGTTGAGACTATTCATGCTTTGAAGTATTGAATGTATTAATGAGTTTTGTGGTGTGATTGAACTAATTTTTGTGTAATGATTTTTGCTAGAACTTAACTTTAATGACTTAAATGTTACAAAATTAAAATAATAAGGGTAAAACTGAATTTCCGGTGATTAAGGAACTGCTTGGGTGCAGTATAGATTTGGTTAATTGGTAATTAATTCAAGGAAATTAAATAGTTAAGGTTTGAGGTAGAATCAAATTGTACAAGAGAAGTTTTGAATACAAATGTGTAATATATGATTAACAAAAGGGTTGAATTCTTGTGTTTATATATATATTCTTGGTGGATGAGTTAGTTAATTAAATTAATTTATAAATTTTTAGATCGAGAAACAAGAGGCTTAATTGATAATTGTGGAAAAGAGAAGGTTGTCGAGTAATTTTCTACTATTGTAATTTTAGTAAGTTCGTATTCCCAGAACTCGACTTTATAAATTTTTTAATTAATCTAGATACTACTTGATGTCTTATTATATCCTTAATGTAATTGCTAATTCAATTGAATGGAGTTTATGGATGTATATATTAATTCAATTGAATAGAAGTTTATGGAAGTATATGTATTTATATAAAATTTGATATTGAGTGATGAAAAGTAATATTATGGAATTGCAGATGAGTAAGTATCGTTGATTACCTGACTAGCGTTGGGCATAATAAGTTGTCGACTCATTAGACTAGTGCTAGGCACAACTAACGTTGGTTATCTGGCTAGCAATTGGCGCAATAATTTGTCGACTCATTCGATTAGTGCTAGGCACAACTATCGTCAGTTATCTAACTAGTGTTAGGCGCAATAACGTTTCAACTCATTCGACTAGTGCTGGGCACACAAATGATCTTGTCGAGTTAAACGACTAGCGTTGGGAGCAAAACTTTATTCACGGTCTAACCGTTAGGCACCTGGTGCCATTTGTTGGATTATATATTATGGTAAGGTATAATAATTCATGAGATGACTTATATGTTGTGAAATGTAAATTTCTGGTTAATTGTTAAAAGTGGGATCCATTGAGATCATGAGTTGCTTACTGCTTGAATTTTTATTTGACTATAGATTAAGTATTACTGTTGTTCTACGTTTCAGCATCCATGACAAATCCCGTACTCAAATTTGGTGATGTATTTCTTTTTAAGTCTTGACATGTACCTAGGATGTCAATATTAAGATAATATATTTTTGTTTAGTAAATCGTAGAGAATGTAGTCCTATAAGTTCTAAATGATTGTAAATAAATGTTTGTAGTTGTTATGTAAATGTTTCCACTTAGTGTTTGCTTTAATGTTTTGGTCATTTTGGTATTATACTTCAGGTGCTTCATTAGTAAATGAAGAAAGTTTATTCATTGAGCCTTTTTGGTTGGTAATTGGTTAGGAGTGATTAGTATAGATTATGCGTTTGCCATACTCAATTATTTGAACGTTTGAACTCTATTTGTGGTACCTATGAATGGTATATTGGTTATTGATGGATGAATTAAATGTGGTGTCAATGAGGGCACATTGGTTAGGCACTTAAGATGGTTGTTTTGGTATGTTTTTTAGCATGTTTAATTGTGTTCTGATGTAGTTTAGGCCCCTTTTAAAGTGTGCTTAGGTAGGATGAATGGTTATGCATGTGATGAATTTGAAATGGCTTGGTTTTAGCTAAATTGGGGTCCACACGACTTAAGACACGGGCGTGTTACTCAGCCGTGTCAGGCACATAGCCTAGTGACACAACCGTGTGTCATCTAATGATTTTCTTATGTTGCAAGTTAGTGAGTTACACAGGCTAGCACACAGCCTCTCACACAGGCATGTGGGGCAACTCAGAGAGTTACATGGTTTAGCACACTGGCGTGTGACATGGTCGTCTGGCCTTACTCAGATAGTTACACGAATGAGGATATGGGCTCGGACACAGCCGTGTGTCCTTATTTTGAAGGTTACATAGTCTGAGACATAGATGTGTGTCTTAGCCGTGTGAGGCACACGGCCGTGTGACCCCTGTTTTGAAAATTTTTGCATGTTTTTCTAAGCTTTTCTAACTTTCAAATTGGTCCCGATTTAATTTAAGATATTTTTAAGGCGTCGAAGGCTCGATTTAGGGACGATATGTATGTATATGATTGGTTTATGATGTGATATTATATTACTGAATGATGTTAAATTTAAATGTTTCGATTGTACGCTACTGCTCCGTAACCCTAATCCAGAAATGGATACAGTTAGGGGTGTTACAGGTCACACGACCATGTGTCCAGGCCATGTAACTCACTGTGGCCGTGTGGACCAAAATCAATTAATTCTTCTAGTAGTCAAAGAGTTGTGTCGCCAACCTGTGTGTGACACATAGTTGTGTGGCCAAACTGTACAACAAACGAGAACCATGTGGTTTTGAAATCTCCGACATTCCAGTGATCATACAGTTATGTCACTAGCCTCTATGTGTCACATGACCATGTGCTAGCCTGTGTGGTACAAAAATGTACCACCTTGATCCCTGTTCAAGCCAACTATTCTAAAACCTCAAAACACGCATTTTTGTAAATTTAAAACCTACACAAATCAGCTTAAAACCAAGCCAAAACTTGTCATATATCATTCTTTTAAACATCTAACCAATATGCCACATTGGCACCAATACAAATCAAGGTATCATGTATCAATACTATCTATTCAACTACTTAAACCATTCAAGCTTAACCTACCACATTGCATCATGTTTTCATGCCAATTCCTTATTTCCATTTACACCACATTAGCTCAAACAAGCCACATTCAACATTTGCCACTTATACATACTTATAAACATTATATGCAAGTTTAAAAAACTAGGCATCACATGTAGTTGAAGTTGTAAACTTTCAAACTAATTATATATGCGATACATCCCTTAAATACATGCCACGTAACTGAGTCTGGAATAATAAAAAGACTACTAAATCTAATTACTATTATAACACTTCATACCATATTCAAGGCTATTTATAATTTACTTATACTTAGGACTAATTTAGTATTTCTTTCGAAACTTGCTTTTAAAAAAAGATGTGGAAAAGTGCTTTTCAGAAGCACCTTTGAAAAGTTTGGTTTAAGATTTGAGTGTTTAGCAATGGTCAAAAAGTGTTTTTGATAAATAAAATATCCATTTTAGACATGGTATTATCAAGTAACAAATATGTATTTAAATAATGTTCAAATTAATATTATTATATTTTAGTAAGAATATAACATAATTTATTATAACTTGTTAATATTTTAGTATATGAAATATAAATTTTAAATATTTTTAAGCAATAAATATTAATTATTTATAAAATTTAATTAGAATATATAAACTATATTTTAAATAATTAAATATAACCATTAAATATTTGTAACTAGATATGAACACATTTGTATTATTTTAATTTTTTTATTTTTAATTAATGATTTGAACACATTTTTAATTAAGCATCAAGAAAAAAAAATGGAAAGTACCAGTTGTTGGAGGGGTAACACTTATATGAAAGTATGAACTTGATGGTGAATTTTAGATAATAAATGTATAATTGGTATGGAAAATTATTGATCTTAGGATATGACTTATATGTTGTCTTATCTTGGTATAACTTTTGCCGAAATGATTTATATACTATGATGATGGTGTATGTATTTGGTTAAAGCCTTATTTAGAATTGCTTGAAAACACCTTTGATAGAAAAGTTGTGCTAAATAAGCTGCTTTTGGTTGAAATTTTTGATTTTTCAAAAGCAATTTTGAAAAGAAGAAGTAAAAATTTTTAGCTTTTCCTCTACCAGAAGTACTTTTGGATTGGCTAATTTAGGTATTTTTGGAAGAAGAAAACCCCTAAAGCTGCAGACATTAAGAGGCAAAATTTTAAGTCCGTGATAGTTGGTATCTGAGCTAAGGTTTCGAAGGCACCGTTGAAAGATGTCAACAGAAGTTGCTGAATAAGTTGAGCTAATGAAGACCCGTGAGAGGGTTAGAAAAGTCAGTCGATCGAGGGGCATGCTGTCGACTCTGGAAGATTAGGTAGTGACCCTCGAGGAGTCCATGGGGGACGCCAAAGAGAGGCTTGATAAAGTCAATGAGGGACTCGCTGATGGGTTACAATCCATGAAAGAGCAGCTCAGGGACTATGTATCAAAGTTCTCGGTTCTATTGAGAACAAGCTGATCGATAGGGATGATACCCTAGAGCCTGCTATGACAACCTTGAAAGAGGAGATTACGGAGCTTAAGAGTGAACTTACAATCTACAAGGCTGCTTTGGGCAATGGAAGGTTAGCTGCTACACCTAAGTCAATTGTGGATGTCCACAAGCCCAAAAAATTCAAGAGCATAAGGTCCACAAAAGATGTGGACAATTTCTTACAGGGAGTGGAGCAATTCTTTCGTGCCAAAGGCATCATGGACGATGCCACTAAGGTACATAATGCTTCTATGTATTTCACTGACGTTGCTTTGTTGTGGTGGCGTCGTAGGTCCATAGACATGAGACGTGGCGGGACCAAAATTGGGACTTAGGAGGAGTTTCAAAGTGAGTTCAAAGCAAAATTTTATCTGAAGTTTGTCAAAGATGAAGCTCTGGCAAATTTGTGTTGGCTTACGCAACAAGGTACAATGAGGGAGTATGTGTGAGACTTTAGTGACCTGTAACACCCTTATCCTGTGACTATCGTCGGAATAGGTAGGGGCGTTACCGGATATTCAGAATAGATCAGAACAGAATATTCAGAGATCATAACAAAATTCAAACATAAAGTCCCTTTAAAAAAGTCCACTAGACCTCAAACAGGTATGGAGGCTAGGTCGGGACTCAACTGAATATAATTGTAAACTTCAGAACACATATAAAATTTTCCAACTTAAGGAGGTCACACGTCCGTGTGACCAGGCCGTGTGCCTCACACGAGACTCAGGCACCCTCGTGCACCCAAGTCATGCCAAAATAGAGCAGGCATACTGACTTTTTGCCACGGCCACAAGAAACGCCCGCGGGTCTTGGTCGTGTGAATCTTTGTGTCAATACTGGAAAATCAACATGGTCATAGGGCACGCCCGTGTGCCCTAACCGTGTAGCACAAAGTAGACTTGAAATAAGTCATACTTTCCACCCATTTGGGTCAATTTCACAACATACCAAAAACACCAATTTACCTAAACAAAATCCAACTAATTCAAAGCTTAAAACATTCATTTATATGATCAAAATATTCATATACAATCTCATGCCAATGAACAAACATTCCATGGATAGTATCCATTACAAAGACTTATCTTTTATACTCAATCAACACCAACTAAACTTACCTTTCACCGCCTAGATTTAATATCAAAATATCCACTTCATTAAGGACATTCATTCATCAATTTCATACCAACATTTGCACCATTCACAATACCAAAACAAAGCACATAACCATAGCTTAACCACATCACATGACATAAATACATAGACTCAAAAACACATCTTAGTCATCCTAGCCTATACATGCCATATTCAACTTTGTACATTCAAAGGTACCAAAATCAAGCTCGATAGTATGGTGATGATCCTTGACTATCCCCGAGCCCTCAATAGCTACAATATCTGTAAAACAGTTGAAGGAATAAACAGAGTAAGCTACAACGAGCTTAGTAAGCCAAATACAAAGATATGCAATTCATAAATACCATTTGATAACCATTTCATACATATATATACAGTTATGTGTCAGACATACTCATAGTTCACAACATCGTATTTTCCATTCTCATAAATTTAGTACAGAATAGACATACCTGTGTCAGACATCCATTATATGTATTCATTTGTATTTCAAAATTTCACTTCAATTTATTTGGCAATATTACAGAACATGAAAGTCTTGAACAATGCCGACGTCCCTGACGTGGTCTTACATGTCGTTCAATACCGATGCCTCTGTCCCAGATAGGGTCTTACACGAAACTCATGCGATGCCAGTGTCCCAGACACGGTCTTACACAAAAATAGATATTGTTGCCAACGTCCCAAACGTGGTCTTACACAAAAATTTTCAAATCAATGCCTACGTCCTGGACGAGGTCTTACATGATATCATTTCACCATTTAATAATCAGAATTGTACATCAGGCTCTCACGGCCGTCCAATACAATTTATAATTCTAGCATCTATACATACATCAATATAACACATAATTGTATATTGACTTACCTCGTACGGATTTAAACAGATTCGAGTCGGCTATTCAACGACTTTGGACTTCCCTCGATCTAAGTTCGTTTTTCTTTGTTCTTGATCTAAATCAATTGAAATTCAACCATTCAATTATTCATTTCATTCAATTCAATCCATGAACACAAAATTTTAGGGCATTTTACATTTTAGCCCTCACAGTTTCATACTTTAACAAATTAGTCCCTAATACACAAAGACATCAAATTCACAGAATTCATTTTAATACAAGCTTGGCCGAATATTTGTGGTTTTCATAAAAGCCCATATAACACATTTATTTTACAAATTAGTCCTCCCAAAGTCTCGTTTTCACAAATTAGCCCACATAGCTCAATTTCATCAAAAATTCATGGTAAAACATGTTTATTCAACACCTATCCATCATTGTTCACTCAATTTCATCACAAGGCTTCAAATAGCATCAATGGAATTTTTCACAAACTTCATCAAAAACAAAAATTAATACATGGGCATGGAAGATTTCGAAGCAACGATCACAGAAACATAAAAATTATCACAAACGGACTAGAACTCATACCTTAATCAAGCACATTCATGGCCGATTACAAAGCTTTTATTCTTTTCTTTCTTTGGTATTTTCGACAATGGTGGATGAATTAAAACACCATATTATATTTTGTAATAATATTAATTTATGATTATATCATGAATTACCAAAATGTCCATCATAAAATAATTTATAAAACATATATAATAAGGCCATTTATGACCACCATCAAATAGAATGGTTCAATTTCCATTTAAGGCCATAATCATTAAAAGCCATTCCAAAAGCATATATGCAAATGTGACATGCTAATTTTATCACGTATGCATTTTAATCCTTTTTCATAATTAAACACAGAAATAGACAAATTAATTCACAAAAATTTCACAGATGCTAAATCATATATCACAGACACAAAAAATAATATTAAAATATTTTTCAGACTCGGATATGTGGTCCCGAAACCACTATTCTGACTAGGGTCCAAACCAAGCTGTTACACGACCTGGCTTCAAATCTTATATATGGGCGAGAAAGAAGCATTCTTTTCCTTTATGGATAGATTGAAGCCATGGGTGAAATAAGAATTACAACGCCAAGGAGTTTAAGAGCTTACCAAAAACATGTCTGTAGCAGAATCTTTTGTCAATCTAGGTCCAAGGAAAGACAAGCCTGAGTCTTCTAAACCTAAATTCAAACCAAGGGATAATGGTGGGGGGAAAATAAGTCCACTAAAGATGGTGATGGTAAGGCTCAATGACCGTGGGATAGGAAAAATAAGTGGCATTTAACTTGTTTCCTTTGTGATGGTCTGCATATGATTAAGGACTATCTGAAAAAGGACACTCTTTCTACCATAGAAGTAAATGATGGGGAAGATGAGCTGACCAAAAATCTCAATTCAAAACTGGAAGGTGTCAAAGATAAGATAATTCATGGGCTGATGTTTGTAGTCATCACTATGGCGGACAAAAGATTGAATGCACTTGTTAACATAGGTGTGTCATATTTATTCATTTCAAAAGAGACTGCTCATGATCTCAAGCTCAAAATAGAGAAGGAATTAGGTTGGATCAAGATCGTAAATTTAAAAAGTTTTGAAATAGAGGGCGTGGCCAAATGAGTTGAGATCCAACTTGGCAAATGGATTGGTAAAGGCACCATTAAGGTATACCACTTGACGATTTTGACTTCGTGGTTAGATTAAGCTTTCTTGATCGAATTAACGCTATTATTTTTCCTTTTAGCAAATATATGGTGATATTGGACCCAAACCATCGATGTATGGTACAAAGAAAAAGGAAAAGAGGTATGGAAGGAAAAACATTATCGGCGATCCAACTTGCCAAAAGAGTCTATAAAGATGAAGCCTCCTATATAGCCACATTGAAGGCTGAGGAAGTCTTTTAGCCCGTTGGTGAGATTTCAAAATAAATGAGTTAGTTATTGCAGCCTTTCAAAGATGTGATGCCTACCAAGTTGCCAGATAATTACCACCAAAGAGGAAGGTGGATCACAGAATTGAGTTACTGCCCAATTTAGAGCCCCTAGTGAGGCTCCCATATCGTATATCCCTACCAGAATTAGAGGAACTGTGAAAATAATTAAACGAGTTCTTAGATGTAGGATTCATTAGACTATCTAAATCTTTGTTCGATATGCTAGTATTGTTCTAAAAGAAGCACAATTGGACATTGAGGATGTGCATCGATTATTGGGCCTTAAACAAAACCACTATAAAGAATAGGAACCCAATTCCCCTTATTGCAGATTTGTTTGATCAACTTGATACTGCAAGATGGTTCATCAAGTTAAACTTAAGATCGGTGTACCATCAAGTTTAAATGGCTAAAGGGGACGAGCCAAAGATAGATTGTGTGATGCGCTATGGTTTGTATGAGTTTCTTGTAATGCCCTTTAGGCTAGTGAATGCTCCAGCCACATTCTGCATCCTAGTGGTGTACAATAAGTCTCTTGAGGAGCATATGAGGCTTTTGAGGAAGGTATCCCAAACCTTGCGAAAGAATGAGCTATATGTCAAAGAGGAGAAGTGCTCATTTGCCTAACGAGAGATGTTATTCCTAGGCTACCTTGTGGGAGGTAGCAAGATCCAGATGAACAAAAGCAAAATTCAAGCCATTGTCAATTAGGAACCACCAACTAAGGTGACAGAATTGAGATCTTTTCTTGGTTTGGCAAACTATTACCAACACTTCATCGAAGGCTACTCTAAAATCATAACACCCTTTACAAACTTGTTGAAGAAGAGTAAGGTATGGAATTGGGATCCCCAATGTGAGAAGGCATTTAATTAAGTGAAACAAGTAATGAAGAGGGAGCCTGTACTTACTTACTCAATTATTTGAAACCGTACGATGTACACACGAATGCATCGGACTATGCAATTAGGGGAGTACTGATGCAAGATAGACATTCAGTTGCTTTCGAGACTCAAAAGCTTAATGAAATAGAATGGCGATACACGGTCCAAAAGAAAGAGATGATTGTTGTGGTATATTGCTTGTGCACATGGAGACACTATTTGGTTGTATCCAAGTTCATGGTATTTACTGTTAATGTTGCAAACAATTATTTCCTAACCCAGAAAAAATTGTCATCCAAACAAGTTCGTTGGAAAATTTTCCTAGAAGAATTTGATTTTACTATGTAGTATAAACCGGGAGTGCCAACACTGTGGTTGATGCACTTAGTCAAAAGATGGAGTTTATGGCAATCAACCAACCTGATGGTACCCTATTGGAGCAAATTCGAGAGGGATTGTCCCTGGATCTAGCAGCTAAAAACTTGATCGAGTTTTTCAATAAGGGGAAAACGAGGAGATTTTGGCTTGATGGAGAGTTGCTATGCACTCTTGGGCACCATCTTTATGTACCTCATTATGGGAAATTATGCAAGGAAGCATGAAGGAGTGTCATGACTCAAGATGGTCTGGCCATCCAAGGATGTATTGCACTTTGGCCCTGTTGGAGGATCGTTACTATTGTCCTCACATGGGTGAAGATGTTGAGCCCTATGTGAAAACTTGTCTAGTATGCCAATAAGACAAGGTTGAGATAAAGACTTCAACTGGTTTGCTACAACCCTTGGCCATTCTAGAAAAACTATGGGCGAGTGCATCCATGGACTTTATTGTTAGTTTGCCTAAGTCTGATGGTTTTGCAAGTATTCTTATTGTGCTGGACAGGCTTTCCAAGTATGGAACATTCATTCCAGCAACCAAAAAGGGCATTGCTAAGGAGGCAGCTCATTTGTTCCTTGGACATCTGGTGAAGTATTGGGGAGTGCCACAGTCTGTAATCAGTGATCAAGACGGGCAATATACGGGCTAATTCTAGATAGATCTATTCAAGTCAATAGGTTCAGACTTGAACTTTTCAACTAGTATGTATCTGTAAATTGATGGGCAAACTAAACAAGTGAAAGCATTGTTGGAGACTGATATGCGTGATATGAAGTAATAAAATTTATAATAATGATCGTACCAAAAACTAACTATTATCACGACTTTAAGGCAAGCGCACCTATTGAACAGTAGTATAGCTTAGTGGCAAGACCAAGAATCGTACCCAAGGGAACCAAAAGTACTAGTACTTACTTCCTTTCTATTATTTAACCTAAAAAATAAAAGAGATTTTTATGAAACTAAACTAATTCTAAAACTAAACTATGAATGCACAAAAAGTAACTGGGG
This sequence comes from Gossypium stocksii, assembly GCA_020496765.1. Taxonomy (NCBI): domain Eukaryota; kingdom Viridiplantae; phylum Streptophyta; class Magnoliopsida; order Malvales; family Malvaceae; genus Gossypium; species Gossypium stocksii. The sequence goes on from CM035626.1 coordinate 64,840,884, forward strand.
AAAAACTCTTTAAGGAAAAACTGATTGATTTGGGCAATACTCAAGGGAGAATCCACCTAGACTTCACTTGTTATCAATTCTTGAGCTAGACAATCTATTCACTTGACTTGATCCGTAGAGATCCCTAACTTATGTTAATACCTCCGTCGAGGATAAAAATAACTAATCCTAGGTTGATTAACTGAAATCTCTTTCTAGTTAAAACCCCTAATCTTGCATTAACTCGATCTATGGATCTCCTTATTAGGTTTGACCCTAATCTGATAGATTTATGTCGCCCTATGTCTAGGGTTGCATGCAACTCCGTTTAATTATGATAGATCTACTCTTAAACAGGGACTTTTGCTCCTCTGAATAAGTACATTAATACCTGAATTAATACCTAGGATTATTAAAACAAGAACTAAGAACACATAATTAAGAACAATTCAAGTATTTATCATATAACTCAAGATGAAATAATAACAAGATCTTTCTTAGGTTTCATCCCTCTCAAGTATTTGGGGGATTTAGTTCATAGTTAATAAAGAAAACATCTCAGAAGAATAAAAATAACAAAACATAAAGAGCCCAAAAACCCCTGAAGGATTTAAGGGAGATCCTCTATCTTGATGTAGAATTCGACTTCTGGGATGAATCAATCGGCTTCCCTTGGAGTAATCCTTGGCTTCCACTCTCTGTGTTGGCAGAAATAAGGCACTCTTTTATGGGAGAAAAGGTACAACTTTGGAGTTGCCTCCTAGGGTCTTTATATAGAGCTTTGGAATGCCTTTCTTAGTCTCTAAGCATCCTTTTCCGAGTGAAATTGCACTTTCTCATGACAGGGACACGCCCGTGTGCCACGCCTGTATGGTATGACAAGAGGGCGTGTGTGAGATTGTTGATGGTGGCACGGCCGTATGGTCTGGCCGTGCTTGTTGGGGTTGGGTCGTGTTGGACTTTAGGTGGCACGGCTGTGGGATACGACCGTGTGGTGAATCCTTGGGCCGTGTTGTTTTTACACTTTGGCCCATTTTCTCCGTTTTCAGCCCGTTTTTCGTTCTTTCTCTTCCCTATGCTCTTCTAAGTATAAAACATGAAATAGAAGGATTAAGAGCACAAATTTCCACAAATTCAATGATAATTCATCCAAAAATTAAGCTAAACATGAGGTAAAAATATGTATAAATTATCATTTATCAAATACCCCCACACTTAAGCCCTTGCTTGTCTTCAAGCAAAATCTCAACTCACAATTAAGAATCATTCTTCTTAACTCACAGTCTTTATCAATAATGTTTCAACCTAATTCACAAGTAATCATACAATGAAAATTCAATCAAAAGAACATTAAAGATTCAAACACTCTAAGTTAAGAATTTTATCACAGAAACATAGGTTTCCTCCCTTCTCTTAAGTAATTACCTTTCACTCCAAAATTAACAAGAGTTGGCATCCTCACTAAAGATTCACTCTATCCACTCAAAGTGTTTAGGGTTCAAGAATTAAGTACTCTCTAGTCAACCTGAAGAGTAATTACCATAGGCTTGCAAGAAAATCAAATCTCCACCACTATAGATTGATATGATACATCAATCAAAAGGTCTTTCAATAGTTGTAACGGGGCTTTAGTTAGGGGTGTTGTCACAAGCTGAAAAAGAGGGTTAGAATCAAGATTGAACTGAAAAATTATCTAGCTAGAAAAATCTCTATCACTGGAACACATTTCTAGAGCTAAGTCTTATGATCGTATCATTCTAGCATTGGTAGCCTTAAAATAGAAATATGCAAAAAATGTTAAACTATGAATTACAACTGTATTAACTGTAAATAACCATTTTTTTAAGAACAATTCAAGTACAATTCATTTACAAACTTTACAATCTGGAAAAAGAGGATAAAGCTAGATAATAATTCAACTCAAATCTCGACAAAAATAGGGATCAAAGTAATTGAATGTAATTCAACAAAAACGGGTTAAGGGTTAGTATTAGAAGTAAATCAAAGAATGGGTTGTTAGACTCAATGAGGTTCACTAGGGGTTAATTTGTGGAGGTAGGCTTTTATGGAGTAAGTGGGTTAAATCTTAGGTGCCTTTATCATCTCAATGTATCAAATCAAATGATGTGGCCTCAACATGTTTAATCGAAGCTAGGTCTAGAATAACAAATTAGTATTGACTCACTCAAAGCAACAATAAAGGTGAGCACAAAAGAATGTATGCTCAAAAGGCTTAAAAATCTCACCAGAATTATGGCTTTTGATGTCAATCCTGCGAATTTCAAATCTCAACATAACACTTAAGATTAGGGAAAATAACTGATGAAAAAAATTTATATTCTCAAAATTTTCAACTTATCATGCTTGATTCCCTAGTGTTTTAAAGTTTGAATAATTAAAGTACAAGCGCCTATGTCTTAATTCTCAACATATCAATAAAAATCATAAATCAATCAGAATTAATTCCTAACAGGAGATTGAAGATAATGCAAAGAGTGAAAGTGAGAATTCAAAATTTTGAGAACAATGCAAAATGTTAGTTTAAAAATTTTCAGGGATTTCAAGGAGAATGTAATGACTGAAAGTAAGTTCCCCCCTCCCCCCACACTTAAGATGTACATTATCCTCAATGTACAAAGATAACATTAGTAGCAATAGAAGCATAAGATCATAAGATAGGGAAAGGCATGAAACTCCTTGAACTTTGCATGAATTTGTAAGACGGAGATTGGAATTGGAAGAGCCGACAGTTGTGGAAGGGTTGTCCCATTTACATATGGATATGAGCTTGTAGAGCTCCTTTGAAACTGCGAAAGCATTTATCAGTCGTGGGAAATTTGGATTAACAGAATATGTTTGTTAAGGGCTAGTCGATATGAAATAATTAATATTAAAGAAAGAAAACAAATTAAGTTCTAACAATACTAGAATTCAAATAATAAAAAAGATAAGGTGAACTAAAAATAAAAGTAAAAGTAAAAAGGAAAATAAAAAAGAAGAAAAGAGAAGGTAAAAATAGAGATCAGAGTAAAAATATAAATTAAGATAAAAATAAAGATAAGAGGAATAGAAATCTCTAATCCTCAAATGGTCCGTGAGGTGGGGAAGCTGGTGCGATATGAAGATGCTGACAAATCTGCGCTAAAGTGGCATCAATGTGATCAAATCTTTGACAACATTGTTGCTGAAATCGTGTGAAGTGCTCAGCTAAGTCAGCGTGAGAAGCTGCCGCATGAACTGGTCGGCGAGGTGGTGGTGCCTCAATTGGGCTCTCCTCTGGTGGTGGTAGTGGGACATCATTAGTAATGTCCTCTGGATCCTCGGCCTCTCGGAGTAGGCGGTACTGTGGTGGGTCGGTCCTTGATCTGCGCTGGATCATCCTCATGTGGAGCATGCTCTGGATGCCCTGTGGGGACATCTGGCCAACTAAAGTATACGAGGATGTCTGGGCTGCAGTGTTGAATAGGCCAAAGTAGTGGCCCAATCTCGTGATGTACGGGCCCATACAAATCATGCCTCGACGATGCCTCTCTGTCTGATGCTAGATTGCATGGGCGATGAAATAAGCAAGGTCGATAACATGTGTGTTCGCCATGCACCATAAGAAATAGACATCGTGGGTGTTTACGACACCCCTGCTTTCGCGTCGTCCTGTCAATGTATGCGCGAGTAAAGATGAAGGTACCTCAGAGATGGGACAAGGGCAGTCGCTTTGGAGCGACTAGGGTCGTATGTGTATTGTTGAGGGGCTAAGGCATGCTAGCACTGAACTGGAGAGACATGGATGCTGCGATTGAGCTCGGAGAGGTTCTCTTCTTCCATGAATTCCTCGGTGTAGAGACAGAGTGCTGTACCGAACTCTGGTACACTAAGCTGTCGGACGAGGCCTCCTAGATGGAACTGAATCGTCCCCGGATTGTCATGTCGGGTCATCACCATCTGAAGGTGGAAAGTGGAGCAAAACTCGAGGGTGAGTTTAATGTAGGTGGGCTCACAATCCTAAAAAACTAATCCCAAGGATCTGTCGTCAGTAAGGCCCGGACCTCCCCTGTTAAGTGGATTTGCTCAAGTGCGAACCAATCAATGCACCTTCCCGTTCTGAGGGGTCGTGCCCATAATAATTAGAATAATTCCTCTTGGGAGGCTTGTGGAAAATGGAGGAACGGATGGCAGTTTTAAACAACGGGTCATGAGGATAAACCACTAGGTCCCTTCCATTTCTTTAAAGCAGTGGTGACAGTTCTCTTACCGCGTGACGACGACATAATGCCTAAAAACAAAATAATATACATTAGTCCTAATAGATTTTGAAACTAAAATTAAAAAGAAGATAGTAAAATTTCCTTAAGCTTTAAACAAAATGAAACATATTAAGAATAGTGTTAATTAACTAACCTAAGTAATACATTATACGTGTCCTAAGTATGATATCAACTTATGGAAGCATGGGTATGATTTTATACTAAATGCATGTTAGTTTAGATAGGAAAAAGTGGTAAGCAAATGTGAGTCTAAGTGGCATGGTATCATGAAATTCTCTATATTGTTCTAGATGGTTAATGCTAAATCTATGAATTTCATGCCCTAAAACTAGTGCAAAAATGAAATAAAGCATATTATGAACACAAAAATAGATAAGAACATTAGAATTTAAAGAGAAAATCAAGAAAATAGAACCAAATGGGTGATTAATGAGGCGGAGCACGGTCGTGGAGGCATTTGCACGGGCGTGGTAGTGCTGAGGCGATCGGCAGCAGCGCTAGGAATGTTGGGGAAAGGGGTTGATTTGAGAGAGTTTTAGGGTTTTAGTGGAGGAAGATGATGAATTGTAGCCCCTTTATATAGATTTTGGGTCACACGGGCATGTCACACGCCCGTGTGGTCAGGTTTTGCCCGTGTGGTTCGAAAATCAGGGATTTTGGCGCGTCTGGCTCGAGGCATATGCTCGTATACCTAGGGCGTGTGGAGGCACATGGCCGTGTCGCACGGTCGTGTCCTTCGATGTTCACTTCTCCCACGGCTGTGTAACGGTCCCACGCCCGTGTCTAAAATGTTAGTGTCGACCATGATCTTGGGGCACGGGCGTGTCTCACACCAGTGTTGGAATTTACAGTGTTGGCCACTGTCACATTGCACGGCTGTGGCATTTTGTCGTAGCCCGTGTGTGATTCAACAGGCTCGGCCATGGTCGAATCGCACTACAGTGGCATTTTCTCGAAGCCCGTGTCTTAGGAAAATTTTTACCCTGCTTGTACACGGCCAGATTGCACGGTCGTGTCTCTGCTCGTAGTGTTTACAAGGCCTTGGCCATGCCCGTGGGCGTGACCGTGTGGCCTAGAAATCCTGCATTCGAAGGGGTTAGTTGATGTATTAGAAAACTGAAAAAGATTTACTGAGTTAGTGCTCGGGTTGCCTTCCTAGAAGTGCTTATTTAGAGTCTAAGCTCGACTCTACCGGGATGTATCACGAAGGAAGTTCGTGAAGCTGAAGCTCCTCCCTATTATCCTTGAAATTCTCACCTCTGTAATGTTTAAGCCGATAGCTGTTTACCTTGAAACTGCCGTGGTTTGGGTGAGTTACCTCAACTGCGCCGTATGGAAAGACAGTTTGAACAGTGAATAGACCTGACCACCTTGATTTAAGTTTTCCAGGAAATAACTTAAGCCTTGAGTTGTAAAGTAAGACGAGATCACCGGTTTTGAACTGCTTAGGTTGTTTTAGCCGATTGTCATGGCGTTACTTTGTGGCTTCCTTGTATAATCATGAGTTTTCGTAAGCATTGCAGCGCCATTCATCCAGCTCATTTAGTTGCATTAGTCGTTTCTCACCTGCAAGCTTAAAATCAAGATTTAAAAATTTAATAGCCCAAAATGCTTTATGTTCGAGTTCAAATGGCAGATGACAACTTTTTTCGTAGACAAGTCTATAAGGAGACGTTCCTATGGGTGTTTTGAATGCAGTTCTATGGGCCCATAAAGCATCATTTACTTTTCTTGACCAATCTTTCCTATTTGTTTCTACTATTTTCTCTACGATGCGTTTTAACTCTCTATTTGTTACTTCGACTTGACCATTGGTTTGTGGATGATAAGGGGTAGCTATTCTATGGTGCACTCCATATCCTTTTAAAACTTTATCAAATTGGGCATTGCAAAAATGAGTACCCCTATCACTAATAATTATCCTAGGTGTTCCAAATCGAGAGAAAAGTTTTTTTAGGAAGCGTACTACCATTCTAGCATCATTAGTAGGTAAAGCTTGGGCTTCTACCCATTTTGACATGTAATCTACTGCTACTAGTATGTACTTATTCCCAAATAAAGTAGGGAAAGGACCCGTGAAATCAATACCCCATACATCGAATATCTCACATGCAAGTATATAGTTTTGAGGCATTTCATTATGTTGAGAGATATTACCTATTCTCTGGCATTTATCACAAGAGGTCACGTACCTGTTGGCTTCTCTAAAAAGGGTAGGCCAGTAAAAACCTGATTCGAGTACCTTGTGAGAAGTTCTAGCTCCACTGTGGTGTCCTCCTGTAGGTCCCGAATGGCAGTGATCTAAAATTTGGTATTTTTTTTTTTCAGTAATGCATCTTCAGATAACCTGATCTGCACAAATACGAAAAAGAAAAGGATCTTTTCAAAAGTAGTTTTTCACATCAGCGAAGAATCGCTTCTTTTACTGATGGGTCAACCCTTTCAGGGTTATGTTAGCTACTAAATAATTTGCAAAATCAGCAAACCAAGGAACTGTTGCATCTGTTATGGCGAGGAGCTGTTCTTCAGGAAACAGATCATCTATCTTATCGAGGTACTTGGGATTTGGATTTTTTAATCTTGAAAGGTGATCTGCTGTCAAATTTTTGGCTCCTTTCTTGTCTTTTATTTCTAAGTCGAATTCCTGTAACAATAGAATCCATCTTATCAATCGCGGTTTTGCATCAGTTTTAGTTAGAAGATAACGAAGAGCAGAATGATCAGTATAAATGATGACTTTTGACAATATTAAATAAGATCTGAATTTATCAAATGCAAAAATAACAGCTAGCAATTCTTTTTTTGCGGTCGTATAATTTGCTTGTACGGCTGTCAGAGTTCTGCTAGCATAATAGATCGGCTGAAAATGCTTGTCTCTTCGCTGTCCCAAAACTGCACCTACTGCAAAATCACTCGCATCGCACATTAGTTCAAAAGGAAGATTCCAATCAGGTGAAATCATAATCGGGGCATTAACTAACTTTTCCTTGAGGTTGTTGAAAGATTCCAGACATTCTTGGTCAAAGTTGAAAGGTATGTCTTTTTCTAATAATTTAGTTAAAGGCTTAGCTATTTTAGAAAAGTCTTTATTGAATCTTCGATAAAAACCGGCGTGTCCTAAAAAGCTTCTTATAGCCTTAACTGAATTAGGAGGAGGTAGTTTTTCAATAGTTTCAATTTTTGCTTTGTCTACCTCTATCCCTTTACTAGAAATTTTAGGCCCTAGTACAATACCTTCTTGAACTATAAAGTGGCATTTTTTCCCAATTAAGCACTAGATTTGTCTCTTCACATCTTATCAGAACACGTTTTAAATTATTAAGACAAAGTTGGAAGGAATTACTGAAAACTGAAAAATCATCCATAAATACCTCCATGATGTCTTCCACGAATTCGTCAAAGATAGTTAGCATGCATCGCTGAAAAGTAGCAGGAGCATTACATAATCCAAAAGGCATTCTACGATAAGTAAATGTACCGTATGGACACGTGAATGTCATTTTCTCTTGATCTTCTGAAGCTATCAGGATTTGAAAGTAACCCGAGAGGCCATCTAGGAAACAATAATACTTACGACCTGATAATCTCTCCAACATCTGATCGATAAAAGGTAAGGGAAAATGATCTTTTCGAGTTGCGTCATTCAGCTTTCTATAATCAATGCAAACTCTCCATCCAGTGACTGCTCTTGTAGGTATTGACTCATTATTGTCATTAGACACTACAGTCATGCCTCCCTTTTTAGGAACAACCTGCACAAGACTTACCTAAGAACTGTCAGAAATAGGATAAATAATGCCTGCGTCTAGAAGTTTAATTACCTCGGCTTTTACGACTTCCTTCATGTTGGGATTCAATCGTTGTTGAGCTTGCACCGATGGCTTGTATTCATCTTCCATTAGAATTTTGTGGGTGCAAAAAGAAGGACTAATTCCTTTAATGTTAGAAATCTCCTAAGCTATAGCCTTTTTGTGTTCTTTTAATACTTGAAGTAATTCTTTTTTCTTTTCAGTACTTAAGTCTGATGCGATAATTACTGGTAATGTCGAATCATCTCCTAAAAATGCATATTCTAAGTAGTCAAGCAACTGTTTTAATTCCAATTTAAGAGGTTCATCAATCGAAGGTTTTTGTCTCAGTTCGTCATTCATCTTAATACTTTCATAACTTATGTGCCTTGCGACAAGTTCATTAGAGTTTAACTCCTTCATTACTTCTTTAACTTCAGTGGTGGCTTCATCTTCCCCCCACCTTGAACAAGACACAGTTCCAACGTGTCTTGAGAGAAATTCCTAAAATTTATCTTGAACAAAATAATCAATAGCATCAATAAAATAACAGGAATCATCTTGTTCTCTAGAAAATCTCATAGCATCATATATTTTAAAAACGACTTCTTCATCAACTCTAAGCACTAATTTACCATCCCCTACATCGATAATGACTCTAGCAGTAGCTAAAAATGGGCGTCTCAAAATTAAAGGCACCTCAATATCCTCATCCATATCAAGCACAACAAAATCAACAGGGAATATAAATTTATCTACCTTTACCAGCACATCTTTAATGATTCCCCTAGGGTATTTAACAGATTTATCAGCTAATTGTATACTCATCCTAGTGGGTTTTGGTTCCCCTAGACCTAGTTGCTTGAACATTTTGTACGGATTTAGATTAATACTAGCACCTAGATCAGCTAAGGCTTTATCAATGATTAAACTACCAATTAAGCAAGGAATATTAAAACTCCCTGGATCTTTTAGTTTGGCCGGTAGTTTATTTTGGAGAAGCTCTTTTAAGATCAGCTGAGCATTTCTTGTTGAGTTCCATTGTGGCTAGTTCTTCCAACTTCCTTTTATTTTTGAGAAGCTCTTTTAAGAATTTTGCATATTTTGGCATCTGCGAAATTGCTTCAACAAAAGGTAAGTTAATATGTAACTGTTTAAAAAGTTCAAGAAATTTACCGAATTTAGCATCTGTACGGTCTTTCTTCAACTTTGCTGGATATGGTATGGGTGGTTTATATTCCTTAAGTGTTGGGGGAGTGTTTTCCTTAGGTTCTTCTTCCTCTACCTTGTCTTTTGTGGATTCTTGAGTAGGCTTCTTTTCTGATTCAGCCAGTACTTTCCCATCTCTTAGAGTAATTGCTTTAACATGTTCTCTGGGATTTGGCTCAGTGTTACTTGGTAGTCCACCTTGTGGTCTTTCTAATATTAATTTGGCAAGTTGACCAATCTGATTTTCAAGCCCTTGAATGGATGCTTGCTGGTTCTTTAGTGGCGTTTCAGTATTTTGGAAACGGTTTTCGGACACGGCCATAAATTTGGTGAACATCTCTTCAAGGTTTGGCTTTTTCTCCTGTTATGGTGGTGGCTGCTAAAATCCCGAAGGAGGTGGTTGTCTTTGATTTCCTTGTCCTCCCCATGAAAAATTAAGGTGATTCTGCCAACCTGCATTGTAAGTATTACTATAAGGATTATTTTGAGGTCTAGAATTGTTACCCATATAGTTGGCTGGCTCGGTTTCCATGCCATGTCCATAAGAGGAGTAGTCTGGATTGAACATATTTCCTTAAGTTGTGTCACACTGCATCACTGGTTGTGCCTACGTAGAACCAACAAAATTATCAAACTTTTTATTTAAAAGTTCTACCTGATTAGTAAGCATGGTGACAGTATCAATATTAAAAACTCCTGCAGCTTTTGTCGGCTTTGTCCTCATGACTTGCCACAGATAGCTGTTCAGTGACATCTCTTCTATAAATTCATAAGCTACTTCGGGTGTTTTGTTGTTGATTGTTCCTCCTGCGGCTGCATCGATCATTTGCCTCGTTGATGGATTCAAACCGTTGTGAAAGGTTTGAACTTGTAACCACAAAGGTAACCTGTGGTGAGGGCACCTTCTCAACAGATCTTTGTATCTCTCCTAGGCATCATAAAGGGTCTCTAAATCCATCTGCACAAAAGAAGAGATATCGTTTTGCAATTTAGTTGTTTAGCTGGAGGAAAATATTTAAGAAAGAACTTTTCAGCCATCTGTTCCCATGTAGTGATTGAGCCTCGTGGTAAAGAATTTAACCACTATTTGGCTTTATTTCTCAAAGAGAATGGGAATAGCCTTAGACGAATGGCATCATCAGAAACGCCATTAATTTAAAAAGTATTCACAAAGTTCCAAAAAGTTGGCTATGTGTGAATTTGGATCTTCATCCTGTAAACCATCAAACTGCATAAATTGCTGTATCATCTGAATAGTGTTACGTTTTAACTCAAAATTATTAGCAGCAATAATGGGTCTAACAATACTAGATTCAGTGCCCGCTAAATTCGGTTTAGCATAATCATACATAGTGCGAGGAGCATCATCTTGGTGCACTGGTTGCGCGGCTATCGCTGGAGGTGGTTGATTATCTTGATTTGCTTCCATCTCTTCAATAGGTTTAGGTTCTTGTTCTTGGTCTTGCTCGGGATAATGTAGGTTTCGTCTGATCTCTCTACGAGTTCTGCGAATTGTTGCTTCCAAGTCTTCGTCGAATAGCAGTGGTCCTCCTGGGTTTCTTCTAGTCATAAACTAGAGATACCTAGAAAGGAAAAAAGCAAAGAGAATTAAAATGAATAAAAATAACAAAAATTGAAAATAAATAAATATAGTAATGGCCAAAGTAATAGAAACCGAGTGTTCTTAATATTTTAGTTCCCCAACAACAGCGCCAAAAACTTGATATGCGTGATATGAAGTAATAAAATTTATAATAATGATCGTACCAAAAACTAACTATTATCACGAATTTAAGGCAAGTGCACCTATCGAATAGTAGTATAGCTTAATGGCAAGACCGAGATATCGTACCCAAGGAAACCAAAAGTACTAGTAGTTACTTCCTTTCTATTATTTAACCTCAAAAATAAAAGGGATTTTTATGAAACTAAACTAATTCTAAAACTAAACTATGAATGCACAAAAAGTAAACTGGGGACAAACTCTTTTAGGAAAAACTGATTGATTTGGGCAATACTCAAGGGAGAATCCACCTAGACTTCACTTGTTATCAATTCTTGAGCTAGACGATCTATTCACTTGACTTGATCTGTAGAGATCCCTAACTTATGTTAATACCTCCGTCGAGGATAAGAACAACTAATCCTAGGTTGATTAACTGAAATCTCTTTCTAGTTAAAACCCCTAGTCTTGCATTAACTCGATCTATGGATCCCCTTATTAGGTTTGACCCTAATCCGGCAGATTTATGTTGCCCAATGTCTAGGGTTGCATGCAACTCTGCTTAATTATGATAGATCTACTCTTAAACAGGGACTTTTGCTCCTCTGAATAAGTACATCAATACTTGAATTAATACCTAGGATTATTAAAACAAGAACTAAGAACACATAATCAAGAACAATTCAAGTATTTATCATATAACTCAAGATAAAATAATAACAAGATCTGTCTTAGGTTTCATCCCCCTCAAGTATTTGGGGGATTTAGTTCATAGTTAATAAAGAAAACATCTCAGAAGAATAAAAATAACAAAACATAAAGAGCCCAAAAACCCCTGAAGGATTGAAGGGAGATCCTCTATCTTGATGTAGAATTCAGTTTCTGCGATGAATCAATCGGCTTCCCTTGGAGTAATCCCTTGCTTCCACTCTCTGTGTTGGCAGAAATAAGGCACTCTTTTGTGGGAGAAAAGGTACACCTTTGGAGTTGCCTCCTAGGGTCTTTATATAGAGCTTTAGAATGCCTTTTTTAGCCTCTAAGCATCCTTTTCTGAGTGAAATTGCACTTCCTCACGACAGGGACATGCCCGTGTGCCACACCTGTGTTGTACGACAAGAGGTTGTGTGTGAGACTGTTGATGGTGGCACCACCATGTGGTCTGGCCGTGCTTGTCGGGGTTGGGCCGTGTTGGACTTTAGGTGGCATGGCCGTGGGACACGACCGTGTGGTGAATCCTTTGGGAATTGGGATTGCCAATGACCCTTTGGGATTGGGATTGCCAATGACACTTTGGGAATTGGGGCTAACAATAATAACAACTAACCAATTTGGCATTTTCTTCCTCGACCCTCTAGGAATTGGGGAGATCTAAATCATCTTATATAAAGACATTATGGCATGCCAACTATATCTGATTTAGTCTAACATAGTGGAACGGGGTAAAAACCAAGTTTTATGATTTTTTTCAATTCAATTCTATTTTCATATCATTTTCATTTCAATTCAATTTCATGTTCAAATCATATATTGCCTTGTAACACCCCTTACTTGTATCTGATGCTGGGATAGGGTATGAGGCGTTACCTTACTAAATCACGTGCAATCATTCAACTTACACACAATGAAATGCGTCCCAATTTAAAAAATTTTCAAACAATGACCTACAGACCTTCACATGGGCCTACGAGGCCTAAAACGTGGTTTAGAAACGATCCAGGACCATTTCGGGTACTCAAGAAAATTTCTTCAAAAATACTATAAACAGGGCACACGCCCCTGTAGAAAGGCAACACGCCTGTGTGACCTCTAGACATGACCGTCTCGATGGCCCGTGTGGTTCACACGGCCTAAGAATCCTAAGGACACGCCTGTGCCCCTCGTCCGTATGGAATTAATTTTTAAAATCAAACCTACAGGGGTTTTCACACTACCTGGCACATGCCCGTGTACTTAGCCGGTGTCCTTCACACGACCATGACACGCCCGTGTTGCGGCCCGTGTGCAAAAACCTTGACATTCTATTTTTTATGTTAGCAGACACACGGCCATGGCACACGCCCATGTGCTTGGCCTGTGTCTCTCACATGGCCATGACATGCTCGTGTTGCATCTTGTGTGCAAAAACCTGGGTATTATGTTTCTGACGTCAGCAGACACATGGCCATGACGCACGCCCATGTGCTTGGCCGTGCTCTCCACACGATTGAGACACACGGCCATGTCTCAACCCATGTGTTTACTACTGGGCATTTAAATCTTCTCATGCAAGGTGTAGGGGACACATGGCCTAACCACACGCCCGTGTGTCTACCAGTGTGGGCAAAAATAGGCTATCTACCAAGCCTCTTTGCCACCCTAAAAAAAGATCAAATACAACCTAACATTTCATATCATGACTCAACATCTATTGTGCATCTAAATGTCCATAACTATGAATTTTTCCAACAACCACAATTTGCATAATGTACATGCACAATTAATCCAAGCAACCATCCACAATTTCTATGAACTCATCCTCATTTCATTGATAATAACTTGAACAATTTAGGCCAATTCCAATGGCCATTTACAAAATGAACTTTATAAAATAAATGGCTAACACAATTGGCTAACTAGAGTAACTTATACCAAAATGACCAATTAGCCTATACATGCCATTACTCAAACACAAAAAAACTAACTATATCAAATGCTCCAGTTGATAATATGAACGATGCCTCCGACGTCCCTGGATCCTCGAATTACTTAGTGGCACTATAAGGGAAAATGGAAAGGAAATGGGTAAGCATAAAGCTTAGTAAGTAACAAGTAAATTAAGGATAACATAATTATCATGTTAAGTCGTAACCTCAACACATCATGATCTAAGCATGATACAAAGAATAAGAACAACTTGACTTACTCATTTTCACCCTTTTCCAATTACATAACATGGTAATGAGCTCACATTTCACACACTACACTTAGGCACCTGCACCACTTGCAAAGGTCATCACAATATCTCACAACAAGCATTAACTCTAAATTTTCCTGTTGAACTATTTAGAATATGGAAGGATATTCATTAAGCCTCCAACGTAGGGTATCAAGCCAATGCCATGTCCCAGACATGGTCTTACACTAGCTCACATATCAAGTCAACGCCATGTTCCAAACATGGTCTTACACTGACTCTCAATGTATCAAAGCCGATGCCGTGTCCCAGACAAGTTTTACACTGACTCTCATCTATCAGTGTCAATGTCATGTCCCAAATAGGTCTTACACTGGTACACAACAAGCTAATGCCATGTCCCAGATAGGTCTTACACTACCTTGTATATCTCGAGGCTAATGCATGTCCCAGACATGTCTTACACTAGCTCTCATCTCAAGTCGATGCATGTCCCAGATATGTCTTACACTGGCTCTCGTAATATAGCCGATGCATGTCCCATACATGTCTTACACTGGCACACACATCACCCAATGTCATGGCATGAATATCCAATCTATTCCAAATGTTACAACCGGGCTCTATTACAGATGTTCTTATCATTTCATGAATAAAAATTCATTATTCAACAATTGTGCTCGAATAGACATTTTCATACATAATTCTTTTCACAATGCAATATCTTATAACAAAACAAGGATTTCATGCATACAATTAGAAATGTTGCATTTATTTACCTACAACTCACCTCGGTATACAAAATAAAGATGACGATTCGGTTTAATCGGTTTGCTTGGCCTTCCCCCGATCTAGGTTCAGATTGGGTAAATCTTGATCTATAACAATGAAAATTCACTAATTTAATTACCATTTGAATTTAAGCAAATCCAAAATTTATAATTTGGCAAAATGACCATTTTGCCCCTAGACTTTGTCAAAATGACCATTTTACCCCTAGGCTCGAAAATTGATTTTTATCAAATTTCCTTATTCACCAAGCCTAAACAAACTCTTTTCACTCTTATGGCAACACAAAATTCCTATTATTTCACATACTTACTCTTTATTTTGCAACTTTACAACTAAGTCCAATCTAGGTGTTTTCCATGAACACCCTTTTTCAAAAGTTGTTTATTAAACAACCTACATTCATTTTCCTTCATAAAATACCAGAAAACAACACTTATACATTCATGGTGAATCTCTAAACTTTCAACCATTTTACATAATAGCCCCCTCAATAGATAGCTCTTGCTACAAGGGCTCCAAAAAAGCAAAAATATTCAAGAATGGCCTTAAAAATCACTTACTTATGAGTGCTAGAAGTTGCTGAAAATTTTTGAAGCTTCAAACCTCCATTTTTGCTGATATTTTTGGTGGTACGGAAGAAGAAGAAAGAAAAGATGACAACTTTGCTCTTTTGTTCTATTTATTACCTAATACGTCACCTAACACCACTTATTTTGACTTTTCAATTTCTTTTTGTCTCCTATGACTTCACATTGTCGGCCATACTAATACGAAGGGGTCTATTTTCCCATTAAAACCCCCAAATTTTAATTCTCTAGCTAAATGACACTAATTACTAATAAAACAAAACTTTTTCCTTTTATGCGATTTAGTCCTTTTTCGCGATTAAGCCTTCAATCGTGTAATTTAATTCACCAAAATTTTCATGCACCCTTATAAAAAAACTATAACACATAAAATAATAATAATAATATAATTTTCTCTAAGCTCGGTTAAGTGATTCTGAAATCACTATCCCGACTAAGCCCAAATTCGGGCTGTTACACGCCTAATGTAAAATTAAGCTTCCAATACAAACTTACTATACATTTGCTTATTCAACCATTTGAAATCTTAATATTCAAATTCAACTCAAAATCATGAATTTACTAATTTTATCATTGAAATCTTATTTTTCAATTCAAAACATAAACTTTTAAATACTAATTAAATCATTCAAATATCATTCAAAAATCATAATAATAAAATTTATATAATTATTCATAGTGAAGTAAATAGTAAAAGTATCATGTAATGCAAATAAGATATTAGTACAAATCGAAGTTTTAATCGCTTTACTCCTTTTCTTTGCCTTTCTCTTTCAAGATGTTCGCTTCATTTTTACCTACAATAGGGGCAATTAAATATGAAACAACATCATTTTTCCACTCTGAAACAAAAACAAATAAAAACAAACTTAAATATGTATGATTATTCATATTGGCAACTTAATTTTTCTAGTCCGAAATTCGCATATCTTTCGACTCGATTATCATTTAGCATCAATATTACACAAAGTGGCCAATATTTTATACTTCCCCTTTAGCATGGCCAAATATACCAAATAAACTTTTCATCCATTTTTATTTCTTTTTCCACACTTCTAAGAATCTAGAATTCATCTTCTAATTATTTTCTATCCAAAAATATATCTACTTCACTTAAGTTTTCTAAGCCTCCATCAATGTCCTTTAGTGGCAACTTTCAAAATACCTGATAAAATTTAAAACTATTGTTATATATATGTAAAACAAGCTTCAAATATTCAAAATCTAAAAAATAATTGAAGAAAAACCATACCTTATACTTGAATTTGAAGGAAAACAATGGAAGTAATTTTTTTTCTTTCCCCCCTTTTTGGACGTGAAAAAGAAAGAAATATGAACATATTTCTCTCTTTTTCTCTTTTTTATGTATTATAATATTAATTAATAAAATATTATTACTTATTAAAATATTATTACTTAATAAAAAATCATTTAAAAGCCATCATGTAACCATTGATTTTTTTAAGTAATGGTAAAATTGCCATTAAGTCCTTTCCATCAAAAGAAAAATAGAATAATTGCATTTTAGTATCTGTACTTTTCTAACTTATTCAATTTAATCCCTGAACTCGATACCGAATTTTTAACTTAACCACATACTCCTGCTAATATTCCTCTGTGTTTTCATGTCTAACGATTTTCTCTGAAAAAATCACAATTTCTTATACTACTATTTATTTATAGATCACTTATTCAAGGACTTCTACCATAAATACTCTTCTTCTCTTTTTTTTTTAAGTGGGGATGTTACATGTCAAGTTTCGCTATGAGAATATGGGTTTTACATATTATAGTGTGATCTTTAGAAGAAAAATAAGTTATCTTCTTCCTTCTATTTGGAAACACCATTGCTGACTTGCTTTAGAGCTGATCAAAGATCTTTATTGTTGACCTAAAACTAAGGATCAGAGTTCATGCAGAAGATTGTTTCATATTTTGGGTAAGTATTATAGACTTGCATGTTGACTTCTAAAGGAGTAAGTTCGTTTTTTGTGTATAAATAGTAAGATGAGGAAGTAAGATATTGCATGGAGGTTATCTAGGTTCCAGATTTTGATAAAAGTCATATGAATGAGTTTTAACAGTATCCCTATTTCTTATATGCAGTGATTGTTGGGTTTTTGTATTGGATGTTTGGGATCTGAAGATCAAGTTGCTATTCATGGGTGTCAGGTGAGTCCCTAACTAAGTCTTATGTATGTATATTGGTTTATTCTAGATACTTTTGTGAAGAACCATATGAACTATGAATTAAGATTAAAAAAATGGTAGATGAGTATGCAGATATATGAATGTTAGATAAGATTTTCATGTATAACTTGTATGAATCTAACAAGTATAAAGTATGTGATAAGAAATCCAGAGTAAAAAATATGACTGTAAGAGCATGTCTTGGATATGTAAGATGATAGGTATGTTAAGTTTGGTTGTAATGCATGAAAGGTTTGTTAAGCTTTTGTGTCTATTCACTATGGTGGAGTCAAAAAGGGGTCTGTCGGGACTTTACACATGATCTCTGAAAAAAAAACCCATGGCCATTGCACCATATCGTGTAAGATCATAGTTGGTGGGCTATGGCATTATATAGAAAGAACTAAAGAAAGGTTATTACCTAATAGAGTTCTCCGCATGACCTAGAATGATGATGGAAAACCTTATGAAATGTGAGTCTAGGTAAAGCTCTATCGTGAACACACTAGAAAATGGAAGCCTTTGTGGCAATCTATGAAATGGAAGCCTTTATGGTCATCTAAGGCAATGAAAGCCCGCAAATAATGAAAGGAACGCATTTGTGGCGCACACAAAAGAATAGCCCTTGTGGCAATTTTCTGAAAGAATAATACCTCTGTGACGGACCCTGAAAGAAAGAAATGGTATTCCCTACAAACTCTAAGGGGATAGTATGTGTGGCAAACACTAAAGGGATAGTATGTATGGCGAACTCTGAATGAATAGTAAGTATAACGAAATCTAAAGAAAAATCATTTGTGGTGTAATATGTTACACTTTCGATAAGATAATCTAATAAGTTTTCTTTGTGGTAAGCTCCATATGAGTTGTTGGGCAGATCCTTCACGGTCTTAAGATAAAAATAGAGAAACTAGAATGCGTAAGAGCATGTGGAAAACTAGCAATATAAATTAATTAGACTTGAAGGAAAAATCTTAATAAGGGCTATGTTTGGTAAACTAAAGAAGGTTATATGTCTGTAATTATTAGAAGAAAAAGGGTATTTTCTAGAAAGAATCAAATCGTATAATTAAATAATGTATCTTCTATCTATGTATGAAATCATTCATGGATTTTGAAGAAATGATGGCTTAGGGTATATATGTAAGAATAACATTATTTTGTCTATATGGGCCATTGGAATAGGTGTGCTTAAAGAATCACAAAAGTGTAGAGTGAAGAACGTGAGTATTGTATTAAAGATGCAGAAAGTAAGGCATGATTTCAAAGCAATTTCAAAGTCAAGAGTGACATCTATTGTATGAAGAATGACATTCTGGGGAGGTATTCGCCAGAGACAAGTTGAGAAACAAAAAAACAACGAGAAGGCTAATTGAATTATCAGATGTTAAATAAAAAAATAATTCAGGAAAATGGGTGTTTATCTCACTAAGTTCTCATGAACTTACCTTTGTGCTTTATGTTATAGGTAAGTTAATTTGAGTCTACACCAGGAGGGATGATGCCAGGGCTTCACCAAAGTAGTAGCAGTGTGGGCTATTATGCATACAAAGCGAGTTGGTAGCATAAATGTTGTCAGTAGCATTACTTAAGATTTACAATTTGAAATAATGTAATTAAGTTATGAGGTTTGCCTGTAAGTTCTTGTAGTAGAAATTCTTGAACGATAATAGTAATTTTCCAATGTAGATTCAACTGAAATTTTTCTTGCGAGATTATTTTAAATTAAGTTGTATTAATTATGAAACTCAGGTATGAGTATTTAAGTATAAGTCTGTATTTGTTTTGTAACACCTGAGATTCGAATCTGGTGAATTGGATTAGGTTGAGGGTGTTACAAACAAGGTCATTCACCTTCAATCGCTTGTAAGCTAAACTTGAAACTGCCTTCATCTCAGCTATAGCATCATCAAATTCTCTCACATAAGTTGCTTTGGCAACTTTCCACAAAGCATTCTTTAGGGCTTTCACTTTGTGATTTGCCTTGGAATTGAAATTTGTGTAAATGTACCTTACACAATTTATAGCCTAAGCATTAAGGAATAAACCTAAAATTGCTTCCACAAATCCCTACCCAAATATTCAACAAATAATTAGTAAGCAATCTAAAACTTAAATGTAACAACCCATTTTTTTCAGTGGTATCAGAAACAATGATTTTGGGATCCCAATTCTGACTAGTGAGTTCATAAATATTATTATTTAATATTTACGATTCAAATATAGTAATATAGTGAATCGAGATTTGATAGATTTTTATTACTTAGTCAATTAGTCACTGTAAAAGTGATTTGTACCTTAAGTCAGTGGTTTTGGAAAAGGAGGTATCGAGACCTCATTTTCATAAACCTAACTCGTAAATATTATCATTAAATATTTATGAAGTTATTATATAGGTGAATTGAGGTTTACCCTAAAAATTTTGATGATTTGATAGTTAACTAAGGAAAAAAGAACTAAATTGTAAAAACCGTAAAAGTTTATCGATATTGCTTTTTATAAGTTAAAAAAGGCTTAAATGTCAAAGTGGGAGGTTTTAAGAGGCAATTATACCCTTTTTAATGTGGTGGATGGTTAGTGCTTACTTCCTTCAGTTACTTTATAAGTTAACTAAGGCAATTATACCCTTTTTAATGTGGTGGATGGTTAGTGCTTACTTCCTTTAGTTATTTTATGTCAAAATTATGTTAATTTAATATTAAGAAATTTTAAATCATGAAAACAAAAGCATCACCATCTTCATTTTTATTTTCCACAGAAAAATAGAACACCATACCTCTATTTTTTTATCACTCTAGGTTCGGCCAAGGTTAGAGGCCTTGCATTGTGAGCTTTTTCAATCTCGTTTTTAGTAAATTTTATGTTTTTGAGATCATTGCAATTAGGTCCAACTAACCCATATCTTCGTTTTCAGAACTTTCAAAGTTTTAAAAGTTTTCATTGATGTTATTTGAAGTTTTTGAATTTTAATAGTAGATTTTGATGCTTGGAAATGAAATAGGACTAATTTGTGAAGTGAATTTTTGTTAGTTTTGAGTTTAGGGACTAAAATGTAATAATCTAAAGTTTGATATGAACTTTATGAAATTTATGTATTTAAAGGGATGTACAGGGATGAAATCAAATTTTAAAATAAAGCTTGAATTTGAAAGATATAGTAGTTTCGGTTTTAAGGACTAAGTTAAATAAAATGTAAAACTTGAGGGATTATTTGATAGATGAAATTAATCTGTCATATAAATTTAGTATGTTTTTAAATTATGGTTGTAATTGATAATTGAATAAAATGATATTTTGAACACCCGGAGGACATACACGAAAAAATGAAAATTTGTTGAATAGTCCCTAACGCCTCATCCGTTGTTATTTTTGTTAGGTAAGTTCATATGAGACTTACTTTTTAAATTCATAATATAGTTGTAATACTCTTATTTTCCTTTTAGATCATATTGTTAGGTATATATATTGTCTCAGTATCAAATGGTTTAATTCGATAAAACTTGATATGTATGATAAATATGGAAAGATACGTAACATTGAAAGGATGTAAATTGCTATACAAATGGATTAATTTGTAAGAAATATTGATAAATGAATTGATAGTTGGTTTTGATTAATCAAATCATATTGGTGTGAATTTGATTAATTATTGAGATAAAATACTTAATGAAAGGTATTTAGATGTGTATAGGATAATTAAACTATGTGTAGAGTATTGCATGACATTGAGATGAATTTGTTACATGCTTTAGTGATTGGAAATGTTGTGCTAGCATGAATGTATTGAATCTTTAATAAGTGCTCTTGATAGCACTGCAGTGCTCCTAATAGTACTTTCGTACTCCTAATAGCAAAACAATGCTCTTGACCATACTTTCGTACTCCTAATAGCACAATAGTGCTCCTAACTTTGTACTCCTGATAGCACAACGGCAGATCCATGTATGGGCTTTAGCAAAGATCTCGCTCATGGAATCAAAGATGTGACCAAGCGATCAAGACTTTTGGATTTGAGCAAAACGTAGATAAACCTTGTGTTTACAAGCATTTAGGGGATGGAAAATGTAACAGCCCAAATTAGAGCCTAGTCAAAATAGTGGTTTCGAGACCATAAATCCGAAATAGAAAAGTATAATTTATGATTATTTTTAAGTTTATGATATGATTGCATGATAGTGATAAAATGCCATGAAGAAATTTTTATGAAAAAGTGGTCAATTTGTCCTTTAGGACTAAATTGCAAAAGTTGCAAAATATGAGTTTCTAGAAGTTTTAAGTATGAAATAGCATTAGAAAATTTATTAGAAGTCCTTATTTAGCAATTAAACCATTTATTAGCATGATGGACAAAAATGCCCATGGAAGGAAAATTTTCTAAAGAAATAGCTTAAGGGCATTTTGGTCATTTGGTTTATTAATGAAATAAAAAGGGAAAATAAGTCAAAAATATGCTCATCTTCTCCATATACCAGCCGAAAATCCCTAAGTCTCCATAGCTAGGGTTTTTGACATTTTCAAGCTTCAAGTAAGTGACTCCAAGCCCCGTTTTTAATTCTCTTCGTATTTTTGAAATCCTCGTAGCTTAATCTAGCTATTTCTACCATAATTTGAGCTAGGTTTATATTCAAAAATATACTCATGCATGACATGCAAGTATTTTGATGTTTAGTGGTAGAATAAGAAAGTTTGAAGTGTAGTAAACATCTTTCTCTACGTGATTTTTCATGAAAATCCCTAATAGGGACTAAATTGTAAAAGTATGAAAATATGTAGTAAAAGTGTGAATTTATGAGAAATAAGGGTTTTTATGAACCTAAATAAAGTTCGGCTAGGCTTGGGTAACCAAGAAAATAAGTGCATTTCATTATACGAGCTAGGGACCATTTTGCAAATATGTAAAATTTTAGGGGAAAAATTATAAATTTTGCCAAAGTGTTAATTATGGGCTAATTAGCCAATGTGTGTATTAAACGAGGTTAATTTGTCATTTTAGATCAAGAAACATGAAGCCCGAAACGAAACAGGAAAAATAGTAAGGTGTGGACTAAATCGCACGTTCAACTACATTTTGGACTCGAGGTAAGTTGCATGTAATAATTTAGCATTTTGCATGATGAAAATTATTATGATGATATTTCATGAATTCTATGTATTTCTATGAAATTTATTGTTATGAAAATTTACAAAGAAATGATAATGAAATAAATGAGAAAGCTCGGTTAAAAGTTAAGGAATACGAAGGGTACCGTAGTCATGTCATGAGATTTGTAGGTCCCATGTAAGACCATGTCTGGGATATAGCTTGGGCACCAAATTGAGATCCCATGTAAGACCATGTTTGGGACATGGCATTGGCATCCATATAAGGTCCGGTATAAGACCATGTCTGGGACATAGCGTCAGCATTGAGATGAGATATAGATCCCTGTAAGACCACGTCTGGGACATGGCTTGGGCATCTAAAAGGGAGATCCCGTATAAGACCATGTCTAGGACATGGCATCGGCATCATCCTACGATCTCGTGTAAAACCATGTCTGGGACATGGCATCGACATCAATATGAAATCCTGTGTAAGACCATATTTGGGATATGGCTTCGGCATCGACTTGAGATCCCATGTAAGACCATATCTGGGATATGGCTTTGGTATCTTACCATGAGAATGACATTACGGGTATCCTTCGATATTCTAAGCATGTTAATAGAGTTTGTATCCAAGTTGATTAGCTAATGAGAGAGACTGAAGTTTCATGATGAGTGTTAAAAGCACACTTAAACAAGTCATGAGAAAATATGAAAATGTAAGGCATGAGAATGAGCAAGACATGTAAATGAGTAAGTCATGAGAAAGAGCCAGTCACAAGAGTAAGTAAATCATGAGAATAAATATGTTATAAAATTTAGTAAGTTACGAGAAAGAGTAAGAAGTTATATGAATTTCATGATGCCCTACTTGAATGATTTTCCATGACATTTATTGCTATTTTATTTCATGCAACTTACTAAGCATTTTATTCTTACTCCTTCATTTTCCCTTTCCATGTAGATTTGCCGATCATTTTGGTATAGTGAAGTCACACTATCAAGCCAATCATTTTGGTATAGTGAAGTTAGTTATTTTGTTGTATGGCATGTATAGGAAGTTTAGTCATTTTGATATGTGTCATTTTAAAGTAGCCAAATGTGGTGGTTATTATTGTCACTCAAGTCACATTGTAATGGCCTTGTAATGGGCTAATATTGTCTAAGTTATGTTTTATGCAATGTCAATGAAATTCATAAGTATGCATGTTTACAAGTTTAAGTAGATTAATGATGGATGAGAGTGATATGCATGGTGGCAGGTGAGTGCCTTAATTATGGATGTTTAGAATGTACGTACATTGTGACATAAGTTGAGAGATTTGAGTTAATATGAGTTGGTTTCTGTTTCAGGGTGGCAAATAGGCTTGGAAAATAGCCTATATTGTCCACACAAGTTAGGCACAGGGGCATGTGTCTAGGCCGTGTAGCTCGACCGTGTATCCCCTGCATCTTAAGTAGTTAAGTTAATATTGCACACGGGCTGAGCACACAGGTGTGTGTGTGGCTTGGCCATGTGAACGTCTGTTGTTTATAGTAATCAGATCAGAGTACTCCACGGTTTATTGACACGGGTCTAGACCATGTGAGTGACACAGGCCATAGACACGGGCGTGTGCCCAAACCGTGTTAAAACCTGTAAGATTAAAATGAGAAATAAATTCAGCACGGGCTAGGGACATGGGCATGTGTGACCACACGGCCAGCCCACACGGGTGTGTCCCACCTCACACGGGCGTGTGGCCCTGTTTCAAGCAAAATTTTTCATAGAGCTTAAAAGTTCCCGGATTGGTTCCAAACCATTTCTGATGTATGTTCTAGGCCTCATAGGCTCATCATAAGATTATTAAGAATGTGTTTCCAAAATTTTTAAATTGAAGCAAGAATTAAGGTGCGTTTTAGTAAGTTTGAGCAAGATTAAGTACGGTAACACCTCGTACCCCGTCCCGACGTTGAACTCGGGTAAGGGGTGTTACAGAAAGGTGATATTTCTTGTTCTATATGTTGATGACATTCCACTCATTGGAAATAATGTAAGGACATTGTCATCGGTTAAACTGTGGTTTACCCAACAGTTTAGCCTAAAGGACTTGGAAGAAGCTAAATTTGTTCTAGGCATTCGAATCCTAAGGGATCGAAAGAACAAAGTGATAACACTATCTCAGGATTCATACATAGACAAGATATTCGAGTGTTATGCAATGATCGATTCGAAGAAAAGAAATCAACCTTCCATATCAAGATTTCATCTCTCTTTAGAGGACTGTCCTAAAACAATGAAAGAAAGAGAGAATATTAGAATGGCTTCTTATGCTTTGACAGTAGAAAGTCTCATGTATGTTATGCTATGCCATACCCACACCCAAGTATCTGTTTGCAGTAGAGTCGGTAAGTCGATATCAGACAAATCCAAGACCAAAACACTAGTAAGCAGTTAATCATATACTCAAGTATTTACGGAGAACGAGAGATTATATGTATATGTATTCCGGAGGAGATCTCATTCTTATCGAATATACTGATTCTGACTTTCAAATGTGTCGGGATATAAGGAAATCAACATCAGATTGTGTTGTTTGCCTTAGATGGTGGGTTTATAGTGTGAACAAGTGTCAAACAGGGTTGCACTGCTGACTTCACTATGGCGGGCCGAATATGAGGTAAGAAAAAGCTATGACAATATAACAATGTAGATATATCTAAAATCGAATAAATCACATAAGGACAAAACACATAAGGGAGACAGTAGTGATTGATAGAATGCTAGACATAGTCAAAGATCGCAAATGAGGAAAAACCTAAGATCGCAAATGAGGAAAAACCTTGAGGATTTGTTTAGCCAATACTCTTATAGCTAGAGAGTTCTTTGGGAAACATATGAAAGGGCACAAGAATGTGAAACATGACTCATCTACTTCACTAGGGCAAGTGGGAGACTAATGGATCTAGTGCCCTAAATGTAGTATTTTCATTTAAGTACACTTATAATTTTTTCAAACAAATTGGTTAATAAAAAAATTCATTGATTAAATTAATATACTTTGTATAATTGTCCTCACATGGTTTTTGCACACAAATCAAAATGAAAGTAAATGTTGCTTATTGGTTGTCTAGTGTTTAACTAATACTAAGTGGTATTACGTGGTCGAATCGTATTATGAAAAAATAACTTGTATGAGTAGATGAACTTAAACATGTCCTTAATCTAATCAGAAATGAGCAAACTATTGAAAGACAAATATGTCATCTATCAAGTCCAATTGGGGAGATGCCTTATCTTGGGCATCAGAACAGATGACTCCCAGAAGATAGAGACATATGTGACTGATTGAACTGAAAGTACACTGGACAGAACCCAAGAAGAATAGATTCTTAATTTGATTATGGATTTATTCACTTCTGACATTCATAGTGTGACATACCTAAATCCTAAATGGATAGCAAACTATGTATGCATGACTCATGCATTTTGATGTAAGTAAAAGCCTGAGTTTAAATAGATAAGGAACTGAAAGCTGGTGTGTTGGGTGTATGACTTTTGTAGTATGTAGCGTCATTTGCAACAGTGGAATTCATAGCCCAAAACATGGGTAAATGATATCCTCTCATTGGCATTACATGGTTGATGAAAAGTAAACGTGGCCGCGGGTCGTCGTCTTTGTGACGGATGATTTGATCACTATTTGATAGTGATTGACTTTTCATGAAGGAGGATGTAATGGTTACCATGAGATAAAATAGGATCATATTGGGAAAACAAATATTATCCCAATGAAATCAATGATATCCTATAAGGGTAACACACTAATGACAAGGTCATTGAACGAGCACTAAGTAGTTGCTTTCGTAATGGTATGTCATTAGGGAAAGCTCAGCCACGATACTATAGTGGAATGACTTCATGACTAAATGAGTTTATAATTAATAGGCAAAAAGCCAAAACTTAATTATAAATCATTTGAGCCTCAACTTCATATGTCCAATTGATCCCTCGGTTAGCTCGTTGAAACCAGAAATGAATTGTGTGTTTGAATAAAAATGAAATGAATGAATAGAAAAAGAGAAATAAGAAACATTTATGAATGATTATGGTTTTCTCTGAAATGGAGAAATAGAATAATTTGGAAATTAATGTAGGTTTCCAAAAATGAAAATGAAAATAAAAATGAAAATAGAAATTTGCAATCCTATGTAGGATTAATTAAAAAATTATTGAAGAATGAGTTTATGTTTTTTGATTGTTTTGAACCTCGAAAATGAAAATAAATCATCCAGTTATAGTGAACATGTTGAGTTGTGACATATTGAATGAATTTTCTCGAAATTTTTTTAGGGGTAAAATTGTCAAAATTTTACTAGAGTAAAATTGGCATGAGAAAATTATTTAATATGTAAATATTAAAATTTACTTTGAGAAATAGAAAAATTGAATTAAATTGGATCACATTATAGAGTATTGGGTCAAAAAAGCCTAGGAAGTACTTGTAATTAGACCTGATGTGAGAGACCTAAAACCCTTCATATAACATGAAGGGGGCGACAACCCTAATAGAAATACAAGGGTGAGTCATGCACCCCTCTCCTACTCTTAGTATGATGTTGTTTTTCTATTTAAAATAAACATCTATAGTTGTACAAGTGTTCTACCTTCTCTTCCTATAAATAGATAGCATCGGTAAAGTTGTTAACACAACTTTTGAGAGATTATTATTCTACCAAAAATAGAGAGAATTTATTCTCAACTTTTAATTATATTTTTCCAGAATAACAATTTTATCAATTTTTTAAAGAAGAGAAAATTTTCGTTTTCACCCCAAAAAGAAAATTTTTTTCTAGTTTTGTGTTTTGGTTCAATTGGTTCGAGCCCACACTCGAAGCAGTTCGTGGTATGATAATAACGAGAAGATCGTTTGGTTAAAAGCTGAAAAATATCAAGGATCAAATTATCAGAAAATACATGTGCATATTTGGTTAAGGTTTATTACTATAAATATCACAAATCGAATCAATTTTCAAATTTTTAATTTTTTGTTGTGTAAGAAAACTATTTTCAAACCAAGTTTTTATCCAATAACTCAGTCTACTGTCAGGGCTTATGTTATTCGAATTCATGGGGAGGTTGTTGTCCTGATGTCATTCTCGATACATTTCCTTAAAATTTGATATTATTCTTTATATAGATTGGTTAACTTGTAATGAAATGGTAGAAACTGTAAACAAAACTAGATTGTATTGTGATAACAGAAGAGTAAATCGATTACTGATCGAGATGACAGATCTGAATATTGCACCAATATCATGGTAATGTTATCTACTCAAATACTGAACTAAGAAGGTCTTGCATTTTAGATACAAAATATACAGATTGAAGATAAAACGAGTCCAATGATTAATGTATTCTTTAATGTATTCACAGAAGATTTGTCAAAGTTTTCGCCTAAAAGAACAGTTGAATTTGTTATTAAATTTGCATTGAAAACTACTTCAATATTTGTTACAATTTCGGTCCTAACGGTGAAAAAGAAAGAGATTTCTTATTAAAATAACTAGAATAATTTTAAAATTTTAAATTTTAACTAAAATATAATGATATGAAATTTTGATAATTATAAAGTAAAAACTATTTATTTATATTAATAGCTTATCTAACTATACAATTATAATTATGAATTTCACTATTAAAATGTTAAGTATTTAATATTATTTTATGCGATAATTTTTTAATAATTAAAAAAGTTATCATAAATTCATATTTAAATGTATAATGTTTGTTGGGTTTTTTATATAAATAATATAAAAAATAATTAATTTCAAAAATAATATGGGGAATTGATTAATTACGAAAATAAGATTAAAATTATTGGGGGCATCGGACTGCAATGTGATGATCTAAAATATTCAGGGTCCTGGTATGTAAATTTTTATTTGGATTGTAAAGCTTTTAAGGTGCCGCGTGACACACCAAACTTTAAATAGGGTAAATTGCTTCATAAATCCTCATTAGTTATTATTTTCTTTTATTCACCTTTAACACAAAAAATAGAGAGTCCTCTTACCAAGTAGTCCAAAATGTTTTTTTTACCAAAAAGTATTTTTGTAAAAAAGTTGATTTCAACTGAAAATAAATTTTATTTATTTTTCAAAAATTAATTTTTTGTTCAAATTATGTCTGACATAACAGTTAACAGTATTGATAGTAGTTTTCTTTGGCTCAAATTATATCTAGAAACTATAAATTTAACTAATAATTAGAAATTCTACATAATAAAGTCTAAAGCTTTTATAATTATAATTTTATATCATGTCCGTAAATCAAATTGATAATAAAGATAATTATAAAAGCTTTAGAAAAATCTTATTATGTATAAAAAAATTTTGGACTAATTGATTAGAGACTTCTCTATTTTTGGTGTTAGAACTTAGAAGGGAACAAAAAGAAAATAATAAACAAGGAAGGTTTACAAAAGCAATGAACCCTATTTAAGGTTGGGCACCTTAAAACTGTTTTCAGCACAAACAAAATGGAAAATTTTCATATCAGGTCCCTAAATATTTTAGGTTATCACGTTTCAGTCTGGTGCCGCTTATATATCAAGCAGCACCGACAAAATATTGTAGCAAATGCCTTATTTTCATAATTAATTTGTTTCCATACCATTTTTGTAATTAATTATTTTTGATATTATTTAGGTAAAAAAATCATATTTGTATCTTAAAAATAATTATGGTCTTAAAATTTAAGAATTTCTTATCATTTATATTAATAGCTTTTTGAAAAATTTCAAAATTATATATAATCATTTCTTCATACACTCATTTAGTATAATACTACCAATAAATTATTAAATGTTAGAAAATTTTATTGTAACAAATTTTAATTTAAAAAAAAGTCACATTTCAAATGTAATGATTAAAAATATTAATTTAAGTTGAAATAAATAAAATTAGGTAACAAAACTTTGTTAATTTTAAAAATTTAACGAGCATTTACGTGAGAAAATAACATAACATAAGAAATAAAAATGTTTGAATTTGAAATGTAAGAGTGCACCAAAAACATTGGACAAATTAAGTCACAAACCAACTATATTTACAATTCATAGACTTTTCATTTATTTATTGATATTAGACATAAAATTGAATATTTATTGTGCACTTTTAATATTGTTTGAGAAAATTAATATTTTATCAACAATGTGTGATCTTTTTAATAAATTTGATTTTATAAAGTATAGATAAAGATGCAAATTAATGTTACCAAAATTATTATTCATAAATACATTTACTTTTATCCGTAAATTAAAAACTTAATGACTTAAACTATATTTTAATTAAATAAACTTATTTACTTTAATAGAGAAAATTTATTAACTTGATATTTAAATAAATTAATTATAAAAGAGCTTCAACTTGGAAGTTGGAACTGTATTTCTATCAACACTATTATGTACAGAAGAAGGTGCTCAATTCCACATCCTAGCCATTTTACACTGTAAAAATTCATTTACCAATGGCTCATCTTTAATCAATGTATGCATTATAGATCCAATGTTTCATTTCAATTCCATCTCTTGGCATTCTTCTGCCCTTTCGACTTCTGTTTCGCAGCTTGAAACGCCTGCCGTTTTTGTTTCTTCTGAGCTTCTTTCTCAGCCTGTTCAACACATGGGACGCATTTATTAGATCGTGATAACCTCTACAGTTCGGGAAATGCTCATAAGAATTACAAGGGTAGTAGTTATATGGCTGACCTTTGACATCTTGGATTTGGCTTTCACTTTTGGGGCTTTCTCATCAAGCTCCGCCTCACGCTCAAGCTCCTTTTCCCTTGCCTCAAGGTTCTTCTCCAGAAAATACTGTTGATTTGGAGCAGCAGTTAATCAGGTGGGAAAAAGAAAAGGACTCATTGCACATGCATATTTCAGGTAAATGCCACCAATGAACTCATGGATTATAAAGAAGACTTAGTAATTTACTGGATGACACATTCCGGTTAATCAATATATAGGAGGCAAGAAATGCAGATAGGAAAACAAGTTAAGGAAATAAGAACAATGCAAGCAGACATTCAAGGCAACCATACTCACATTGTAATCGCCTACATAGTCCTGCAAATGCCCGTCTTTTACTTCCACTACTCTGTTCACAATTTGCTTTATAAAGAATCGGTCATGAGAAACAGTAATGACTGTGCCACTGTACTCTCTAATTGCCTCCTAATAGAAGAATGAGAGATTGCAGAGTTATATGCTGCTATTTTGATAAAAAGAAACAAATGAAGAACAAAGAAAGGTAAGGAAAAACTCAAACCTCTAGCATTTCCTTTGAGGGTATATCCAGGTGATTTGTTGGTTCATCCAAAACTAGCAGGGTTGACGGTTTTACCATGAATTTACAAAATGCAAGCCGTGCCTAAATGAAACCGGACAACACAAAATTCAATTTCACGCTTTTTAAACAAGGAAACATAAAGTAGCCAAGACATGTACAACAACATGCAACAGATATAATTCACAATACATTTTCTTTCTTTTAGAATAAAAAGGAAGCTTTGGAAGAATTTAACATGCAGAAACATTGAAGAGCACCATATTATGTTAGTCTTGTATCATAATTCATCAGCGTGCATGTCTAAATCATTTGAATTCAATATGACAACCGGCAATTTAAAAACTTCAACTAAGTATCCAGAAATTGCCAAATTGACCACCATGTTATGAATTAACATCAACATAATATTTTTGGCCCATGAGAATAGGATGCCCCTTCAAATATTGGAGTATTATATGAAAGAGAATAAGCATAAAACAATTTTTTTTAATGAAATCCATAAAAGCAAAACAGTATCCAACATATAAATTTCTACATAAAAATTACCTTCTCACCACCACTCAAAAGGGAAACCTTTCTGTCAAGCATATCAGCTTTGAAGTTGCAACGACCAAGAAGTCCCTTAATATCATCAATTCTCCAGTCCTCTGCAACCTCTTCCACTGTCTGAAGCACTGTTTTATCTAAATCAAGAGCCTCAGCCTGAAAATTTGGTCATTAAATTCAGTCAGTGCTTTGCACTTTTTTAGCTCAAAAGCGAAATTGAGCAACTTAGCAGCAAGATCAGAAACACGATATACATATATTTCAGAGGCCAAATACCTGATTCTGCTCAAAATAATTTGGTAAAACATTATGCTCCCCAAGCAACACTTCACCTCCACTTGGATTCTCTAGGCCCATTATCAGCTTCAGTAAAGTACTCTTTCCACAACCATTTGGACCAATAATGGCAATTTTCTCTCCCCTTTCAATTGAAAGATTTGCCCTGTTAACTAGTAGCTGATACACAAACCATGTTTCTGTCATAAATGAGAAGATTAAATAAAGAAAAAAAGTCCAAACCATCTTTTTCATACCACAAAACATCTCAACTTACCTCATCCTCATAACCAAATTCCAGATTCTTAATAGTAACAACAGATCTCCCACTTCTTCCACGCTCAGGGAACCTGATCTTCATTTGTTTCCGTTGAAATGGCTTCTGTATTTGGCCCTCTTCTTGAAGTCTCTCCAGCTTCTGTTACAATTCAGAAAGGAGAAGGAGAAATTACGTAACCAGAAAGTTGTTTAGTGATTAAAGAATATAAGCACAAGAACTGAGGATCCTTTAACTATTTAAGTAGCAAACACTATCAAAACCAAAAGATAGAAAACAGAAGGTAAAACACTAAGCCAGCAACAAACAACCTTATTCTCCAAAAGAATGTGTCAGTAGCTACACTGACACTGAGAATTAATTTTAAGAAGACAGAACATTCATGAGGCAAAATTGCAAGAAATGGTCTTTTATACAATAGAATTAAAATGGAAGTAGAAAGACACAAAAAGAGAAATCAATGTGGTATACCAACGTTCATAGGTAAAACTGTTTAAGCAGATTAACTATACCAGCGAAAAGAACAGAGGTTCCATCCTCACAAGTTTCATGCAACTCATGTGATCCGGTATGGAAATATATTTGGTAAAGTGATTAGAAAACTTGATGAGAAAAGAAGAAATTCTTGTAGGATAATATAGCAAACAACTTTAGGTGAATGATATAAAAGTATCAACTGAATTTCAGCAAAGTTTCCTAAGGAACCATAACTAGCCTAGAATTCTAAAGAAATCCACTTAAGAGTTGGGGGGGGGGGGGGGGGGAATAAATGATCCCCAATATACTCAGTCAAACTAAAACCTGCATTCTAGGTAACATACTTCCTTATGCAATCAATTTTATAGAGTAAAATCATCTATGATTTTAAAAAAATCTTATGAAAGTTTAGGCATCCATGTGAAAAATACTCAGTCAAGCAGGTTTACAATCTGGTAGTAACTTCATGTAATCATCGACACATGCATATTTACTGGATAGCATACAATGGTGTAAAACAACACATCAGACATTACAGTATAATGACCAAAGCAGAGAGCTACCATTCCTCAAAGAGCTAAATGCCCCCTCAAAAATACCTTTTCAGCAGAAGAAGCACGGCCAGAATTTGCCCCTGCTCCTAATCTGTTTATCAGGTCTTTTGTCTGCTCAATTTCCTGCTGCTGCTTCTCCCACGCAGCATATTGACTTTCAACCCATGCTGCCTTCGCCTCAACATACTGAGAATAATTACCCTCAAATGTCCTCGAAACACCCATGTCAGTCTCCACAATCTTTGTACACAACTGATCTAGAAAAGCTCTATCATGAGATATGATGACCATTGGCACATCTTGCTTGTTGAGATATCCTTCAAGCCACTCGATTGTATCAAGGTCGAGGTGATTTGTAGGCTCGTCCAAAAGCAATAAATCAGGCTCCTGCAAAATTACATGTAGGTCAACAAACAGCTAGTAATGCCAATATAATTTTCTGCACATCATACACATGCATCTATGAATTAACAACTTCAACATCATCAAAAACTATCTCGAAAGCTAAATATTTTGTTAGTCGATTCAAAGTTTAAACTTCCAATCAACAGGTGCCAAAGTGATTTTAGCTGCTAATAGTCGATTAATAGCCAACCTCCAATCACAACTATTACTTTTGCAAAGTGTAAATAATTTCACTTTGAACATTATTTGTATATATTTCTTTATCACTCATAAATAAGGCCCAAAATCTTCATTGCGCCAACTTTTTCTCAAGAAAAAGAATAGAAACCATAGACAACCTATGCAACTATGAATAGAACAATTTTGCAGCAAGAAAGATATGCATGAAAGCAACAATTTTACCTGCAACAAAATCTTCCCAAGTGACATCCTCATCTGCCATCCGCTACTAAAACTTGCGACCAACCTATCGGAATCCTCGGGGGAAAACCCAAGCTCTGGCATCAACTTACTAACCTTAGCATCAACCTCATCCAGATCCACAGCCTGAGCCCTCCTCTGCAACAAATCAAACTCATCCAAAAGCCTTCCCATCAACTCCAAATCCTCGGTAGCCCCTTCTATCGCCTTCTGTACCCTCTCTAACCTGTCAGAAATATCCATTTCTTCTTTAAAAGCACTCATAAACTCCTCCCTCACCGTTCTGCTCATCGAAACCTCAAATTCTTGGTTCAAAAACGCAATTTTCATGTTTGATTTGGCCTTTATAACGTTCCCCGAATCGGGTTCTTCTTGACCCGTTATAATTCTCATCTGGGTCGTTTTCCCTGCTCCATTTACTCCAACCAGTCCAACTTTCTCGCCTGTTTTCACTTCCCAACTCACATCTGTCAAAACCGTTACTCCTTTATAGCTCTTGCTAATGTTTTCAAGCTTTACACCGGAGGAAATACCCGAAGCACCGGTATTGGATTGCTTGTTGGAACGTTTCCGATCAATTTCTTCTGTATTGGAGGAAAACAGTGATTCAATGTCGCTTTCAGGGTCCTTAACGGAGGTTTCAACGCTGAGAGTGGAAACTTGGGCAGTTATTTTAGTTGGTCTAAATTTAAAGGTTTTGGGGGAGACTGAAGAAGAGGGATTGGGAGTAAACGAGGGGCGAAGAGAGGTGAAGAATGTTGAACGAAGGTCTAAACGGTGGAGTTTTGTGGAGAGCACCATGTTTGGGCGGTGGGAAAGTGAAGGAAAGTACGGGAAATGAAAGGAAAAAAGGAAAAAGAAAAGAGGTGTGAAGAAAGGCAATGGGGGAGTTTCTCAGCCAGTAGGGAAAAAGAGAAACTCTCAGCCCACCAGTTGAGATGAGATGAGCGGGGGAGACAGATGATATACAGGTGAAAGAGGGAGATTTCTACAGATGGTTGTAGTCCATCCAAAATGAAAATTAATTAATTAATTAATTAAAAATATCTAGTTTTCTTTTTCTCGTAAATAAATATACAAGTATAACTAAAATTTTATCACAACAAAAATTAAAAT
Source organism: Gossypium stocksii (assembly GCA_020496765.1). Lineage (NCBI taxonomy): Eukaryota > Viridiplantae > Streptophyta > Magnoliopsida > Malvales > Malvaceae > Gossypium > Gossypium stocksii. The sequence continues at coordinate 64,875,794 of CM035626.1, forward strand.
GTAGTATTTGAAATTAATAATAATAATAACAACACATATAATATCTATAAGATTAAAAAGATAAAATTTGTTTAAATTATGAATAAAAAATTAAATAGATAAATATATCATGTTAAGAATAATACATATATTTCAATTAATTTTATCATGCAGGTAAAAGAAAATCATTATTATAAATTTAATTGACTTTTGACACCAATTCAATGAATGAAAATATTGGTGTATTGATAAAAAAAGTTTATAAATCCATTAATCATGTATTGAATCTTTGGATATATTAGTTTTAATTTTTTATTTAAAAATTATATAAAAATATGGAAATATAAAAACATAATAATAATAATAATAATAATAATAATAATAATAATAATAATAATAATAATAATAACAGTAATTATTTAATAGAAAGCGTAAATTAACTCTTTTTTTCAATTGAGTTAGTACACAATTGATCGGCCAGCACAATCGGTTAGCATCAACTTAATCACAAATTTAAATATAATATATAAACATGATGAGGGTGAGAGAAAATATTTTTTGTAAAAAAAATTCTTAAAATGCATTTAATAATAATTATTGGTGTAGCAATAAAATAATTATTTATAAATTCATTAAATAGGTGTTTAATCATTGGTATGTTAATTTTTATTTTTTATTTAAAAATTATATAAAAATAAGAGAAGACCAAAATTCATCAAAATATAATAATAACAAGTTAATCGAAATGATAAATTAATCTTTTTCAATTAAGTTGTTACCCGATAAATCATGACGCTAATTCAACTGAGCCAAGAGGTTAGCAGAGGGTCGCGCCCCTTAAAATGGAATTTTTTTCATTTAAGTCCCTTTATAATTTATAAAATTTTAAATTAGTAATGGTAAAATTGCACTTTGTCCCCTAAAAGTGATAAAAATTTGATTCAATTCTTTAAAAATTATAAAGATATAGACAATTGAAATGGTGAAATTATATTTTTACAATCATAAAAATATATAATTTAATTTCGGTCCCCCTAACAAAAAATTTTAGCTTCACCCTTGTGTAATAGTAAAGAACTTGTTTATAAACCCATTAAACTTGTAATGGTAAAGAAGTTGGTATGTTGGGTACATGACATATGAATGACATAGATTCATTAACAATAGTAGAATTCATGGTTCGTTCAAAGAGTAAATGACATCTTCTCATTGGCGTTGTATGAACTATGAAATAGAAATTTAGCCATAGCTTGTTCTTTTGGGACAAATGATTGTTATTGCTATCAGTTAGAAATAATCTTTTTCATTGTGAAAGATGGGATGGTGACCATGAGGTAAAATATTATCATATTGGGTGAATGAATTTAACTAGAATAGCTTAAGGATATACTATGAGGGTAGCACACAAATGACAATGTCATTGGATAAAGCATAAATCTAAGTTGCTTTCGTAATAGTATATAATAGGGAGTTTAGTCATGACACTTTTAGTGTATTGACTTTATGACTAAATAATGTTGTAATTAATAAACGAACAGTGTGAACTTAATTTCAAATTATTTAAGCCTTAATTATATATGTTCAATCGACCCCAAGTTAAATTTATCCTATATCTATTTATGGATTCATTCACTTGTAGCATTCATAATGTGACCTACCTTTATCCTAATAAGTGAATGACCATCTGTATATAACTTACGTACTTTGATATAGTGAAAACCTGTGCTTTGATGGTAAAGAGCCAAAAGTTGGTACGTAAGGTACATGACTTATACATGGCATGACTTCACTCACAATAGTGAAATTATAGCTCAAATAAAAGAGTAAATGGTATCATATCACTAGTATTGTATGGACTATGAAACTAAAATGTGGCTATAGGTTGTTTGTTTGGGACGAGCTACTAATAACATTATTGTTTGTAAGTAATATCAATTTTCATCGTGGAAGATATAATAGTGACCATGAGATAAAATAGATCAAATTAGGTAAGCAAATTTAACCTAAAAGGATCAAGGAAATCCTATGAGGGTAACACACATATGATAAGATCATTAGACAAAAGCTTAATATAAATAGTTTTTGTAATGGTACATAATAAGAAGATCAATCATGATACTTTTAGTGGATTAACTCCAAAAAAATAACTTTATAATTAATAGGTGAAGAATAAAAAATAATTATAAATTATTTAAGCTCTAATTATATATGTTTGATTAGTCCTTTCACTAGCTTAGTATAATTTATTTATGATTTTTTATAAAAAAAATAAAGAAAAATGTGAACAAGCATAAAAAAAAAATGCATGAGATGATATGAAAAAAATTAAAGAAATGATTTTTAAAAATAAAAATTAAATTACATATATAACCCTACTAATGTATAACATTTTAAAATATAATTTTGATTTATTTGTCTATTTCTGGATGAGTTGGTTTCTGATAGTAATATTTTTTGTGCAATTTTATTCATTCTAATATAGATGGTTTTGTTTTATGGTTTTTGAACAATGTTATTAGATATATTATTTATTAATATATGCTTTTGAGAAAGTTAATTTTAAAATATATTTTTTAAGGATACCTCGATACCCTGAGTGTCGAATTTAGTGTGCATAGTAATATGGCTAATGTATCTAAGCCGCATAGGAATCAGAATAATTATTGTGATACGATCATGATACTTTGATAATCATAGTTGATGAGTTCATGATGAAAAATTTGAAATTATACTGTAACAATTTAATTTAATTTTGAAATAGACTTGAATATATCTAAACCCTAAATTCAATAACCCTAATTATTGAGTTATTAAAAGAAATTTAAAATAACAGATAGCATAATTGTAATTAAATTTGACGAAAAATTAAGTTGAAGTTGATATATGTAGATGTCTAACTTTCAAATGTAAACCCCTCCCTAAGCCCTAAATTAAAACCTATCAATAGGGTTTTGGGATTTTAAATTTTCACAAACATCCAAAACGAATAGTTTGCTACATCCTATTCTAAACATTAAATAGCTAAGTTACTCCAAGTTACAATTTCCAATAGTACTGTAATGGCTGTCAACTTATTAAAATTCAAACGAGCATATGTTTCCAGGGATGCAGTGTCATTGCAACACCCTCTTGTGGCTAGGCTTCACGATAATAGGTGTGGCCGGCAAGAAATTCATTCGTTTTGATTGAACTTTGAAGATTGGAGACCCATATTTTTTATCTCTTATGCGGTGAAGAGACAATAACATTGAAAGACGTTGCATTGTTGATGGGGCTTCTAATGGACAAATGTCTTGTAATAATAAGGTCCGAATTTAATCTACAATAGGTTTTTGCTCGAGCATTTGGAATAGGTATCAATCTTACCTCGAATTTCAAAGGTCATTAAGTGAAGCTTTATTAGTTGAAAAGATGTTTTAAGAATCTCCCACTAATCAACACTCATTGAGATTGATTGCCATGCTTGAGCATACATTCTTCACTTGATTGGAGGTGTGCCAATGCCAGAAAAGTCTGGCAACTTAGTTTAAGCCATATAACTCCGATTATTTTCAAAATTTGAAACGACTGGTATGTATAGTTAAGGCTCTTTTGTTTTTACTTGCTTATATAAGACATTATGCAAAGGGTGTATAGTGGGGAATAAAAAAATAAATGACCACTTTATCATTTTATCATCTTGAGAGTGATATCAACTTTTGTCCATTGCATCTATACCATTTCAACCTCTTAATTTCCCACTAGCTAGAAGGTAAATGTAGAACACTTAATCCAAAAAGTCAATCTCCATAGTCTAAATGTCTTGTACATGTATTGATACAAAATACTGAAAAGGCTAATTAGTATAGATATAAGGAATAGTTGATACACAATCTAATTGTTGGGTCATCTAGTAGAAGAGAGAGAAATAATAAATAATGGTCGTTGATTTATAGGTGATTGAGCTGGAGCTCAATAGTATATCAATGGTAGTAAACAGACAGTATGGACAATTAGTTTGTCAATAGTAGCAAACAAATAATATGGACGATTGAGCTTAATGCAATAGTATACCAATTCAACCACGATTTTGTTTTTAGTAAAGAAAAGTGTGGTAATAATAAGACAAAATAGTGGTCCAATAGAAGAGAGAGAGAACCAATAGATATGGTCGTTGATTTACAAGGATATGATTTTGTGGTTTCCGTTGGCTAAACTCCAAAAATTAAGAGACTCCCCCACTCACTTTTAGCCACGCGTCTTATAACCACTGATTTTTACGCAATCCACGTATCCTTTCAGATAACTCTTCAATCTTTTGTTTCATTTTAATTTTAGATAAACTGTTTATTAAATTATTAATTTTAAAAAATAATAAAATAGTCATTAAATTATTTGAAAGTTTTAATTAGTTGACAAAATTACAGTTGTATAATCTTCTCTATTCATAATGTCTATACCAATCGAAAACTCTCATTTATATTTTCTTCTATAGTTCAATTCTTTTTTATTAAACAATTCTAAAGGTTATGAATTTGTAAATAAAAATCCAAACTGTTTTGTCTTTCAATATTCGACATTGATCGTTAGATCTACTTAAATCAAAGTATACTCTTCTACTCATATATATATATTGATTCACTATAACAATTATCAAATTGTAACTTGAAACTCGCTATATAATTTTTTTTAACTTAACTGCTAAATTTCTTTAACTTAAACTTAAGAACGATTTATTCAAGTCTTTAAGCATTATTCGAATCTTATACTTATTTCAATTTAGATTTATTTTATTTTGTTAATTTAGATATTTTGATGTAGGTTATATTTTTATTTATAATTGATTTGTATTTTTATAATAATTATTTTGTTTGTAGTGTTTTGAATGTCTTGATATAATTGTCGTATGTTTTTTTTTTTTTTTAAATTATAGTTGAAAAGTTTACATACTTTTTTAGAGAATAGTCATTTATAGTTAAGTAAAGCTAGGTTTTAAAACTTTTTTAAGTTTTTAATGACTTCTCCTTATTGATTGACACGTGTGTATTAAAAATTCTAAATACACCCTTTATCAATATCATAATTAGAGCTATGTTAGTGTGAAAGTTCCTTTTGTCAAACCAATTTGGTTTGTTAATATTAAAATTCAAGAAAATTATTCTCTAAAATCAATGAAATACCCTTATTATCTGTGTAAAGTGAAGGAACTATTGGACCTCGGAATTATTGCTACTGAAATACCAATGTAGATTGCTCTCTTTCTCATCCTTGTTATTTCCTTTCCTAATTAAATTCATGTCTTTTTGTTTTTGTAATATTTCCATTAATGTTGTTAATTGCAGCATGCCCTGCCACGTATGTTTTTAATTAAGTACCACCACTTTACAAACTATTAACGCCATTTTCCTGCCAGATCTTCTACCAACTATAAGTATAAATTTGTTTAATATTTAACAAATTTTATTTTATATATCAAAACTCGTATATTTATTCCTTTATTTTAGATTAAACCTGTTCATAAACTTACTCAACCCTAAAGTATCATCTGAAATTAGGTTCAAAAAATGAGCTTGGGTAAAAAAAGTAGATTTGAAGGCCTACCCAAAAAGCGAGAGAGTTTGAGCAAAAATATAGACTCAAAAAATAGGCTTGGACAAAAAATTAAGGTTCATTTTTTAAATGGGTCGAGCTTTAAGTAAGCTTTTTTTTAGCCTAGGCCTAGGCCCGAATTTGCAAAAAAAAAAAAAGAAAATTGTTGCTGCTTTTTTTTTTTACTATCTTGCCATTGTTTTTCTTTGCTTTGCTGTCATTTGGCTATTATATTGTTACTATTTTATTGTTACCGTTTAAATATTGTATAGCTCTTAATTTATTATTAATTTTGCTACTAGTGTAGAGGTATTTACTTGCTAAATTGCACTTATCTTAGTGTTATTTAAGTATATATATTTTAACTTTTTTCTATTTGTAGAGAAATATTTATTTTAATGTTTTTAGTGTATTTGATGTATTATATTTTTAAATATATTTTTATATAAAAATATTATAAAAAAATTTTAATACAGGCAAGCCGGGCTAGACTTGGGTTTTAGTATTTTTATCTAGACCGGGCTTGAACAAAATTTTAGGCCTATTTTTTTGGACTAGGTCGAGGTCGAGCCTAAAAAAGGGCCTAAATTTTTTTACTTGGTCCGGTCCAAGCTATAGACAACTCTAGTTACACCACATCACAATAACTGTCTTCACCATTTGCATGGAGTATCAAGTATTCATGTATTACATATTAATGAAACATAGTTTATATGTTTTTTTTTTGTGTGTATAAAATAACGGATAAAATAATCACAATTAACTAGTAAAATTCAACAGATTATCTGCAAACAACTGCAAACCCTCATTCTTGTCAAAAGCCAACTTAGTGATGTAGTCAATTTCAATGTTCTCTTCTCTAGGAATATGTTCAAATTCCTATTGACCTATTTCTACTAAAAGCTGTTGAATATGTCTGATAAGTGTTGAATAAGATGTCTTTGAGAATGCTTCTTGGATGTCCTAAAGAACCTTCATACTGTCTATCCAAATCAACACTTTGTTACATTGTCTGCTTTGTAGAAGAGTGAAGTCATCTAGAATACCCCACAGTTCATAATTGAAAATAGAACATTGTCCCAACCGTCTATTAAACCCAATCACTCCCCCAACAACAGCATTTCCAAAGATAACCTTAACAATGCCATCATAATATAAACAGGTCCAATTGTCTGTCCTACATGATGTCCTCCATGATTTCGGCCTTCTAGTATAGTTTATCTTGTAATTAGAGTTACACTATAAAGCTCAAATGTACGAAAATCTGATTATTTCATCAAAACTTTACGCCATTCCCTGAAAAATGAAAAGATTTCTATTTTTCCAAATGTTCCATGCAACTAACCCAAAGAAACATGACCATTCAATATCCCTAAAGGAAAAACTATGATGATTCCCTAAGCTAGACGCAAGCCATTCTTGTAAATCTCTTGAAAAGTACCGTACTTGCTTATCAATTGGAATAATCTGTGACCAGACACCTTTAGCCACAGAACAATCCCCAATGACATGTATGACACCCTCCGAAGCAAGCCTGCATACTGTACAACACTCCTCTCCAATGCCACGTTTCACTCGCTCCACATGTGTGAGTAATCTCTATTTGAGAGCAAGCCAAGTAAACATTTGAATCCTCTGTGGTCCTAGAAATTTCCACACCAAATTTCAAGTTTTCTCTCTTTGATTCCACAATCCCTCCCTAAGTAATTTTTAAGCACTCTTTATGGAGAATGAACCTGATCCACTCCTAAACCAATCAATTCTATTAGGTCTTGCAAAAGAATGAGGAGGAGGGATACTAATAATGCATATTATAATATCGTCTGACAATCAAACCTTGAGAATATCCAAATTCCATAAACCTTCTTCTGTAACCATATATCTAAAAAGACAAACCATATCAAGGTTTGTATGCGGAGGGATCTGGTTAACTAATGGGCCAATTTCCAGTATCCAGTTATCCTTCCAACATCGAACACTATTACCATTGCCTATTGACCAGAAAATGTTATCCCGGAACAAGGGTCTAATATTAGAAAGAGATCTTCAAAGGAAAGAACACTTACCGCAAGCTATGAAATCAGGTATACCTTCCTTAATCCCATACTTTGATATGAGAACGTGAACCCATAAGGAGCTAGTGTTAGCCATAATATTGAAACCCAATTTCAACATAAAGGAATTATTTTGATCTCTTATATAATGAAACCCAAGACCATCACAAGCTTTTGGTTGACAAACTACTTGCCAACTAAATGGTCACACCAAGCATTCTATCTCCTCACAAAGCTTTTGCGGAACACGTAAGGACTACATGAAAAAATTAGGAACTGATAGAAGAACAGATTGGGCTAGAGTAACTCTACCGACTAACGACAATTGCCTCGCATCCCATCTCTTAACTTGCTTTGAACCTTGTCCACAACCAACCTCAAGGAATTATTAGTTATACTTTCATGAAATAGAAGAATTCCTAGATACATATTCCTGGACATTAAAATTTGGATCCATATGTGCGACTGGATATTTCTTTCTCTTCTTTTCACACATTTATTCTATAAATTTCATAATAATTGCTTTGATGTTTTGGTGTACTGTTGTATGATTTGTTCAATTCAAATTGTAATTGCATGACTCAAATTTAATGATTTCATGTAATTATTATTATTATTAATTTTGGCTAAAATCGTTATTAGGTTAAAGTTACATACTTACAACTTTTTACAATTGAAGAATTCCAATTGGGTTGTATAATTGGTTTAGAAAGTTAATTTACTTGATAATAAAATAAATGAATGTTGCCAAGATGTTTTTTCTCACTATTTGTTTTAAATATCATTGGCATATATATAATTCAATTTATGGATTAAGTTATCCTTCAATGTATTTTAGATAATAAAGTATAAATATGTCTATTGATTTCTATAAATTCATTGTTAATCTGCTATTTGAAAAATTAAGCGAGAGAGTTATTCTTGGATTTCGTATAAAATCCATACATAGTATTGATTTTTAGTGATTTCGTGTAAAGAATTTTTATGTACCAATCTATTTAGATTACAGTTTCACATTTTTTTAAGGACTAATTCATGTTATTTTCCTTTGAGTATTTGATTTGGCATATTATAATTTCAAATAATTAGTTATGATAATATGGTTTATTGTATGAATCGTGGGATATGCTAATTATTATGATTTTGTTTTTGAGATTTATTGGCTTGAAAATACTTTTCAAGTATTCATGCAAATATCAATTTAATCATAAATACAATTTTGGATGTACATGTTATATGCAACGTAAGTTTTTCTATTTGATTATGAATACGCGTATATGCGTGAATTGCTCTGGTATTTTTGTTTATGCCAAAATTATGAATACATGTGTTTGTTAATTATTTGGCCTTGAATCACTACATTATTTCTGTTTGGTTTTGACATATATGATTTTAAAAAAAATCAGTCAAAGATTAAGGTTTCACTTTTTTATTACGCTATTTAAATATCCTTATTTTGGGTCATTATGAATACATGTGCTTGTTAATTTTAGTTTTGACCTCTAACTATTGGGTAAATTTTAAATTTGAATATTGGTATAATTATATATTTTTTAAAATAAATTAATTGAAATAATAAGTTGCCAAAGTGACTTCTGATATTGAAATTATTTTGTTTTAAAATATAAAATGTTGTGTGCATGTAACTTAAGATACGTTAATGTTGATTGGCGTAAAGGAAGGTTAATATTTAACAAAATTACATGTGGAACTATGGTAATAAACATGTGATGATTAATCTATTTTACAAGTGAGCAGTAAATCAGCCCAAAGGAAGATTTATTGTTTGACATGTTCTTATTGTCAGTGTTTGATTACTACACCAATATATCACTTACAAGTTAATATTTTGTCCAAATATGAAATATTAATGGAGTGTTCGATATCTTGAGATGGGTTCTACCTTTAGATAATTTTTTTGGTTTAAATTTGAAGTCTTATGTGAGGTTATTTATTTATTTATTCAACCATTATTATATTTGCTAACATCATTGTATATTGTTTTGGGATAAATATATATACATATATATATATACTATTATCTTTTAATTTGATTGAAAGATGAAATTAAGAGAAATATTTTGAAACAAATAAATTCATATTTTGGCTTTGGGTTTTAATTAAGGATGTCTAATATTTTGAATAAATTAGTTGAAACAAAATACCGCCAAAGTGACATCTTTTGCGTAGATTAGTTTATTTAAAATATCAAGATTATATATTTTTGTGATTCATGCGTTTACTAATTTACCCGAAGGTAAGTTAATATTTGGCAGAATTTCAACATCTGTGGTGGTAAATGTGTAACAATTACAAGGTACTTTATGTGGGCAATAAGTTAGTCCAAAAATTGATTAATTGTTTGACATAATTTATTGTCAATGTTTAATTGCTACAACGAGAGTACCACTTACTGTTAGTATTACTGTTTAAAGACTTGATATTAATATTGTGTTTAGTATCTTGAGATAAGATTAACCACTATTTTGAATTTATTGCTTATTTATGAATATTGATGTGAGTTTGTTTTTATCTATTTTGTTCTGGATTCAACTTGTACAACCCGAAAACTTGGCCCAGAAGTTTCGACCGGATTTCGGAGGTCACATTGCTCACCAAAGTGTTCCAGATCAAAATACTGATCAAATCTCGAAAATCTCTTTTTGAAAATCTTTTTCTTTTTATGCTTAACAAAATCCAATAAAATCTTTACTTATGTTTTGCAAATCAGGGGTTTAATTGCTAATCGTCAATTGAAATTTCAAAATCAAGTACAGCAGAAAATACATCATTTATTTTTAAAACAGAAACCAAAAGTTATTTTTTGAAACTGTGTGTTCTTTATAAAGAGAATAGTAATTGGTTAACTATAATCCATGCATGATAAATCATAACTTCCATTCAAAACTAAAATCCCATAATCTTACAAGTCCAAACAAAATCAAAATCCATACCACAGTTCCTAAAACTTATTTATAGTCCAAATTAAACAGATTATTATAACTTATAAAACTTAATTAAATCAAACCAAAACGTGTCGTTTTAAAATCTCTGATTTGCCGTGTCCAGTACCTAGTCTCAAGATTTACCTAGAAAGAGGAAACTAAGGGATTGAGCTTTAAAAGCTCAGTGTGAATCTAAACCAAATGTATTTAAACAGAGACGAACAATTAACTAAAATTTTTATTACAAAAAAAATCAATTCAGAAATAAAAATCATATCATATTGATGTATCACATTATTATAAAACTTCACAGTTAATCAGATCAAATGCACGTAGAATTTCTCAAACATACAAAAGCCGAATCAATTCATAGTCAAACAGTACAATGTGGAGTATTTACTCAAAAATGGAACAAATGCAACTCATAATCAAATGCACCAGTCTCAATATCAACCTATCCAACCTCTACACACCATCTTTAGCCAACCGACACACACCAAAATAGGGTTTTTCTAAACTCTTCCATCCTTTACACACCACTATCGTGTTATGGTGATCCGTCCAATCAAACACACCCCAATGTGGTCATATGCCACTTTAATGTTGCAATTATACTGCTAAAATAAATATGCAATTTAACTGCTACACAATCTTTCTTCACTTCAAACAAATCTCAAAACCCGAAAAAAATGCAGATGCAGACGGTACCATGCAACTAATTTTACAGAATAGGATAAACTTATTTTCAAACTTCCTTACTTAATAATCATGCTGGCTAGCAGTTTAGTCTAGCAAAATTAAATTCAAACATATTAAAACACAATTAAATTAGTAATAAAAGTAACATTATACACAGATTTCTAATGTTCATAGCATCTAACACTATTGCAAAGTACAAAATTATGTCAAACAAGCTCATATTCACAACTAAATTTTAATAGTAATTATCCTTTTCTTAACCTCCCTCAAATTGTAATAACATCCCCGACACACCTATAGAGATTTAAACGAGCATAAGGTTACTCGAAAACTAAAACAAGTCTATTTACTATCGAAGAATTAAAGCTGCAAGAAAAATATATCATTTTAACTAAATCGCAAGTCGTGGTCCATGGTAGCTGTGTTTGTTGGGTTCAGTAAGCAGCATATTACAAAAATCTTGTACAATACCGTAACCTGGGCACATTTATAGGCAATTGATATGAGGTTGGTTTGTGCTCTATTTGCCGATCCATCTCTTAGTCAAAGGCAATACATTTAGCTAATGCGATAGCTCTTTAAGGTAGATATGTATTCCAAATTCATTTATTTTTTAAAGGAACGGGGGAGGTGTGCACCATCAAGAGTCCTTGAAATAGTTGCCTAATAAATGCTAGGCATTGTTCTTCATAGGTGACTAATGGCTATAGCTACAAGCCAAGATTAGAATGAGTTGATGTGAAATAAAAAAAATAAAAATCCCAACAAAATTTGATGTAAGTAGTGGAAAGTAATGTAAAACTTTTTACTGATTAAAAGAATAAATAAATTAATAAATTAAATAAAACATGGATGAAATTGGAGGGTCATTATTAGCTTTAGGTGATGAAGAAAATATAAGCAAAACAAGAATCTTTTGAGTATTTCAGCAAACATATTGAAGTAGTCAAAACCCACCATTGTTCTTTCCTAAGTGCAAATATCGCAGAAGTGAAGGAAAAAGAAATTATAGCAACAACCAAACAAAACTATATTCTAAGGTAAAAGATGTATGACTCAGAAATGATTCATATTACCCAAATGTATCGCAGAATACGAATTTAACACCGAAAAATCACCTCATTTTCAAGAGTTCAAGAAACACACATTAAAGACAATTCTCACGTGCTAGCGATCAATTGATGCGCTTCAATTAAACGGATACTACCTTTGATTCAACACATTGTTGAGCGAAGTTTCTAAGGAATGATTATAACTAGAGGAACGGCACAAGATTACTAGAACTGAACAATCCACTGTGGAACAAAAGAAAAACTAATAGAATTCAAGAATGAATCGAAAAAGAAAACAATGTCAAAAGGAAACAAAATAGCCAAGAAGGCAAAAGTCTGAAATTGGAAAAGAAACTGATGTGAGAAGGAAAAAAATGGAAACGTTGGAGTTATTTTAGGGTTTTCAAAAATTAAAAATAAATAACATAAAAATTAAAAACATAACTAAATAAATTAAAATAACATAATTTTTTTTGAAACCAACAAAAATAACATAAATCCCACTTAGCGCATACAAGGATTCGTACTTAAGAACAATGAGTGACACAAATAGTTCATTGTTGACTCTGAAATACAAAAACTCACTTAAAGGTCCATCCGAACCACTAACCCTAACCAACTAACCTCAATTGTTCTGACCCCAATTTCAGTATGTGACACAAGTAGTTCATCTTCTGCTACCACAATAGCTGCTAATATAAATACTATACCCATGTTTAATCGGACTAATTTCAAAGAATGGAAAATGCACTTATAGTGCTAATATAAATACTATACCCAGGATTTTGAGAGGTGGGATCATTCAAATCGCATGAGTCTAATGATCATTAAGTACAATATTTCAAAAACCTTTAGGGGTTCAAAATCTAAAGAGATTACTTAGGCCAATTTTTTCTTGACAAAATTGAGAAACTTATTGCCAAAAACAATAAGGTTGAGATGACATCACTTTTGACTTCTTTTATTTCTATGAAGTATAAGGGTCAAAGAAATGCGAGGAAGTACATTATGGAGATGTTCCATGTTGTTCCAAGACTTAAGGCACTTAAGATCAAACTATCTGAGGAATTGCTTGTTCTTATGGTTTTGGTATCGCTTTCTACATAGTTTAACCAATTTAAAATTGGTTACAACTGTCAAAAGGAGAAATTGACTCTAAATGAGCTTATTTCTCATTGTACGTAAGAGGAAGAAAGGTTGAAACATGACAAGTCTGAAAGCGCTGATTTGGCCAGTGCCTCTAAAGATAACAACTTACATTCTGAATAGAATACCCATTAAAGTAGTTGCATAAACACCTTATGAGCTTTGGACAGGTCGAAAGCCTAATCTAAAGTACTTTTACATTTAGGGATGTCTAATTGAAGCAAGGCCTTATAGGTCACATGAAAAGAAATTGGACTCCAAAATAGTGAGCAGTTACTTTATTGGTTATTTTGAGCGATTTAAGGGCTATGAGTTTTATGATCCCAATTAGGAATCTTTTTAAGATAATAACTACAACAGTTTGTGGGGGTGTTGAGTTTGGAAGGAGAAATAAGGTTAGAGACGTTGCTTTTGAGGAGGAATTAGATTCTAACTCAGTTTCTGCTATCATTTTTTATGACGTTTAGGTTCTGATACCTATAATTGATAAAAAAGTGAATCTAGAACCTCAATAAGACAATGTTGAACAACTCCTATTCAAGATGAGACAATTGTTCCAGAAGAACAAACTCAACAACCTCAAGAACAAATGTCATTAAAAAGGTCCACTAGAGAAAGAGTTATAATAGCTTTAGGGGAATATTTTGACCTTAAGCTGCATCAAATTAATGTTAGGTTAATGGTTTGTCAATGGTAACATTGATTATACATTTATATCGTAAAACTAGAAACCTTGTGTCTGATTATACAAAGTTAATGATTTGCAAATTAAAGAACTCTATCTATGGCCTTAAGTAGATTTCTCATCAATAGTATTACAAATTTTACTAAATGATTATCTCATTCTGTAATGCCCCAAAAATGTAAATCTTGTAATTATGCATGTTGTGGTACAAGTTGCATGTTTGCTTTAATGGCTAAGTGATTTGAGGGTGTTTGGGTGTGTCTGGGAAGCCCTGGGTTCAAGCCCTGGCTTTAAGAAATTCTTGGTTTTTCTCTTAAGGGAACTTTGGCTCTAGCGTTGAAGGCTTTAAAAATAATTGTGGTTAAAAAGTGACGCAGAGAACCTATTGGTCCAGTAGTAAGTGGTGTGTGGAGTGTGCATGTGGTCTGATGTTCGAGTGTTGGCATAGGATAAAGGGGTATTTATTTTGCTGCTAGGGATGACTAGTATTTGAGGTGCTTTCGGACTCTGAGAGTGGGGGAGTGAAATTAGGAGCAAATCATGGAGGTGATAATGGAGGATTTTTAGGAGGAGATTGGGAAGAAAAGAAAGGAGTTTGAAGTGTGTGGGGGTGTAGTGCCAAATTGGTAATTTGGAGTATTGGGATTCAGCTATGAGTGTTTTCCTCTCTTTGTGTTCGGTTTGGTCATTTTGTTTTGGGGAAATTTTTTTTATTTTTTTGTCGACTTGTTATTGAACTCTAAAGTGCCGAAAATTGCTTTCTTTTTTTCACCTTTTCTACTTCTCTTTCTCTTGACCGAATATAACTTCACTCCTCCCTTACTATTTCTTTCCCTCTCGGTTTCTCTTCTAGCCGAATCTTCTCTCCATTTTTTTCTCCATTTCTATTTCTGTTTCCCTCTCGATATTCCCATATCATTTTGGTCGAATACCTTTTGCCCCTTTTACTAACCATTTGCATTTACTCTGCTATTTGGTTTGGCCGAATATTCCTTTACTCTACTATTGTTATACTATTTCGGCTTTTACAATGATTTCCTGACAATCAGTAAGGGTCTAAGTTGTGCTTCCTTGCATTCATCTAAGCCGAATGCCTCTCCTTTTTGTTCTTTGATTACCTATTTATGATCCTTTCCACACGATGTGTACTCGTTGAGTTCTTAGTGTTTTTTTCGAGGAGTGGTAGAGTGTATGTGGTTTTGAAGCAATCGCAACCCTTTTTCTCAACCATTCAATTAAGGTAATACGTAACCTTACTTTTGGGGTTTAGACTGAATACTGTTTATGTGCTTATGGGATATCATTTGTAGAGTTAGGCCATATTTATGATCAATCTTGGTTAATAAGATCTATGTTTGTAATACAGACAATCGATAAAAGCATGTGATCACTCTTGGTTAGCGATCTTGGGGACTAAGGACCCATTCGTTCAAACAAGGGTAAGGATAGGGTTATTTTTGGGCTAAGTATTGAGAAGGTGGTTAAACACAATTAACAATTGGCTAACGGAATACTTTGATGGAATGTAGGTTCGGTGCTCATGGGTTAATCGTACGTCTCACAAGCAAGTGTGTACATACACACTTATTTGACTGTAGAACAGCAAAGGCCGAAAAGTAGAAAAGCCGAAAGATTGGGCATTAAGGCCACATGGGCGTGCGAACGCACATGTGGTTCACTGAACCCAAGAAACATGGGCGTATAACTGCAAATGCCATCATGAGCGATCTCATGAGCTTAGGCCGTAATGGGCAGCGTTGGTTGAAATGGGCCGTGTGGGCTCAATGGGCCCGTAGGCCCTACATAAATAATACTCACCAATATGTAGGAAAAAGTTGAACTAGCTGTGTCGCTCACATGGCTTGGGTCAATTCTGGGCTTGGTGGGCCATTTGGTCGTGTGGGCCACATGGGCCTGCTTAATGGACTTTGGGCCTATTTTCACTGTTTGTACTGTAATGGCCGCAGGGGTCGCTCGAGACGACTGTGGGGCTACTGAATGGGCGGTAAGTGTACTTAGGCCCAAATCGATAAAAATGACCGAAATACCCCCATAGGTAAAATGACTGTTATGATCTGATACGATGTATGATTAACTGAGTATGCCATGAGATGTATATATGTATGTTCTGCATACATGCATAATTTTATGATATAGCATGCCACTGATGTATGATGCATTGCATGGGGTTGGGTTAATATGATTAGAGGAAGTGTACTGTACTGGTAGATCTGCTGCATATCATTAATGGCTTTTAGCCTATAATACTGGCAGCTCTACTGGAAATTACTGATAGCGTCGCGTCGGTGCTAATATTTGGAGTGTAGGGATGAGTGGGTTGATTATATCCCCACATGGAGTGTAGGGCTAGAGGGAGATGAAGTGTAGAGGCTGGTTGGGTAAGATTTTGCGTGCATGCGCATACTGTCACTGATTTGGGCTAAGGCCCATATTACTAATGCTACTGTAATGGGCTTAGGCTCCCTGATACTAATCTGTTATTGAGAAGGGCTTAGGCCCAGACTGCTTCTGTATATGACTGTTTACTATTTATAGGATTACACACTAAGTTTTTGTAAACTCACTCATCTGTTCATCTGTATAGGTAATCTTCAGTCTTAGGCGAATCAGTGCGGCGAGGGACTCAGAGATGGCCACACAGCTATTACCATTTCTATATTTATTTACTCATTTCAAGTATCTTATTATGGGTTTTGATTAAACAAGGCCTTACTAAATTTTATCTTAAATTCAGGGTTTTATGTAATTTAATTTTAAAAGTTGTTAGTAATAGGACACTATTTTCCTAAAAAGATTAACTATTTTTCAAAATACCACGTTTACGTAACGAATGTTTTAAAAGAAGAGCTTCCGTAACGAACAAGTTTTAGAATGCAACTACAACCCAATTGCCAAACAAATTGAGCTTCAACAAAGAAGGCTAAGGTAAACGAGTTTTAGATGAAATCTTATTTTCAAAATACCTTTTAATGTGACACCGCCAGATTCGATCATAACGTCTAGGCTGGGTTTGAGGTGTTACACATTCGGTTTAGAGATGAATTTGGTAGATATTTATATATACCATAAGTTCAGTGGGAGTAAAGTTCTATATTTGGTTTTATATGTTAATGACATATTGCTTGTCAATAATGAGTTAAGTCTCGACCAATACCCCAAGAATGATTTTGAGATTAAGCAAATGCATAAGATTACCTATGTCTCAAGAGTGGAGAGTCTAATTTATGCTCAAGTATGTACATGTCCAAATATTGCGTACATTGTTGGGAAGTTAGGCGCAACCTGGGCATGAACCATTGGATAACAACCAAGAGGGTTATGAGGTATCTTCAGAAAACAAAAGATTACATGCTTACATATCAGAGGTCTGATAAGCTAGAGATTATCAAGTATACAGACTCCGATTTTTGATGAAATATGGACACAAAATTTTGTCACTAGGGTGCAAATTGTGACAATAATTGGTAGTCCTTTATTCCAGTAACAACAGGAGTACATCAAAGTCAAAACACATAGACTTTAAGTTCTTGATTGTTAAATTAAAAGTTCAAAGAGGTTAGGTGCCTATAAAACATATTAGGACAAACTCCATGGTTGCAAACCCGCTTTTTAAGGGACTACCACCCAAGGTTTTTCATGAGCACACTACTCATATGGATGTAATGTCATTTAAGGATATTTGGTTTTAGTGGGAGTTTGTACTTTTAAATGTTTTTATGTTATGGACACATTTTTAGTTATTTCAGTTTATAGATATTAAGTTTATTTTTTGTAGAAATAAAGTTTATTTGGTTTATTCACACTCTGATTTTGGTAAGGTTTGATCTCACTGAGGTTTAAGTAGGACCAATTGGAAATAAACATGTTTGGATCATATTTCATGTAATTTCCATGTTACACATCCATACTTGATCTATATCATTTGATTGTGTTAATATATATGACCAGAGATGGATTTAGTTATGATATATGTAACGAAAGTTGCCTTGGTTCTATTTTAACATAATTAATGGACAAGATTATTCGAAATACCTTTTGGATATGATAGTAGAGTTTTGAGCTCATAAGGTTATATAATGACATATAATTATAGATTAATTAGTATATATACATGTGGTCTAAGTGGAAGATTATTGGAAAATATGAACACCACATATATAATAAGGGTAATTACATGTTATTCTTTAATATCATAAAAGGTTAGCCCAAATTAAAAGTGATCTAATTTGGTTAAGGTTTATTGGGCTTTAGTTATTAAATAAAGTATGAGTCAAATATGTATAGATACTATAGTAACTAATTTCTAATTGATGATGGGTTGACTAGAAATTAAGGTTAATGTGCAAAAGTTATACATTATGGTTATGGTCTGCAAATTACACATAACATAACTTTTCTAATATCCCATCTTTAGAAAAGAGAGAGCCGTATTCTCTAAATTACATGTGTGCTAATTTGGAAAATCAAAACTGCAAGATCCGTAGATTTCAAGAAATCGATGAATTTAGGTACGCTCCCGCATTTAGTTTTATTCATAATTTATTCTTGATGATTTGACATGATAGATCTTGGTTTATGGTTTATTAAGTTTTATTTCAGATTTATTTTACGGTTCTAATAATATTACCTATTAATTTTTCAAGAAAATCTTGAAGGGTCCAAAGTAACATTGGCTCAACTTCTGGTTGCTGAAATGTTGGAGAGACATTTGATGCTATATATTGATAAAGTGACAGTGAAAGAATATCTTATTCAAGTTGTTTGACTCGAGAAAGAAAGATTCAGATCTGATCTGAAAAGAAGATTCCAAATAGATTTATATAACACCCCAAACTCGGCCTAGATGTTATGACTGAACTTGGAAGAATTACATTAATTTGTTTAAAAACCCCAAAATCAAAATCTAGCATTAGAAATCATGTGATTCAAAATATTATTTTTGGCAATACTCTTACATGTTATTTATTTTACGGAAAATCACTTAATTTTACAATTAATTTTACAATAAAAATTTCAGAGTTGATATTTGAAACCCTTGATCTTGATAAGTGAGAAGGTATCAAACTTACGTAATTTAACTTTTGTAAAATCATTTTTATATTTGCAGTAGAAAAACCTTTATTTGTTTAATTTTGGAAACCAAACATTTATTTATAATTGGCAGAAACCATGCAGAAATTTCCAAGGAAATAAAAGAACCACAGCTGTAACGGCTCAAAAATACCTGCTTATGATTCCGTATTAATTGACATAAATATTTGTCAGCTTTAGTTGTTATGTGGGTGTGTGTGGGAGTTCCCAAGTTCAAGCCTTGACTCGGGCAAAATTTTTGTTTTTATATGAATTAATCCTTATCTTTTTCTAGTAGGCTTATAAGGAAAAGTGTCTAATAACATAACAGAATGGGCCTGCTGGTCTGATGGTTAAGTGGAGTGTTGTTGTGCAGGAGGTCTGGTGTTCGAATCCTTGCGTGGGCAAGGAGAATATTTTTGCTTAGCACTGTGTCAAAGAGTTTCGGTGATAGTAAAAGTCTGAGTAGTGAGGAGTGGGTGGAGTGGTTTTAGGAGTAGTTGAAGGGATTTTGGGATAATAGTGTTGGATTTTATTTTGTTTCCCAAATTCTCAAAACCTCTCCATCTATTTGACGACTTCTTCCTCCACAAGCTCTGCCTAATTTTCTCTGTCACCTTTTTATTTTCTTTTTCTTTTCCTTCACTACTACCGAAATTCCTCTCGGTCTCCCTCTTAAACCTTTTTTTTTCTTTTGAGTTGTAGCGTTAATCAGCACTTGTGCGACTTTGGTAAGTATCTCGCTATTATCTTCTTTTTGAATGATGAAGATGTAGGAATCTGATTCTGTTTCCTGGAATTTCTATTTTAGGCGAAGAGTTCTGAGCAGTAATTCTCTCTCGGTTTTGATAGTGTTAACAAAGGTTCGCAATTAGCGATAAGTCGAGTTTGAACTAGTGCTCTTTTTGTCAAAATCGTTAGTATAATCTCTATAACTCTAAATCGAGGCTGCGGATACTGATTTGTAGGCTTTGGAGTACTTAGGAGTACAATGGTATAAAAAATGATCCAGGTGTGTACCCGAAACGTAGAAAACACGGCTCGACAAAAAGCCGAAAAAGTTTATTGTCAACGCCACACTGGCTTGTGGTCACCCATGTGGTAGGTCGTGTGATGAAACATGGGCATGTGATCGACGAGCCATGCCATGCGTGCGAAGGATATGGCCGTGTGCTGGCCAGGTAGACCGTGTGCAGCACACGGGCGTGTGGGCCCACACGGGTGATCCACACAGGCGTGTGGGATTTTGGGCCAGGCCGTGTGATCCACACAGTCAAGCCCAATTTGGCCGTGTGGGCCACATGAGCGTGTGGGCCCACTGGGCAGGTGTTATGGGTGTGGGAGCCCATTTTTACTGATTTGTTGCTAAGGTTGCACGGGTCACCTCAGGCAACTGTGAACCTACTGTAGGGCCGGTGGGTTTACCTAGACCTTTAATTGACTAAAATGACTGAAAGACTGTTATATGCCTATATGATATAGATATTTATGACTATATGTTTAGCCTACTATTTACAATGTGCTGATTATTTGTATGATACCATGATATGACTTTATGATGCATTACATTGGGTTGGGGGTTGATATTGATTGGAGGAAGTGTACTGAAAGGCTTCGAGCCTAACTTCCTGGCAACTCAGCTGTAAATTACTGTTTGGTACTATTTGGAGTGTAGGGATGGGTGGGTTGATTATATCCTCACATGGAGTGTAGGGTTGGATGGAGATGGAGTGTAGAGGCTGGTTGGGTAGGATTCGGTGATTGCATATTTGATACTGTTACTGTACTGTGATGGGCTAAGGCTCTAATGCTTACTGTTACTGAGATGGGCTAAGGCCCAAGCTGAGCTAATACTGATATTGAAAAGGGCTTAGGCCTAGATTGAGATTATCTATTATTGTCTGTTTGATTGCATAGGGATTACACACTGAATTTACGTAAACTCACACCTTTTGTTTAATTTGTACAGGTAATCCCCAGACATAGGTGGATCAATGCGGTGGAGGACTCAACGGTGGCCACATGACTCCTTTTATTATGATTGATGCTTAATTATGATTTTAAGTTTTATTTGGGCATTTTACTGTAATAATGGCCTCTATAAATTTTTTATTTATATTTGGATTTCATACTGTTTTATGTTTCATAACTGCTAGTGGTAGGAGAAACTCAGTTTTTCAAAAGAGATGGATGTTTTATCAAAATACCACGCACACGCAAACTATTTTAAAAGCTTTTGCAAAGTATAATGTTTTGGAAATGAATGATGATTTTTAAATAAGTAACATTTTAAAAATGGATAACATTTTGAAAACAAATGAGACGATTTGGAGATAACATAGGATAATGACAAGTGGTTTTAAATGGAAAAATGGTCTTAGCGTCATTGCGATTTCAAATGCACTATCATATGACATTGTCAAATTCGGCCATAACATCTAGGTCGAGTTTGGGGTGTTACATTAACGAAACCCAAAACCAAAAATTAAATCCAAAAATTAGTCCAAAACCAAAAGTCCAGAAAATTTAATTTTAACAAAATAAACCATTTTATTCGAGAAACCAACCCGAGTTCCCAGACGACGCCTAATCCTAATTCTGTCAATTGCCTGAAATGGTGAATTAAAAAGGGGTAAGCTATAAAGCTCAGTGTGTGACTAAACTCAAACAAAAACAAAAATAACATAATAATATATAAAAACATTGTAGAGAATTTCATCAAACCCAAATAAGCAAAACCTTGCATGAATGATTATGTCAATGCAATAAATTTTTAGAAAATGCAATGCAGGTTTTTCAAAAAACCTCCTACCCAACTCCGTTACACACCAAATAAGAGTTTCCTAGAACTCATCCATCTAAAAACACACCAATTAAGTCATCCTGAGTTGCCCGACAATGATGACCCGCCACCTTAGGTTGCCCGGAAACGATAGCTTATTAATTTGTAGTTAAACTGCTAGATCAGATATATGTGGTCAGGCCACTATATTGCAGTCAAGTTGCCAGAACAGAAACATGGTTATACAACTAGATAGTGCAGATTTTTAATCTGCAAGATCTTCCTCCTTACCATATTAACTCAACCCCATGCAATATAACATGGCATGCAAATAAAAATCAGAATAGTAAGTCTGTTGAACATGCAATCGTATATTTATCAGAAATCGATAGGCATGAGGTTTCATGCTTTGCAGAATAGATATGTCAAATTTCATTATCTACGAATCACTTAAATCAGAAAAACCACAATGTTACATGTAATAGGAATTGAACAAAAAGATACCTTATCAATACTCGTATATACTTAACTAATTAGAATTTTTAAAAAAATCATGATTTTAGAGATTGCATTAATAGTAGCATATTATCAATTTTCATACTCATATCATATATACATCGCATTATAGAACCTACGAGGTGACTAATCCCGCTTGGCACATAGTTGTGTGATGTCGACAGTAGGTTTTTCACCTTTTTTTCGTTTGTAATTTTTATGAGATTAAGTCACACACCTGACCGTTTTTCGATGTTAACACAACCACGAGGATTCCAGTACCTAGAATCAATATTTAACCAATTTAATTAGCAACCAAATTTGAGATATGACCCTTGCATTCTTAAAATTAAAGCCTAACTAAAAGGCACTCGGCTTTAACACCAAATCGAACACTTACCCCAGAGAAATAGCAACCTAAAATAGTGCCTAAGTCGTCGGAGAGACGTCGTACAACCACCCTCTTCTTTCACCGAAAACCAAAATGATTAATAAAAAAGTACATAACATCGAAATACAACACTTGAGTGCGAGAAAAAACTAAACCTAAACAATGGAAAATACATTTCTTACACCAAGATTAACTACGAAGAAATCCTTACGACCTGCTTTCGATCGAAACAAGATCAACAATATAATAATAACCACAATTATGGATGAAATAGAAAAGAAGCAAAAAAAAAAGGAAATAGAAGAAAAAGGAAAAGAAAAGAAAGAAATTAACAACAAGAAAAAAATGAAATGATAAAAAAAGAGGGAGAGAGGAACGTGAGAAAGAAGGGGAGACTTGTGAAGGAAAAAAACTAATTAATTAAAAAAACAATAATATCCCGCTAACCAAATTTTCTAATAGCTAATCAGATTATCCAGAATTTGAAATTGACCCAACCACGGTCATTTGGGTGACACCACTATAAATTAGAAAAAATATTCTTGTTTGCATACGCAATGATTCAAATATAGGACTAATGGGTAAGTTGACATCTTACCACTGAACCAATAGACTCATTCTGTCATCAGTTGAGCACAAATAATATATAAGCTATAAGTTCAAAGATAGGGGTTGAAACAAAATTAACGAAAATTCAACAGAAAGAATTTGAACCCAGAACCTCACAGACACAAGCACCGCTCCTATCCACTATATAAGATTAACTCACTTTAAAAAAAATCTTTTACAACCTTAATTAAAAAACTGAACGTGACCACTCTTAGTTTCATTACCCAATTTCACTACAGAAAAATAGGTTTTTAGCGGCATTTTTTTGGGCTATAGCGACGCTTATAAGTGCCGCTAAAACTATTTGCAGCGTTTTGATAAGCACGGCAAAAAAATGCCGCTATAGCTAACGCCGCTAAATTTTGTAGTGTTTATGTGGAAAAATGCCGCTATAGAACATGACCTTTAGCGGTATTTTTACCACAAACGCCGCTATAGAACGTGGCCTTTAGCGGCGTTTTCCCCACAAATGCCACTAAAGAACATGATTTTTAGCAGCGCTTTTCCCAAAAATGCCGCTAAATGACATGTTTTTTAGCGGCGTTATTAGTAAAAGCGCCGCTAAACGCTACCACTAACCAATTGCTTCTTTGCTTTTATCGTTCTTTCATGTTTCACATTGGATGTTCCTCATAATTTGTAGCTTCAGTGATTTTTCTTCATCGTTTACCTTTATTTTTTGTTCGTATAGTAATATCAACTGTAGCGCTCCCCAAGAAATTAGTTTTATTTATAAAAATTATAAATAACGTGTTGAAATTCAATTTATTACGACAGTTTAAATAAAATTCAGTTGAAAACTTTTCTACCAATCAAAAACAGCAAACAATAAATACCAACTTTCTTCCTTTCACTGAAAATGATGTTCAAAATTGTTACACTGAACTGAAAAATGTAAATCTCGTGATTATAATATGTACCTTGCAGTTCTCATATTCTACTGCCATTAGGTGAGATATAACTATGGTCAAATTGCATCCCTCCAACAACATATAGACTATTCTCATCATTTTTTCCCTACTCAAGGGTAACTACACCCTTTCAAACAACTTTACTCATGGCCATAGCAATCATATTTCCTACTTCATTATTGTTCTCAGCATTAACAGTAGTAACATTAGCAAGTTCACTGTCTTCAACCTAAACCCTACAACACACTAATTATATTCCTTTCAAATAGTAAAATACAGAAAACATGAACCTCTTTTGAAATAGCCTTAAGCTCATAAATATATGAATATATATATATATAGATAGAGAGAGAGAGCCCTAAATTTAATGAGCAATCCTAGAGCATATCTAGTCTTAAACTAGGTTACTTTAAACTTGGTGAGTGTTGGATAAGGATATGTACCAATACAACTATACATTATTTTTCAAAGCTTTTTCATATATTTGGAGGATCATACTCCATATTCATATCTAAACATGTGTCAAATATGGTTGTCGAATATGGATTCTTTAGACATGATTTTGTACCTTCACAAACTGTAACGCCCTAGATTTTGGGCTTGGAAGTTTTAGAGTTTGAGCATAGGGTCAGTGAGGAGGTTGCACACATGAGTTAAGTTGTGCATTTTAGTGTCAGAATGGGCCTGCTGGTCTAGTGGTTAAGTGGAGTGTCAGTTTATTGGAGGTCCTGTGTTCAAGTCTTTGGGTGCGCTTTCTGAAGAGACTTTTTGTTAATATTTATAAATATTTATTTGTTACATTATCATTATTATTATTTATTTTTGTTTGTTGCTGCTATTTTATTTTAATTTTTATTTTCTTTTGAAGTGGACGTGTATTTCTTTTTTTCTTTTTCCTTTTTGATTTCTTTTAATTTTTCAATTAGAGTTATTGTGATTGCTTTGGAAGCAACTTGCTTGCAGATTTTAGATTGTCGTTCCTCCGTTACCTTTTCTGATCGCAAAACAAGTGTGGGATTTAAACTTCCTCTACACTATTTTGGTTTTCTAGATTCTCCATTCGGCATAGTTTGTTTGTGTGTTAAACTCTTTGATTATGGATTTTTGATAGCTGAAAATGAGTGTGGTACTCCATTACCTGATATATTTTTTATATTGCTATGGTTAAGGACGGTTTAGATGGCTAAAATGAGGATTTCAGGGCTGTTTAAGGTTGGTTTTGTGACCACTCCGCTGACCATACGGGCATGTGTTAACTCACACGGCCGTGTGAATTTAGGGATTTTTATCATTTCTCATACGGCCATATACCTTGGGTACATATGCGTGTGGGTTTTGGAATTAAGGATTTGGCAATTTGGTGTCACACGGCTTGGTCATACGGCCATGTGACAGATTTGGGGATTTAGGGATCCTCTTAGCTAGGTTGAATTAGAGCCTAATTGTAACTTTGTGTGTTCCGACCCTTAGCTAGGCTTTAGTGAGGGTGACTAGACCTCAATAACTGTACCTATGTGATCCATGTGTGCATAAACTGTGATTGGCTTGTGATTGATTGTATGATGTGTGCAGATTATGACTGTGCGAGAAATTCTATAACTGATTGATTGGATGTGAATGCTTGACTTTGAATGACTGTCTGTAATGATTGTTTTTCTGCATGCATGCATATGCATAAAGTAATTTTTGGGTGGGATGTTGAAGAGAAGGAAGACTGTAACTGAACTGGCAGTTTCACTGTAACTGGACTGTATAGCGGGTTATCACACTGCACCGTACTATAATGCCCCAAAATTTTAATTTTTGTTTACGTGAATGTGTGACACAAAATATCTATTTGTTTCAGTGGTTAAGTGTTCTGGGTGTGTGTGTGAGGTCCCAAGTTCAAGTCTTAGTTGGGTTAAATTTTAGTATTTTTATGAATAAGCCCTATATTTGGTCAGTCGGCTTGTAATTAAAAGTTTGTAAGTATTTAACAGAATGGGCCTGTTGGTCTGGTGGTTAAGTGGAGTGTTAATATATGGGAGGTCTTATGTTCGAATCCTTGCGTAGGCATGAAGTTTATCATTTTTATTTGCCCGATCGGTTAGAGAGTTCAAACTATGTTAAAATTTTGAGTAGTGGATGCAAGTGGGTGGTTAATTAAGAAAATTAAGGGATTGTGAGGTTGAAGGGTTATCATAGGTTAGGTTAGATTTTTATTTTGCTTTTTCCCTAAAATTCAATTTCCTCTCTTTCCCCAAAAGCTTGGATGGAAATTTTTCTTCCTCCCCCACTTTTATCAATTTGTTCTTAAACGCTACTGCTCTTTTTGGTATTCGTTTGTATCAACTCCTTCGAAGATCGCTCTCTGTTTTCATCGATAGTGGTAAGTGGTATTGATGCTTTGAATCTTGGTTTTTAAGATATTAATTGGAAACCTAAGTATACTGTTTTGATAGCCGAGAATCGAGTGTGAGGGGCTATTTTAGTATCGAATTGTAGTGGGAAGCATTCATGGTTTTCAAGGTAAAGTTTTTCTGTTCAAAAGATGAATATCCCGTTTTGGGTTCAGTTTAGTTCGATCGTTTAAGTGATTAAATTAGTGAAATGTTGGTCAATCATAGGTACTGGAGTGCTCAAGAGTGTTTAGGCATAAAAAATGATACAGGTGTGTACCTGAAAACGCAGAAAATAGGGTTTCGATGAAAGTAAAAAACCCCATTATCGACGCCACACGGGCGTGTGGTAGCCCATGTGGTAGGCCGTGTGCCCTAACACAGGTGTGTAATCGACGAGGCCAGGCCGTGCGCGTAATATATGGCCATGTGATGGCCAGGCAAGCTGTGTGCGAGATACTGGCTAGACTGTTTTGGGCCGTAAAGGCCACCCGAGCGTGTGGGCCCACACTTTTAGTCCATACGGGTGTGTGAGATTTTAGGCCATTTCAACTGAAAAGTTTCCTAAGGTTACAAGGGTCGCCCAAGTCGACTGTGAGCCTACGTAGGGTCGGTAAGTACTGCTTAGACCCCTAAGTGTGTGAACTGAATGTGTAATGTATGTGCTAAGCATGATATATATGCATGCATGTATACTAAATTGTATGCGTAACTGATAGTACTATGATAGCATATCATTTTATTATATGTTGCATTGCATTGGGTTAGGATGATATTATTTGAAGGAAGTGTACTGAAAGGCTCTTAAGCCTAATATCTGGTAGCTTAGTTACGTTTTACTAATTATGTGTCACATTCGGTACTGTTTAGAGTGTAGGGATGTGTGGGTGTTTTAAATCCCACATGGAGTGTAGGGATGGACGGAGATGGTATGTAGAGACTGGTTGGGCAGGATTTGATTTACTGTACACTGCATATCTGATTCTGTTACTGTGATGGGCTAAGGCCCTTATGCATGACTGATACTGAGACTGAATTGGGCTAATGCCCAAACTGCCACTGATATCGATAGAGGCTTAGGCCCAGACTGTGTATGTCTGTGACTGTTTGTTTGTTTACTGTGGGGATTACACACTGAGTTTAGGTAAATTCACCCCTTCTGTTTTATCTGTACAGGTAATCCCCAGATTTAGACGGATCGGTGCGGCAGAAGACTCAACGATGACCATAGTCTTGGACATTCATGATTTTTAATTTATAATTATTAGTTTTATTTTTATTTCTATTTTTATTGGTTAAGATTTTGGTTGTAATTAAGACTTACGGACACTTGTTTTGATTTGGTTCTTAATTTTCTTTACTTTATTGATTTATAACTGCTAGTCGTAGGAAAACTCGATTTTCAAAATAACAAAGGATTTCTCTAAAACACACGAGCACTTAAACTGTTTTCAAAGCTTCCGCAACGAACTATTTTTTTTAAATTAATCGGTTAAATAGGTAAGTGGATTTGGAACTAATAAGAGATAAAGAAAGGTAATAACATTGAAATGATTTTTCTCGTAACAACTTAGTTTTCAAACACACTATCATGTGACATCACCAGATTTAGCCATAACGTCTAGGTCGGGTTTGGGGTGTTACACCGTAAAGCATGTATGTTAGCTATGCTACGTACTATTGACTGATCTAGCAGCTCAGCTGTAATTTACCGGTATAGCAGTTTACCGCATCGCACTGTACCGTATGTACGTTAGCTATGATACGTACCCTCATCTGATCTGGCAGTTCATACTACACGACTGTACTGCGGGTTACCACATGGCACTATATAGCTTATACGTCAGCATTTCTACGCATTATTATTGACTGATCAGGAAGTTTAACTGCTTACTGTTAACCTCAATACCCTAAAGGTTGTGGACTTACTGATGGCCATCGTTGCTGGGCAACCCAAGATGACACCACTTGAAAGTGTAGGGTTGGGTAGGTGTTTTAAACACAACAGAAAGTGTAGGGATAGTCAGAGATGGTGTGTTGACTGGATGGGTAAGTTTTTTAATTTAACTGCATTCATGCTTATCTGTTGACTGTTCTGTGTGGTTGTTCTGTTCGATTGAAAAGTGCTTGTAACTACGTGAATTCTGTAGACTCTAATAGTAACTGTCTAACTGATTGAGAATTATTGCTACTATAACTAAATGGAACTTACAACATGTGTCTGAGTGTGTTTCTAATATGCTCTAAATATTGATATCTGCCGGTACGACTGATTCGAATGTACCAACTAGTACTGCACAACTCTGTAAGTATGTTTCGTTTTTGAACTATTATTTATCATACTGTTTCTGACCTTGTAATTAATTGGTTTTGATCTCACACTGAGCTCGTATAGCTTACCCCCTCTTCTGTTTCCCCTTTCAGTTACATCTCCAAATTCTGACGCTGGACTCGGCACACACAGGTCTTAGACAGTCTCAATGGAAGTAAATCATTAGATTGTATTTTTAGTTTTATTCACTATATAGTATTTAAAACTTTAAGGCTTTGAAAAATTGCGGTACAATTTTCATTTGAAATTTTCACTCGTTTATTTGATTTCGACTATTTATTAAACTTCCCTGTAATTTTTGTAATTGATATTTAAGCAATTAAGTATTTAGTTTGTTGTGATAACTTGTTTTGTAAAAATTTTCCCACGATCACTTCGATGATCAATGTAGCATCCTGAATTCGGTCTAAACTTCTAGGCAGGGTTTAGGGTGTTACACAAACATTGCATATTGAGTACCGAGCATCTACAACTCTAGTATAGTTAACAAAGTCATCATTATAACAAATTCAGCATCTATAAGGCTCTTGACAGAGAAGACCCCTAGAGGGGTCTGTATGACTAAAATTGTGTCAGGATTTGGAGCGTTGCACAGATAAACATGGGATAAAAATGAGAACTAAAGATCAACATAGATGAAATAGCTCAAAAAGAAAAAGTCAGTAGACACACTTAAAGCATACCGGTGATAAGCATAATATGACACTATTTTTGTTATTTGTCTGCTATTTTTCTCTAAGCAATGCAACTGCAATGTAGAAAGAACAAATAAAGCAATGAAGTGATAGTAATAGATCAACTCGATGATCTTTGGAAAATAAAATCCAAAGTAAATCAAAATAAGACACGATCAACCTTAATATACTTCTGCAGTATTTGACATTCCTATTCATGAAAATCACAAAGTATTTAAGAGCATTTCCAAGTCTCTCTCCATATTGTCTAGTTTTTTCTTCTTTTATTTTCTTTTTTCCTTTTCCATGGAATGATATTCTAAATTCTAATATGAACTTGGAAGTATTAGGAAAGAGCAAGTTCCTAAGAGTAATGAGATAAGAATTAATGTCTGATCTAATAACAGACTTGGGTACAGTTTATTGATTTGGCACCAAAAAGGGATTAAATCTTGATCTGTAAAAATAAGATATCTTTTCTTTTTATATGAATGGATGAGATACCATACAGACATTAATACATGTTAGTTGAGATTATTTTTCTCTGTAGGACAATAGAAATGGGTTAGCTCTACTAGAGATTAATCATTCATAAAATACTGATAGACTAGAAGTATGCCCTTTACCACAGAGGGATGTTAATCCCAATAAGTACAGATTTATCCAGCTAAATGATATCATATTATAAAAAGGAAATTCAAGGTAAATGCCAAAGAGGGAGCCTATTATGTTGGTTAATAGAAATGGCAGTACAAGTATTACGTAGAAAGATCAGTTAAAAGTAACTCACCTCCATTCGATAACTAGCTCTTGATGCACACATGGCATGGTAATATATTGAACACTTACAACATTGTGTGCAAGAACCATGAATTTGCTTGCAAATAACACAAATCTGCAATTCAAGTAAATAAGGTAGATTTAAAAACATTGTAACCAATAGGAACCAACTATAAAGCCATCTTCATGACTAAAAGAGCAAACAAAACCATAAAAAAGAAGAAAAAGACCCCTACAAAAGAAAAAAAACCCATACAAATTAGGATGTTCTAGCAAATTCATTATCCTAAATACATATAGTAAGATCTATTTAATTTTATACAAAGAAAATTCTATTATGTTCAAAGGACCCACTTCTCAGACAAGTACGTATGTATGCATGTAAATCATTGTTTCTTCTACCAAATTTAATAAAAAGAACTGGTATATAAAACAACAAAAAGATGTCATAAACAACACGCTACTATTATTATTGACTTGATTTATTAAATCTATGTGCCAAAAGGAAAACCCAAAGTTCTAGGCTTGTGACTATTTAATTTAACATCCTAAAATTTCTGTATGACAAGAAATACTTGAGTCCCTCATGATGTAACAGCCATGGCCCACAGTATAAAGTGTTAAATGATGTGCAGATGAGGCATCATATCACTCAAAAATAAAATGAATCCAAGGATCAAATGTTACTTAGAATCTTAGTTAAAGAAATGATATATCATAAAATTTTAATGGTACAAGGAGTGAGTAAGAGCCATGATTAAATGAGACTAGAAGAGTAACTCTACCTTCACAAAGGAATTTGATGGAATACTCAAGATTTCAAGTGCAAGCTCCATGTTATCATCACTTACAAAAGATACTCCCTATTTCATGCCACCCAACAACAGGTACTTATTATTATTGCAATTTGGGCATTATAGCTATCGAGAAATAAATTGTTGCACGAAGGCAAAAGACATTCCACTAGTGAGCTATGTACCTTTATTGTGGGGGTATATTAGAGAATTGGAAGCACTGGAGGACACTCAACCGATAATTGTGACTATTAAAACAGAGATGTGGCAATCTCCATCCCATTTATGAGTCAAAATAAATTTCGATGGTGGGTTTTTACAAAGATTTGGAGGCATCAAATTCAAGCATAACTACTAGAAACAACAAAGGCTTGATAATGGATGCGACATGTAGTTGGAATAGGAATATATCGTTTGTGAAGGCGACATAAGCCATGACTGCAGTACAGGTCATTTGATTGGCTTAAGAGATGAGTTTTCGAAAAGTTGAGGTTGAATGTGACTCACTGGTAATTATTTCAAGCTCAGAATGCATTCATAGACAGATCAAAGGTTAGTAATTACATTTGGGAAGCTAAATAGATTTTAATGGGTCTTGAGAGCTTCAAATTTTAACATATTAAAAGAGGAGGTATTGGGTGGCGCACCTGCTGGCTAAGGAGGGCTTAATTCGAAAGCGTGATGCTAGGTGGGTGGAAGAGGGACCATAGGTGATACAAAGGGCTATGGTGACTGAAGAACTGGGTTTGTGCAGAACCACTTAACAGACCTAGAGGTACTGGTAAGAGTGCTAGAATAGAAGAGGATAACTAGCATTTTTTTGAACCGCTTCTAATCGGAGCTTATCATTGAAACTATGGTGAGAAATGAGGGGTTTGTCTAGTATGCTTGGGAGTTGTGAGGGATGAAGATGATTTTTTCTTGCTTTTAAAAAAAATTAGGGGAACCACAAAACCCTAATTAAATCTAAAGGAATCAGACGAAGGAGAAAGAGAACCGGAGGAAATTGATAAATGGGAAACGAAAAAACTAATAAGAAATAAATGAGAAAAGGTGATTTAATAAAAGGGTTACTGTTTAATAAGAAAAAGAATAAAACGGCGCCGTTTTAATAAAAGTAAAAAAAATATTTACGGCGTTTATGGGAAAAACGCCGTTATTGCTTTACCTTTAGCGGCGTTTATGAAAAAACGCTGCTATTGCTTTACATTTAGCGGTGTTTATGAGAAAAACGCCGTTGTTGCTTTACCTTTAGCGGCGTTTATGAGAAAAACGCCGTTGTTGCTTTACCTTTAACTGCATTTATGAGAAAAACACTGCTATTGCTTTACCTTTTGCGGCGTCTATGCAAAAACGCCGCTAATGCTTTACCTTTTGCGGCGTTTTAGATCCAAACGCCATGAAAAACGCCGCTAAAAACCTGTTTTGCTGTAGTGTTTCTACTAACCTAGTTTTTGGGATGTGATAATAAAGGAAAACAAGAAAATAACAAAAATAAGAAATTAAAGAGTAAAAAGATAAATATCAAAATAATAACTAAATAGAAAAGAATATAGAATAAAAAGTGGAAGAGGAATTGAATAAATCGATGGATATGATGGATAGATAGATAAGTGTTTAATTAAATCTTTTGAGGTATAAACCCCAACAAACTCGTTAATCACATTAATCAACCCTCCAAGAAATAATCCTTGAAAAATTGAAGGATGAAGAATGATTTCCACGACTTAATAAAGAAAATTGATAAGAAATTTCTAAAATTACAATAAAGGAATATTGCACAAAATAAACTAACTCACAGAGTTGAAAATTTCATTAATGAAAGATAATTGTATATCTAATGAACAATGAATAGGTCTTTTTATAGGTTAGCCAAGTACATCCAAATAATACTCTCATTAATACTAAAACTCTAATTAATTTAAACAAGAATTAGTTTTAAACTAAACTTTCTTGTTGTCTAAGAAATATAAAACTCCTAAATAACTTAAAATACTTTAAAAAAAATCTAAAATTCGGAATAAATATATAATAAAATAATAAACCTAATAAATACAATATTAAGCTGATTTATAATAAAAATTAAGACTAAAAATTGAAACTAATATGATTTAAACTCGAATTAAAAGCCTAAAACTAATAATTTTCGTAATAATCCTGTTCAGAAATTTTGCTCGCCCAGTCTTCATTAAAATGGTCATAACTTGAACTCTCGAACTCAAAATTGAGTGATTCAAAGTGCGTTTCGTAGCTAAGAGATAGATCTCCAGACTCTATGAAGACAGTCAACCCAAAAATGTTTGGATCCCATCCAAAAAGTTGTTGTAAGTTGACTGATTTTTCAAACTTGAAAATTGGTAGCTTCGGTGAATGAAATTGAATAATTTTCACCTCATCCGTGCATGTATCATATATGGTTGCAAAATTTAATAGACATCTTGGTAACTAAGTTTAAGGGACTACTTTCCTATTTGGTTTTTCTTGTCCACTTGTGCTTTTAGATGAGCAATATTTACTAACAAGTGGTTGGATGTAATAGCAAGACACATTGCACTCTTAAAGAGGAGAATACATGTTTAAACTTTAGAAATAACATTATTAAAAGGGACAGTTATAAATCCGGAACATGGACCATAAAACCAACATAAAGAATATAAAAAAAAAAACTATTAAAGTGCCAACACTACCAGCTTGATTTTATTGAGTTCCTTAAAGTATTCCAATCACCCCAAAATTGGTTGTGAAATAGTCGTAAAGCATTCCATGGGGGCTCCTCACAATGCATCTGTAGTTGAATTGTATCTATATTGTATTTCAAAGTCTTATTCAGCCACCCTTGTTGTCGGGATCTAAATGGTTTGTTCTATCAAACTCTTAGATTTTGTTTAGAGGTCGAACTAAAAAGCAACGTTAAAAACGATTACAGAATTTGATTATATAAATATTTAAATAAAAATTAAATTGTTAAAGGTAAATTATTTGTCTAATATGATGGCTTGATCTGAATACTTTTTTCATTTAAATGTAGAAAAACTTAGATTTATTTCTTAATTTCAAAAGTATTTATTTCAATTTAATTTAAAATATATATAGACATCAGATGGGCTAATCTACAAGTAAGCAAAAATTTTCACTATCTAAATATGTTCTAGCTAGTTGTGGATACAATTTTATTAGTAAAACACCATATTTAAATCTTGTCTAATATTTAAATTACCATTATTATATGAAATATTATAATAATTTTTA
Organism: Gossypium stocksii; assembly: GCA_020496765.1. Taxonomy (NCBI): domain Eukaryota; kingdom Viridiplantae; phylum Streptophyta; class Magnoliopsida; order Malvales; family Malvaceae; genus Gossypium; species Gossypium stocksii. The sequence continues at coordinate 64,910,408 of CM035626.1, forward strand.
AAATTTCAAATATTATAAATTATATTTTTTGTTGCATATCTAAATTTTTTATAACTATTAAAGTCTTAGTTTTTAAGAAATTATAATATAATTTAAATATGAATAATTTTTTAATATTATAATATAAAACATAACATTATATTAATTTAGAAGAAATAAAACAAGTAATATCCAATTTGTAAAAAAATAGTCATAGTTTAAGTTCAATACGATAATGTGATAAAAAAAAAATACTTACAATGAAAAAGAAAACTAATGTGAAAATATCCATTCATTTGATTAATAAAAATAATTCAGCTGAAAGTAATAAATGATGCATATTCAAAATGCTACCAAATTTGATTAAAGTAAAATTTTAGTAGGATTAAATTAAAAACTTTTGGAAGAGTCGAATATAATTTATATAATAATACAAAAATCAGTTTAAAATATTTAAAATTTTGAGGGTCAAATCTAATTTTACAAATTCTATTAACCTGGTTCACATGTGGCATACGAAACTCGCTCCAAAAGAGTTGATAAAAGAAAAAAAATTTGTATTGTTAGAATCATAAAACAAGAGTTGATATAAAACGTAACAGATCAAGATCTTTCATGTCAAATTATTAAGAACAAAATTAGATTCAAAAGTATATCTGAATCTATTATTATCTTGAAATCTTCGAGTCTTGCTATTTTGATCTTCCAAATTAACTCACAAGTAATTTAGAGAAAACCTTAATATATAAAATTTGAACATTAATATTAATTTCTAATCAGTCCATCATCAATTAGAAGTTAGTTACGAGAGTATTTACACATATTTGATCTATACTTTATTTATTTAATTGAAGCCCAATAAACTTTCACCAAATTAGATCACTTTTAATTTGGACTAATATTTTATGATAGTAAATAATAGCATGTAATTATGCTTATTATATATGTGATGTCCATATTTTTCCAACAATCTCTCACTTAGACCACATATATATATCGATTACCTTATAATTACATGTCATTATATAACTTTACGAGCTCAAAACCTTACTATCATATCCAAAATCTCGTCCATTAATTATGTTAACATAGAATCAAGATGACTTCTGTTACATATATTGTAACTAAATCCATCCTTGATCAGTTATATTAACACAACCAAATGACATAGATCAAGTATGGATGTGTAGCATGAAAATTACATGCAATGTGATCTAAACATGTCTATTTTCAACTGGTCCTCCTTAGCCTTAGTGAGATTAAATTTTACTAAAATTAGAGTGTGAATAAACTAAATAAACTTTATTTTTGTAAAAAATATCCTTAATATCCGTAAACTGAAATAATTGAAAAATGTGTCTATAATTATTAAGTATTTAAAATTACAAACTCCCACTAAAATCGAATATCTTGAAAAACATTACACCCATATGAGCAGTGTGCTCATAAAAACCTTGGGTGGTAGTCCCTTAGTAAGTGATCCATAATCATGGAGTTTGTACCATTATACTCAATAGATACCTAACCACTTTGAACTCTTACTTTAACAACCAGGGATTTAAAACTTATGTGCTTTGACTTTGATGTGCTCCTGTTGTTATTGGAATAAATGACTGCAATTTGTTGTCACAATTTGCACTTTAGTGACAAAATTTTGCCTCCATATTCAATTAGAATTGGAGTTTGTATACCTGATAATCTCTAACTTATCAAGCTTTTGATATATGATAATGCAATGTTTTTTTTTAAGATAATGTATGAATCATTTGGTTGCTTTCCGACTATCCATACCCGAATTGATCAAAGATATTGTAACGCCCCAAAAATGTATATTTTTATTTTTGTAAAAATATGACACAAATATCTGTCTGTTTCAGTGGTTATGTGTTCTAGCTGTGTGTATAAGGTCCCAAATTCAAGCCTTGACTTGGGAAAATTTTGGTATTTTTGTGAATAAAGCCCTATCTCTGGTTAGTAGGCTTATAGTTAAAAGTTGGAAAAATATATCAGAATAGGCCTGTTGGTTTGGTGGCTAAGGTGTGTGTTGGTGTGTGGGAGGTTTGAAGTTCAAGTCTCTGTGCGACCAAGGGAATTATTTTGTTGCTTGGTTGTATGACGTGGTGGAGTCCTAGTTAAATTGAAATTTTGTGTAGTGGAGTTGTTGTGGGAGGTTAGAGAGAGAATTAAGAAGATGAGTTACCAGATTTTTAGGCATTATCTTTTTGTTTAGTTTTTTTTTAAATTTTGGACTCTTTTCCATCTTTCTGACGTTATTTTTCCCCTTCTGCCAAAATCCCCATTTTTCTTCCTCTGCTCTCTGACGTTTTCTCTCTTCTCCCCCTCTCTCAATTTTTGATTTTCTTTTTTTTTCTAAATAAAATCCTCGTTGCCGAATTTCCTTTGAATTCCCCTTCCGTTTTCCTTATCTTTTTTCATCTTTTCCCCTTTGTGCAAGCGTGCAATTGTATTGTATGGTAAGTTTCTATTTTATTAAACTTGAATGTTATTCTGGATAAGGGATTAAGGGGTGTTTTGTTGACTATTTAGGAGTCGATCGTGAGGCTGGAATTAACGTTCGTCGATTTGACTCGAAGTGGTGATCGTTTGGTAAGCGTATAAGGTATGCGTTTTCTTGTGTTGTTTGGGTGAGTAGTTTTGGCTTTGAATTCTTTCTTAACTTTGCTGAACTCTTTGTTAATGAGTAATGATTATTTTTACAGCAACAAATCGTTTCGGTTACTCTCTCCCTCGTGTTGAGTAGTGGTGGAATTGTACGAAGTTAGAAGGTAAGTGATGAACGAACAAGCTTAGACCTTTTGGTACGTGAATACGGTTTAATCTTAGTTTAAGACCGATTCTAAAGTTGGGATTGTTGATTATAGGTTTTTGGTGATCTCGAGATTGCGTAAGCAGCAAAAATAATACAGGTGTGTACCAGAAATGCAAAAAATGAGATTCAGCAAAAAGTCGAAATTGCTTCTTGTCGAGAAATAAGAGAAATAAGAGAAAATGATGTGAAAAATTGTAGAGAAAGGAAATAAGGGAGTTATAAACTTGGAAATCAACATTTTGCACTAACATAGTTTTGGACAGCAGCAGTAGTCTAACTTTGAAAAATCAGCAAAAATAGTAAAAATTGAGTTAGAGGTTGAATAAAATATGAAATAAAATTTTATTGAGTCTAGTTTTTCATGAAAGAAACAGTGTAAGCAATAGACTTTTAAATTATGACATATAATAAATTTTGTGAGACAAGGTCAGAATGATTTCGAGTTCCCTTGTTCTGACTTTGAAAAATCATCAAAAATTGTAGAAAAATAATTAGGGGCTTAAATTTATATTTTTAAATCCTTGATGAGTCTATTTTCAAGAGAAATAAATGGAAACATCATCTAAATTCTGTACTAAGAGATAAATCATTTTTAGTAAGGAAAGGTCGAAGCTGTTGATAAACGATAAATTATACATATTTTTACCTCATGTTTAGCCTATATTTTGGATGAATTATTATTAATTTTGTGAGAATTGGTGCTTTTAACCCTTCTATTTCATGTTGTATACTCAGAAGAGCATAGGGAAGAGAAAAGAATGAAAAACGGACTGAAAATGAAGAAAACGGGCCAAAGTGTGAAAATAACACAGCCCAAGGAGTCACCACACGGCCGTGGCACACGGCCATGCCACATAAGGTCCAACACGGCCCAGCCCCGACAAGTACGGCCTGACTACACGCCGTGCCTTCATCAACAGTCTCATACCCAGCCTCTTGTCGATCCACACGGGCGTATCCCTGTCGTAAGGAAGTGCAATTTCACTCGGATTTGGATACTTAGAGGCTAAGAAAGGCATCCCAAAGTTCTATATAAAGATCCTAGGAGGTAACTCTAAGGTGTACTCTTTTCTCCCAAAAAGGAGCACCTTTTTTCTACCAACACAAAGAGTGGAAGTAAGGGATTACTCCAAGGGAAACCGATTGATTCATCCCAGAAGCCGGAATTCTACATCAAGACAGAGGATTTCCCTGCAATCCTTTATGGGTTTTTGGGTTCTTTTATGTTTTGCTATTTTATTTCTATTGAGATGTTTTCTTTCTTAATTATGAACTAAATCCCCCAAATACTTGAGGGGCATGAACCCTAAGACAGATCTTGTTATTATTCATTCTTAAATTATATGATAAATACTTGAATTGTTCTTAATTATGTGTGCTTAATGCTTGTTTTAATAATCCTAGGTATTAATTCAAGTTTTGATGTGCTTAGGCAGAGGAGCAAAAGTCCTTGTTTAAGACTAGATCTAGCATAATTAAGCGGAGTTGCATGCAACCCTAGACATAGGGCGACATAAATCTGCTAGATTAGGGTCAAACCTAATAGGGGGATCCATAGATTGAGTTAATGCAAGACTACGGGTTTTAACTAGAAAGAGATTTCAGTTAATCAACCTAGGATTAGTTGTTCTTATCCTCGACAGAGGTATTAACATAAATTAAGGGTCTCTACGGATCAAGTCAAGTGAAGAAATTGTCTAGTTCAAGAAGTTAATAACAAGTGAAGTCTAGGTGGATTCTCCCTTAAGTATTCCCCATATCAATTAGCTTTTCTCGAGAGTTTTTCCCCAAATTTACTTTCTTGTGCACTTTTAGTTTAGTTTTAGAATTAGTTCATACAACCCCTTTTATTTTTAGGTTAGATAATAGAAAGGAAGTAAGTGCTAGTACTTTTGGTTCCCTTGGGTACGAAACTCGGTCTTGCCGCTAAACTATACTACTGTTCAATAGGTGCGCTTGCCTTAAAATCGTGATATTAGTTAGTTTTTGGTGCGATCAGTTTTTATAAATTTTATTACTTCATATCACGTATATCAAGTTTTTGGCGCCGTTGCCGGGGAACTAAAATATTAAGAAAACTCAATTTCTATTACTTTAGCCATTACTATACTTATTTATTTTCAGTTTTTGTTTATTTTTATTTTATTTTCTTTGCTTTTTCCTTATAGGTATTTCTAGTTTATGACTAGAAACAACCCAGCAGGGCCATTACTTTTTTACGAAGATTTGGAAGTGACAGTTCGCAGAACTCGTAGAGAGATTAGAAGAAGCCTACATTATCCAGAACAAGGACAAGAACAAGAGCCAGAACCTACGGAAGAGATGGAAGCAAATCAAAACATTCCACCACCTCCCGCAATAGCCGCGCAACCAGTGAATCAAGATGAAGCTCCTCGTACTATGTATGATTATGCTAAACCTAGTTTGGCTGGTGCTCAATCTAGTATTATTAGACCTACTATTGCTGCAAATAATTTTGAATTAAAACCTAACATTATTCAGATGATACAGCAATTTGTGCAGTTTGATGGTTTACAGGATGAAGATCCAAATTCACACATAGCCAACTTTTTGGAACTTTGTGATACTTTTAAAATTAATGGCGTTTCTGATGATGCCATTCGTCTAAGGCTATTCCCATTCTCTTTGAGAAATAAAGCCAAACAGTGGTTAAATTCTTTACCACGAAGCTCAATCACTACATGGGAACAGATGACAGAAAAATTTTTACTTAAATATTTTTCTCTAGCTAAAACAGCTAAATTACGAAACGATATCTCTTCTTTTATGCAGATGGATTTAGAAACACTTTACGATGCCTAGGAGAGATACAAAGATCTTTTGAGAAGGTGCCCTTACCATGGACTACCTTTGTGGTTACAAGTTCAAACCTTCCACAATGGTTTGAACCCATCAACAAGGCAAATGATCGATGCAGCCACAGGAGGAATAATCAACAATAAAACACCCGAAACAGCTTATGAGTTTATAGAAGAGATGTCACTGAATAACTATCAGTGGCAAGTCATGAGGACAAAGCTGACAAAAGCCGCAGGAGTTTATAATAGTGATGCTGTCACTATGCTTACTAATTAGGTAGAAATTTTAAATAAAAAGTTTGATAACTTTGTTGGTTCCACACAGGCACAACCAATGATGCAATGCGACGCAACTCCAGAAAATATGTTCAATCCAGACTACTCATCTTATGGATACAGCATAGAAACTGAGCAAGCCAACTATATTGGTAACAATTCTAGACCTCAAAATAACCCTTATAGTAATACTTACAATGCAGGTTGGAGAAATCACCCCAATTTTTCATGGGGAGGACAAGGAAATTAAAGACAATAGCCTCCTCTGGGATTTCAGCAGTCACCACCACAACAAGAGAAAAAGCCTAATCTTGAAGAGATGTTCACCAAATTTATGGCCGCATGAGAAACTCGTTTTCAAAACACTGAAACGGCACTAAAGGACCAACAAGCATCAATTCAAGGGCTTGAGAATCAAATCGGTTAACTTGCGAAATTAATTTCAGAGAGACCACAAGGTGGACTACCAAGTAACACTGAGCCAAATCCCAGAGAACATGTCAAAGCAATTACTTTAAGAGATGGGAAAGTATTGGCTGAACCAGAAACGAAGCTTGTTGAAGAATCCACAGGAGACAAGGTAGAGGAACCCAAGGAAAACACTCCACCAACACTCAAGGAATATAAACTGCCTATTCCATATCCGGTAAAGTTAAAGAAAGACCGCACAGACACTCAATTCAGTAAATTTCTTGAAATTTTTAAACAATAACACATTAACTTACCTTTTGTTGAAGTAATTTCGCAGATGCCAAAGTACGCGAAGTTTCTTAAAGAACTTCTCACAAATAAAAGGAAGTTGGAAGAATTAGCCACAGTGGAACTCAACGAGGAATGCTCAGCTATTCTCCAAAATAAACTGCAGGTAAAACTGAAAGATCCAGGGAGTTTTACTATTCTTTGTTTAATTGGTAGTTTAATTATTGATAAAGCCTTAGCTGATTTAGGTGCTAGCATTAATCTAATGCCTTACAAAATGTTCAAGCAATTAGGTCTAGGGGAACCAAAGCCCACTAAGATAGGTATTCAACTAGCTGATAGATCTGTTAAATATCCTAGGGGAATCATCGAAGATATGCTAGTAAAGGTAGATAAATTTATATTCCCTGTTGATTTTGTTGTGCTTGACATGGATGAGGATATTGAGGTGCCTTTAATTTTAGGATGTCCATTCTTAGCTACTGCTAGAGTTGTTATCAATGTAGGGGATGGTAAATTAGTACTTAGAGTTTGTGAGGAAGAAGTCGTTTTTAAAATCTATGATGCCATGAGATTTTCTAGAGAACAGGATGATTCCTGCTATTTTTGATTATTTTGTTCAAGATAATTTTTAGGAACTTTCTCTTGCAGACACGTTGGAACTGTGTCTTGTTCAAGGTGGAGGAGAAGATGAAGCCACCACTGAAATTGAAGAAGTAAGGAAGGAGTTAGATTCTAATGAAATTATCACGAGACACATAAGTTATGAAAGTATAAAGATGAATGATGAGCTGAGACAGAAACCTTCCATTGATGAACCCTCTAAATTAAAATTAAAACAACTGCCGGACCATTTAGAATATGCCTTTTTAGGGGAAAATTCAACTTTACCAGTTATTATCGCTTCAAATTTGAGCACTATAGAAAAAGGGGAACTACTTCAAGTGTTAAGAGAACACAAACAGGCTATAGCATGGAAAATTTCAGATATTAGGGGAATTAATCCTTCTGTTTGTACCCATAAAATTTTAATAGAAGATGAATGCAAGCCATCGGTGCAAGCTCAAAGACGACTGAATCCCAACATGAAGAAAGTCGTAAAAGCTGAGGTAATTAAACTTCTAGATGCAGGTATTATTTATCCTATTTTTGACAGTTCTTGGGTAAGTCCTATGCAGGTTGTTCCTAAAAAGGGAGGCATAACCGTGGTGTCTAATGACAAAAAGGAATCAATACCTACAAGAACAGTCACTGGGTGGAGAGTCTGCATTGATTATAGAAAGTTAAATGATGCAACTCGAAAAGATCATTTCCCCTTACCTTTCATTGATCAGATGTTGGAAAGATTATCAGGTTACATGTATTACTATTTCCTAGATGGCCTCTCTGGTTACTTCCAAATCTCGATAGCTCTAGAAGATCAGGAGAAAACGACATTCAAATGTCCATACGGTACGTTTGCTTATTGTAGAATGCCTTTCGGTTTATGTAACACTCCTGCTACTTTTTAGATGCTAGCTATCTTCAATGAACTTGTGGAAGACATTATGGAGGTATTTATGGATGATTGCTCAGTTTTCGGTAGTTCCTTCCAACTTTGTCTTAATAATTTAAAACGTGTTTTAATAAGATGTGAAGAGACAAATCTAGTATTAAATTGGGAAAAATGCCATTTTATGGTTCAAGAAGGTATTGTTCTAGGGCATAAAATTTCTAGTAAAAGGATTGTAACACCTTTATACCCGAGACCGTCACCGGAATCGAGTACAGAGCGTTACCTGACTTAAATGGACCTTCACAGAACTTGACTCTAAAACAGTCATAGAATCACATACAAATTCGCTCTTTATGACCCTTATCGAGGGTTTTGTACATAATACGGACTTTACAGATGATTAGGATTCGAATCCTATCAAATCAAACGCCTGGAAACTTTTTCATTTTAAACAACGTCACACGCCCGTGTGACTTTTGGCATGGCCGTGTTGGGGTCACACACGCCTATGTCCAGACCCTGTGCCAAAACTGGGAGCATTCTGCCAAAATGCCACAGCCTGACCACGCCCGTTTTGTTTGCCCGTGTCCTCAACACGGTTGAGACACACGGCCGTGTCTTATGACCGTGTCAAAATAAACAAAATAGAAGTTAAGTTGCAGGGGAAGCACGGTTTAAAGGCACGCCTGTGGCTAGCCCGTGCCTTGCCCACGGCCTAGGCATACGCCTGTGTGCCTTGCCAGGTAGGCCGTGTTAGGCTATCTACCAAGCCTTGACCTCTCAAACTCACAAGCATTCTTATATACAATCAATACAAATAATACTTTACTTATACAAACATTTACTTCTATATACCACATTAGAAACATAGTGCTTATAAGCTTACAAATTGACTATACATATCCATAACCCTTATACATGCCATAAACTTATGCCAGAAACATAACATACTAATAAGTCTTGACAGTGTGAAGCTTACTCCAAAGACTCGGCTCCCAATCCAACTGTTTTCATTCACTGAAAGGGGGAAAAGAATAGAACAGAGTAAGCTATAATAGCTTAGTAAGTCGTATGCAAATTAAAGCAATGAGCATTACAAATTATCAATTTCTTCATAACAATTATTTTAATACATATCATTCCATACTCAACTTACTCTTTTGGGCATATTTCACATACCAATCATATGTGTGCTTAACCATACTAATCTCAATATACAGAACTATTTCATGTCACCTGTAGAAACACTTCATCATAGTACAGATAAACTAATCTCATTGAGCAGATTCAGAATATGACCAGATATTCAGAGGTTAGCACTGAAGTGCCTCACAGACATGGCAGAGCCATGGGGTAGCCGAAGCTATTAACAGAGGGGTAGCTAAAGCTACATCACAGAATGGTAGCCAAAGCTACATCACATAATGGTAGCCGAAGCTACATCACAGAATCAGAACAGAAGTTACCTCGGGCCTACTCACATAAGCTGATAGATGTCTGCAACACATGCTAGACCACCCATCACCCGGGAGCTATATCAGACAGAATCAGAACCCTCTAGTGACATGTCACTTATATCAATGTCTATTCCTACTTGCTCAATAGGGATTTTACAGACAATTCATCATTATCACAATTTCGGAGATATAACAACTGATTAGCCGAATAAATTCAGAAGCACATCAAATGACCAATCGTAATTTACTGTACTTACTTTAATTCCACATTTAAAGATATATATATATATATATATACACCATATTTCCAATCATATCATAATCCACATATCAATAGTTCTACAAATACATCTAATTATCAATAGGAAGTTCACAAAACATACCTTATTCTTAGAAATACGGAAGTGTACCAGATTTCCAGTCATATCATAATTTACACATCAATATAAACAATCAATCATGAATAGACAATTATATTTTAGCAAATATGCTAGAATTTACATACAACTTACATGATGATCGACCGATTTATTTCTCGAGATTTGTCGAGAACTTCTCTATTTCCGATACTCGGGCTTAATCACACCCTTCTGAGTCTAGATTAACACGTAGAACACACTTTATTAATCATTTATTCATTTACAGACACCATTCATATTTTGGGTAAATTTTCAAATTTACCCCTCAACTTTCACTAATTTACAAATTAATCCCTTGGCTCAAAAACTCATTTTCTTTATTCCATGGGCTTAATTAACCCATTTTCACAATTAAAATACTAAATTTATCAATAATTAACACATTTAGAAATAATTTGTAAACTTTACAAATTAGCCTTTTTTTATGAAATTATATTCGGTTCCATCCAAAATCATTCCCAAAAATATGCATATAACATCTTAAGCTTTCATTTTCTACCATTAACCAACTAAAAACACTTATAACACAAATGGGTATATTTTTTAACCCCAATATTTCTTGAAAATAATGGTAGAATCATGCAATTCAAACTTAAATGATCATGAAAATGCGAAAATAATTGAAAACGGAACAAGATTGCACTTACTATTGAGCTTAGAAAAGCAAAGCAATCCGTAGCCATAGAGAAGAAGAATCGGCAGCCATGGGGTTTGTTTCCATGGAGAATATGATGTTTTTATCATCTATTTTGTCTTTTTCCTTCTAAATGACAAAAATACCCTTAATGACATAACTAACAAATGTTTCTAGAAATGCCCTTTTGTGTCTATGCTATTAACTAATGGTCTATTTTCCATTTAAAGACTTCTTATTCAAACCCCCATTTCAAATAGGTACTTATACTCTATATCTCATATTTTGCAATTAATGCAATTTAGTCCCAACAATAAAATTGGACACTTTATCGATAAAATTTTCAAACAGAAATTTCACATCAATAATCAATGCAACAAATATTATCAGAAATTCACACAATTCAAAATTTTTACTTCGGATATGTGGTTACGAAACCACTATTCTAACTAAACCCTATTTCAGGCTGTTACAGGGATAGAGGTAGACAAGGCAAAAATTGAAACCATCGAAATGTTACCTCCCCCTAATTCAGTTAAGGCCATAAGAAGCTTTTTAGGACATGTCGGTTTTTATCGCAGATTCATTAAGGATTTTTCTAAAATAGCTAAGCCATTAACAAAATTACTAGAAAAAGATGTGCTTTTCAATTTTGACCAAGAATGTTTAGAATCTTTCAACACTCTCAAAGAAAAATTAGTCAAAGCCCCGATTATGATTTCACCTGATTGGAATTTACCTTTTGAACTAATGTACGATGCGAGTGATTTTGCAGTAGGTACAGTTTTGGGACAACGAAGAGATAAGCACTTTCAACCAATCTACTATGCTAGCAGAACTTTGACAGCTGCCCAAGCGAATTATACTACTACAGAAAAAGAAATGCTAGCTATTATCTTTGTATTTGATAAATTCAGATCTTATCTGATATTGTCAAAAGTCATTGTTTATACTGACCATTTTGCTCTTCGCTATCTTTTAACTAAAACTGATGCAAAACCTCGATTAATAAGATGGATTCTATTGTTACAAGAATTCGATTTAGAAATAAAGGACAAGAAAGGAGCTAAAAACTTGGCAGTAGATCACCTCTCGAGATTAGAAAATCCACACCCCAAGGACCTCGAGAAAATAAACGACTTGTTTCTTGAAGAACAACTCCTCGCCTTAGCAGATGCAGTAGTTCCTTGGTTTACTGATTTTGAAAATTACTTAGCAGCTAACATAACCCCAAAAGGGCTGACCCATCAGCAAAAGAAGCGATTCTTCGCTGATGTGAAAAACTACTTTTGGGAAGATCCTTTTCTTTTTCGAATTTGTGCAAATCAAGTTATTTGAAGATGCATTGCTGAGACAGAAACATACCAAATTTTAGATCATTACCATTCGGGACCCATAGGAGGACATCACTGTGGAGCTAGAACTGCTCATAAGGTACTCGAATCAGGCTTTTACTGGCCTACACTTTTCAGAGATGCCAACATGTATGTGACCTCTTGTGATAAATGCCAGAGAATAGGTAATATCTCTCAACATAATGAAAATACTTTCATGTGAAATATTTGATGTATGGGGTATTGATTTCATGGGTCCATTCCCTACTTCATTTGGGAATAAGTACATCCTAGTAGCAGTAGATTATATGTCAAAATGGGTGGAAGCCCAAGCCTTACCTACTAATGATGCTGAATGGTAGTACGATTTTTGAAGAAACTTTTCTCTCGATTTGGAACACCTAGGATAATTATTAGTGATAGGGGTACCCATTTTTGCAATACTCAATTTGAAAAAGTTCTAAAAAGGTATGGAGTACACCATAGAACATCTACCTCTTATCATCCACAAACCAATGGCCAAGTCGAAGTAACAAATAAGGAGCTAAAACGCATCTTAGAGAAAACGATCGAAACAAATAGAAAAGATTGGTCAGGAAAGGTAGACGATGCTTTATGGGCCTATAGAACTGTTTTTAAAACGCCCATAGGTACATCTCCCTATAAACTTGTCTACTGAACAAGTTGTCATCTGCCATTTGAACTTGAACATAAAGCATTCTGGGCTATTAAATTTTTAAACCTTGATTTTAAGCTTGCAGGTGAGAAAAGATTAATGCAGTTAAATAAGCTAGACGAATGGCGTTGCAAGCCTACGAGAGCTCATGACTATATAAGGAAGCCATGAAGCGACGCCATGACAAACGACTGAGACAACCTAAGTAGTTCAAAACGGGTGATCTTGTCTTACTCTACAACTCAAGGCTGAAACTATTTCCTGGAAAACTCAAGTCAAGGTGGTCGGGTCCATTCACTGTTTAAACTGTCTTTCTATACGGCACAGTTGAGGTAACTCACCCAACCCACAGTACATTCAAGGTAAATGGTTATCGGCCCAAACACTACAGAGGTGAGAATTTTAAAGATAATAGGGAGGAGCTTCAGCTCCATAAACTCCCTTCATAATACATCCAGGAAGAGTCGAGCTTAGACTCTAAATAAGCACTTTTCAGGAGGCAACCCGAGTACTAACTTAGTAAACTTTCTTCCTATTTTGATTTTAGTCTTTTAATACATCAACTAACCCTTTTTAATGCAGAAATTTAGGACCACACAGCCATGCCCACCGGCATGTCCAAGGCCGTGTGGATGTTATGAGCAGAAACACGGTCACGCACCCAGGCTGTGTATAAACAGAGTACAATTTTTCCCAAAGCACGAGCTAACGATAAATCACCACGGCCGTGCGACATGGCCGTGGCAACCCTTCAATTTAGACACGGGCTTGCACAATGCCGGCCGTGTGGTCACACACGCCTATGTCCCTAGCCCGTACTAAATTTATTTCTTATTTCAAACCTATAGACTTGAACACGACATAGGCACACGTCCGTGTGTATGGCCCATGTCCCTCACATGGCTTAGACACGCTTGTGCCAATATCCTATGGAGTATCTTGACTTTGAACACTATAACTATCAGGGTGCACACGGCTAAGGCACACGCTCGTGTGCTCAGCCCGTGTTCTAAACTGACTTAACTAAATTGGATGTAGGGGACACACAACCTATTAACCCGCCTTTGAGGCTGACCGTGTGTCACACACTGCCTAGGCACACGCCCGTGTGCCCAACCGTGTGGATAAGAATAGGCTATTTTTCAAGCCTTTTGTCACCCTGAAACATAACCAAACACAATGCCAATTCCATAGCACACATCAAGGCATAATATACTGTTTAAATACTCATAACTAATGCATCTATATGTCATTATGCACATCATTCTCATCCATCAATACTCTATTTGAACTTGCAATTTGCATACTCATGAATTTCATCCACATTAATTAAGGCATAACTTAATCAACATTAGCCCATTTATAATGTTATTATAATGCCACATGAGTAACGTTACTACCTAATGACTTTGGCTACACCGAAATGACACTTATAAAAAATAATCGAACTTCCTATACATGCCATACAACAAAATGACCAACTTTGCTATACCAAAATGGATGGCTTGATAGTGTGACTTCGAGCTCCGACTTTAATGATCCCCGAGTTGGTTCGGTAAATCTACATAAAAGAGGGAAAAGAAAAGAGTAAGCACATATATGCTTAGTAAATTGCATGAATAAAATAGCAACAAAAATCATGAATCGTCACTCAAATAATTTATCATGACTTTCATATAATTTCATACTCATTCTCATGACTTACTCAATCATATAACTTACTCATGCTTTTCATGTTGTATTTCTCGTAACAATGTACTTTCAATTTCTCATAACTTAGTCGTATATACCTGCAACATTCAACATGAAACTTTAGTCTTTCTCTTTAAATTTATCAACTTGGATACTTTCTCTTTTAAGATCCTTTTTAAATACCGAATGATATCCGTAAGTCAATTTCATGAAATGATGCTAATGCCATATCCCAGACATGGTCTTCCATGGGATCACATATTGATGTCGATGCCATGTCTCAGACATGGTCTTACATGAGATCGTACTCTAATGTTGACGCCATGTCCCAGACATAGTCTTACATGGAATCTCATATAGGATGCCCATGCCATGTCCCAGACATGGTCTTACACAGGACCTTATCTTGGATGCCCATGCCATGTCCTAAACATGGTCTTACAGGGGATCACATCTCAATGCCAATGCCATGTCACAGACATGGTCTTATACGGGACATACAAATACTCATTACATGGTTACGGTATCCTTTATATCCTTTTTCACTTACAAGTAATTTCTCTTTCATGTTTCAATCATTTCTTGGTAGAAATTCATATCAATAGTCTCATGGAATTTGTACATAATTCATACAAGATTACATCCATGACTTTATAGAATATATTATAATTTTATAGAAAATCATCATAAAGAATTTACCTAACATATAAGCTAAATTATCAAATACAACTTATCTTGGGTCTAAAATGTTGGTGAATGCTCGGTTTAGTCCATAACTTTACTTTTTCCCCCGTTTCAATCTGGGCTTCGTGTTTCTTGATCTAAAATGACAAATTTAATTTATTTAGCACCCACACTGACTAAATAGCTCATAATTGATACTTCGGCAAAATTTAATTTGGCAGTTACTTTTTAATACATAAGTTATAGTGTGTTTACTTTTTCTTAAATAAATTAATTGTGTGTTCAATAGTTTGTTGTAGGAAAGTCCAAAAGGCTGGTCACATATTTTAAAGCTACAATAGGGTTGTTCGTTTGCCAAGAAGAATCAAATGCTATCATATTCAAATGGCTATTCAGTTTTGGCATAAAAGAGTGTGCATTTGGTCACTTAATTGCTGGTGCATAAAGGGAACGTTTTTGGTGGATATTGAAGCACTCAAATCTCATTATGGTGGCTTTTCAAATGGACCAAGAGTGACTCCTCAAGTCTGATCAGTTTTTGAAGTCTTTATTCTTCATTATGATGCCATTATAAGAGGAAGTTACACAAGCTTTATGATTCAGTTACAAGGGAGCTGAAGGGACATCAACTAAGCATATTAAGAACATATTTAGTCTTCATTAAGGAATAAAGTCATGCCTTTTCATCTACACCAGAATCAAATGAAGAGACATGGCTATTGGTTTCCCACATGAGTTAAAAACAAAATTAAAAGCTTGTAATAACCCTAGTTAATTGCTGAAGGTAAAAGGTCTCAAATAGGCATTTGAATAGTCATAATAGTGCCTATAAATAGTTTGTAAAAAGACAATGTTAGCTAATGAATGTTGAATGAATATTTTGAGTTATTGTGAGAATTGTATCACATTGTTCTGGAAAGAACTTACTTAGACTTATCAAGGTACTCCTTGTGGCATCAAACCTTTTTTTCTTTTGAACTTATCACTTTCTTTCTTTATTCTGAAGTGTGGCGTTCTAATATACTCCTGGTTCCTATTTTTCTAAATAGCGGGTCACAGTTTACTTCTTCTTCAAAGACTTGTTTGTTATTTCACTTTATAAAAATCAGGTCACATTCTCTTATATTGTTGGTTCATTTCTAAGTGTTTGATTTGTACAAGTCATCCATCCAACCTACTTTTACTCATTTTCATCTATCAAGTTTTCATTATTCACAATTTCACATTGAAAGTTAAGTTGAGATGATACAAAATTAGACGATAGAGAAAACTAGTGTATTGTAATCAAACTCACGATTACGAGCACGCATCATTCCAAGAAGAATAGCGGCCACTGCGTATTCGATTACCGTAAGTCGATTTTGTGCTCTTCATCGAACACCTTAGGTGTCATAGGAATTGGTTGTCAGAATGCAAATTGCCATAACATTCTATTCGTCTGGTGCATCTCGACAGTAGCGTAGTTGATCAATGGTCTTTAACATGCCAAATGTTTGGATTTTGAAACAATTCATCTGGAATTATTGCCGGATCCTCGTACGGTGTTCATTGAAACTATATGACCGTAATAAAAATATTAGTTATATACATAATACTAAATACTAAATATGAAACGACTATGTTATGTATATATATTTCATTTAATACTTACATGCGCTTCCGACCGTTGGTTTAATAGAAGCTGTATATCTTCAAGAGCGGTTGGTATTCCAACATAACTCGCCGAATGGTTTCACCTAATTAAATAAATTTTTAGCATAAAATTATATTTTAATTCAATGTAATAATTGTAAAATCTAATATAAAATTTACCTCGTTATGAGTGGGAATGTATATGGGTGGTTTACTCGAGGACATAAAAATGGAAAGCTAAACCTAGCCCATGATTGTAGTAGTGATAGGCAATATCTGATTTTAGCTTTACTTAGTTTCGTCGCCCCGGACGTCTCTTGGAAAATGTTTCCAACACGATAGACCCCTAACTAAGTTTGTCAACTGCTCTAAAATCAATGAGTTTTAGTAGCCACATCAAATGTACGAGGTTTCGTGACAAGTCTGGCATTAGATGACCTCTAATGATCTCAATGATGTGTGCCCAAGCATATCATATTCTCTCTACTTTAGCCGAATCATCCCCCGGCTTCTAGAACAGTCTCATAACCAGCCCATCTCGATCCAACCTTTGTAAATATTATTCGGAATTGCACCTAAAAGATCATAGCATATGGCTCCCCAATCAGCAGATTGAGTGGACCCGGTGAGTAAGGACCTATCCACAGACAATCTTAATTGTAATTGCACGTCCTCCGAAGTGATGGTACACTCGCTGCATAGAAGATGAAATGTGTGCGTCTCGGGTCTCCACCTCTTTATGAGCGCTCTAATAAGTTTCGGATCCAACTTGCACCCCAGCCTATATTGGCCACGTGCCAAAAACCTATTTCCTTCAAGTAATTTTCTATCAATGGTGATGGAAGACCAGACATATTATGAATATAATATTGTAACACTCGATATAGAGACTGTTATAAAAAATTATAAAATAAAAATTAATTAAAATGGCATAAATGAAAAAAAATATTAAATAATATTCAAAAATTGAAATTAAACCTTACCATTTTCATTTGTTCGACAGTGATATGTTTATGATCGAGACGAATTAATTCCCCAGCCATTGCTAACACGACCAAATATATTAGAAATTCTAAAAAAAGAATACTAATTTAGAAAAAAATTAAAGGAAATAGTTAATTAAAGAGAGCTTTAAGAAATTCAAGGAGAAATTTAAGAGCTTTTTTGAGAATTTTGGAAGAAATGTTTGTGTAAAAAAATATGAGGGGCTTTTATAGTTTTTTTTTTTTACCGTTGGACCCTCAACGGTCAAAAAATGACCATTTGGGTAACCGCTGGGAGTAAAAAGCATGGGCTTAAACACGTCCATGAGGGGGTGCTTTTGCCATGTCAGTAAAGCGCGTCCACGTCGACGTGTTTTTTGCCGACATGGCAAAAACACTCTCTTAGAGACGCTTTTTGCTGAAATTTCTCTTTAAAACGTTCTTACTTGAATGTATTTTTATATTTTTAGCCCATTCTGATAAATAATAAATAAAGTAACCTATTTCCGTAAATAAAATAGGAAATGTCCTTTCTTAGTAAAATGTACATAAATTTTTTTATTTTGATTGTTATTTAATGTAAAAAAAACATAGAAACATTTTTTTATGTAATATTGATTAAAATAAATTGTATTATTTATTTGTAGATTTCTCACCACAAGGTTTACAGTGGTGATAAATATAGTAAATAAAAAGAGTAATTTAGGAAATTAAAAACGTGGCAGCAGGAGAGTGAATAACAACTACCCCAAGAATGAGCCTACGAAAGCAACCCCTCACCTCACCTTCTTCCTCTGAATGCTTGCTACCAACCCCTCCTTCCCCCGGGGGGGAATTGGTTGGTGGGAATGCCCTTTCTTCCACGTCATCATTGCTGCACTGTTTAAATATAATGGACGTATATATAAAATTTGTACACAGTTTCCATACTCCAGTCGCCGCTTTAAAATGCATCCCTGCCAGAAAAAGGAAACTGCATTACTACAAATATTACGGTAATAGATTATGATAAACGAGCCTTCTCTGCTTTAATACGAAGTCAGAGAGCAATAGCCCTTCACGAATTTCATTTTATCTTTATTAATTAATAGAGGTAAGTTCATAAGTTTTGCTTGAAATTTCTGTTGTTAAAGTTTAATTAGCTTTAATATTAACTAATTTCTGCATAAATTTCTCTTGAATTAATTAGTAAAAGAAAAACTGAGAATTTTTATTTTTGAAAATTTTATTGAATCGGGGGCGGTTGGAAGCTGAAAATGGAGGCAGGAGTTGCATGCAAGCTGAATTATCCGACATGGATTAAGTCGGAAAGGTTTGGGGGAAAATCGACTGGTTCTTTGCGGTTCGGTCGGATAGCAAAGCAAGAACACAAGACCCGGGTGGTTGTTTCGGCCCACTTTCCGGTTCAGACATCTTCCAATCGACATAGATCAGTCTCTTTGGAGGTTTCCTGCTCTTCCTATACGAACTTTTCAGGTGAAACAAAATTGATATGCCAATTTTATGACTGTTGTAATTTCGTTTATCATATTTGTACAATTGATTCATTTATTAAACTCCTCTCTCTTTCTAAATCTTTTTCATGATATGTTGGATTGCGAAAATTTAAGGTAAAATTGGAATAAAAGAATAGCAACGTTTTAAAGGAAAATACACAGGAAAGAAACTTTGGCTACTTTTGCACATGACACTATAAATTTACTATTGACCTGATAGTATATTCCATTGTTTTTTGATGTGCGGATATGACGCAGGGTTTTGTTAAATTTCCTAATATAACCATTTGTAATACTTGGAGCATAGATTAGAAATCATTTTGTCTCTTCCTTCTGTCAAATGTCAGTCTCCTTTCATGGTCTCACTTTTCTGCTAAGTTGTACCATTTGATCTTGGTTGAATTTCATGTTGTTTTACCATAGGATGAAACTAGCATGTTTTGTTCATGTAGAGATTAGCCAAAGTGAGAGCAGTACAACTCAGACCCTAGGTGGCTAAATTGTTCTTGAGAATTTTAAATTTTATCACACATATGATTGATCCCTATGATGTTATGTTTTAAAATGTTATTTCGCAGCTTCAACAATGGAAACTGGAAGCATTCATGCACCTTATGATGAAGCTTTAATGTTAAAGGTATGATAAAATTCCCTGTAACTATTTTAATCTTTGGTTTATAAAGTATGATATCGTGATTAGATACCCCCCTTTTTTTTTTTTTTTTTAATTTCTTCCATTTAGTGTTTTGGCATCTATTTCCAGTGATATTTTAGTTTTTAGTTAAGGCCTCAAACACTGGAAAGAGAAGCTAACTTGTGCTGCATCTGAGATTTGTTCTGCTGCTGTATCTTACATTATGTGAATAAAATTTGCAGAATAAGTCACTAGAGGTTGAGCCATATTTAAATGGGCACAGTATATATCTTGTTGGTCAGTTTCTTTTGTCCAAGTTTTCTAAGTTTGTGCCGTCAAAGATTTACTTTCTTTGGTATCTAAACTTTATCAACATGAATCTGCAGGATTGATGGGCTCTGGAAAAACTACAGTGGGCAAAATTCTCTCCCATGTACTCAGTTATTCATTTTGTGACAGGTTTGTACTGTGAATTGTTTGTTAGTAGTGAGTCCTATAGTTGTAATCTTCTGATGTTCTAATAGCAAAATTGGTGTGGTTTAAGGGGGGAAACCAGCAGTGAATCAATAGAAAGAATTTGGTCTGAACAAAAAAGAAGAAAGAAGTTGGAACTCTAAAAAGCTTGGGGTTTAAAGAGAACCTCTTGTTTCTTTATACTATTTCATAGAAAAATAATAAGAATAATGATGATGGCTGTAAAATCTACAACTTATTTATATAGGCATTCTTTCTTGCAAGTGAAGTTACTAGGCTTTTTTGCAAATAAAGTTTTATTCCTAGCCCTAGGTTTAAACCCTAAAGATAACTAATAACCCTATCCATATATAATATATCTAATATATAAAATAAAGGTTATAACATAAAACTGAAATAATAAAATATTATAATATAAATAAATGCTCCTATGTCATTTTCATTCTCCATTAAGATACTGGTAAGAAGAAAATTAACATGCAGAAGCTATGGAAACATTCTTCATGAGTTTCCTAGTTCTTTGTGGCATATTGTCCTCCATGGTTTATAGGGTGGAATTAGTGGTCTTGGTCACAAGAGCTAATAATGGGTATGAGATCATGCTTTATTTAAATAATTTAGGCATTAATATGTTCAGGTTAGACTCCACTGTCCAAGGACTTGGTCCATTTTTGATACATAAATCGTCTAGGTTGAATATTAGAAGTGTTATTCCTTCCTTGATGTCTACCAATTGCCAAGGTAAGATTGCTAAACCAACTTTTTAATTTGCGTCTCAAGAACAGCTTTATTCTATAATTTTCAGTGACTCATTAATAGAGCAGGAGGTGAATGGAATGTCTGTAGCTGAAATATTTAAGCTTCATGGGGAGAGTTTCTTCAGAAAAAAGGAGGTAAGTCCGCAAACTCCCTCTCTTTATGCACATATTCTTTCATCCTTCAGTGTATCTTACTTGAATCATTACTTATGTTGATGATCATGCAGTAAAGTAAGCTATCATTTTCTAAAATTGGAGGGCTGTTGACTGTGAAAATTTTCATGGCAATATTTTTGGATTGAGTGTTTGAGTCTCCTTTTACTTTAAAATTAATCTTTTTGGAATTATGCCTTTTGTTTCAAATTTAAGTTTTTTTATTGAGTTGGTTTGAGTTATTTATTTTTAAGTTTAATTTAATCTTTTTTTAGCTAAAATCGAGTGGAGATATAAGGGTCAATGTCTGCCTTTATGTGCTATCGTAGAAGATTGTAAACCTGTATTAATCTCACTTAAGTAGGACGTCTGCTGCTAGTCATATGCAGAATTAGATGATATAAGTTTTCATTGTAATGAACCTTGTTATAGAAGATTATTGCAGACATGTAAATTTGACCAACATTCAGAAGTTGGTTTGGGCTGAGTTTCACTTATTCTAGGACCATTATTTATGATTGCATGGAGGACCAGTTTAGTCATCATAATCGTTGTCATTATAATATATTGCGCATTTTTCCAATTGAACTGAATCTTTTATATTCTTCTTTGTCTATAAGACTGAGGTATTGCAGAGGCTCTCTTCAAAGAAACAACTTGTTGTTTCTACTGGTGGAGGTGCAGTTGTACAGGATGTGAACTGGTAAACAGGAAATTAATTAGTTTAGATTCTTCTCTCTGCGTTGGTTCGATTTTCTGTTGCATAAACTATAACAGTCTGACTCTTTTATTTGGTTTATCAGGTATTATATGCAGAAGAAGGGGATTGTTGTCTGGTTAGATGTACCTTTGGAAGCCTTGGCACAAAGGATTGCTGCAGTAGGTACTCATTCTCGTCCCCTTTTGCATTATGAAGATGGCGATCCATATACAAAGGTAGTCTGTTGCTGATTTTATTTTCTTTCCCTGCGTGGACTTGGTCTACATGGTCTAGCAAGTTTTTGACATTCTGACCCTTTTACAGGCTTTAAAACGTCTGTCTTACCTTTTGGAACAGAGGGGTAAAAATTATGCTAAAGCAAATGCCAGGGTTTCATTGGAAGGTATGTATAGTTAAACCTGTCTCGTACTTTTATGGTCTAGGTTATGTTCGGACAAGATAGTGTGTGAAGCCTCTGTTAGCTGGTTGCTTGAAGTGCATCAATCTTCATTACCTTCAGCTTGTTTACATTCTTCAAAGATATGAGATATAGTGTGATGCCATTATCTTTCTTCCTTTACTTTCCTTTTCATCTGTATTCCCCTTGTATCTTCATTTGATATGGCAAGCTCATGCTTTTGTTGCTGTGGTATTTATGTTTGTCTCCGGATGATTTTTTTCTTTAAACTCGTGTTCCAAAAATTTCAGAAATTGCAGGCAAACTAGGTTATAGAGATGTATCAGATCTTACTCCAACAGAGATCGCAATTGAGGTCTTTTCTTTCTCTTTTTCTTATATTTTCTCCCCTTATCCTATTAAAATGTTGGCTAAATGGTATGACTATCCTCTTAGGCATTGGAACAAATTGAAGTGTATCTAAAGGAGGAAGATGGCATGGCCATTGCAGGATTATAGTTTTGAAAAAGCTTAAATGTTGCCTCATTTTTGTTTTGTTTTGTTTTTCTTTTTATCTCTGCCACGGTGTAGTTTGTTTACGCAACTAAGTTGTGAAACTCCCCATGTATTGTGACTAAATATCATGAATTTGATGCACTCGTGTATGTTTGCCTAATTCATAATATTTCTTTTTTGGTATTCTCTACGTTCGTGGCTGTTCTCAATATTGTCGTCTATGAGATAGGCTTGTTTTTCAAGTGAGACAGTTGAGATTCAAATCGGTGATGGCAGGGGGAAGCCAAAACAAATTTTTAGGGGAGGCCAAATGAAATTTTAATTTTTGTAGTCTATATCTTTATAATTTTTAAAGGATTAAATCGAATTTTTTAAATTTTAAGAGGGTTAAAGTATAATTTTAATTTTATTAATTTAAAATTTTTTAAAAAAAATTAGAGAGCTTAAATAATATTTTTTTTTTTTTATTTTAGGGGTTGGCATGAAATTCGCCTCTGGGTGATGGTGAAATTGGTTGACGTTAGTGAATTGGATTAGATTGAGCCTTGAACAGGAAACCAAGGAATAACTTCTTGATGTTAAAAATGGTCAATCCAGAGCCAAAATCCCAAGATTGATCAGTTAAATTAGAAAAATATAAGGGCGGGCAAAAGTAAACTACAGCTTTTACAGGTGCATTAGATTGATACCACGTATATATTGGTGGTTACTCATATGCCCCGATCCAGAAATATTTAAATATTTTACTTTTGAAAAATCATATTTGTATATGGAAAAACAAAAATATGAATATTATTATTTGTTTGTGCATGAGAAACATGACACATTTTAGAAAAGAGCTCGAATGGCATCAACATAAATTATTCAAACTAGCATTTTTGTTACAAATATATGATAGAAAAAGACTATACAAGAGAAAGGGATGTAGACACAGGCATAAATACTTTTTTAAAGGATACAAGCAACAAAATTACGAAATTGAATCTTGTATAAATAATGAAAAGTTGAGATGCAGTTAATTTTATAAAATTAATTTTTCCAAAAATTCTCTCTTTTATAATATAAAAATAATAAACTCAAAACTTAAATAACTAACTTGCCATTATAATGGGTAGTAACCTGACTCAATTGTTTAAATTCTAAAAACTATCATGTATACAACTTGTGTTTGCTGAACATTATATATAATATAAATAAAATTTCCTTGAAATTATTTTATAAAACTAGGTAAAAGTATTATAGTGACTCTTCAACTAGGAGTTGGATTATATTTATATTTCTCAACTAAAAAAATAGTAAATTTGTCACTGTATATTAGATCAAAGAATAAATTAGTCATTTTGTTCAAAATTTCTTCCTTTTCTACTATTAAAAACTGGTTCTTATATGTTAGAATGAAGTACACATGATTATTTTGTCAGTTAAACTAGTTTTTAACCGTAAAAAATAGATAAAATTAGATCAATTTACTCTTTAATCTAATACAGGGACTAATCTACTTATTTTTTGAATACAATAAGTAAAATGTAATTTGAGTAATAGTACAAAACCCGTAGTACCACACTTTTAAAGAAAAAGAAGTTACTAAAGATCTAAGAGAATGAAAACCAAAAGCCTATCAACATATGTGCTAATTAATATTGAGCAGTTTAGTCCAGCAAAAGGATGTTATAGCTGTATAATATTTACTGCAAGACATTAAAACTGATAATGGACATAGCCGAAAATTTTGGAGTTGGATTGTTGATCAGCTGGTCTGAGCCGGGGGACCTTTAGGCACGGTCGGTCGCGTAGGACCCTTCGCAGTTTTGAGCCGCATGCCTCTCTGTTGTATGCTTACCTTCTGCACAACACCATCAACGTTATCACATCATCTATATGGACTTTTAATTTCCTTTTTTTGCCACTCACCAAATCAGAGAGGTACCCATAGCAATATACTCTTTGATTATATTAAAATTTCAAATAATAAAAAGAAAAAAAAAAGAAATTACCTCAGAAGATTGAATCTTGAGTTCTTCCCCATTTTCGTTTCCTAGAAATAGAAAACTGAAATTAATGGGCTTCTTTTTTCTTTTTCTCATTTTGGGAAAAATAATATTATACCTTGGCTATCTTTATAACATTTGCAAGATGTGAAGGCTTCAACCATGTGGCAAAATCCCTTCTTTAGATCTTGAACAAGCTTCCCCATATTATACCGAAAGATGGTGCTTGAAAGACCTTTTATAACTTATAAATGGACACTTGCAAAGCAAAGCCTAGTTATTGACATCCAAAAAGGGTCTGCCTCAGCATATCATTTATATTTTTATTGCATCTGAAGTAATTGTGGTTTTGAGTGGGTATTTGGTAAAGAGGATGATGAGCACTCAATTGTTGTTCATTATTAGGAGACCTGTGGCTGGGCCTATGAGTTAATCATGTCTGATGAGCTTTTTTCATAAAAAACTGGGGGAAATCCAACATTTAAACCTGTTTACAAGTCAGAGGTGTAGCTACAGTGATTTAATGAATCCCATTTCTAGGCATTTAGGTTAGATCACAGGTGTCGAATGTCGATCATTTGAATCCTGTTCATGGGTCACCACTCTTTCATGTTTTAATCAGACTTTGTATATCTTGCAAATGGCATGATGTCGGCTTATGGATTCCACGTGTCAGCCTCATCAACCAACCTCACGTGAAATGTACGGATCTCAAGCCCACTATTGTAATCCCAAATATTTCAGCAAATATTACCCCGTCCAAATCAGAAAATTCTCTTTGAGATGGAATAGAATTTTATTTTTTAATAGTTTATATTTTTATAATTTTTAAGAATTAAATTAAATTTTATAATTTTAAGAAGTGAAGTGTAATTTTATTTTTATTAATTTAAATTTTTTTAGAAGGAATTAGATTCCTGTTAATCTCTAAATTTACTTTTAAATTTAAGTAATCCTTTCTAACTTCTTACTTCTCTTTTAATACTCAAAACTTAAAACGGAAAATTTTCTAATTTTGTGAAGAGAAATGATGTAATTTGATTGCACAAATGCTATAATCTTAGTCCCAATTAGCAACAAGTTGACAAACCTCTCGTCAATTCATCCAATGCAGCTTTGGTTCTTCATTTGAAGACCCCTAAATAAAGCTCCTAATAAATTTCTCAACAGAATCACAATTTCCTCTTATTTGTTAATGAGGAATGTATTGTTGTTTTAATTTTTTGGATGGATGATTGTAGGTATTGATATTTTTAGGGTTCTAGACAAAATAATAAAATGAGATTTTAGGTTTTTAAAAGTTGGAGAAAAAAATTTTTAGGTTCCTTAAAAGTTGGTAAAAAAATTTTTGGACCTTTAAAAGCTATTTTTTGGGGGCCTTTAAAAGTTGATAAATTTTTATTTGACTTTTAAAAGTTAAAAAAATATTTTTGAGTCCATTAAAAATTAAAAAAAATAGTATTTTGAATCCCTTTCAACCTTGGACCCTAAGCAATCGCACTTCTAGACGACTCCAAGGGCCGGGCCTGGATGATTGCATTGTATGTACTCATATTTGTTAATAAAATTTCTTATTTTAATTATATATTTTTATATTAATAAATCATGTTTGAAAAGTTTATTGTTCTTTTATAGTATATTGGTGAAAATTGAGGATAAATTAAAATACAAGCTTTTAAGTATTTTATGTAAATGGGTATTAAAGTTTTTGTTTTTAAAGTTGAATATTTTAATTTGATGTCTATGTGGTGCATATAATTTGTTAGTCACTAAAGTGACCAAATTAAAAAGTTCTCATAGGTGTCAATCTAATCATGTATGTAAAATTTTTAATATCCATGTAATTGATTAACTGTTTATAATGGTCATATTGATGAAATGATTTTCACTACTCATTAGAACTTCATAATTTGCCTAAAGGTGAATTATTTATTTTATGAATAGTGAAAATTATGGTGGCAAGATAATATTTTTGTTATACATATATTTGAATGTCCAAAGAGGACATTTATATTTGACGAAAATTGTTTATTTTTCCACTAAGGTTATTAGCCTTTATTTATGATAGTATATTGCAGTATTTACCCAAAGGAGAACTAGAATATACTTGGATTGTTTGCATAAATGAATTCAATATTTGAACATTTATGTATTGTTTTACTTTTATGTATTATTTTGCAACCATTTCTCTTCATCGGCAAGCTTTATCTATTACTTTATTTAATGAGTTAAACTTCTCTAAATGGAGTGAACAAGTCAAGTTCCATTTAAGTGTTTTGGATCTTGCCTTGGGACTACTATAAGATAAACCCACTGTTATTACTCACTTAAGTAGTGAGGAAGAGATGTTATACCATAAATAATGGAAACGATCAAACATATTGAGCTTTATGTTTTTGCGAATGACTATTCCCAACAACATTAAGACCATAATTCCACAAACTAAAAGTGCAAAAGAATATCTTATGTTTGTGGACAAGTGTTTTCATTTTGCGAATAAGTCACTCGCTAGTACTATAATGAAATAACTCACGACCATGAAGTATGTTAGGTCGAGAGGAATGCAAGAACATATCATTGAGATGACTAATGTTGAAGCAATGATAAAGATCTTGGGATGATGATGGATAGTGTAACACCCTTTACCCATATCCGACGCCAGAACAGGGTACGAGGCGTTACCTTACTAAAACGCAAGCAATTAATCAATCATAAACCACCGAAATACGTCCCAAATTAAAACTTTTTCAAACATAGCTCTACGGTCCATCATATGGGCCTACAAGGCCTAAAACACTATTTAGAAGCAACCCGGAACCTTTTCAGACACTTAGAAAACTTCCAAGAAATACCACTAAAAACAGGGCACACGCCCGTATGGAAGGGCAAAACACCCGTGTGGCCTCAAACATGGTCGTGCTAATGGCCCGTGTACCTCACACGGCCTAAGCAATCTAGGGACACACCCGTGCCCATCGTTCGTGTGGATTTAATTCCTAACATTTAACCTACAGGGGTTTTCACACGGCCTGGCACACGCCCGTGTGCCCAGCCCGTGTCCCTCACAAGGCCATGACACGCTCATGTCATAGCCCGTGTGTAAAATCCTTGACATTCTGTTTCTGACGTCAGCCGACACATGGCTGTGGCACATGCCCGTGTGCTCAGCTCATGTCTCTCAAACGGCCAGGACACGCCCGTCTGCAAAAACCTAGGTATTTTGTTTCTGACGTCAGCAATCACACGACCATGGCACAGGCCCTTGTGCTTGGCTGTGTCCTCTACACGGTTGAGACACACGGCCGTGTCTCAGCCCGTGTGTTTATTACTAGGCATTTAATTCTTCCCATGCAAGGTGTAGGGGACACACAACCTAAGTACACGCCTGTGGGGCAAATCGTGTGTCACATACGGCCTAGACACACGCCCGTACATCTACCCGTGTAGACAAAAATAGGCTATCTACCAAGCCCTTTTACCACCCTGAAACAAGTTAAAATACATACTCAAGTAATACAAGACTAAGCAACTCATCCAATAGCCATAAATTGGCATCCAAACACATTCCTATCAACCAATCCAATCCATTACTCAAACAAATTTTCATTCATGAAAACATCACTAATCCCATTTAATAACCAATGACAACAGTTAGCCATTTACTTTGGCCTTTTACAAAATGAAGTAATTCAAGTTCAAGCCAACACACACATGGCTCCTAATAATATGACACTTACAAAAGAATAGAGTCCTATACATGCCATATTTTCAAAATGATAAAACTAACTATACTGAGTGATCAAGCCGATAGTGTGAGCGAGAACTCTGACATTCGATGATCTACGAGCTAGCTAGGCGACACTAAAGGAAATTAGAAAAGAGAGGGGTAAACACAAAGCTTAGCAAGTTTATATGCAAACAATTAATATCGTATCCATGCATTGCATAATTTAAATGTATCATCAACCATACCAATACTTTTAATCATAAATTCACCTACTCGTGTCACAACTTACCCAATATTCTCAACACGATTTTATGCACAAAGCTTATACTGTTAGCACATACATTCCCTGCACTCATTTATCACTACAACATACATAATATTTCATTTAAGTGATTCCATAATACACATATCCTCACAAGATAGATTCACCAAAGATCATTCGTAATGACGTTAACATTAATAAGGTGGTTTTGCACTTAGCCCACCATCATCAATAATTTACGGTGGTTTCGCATGTAGCCTACCTTAATTACTATGTTTTTGATGGTATCGCACTTACCCCATCTATATCAATCGTCAATCAGGAAATTTGCACTTAACTCATTAAATTTACCAATCCCCGGTGGTCACACACATAGCCCACCTTTATTAATGTTTCACAAAGTTTTATTCATACCCTCACCTTTCACATTTTCATTCTAATCCGATAACATTTCATCACACATCATATAATGCATTCATGAATCAAAACATAAATAAAAATAGGTATTGTTTACATACAAACTTACCTCGGTATACAAAATGCGGGAAATGCAGAATTTAATCCGAAGCCTTTCCCTTGCCTCGGTTAAGGTTGACTCATCGCTCTTCTTGATTTATGGGAGCTTGTAGTTGCTGGAAATTTTTAAGCTTCTAAAACCCTAAAAATGGTTGATACAATCGGTGAAGGTGGAGAAGAAATGAAGAAAAGACAATAGCTAGGCAATTAGGCCATTATTTTATCAATTTGTCACCTAAACTACCTACCTTTTTGACTTTTTCAAGCCTATTCTTCTCTATGGTCGGCCATGCTCAAAGTAATGGGCTTATTTGCCCTTTAAAACCCCCATATTTCTATTATCTTGCTAATTAACACAATTGCTTAAGAAACACAACTTTTACCCTTTTTGCGATTTAGTCTTTTTTCACGATTAAGCCTTCAATCGCGTAAATTTATTCACCAAAATTTTCATGTACCATAGTAAAAACACCATAACACATAAAATAATGCTAAAATAATTTCTCTAACCTCGGTTTAGCGATTCTAAAATCACTATTCCAATTAGGCCTAATTTCGGTACAATTCTTCCCCTCTTAGGGATTTTCGTCCCTGAAAGTCTTACCATTAAAGTGGTTCGGGTATTGATCTTTCATCATCTCCTCTGGTTCCCACGTGGCTTCCTCGATTTCATGTCGATGCCATAACACCTTCACTAACGCTATACTCTTGTTTCTCAATTGCTTGATCTCTCGAGTGAAAATCTTGACTGGCTCTTCACCATAGGTCATATCTGACTGAATCTCAACCTCAGTCGGCATAATCACGTGTGAAGGATCAGAGCAGTATCGGCGCAACATGAATACATTGTAATACCCCTATCCTGTAACCGTCGCTAGAATAAGTAAGGGGCATTACTAGACTTGTAACACTGATCGAAACAGTATATTATCAATATAATCCAAAACATTTTCAGGCATTCACAATTAATTCATGCTTTAATCAAACATATAAAGCTATAATAATAACATAGAGACTAATTTGAAAACATAAAAAGAGATGAGAAAACTTAAGAAAATTTTTGAAATAGGGTCACACGGCCGTGTGCCTCACACGGTCACCAAACACGCCCATGTGTCCAGGCCATGGCAAAACAGGGCATACATGCTGACTTCTGCACACGGCCACAAGACACGCCCATGTGTCTAGGCCGTGTGAAAATTATGAAGCTACTAACTTACGCCCACGGGTACAAGACACGGCCATGTGTCTAGCTCGTATAGCAATCTGACCAATTTAACTACAATCTAGGGGTCAGACGGTCGAGTCACATGCCCGTGTGCTTTGACCGTGTGGCACAAAATAGGCTTAGTACAATCCATTTTCACACCCCAAATGATCATGTACCTATAAGCATCAAATTACCACAAATTCATATACCAATTAAACAATCAATTCAGCTAATTCATTCATCAAATAGACCATTGCACAACAACTAACTCAAAGTCATATATTTGACACAATCCATGAATGCATCTCAAATATCCATTTCAATTCAAAAACTATAATTCATGC
Organism: Gossypium stocksii; assembly: GCA_020496765.1. Taxonomy (NCBI): domain Eukaryota; kingdom Viridiplantae; phylum Streptophyta; class Magnoliopsida; order Malvales; family Malvaceae; genus Gossypium; species Gossypium stocksii. Next base: position 64,941,192 of record CM035626.1, read on the forward strand.
CTCAATTTCATCTATTCCATACATAGCATAATCTTACCAATTCAATGTCATATAAAACCTATCAACTAATCACATATAACATCACATATATCATAAATCATTCATCCAAAATATGGTCATTCATCTCAAGCATTGACCTACTTACCAACTATCAAACATTCAACTGTACCAAAACATCATTCACATTTTCACCACAAGTAGACATATCATAAGAAACTTTCTTGCCAATTTAACCATTTTGAAACCAAGCTATGTCACATAGCTTGGACATATGCCAAAATCATACCACATTTATTAACACCTAGATGGCCATAAACATCAACTTATGAACTAGCCTATACATGCCATATTTACAACATTTACAAAGATCCAAAAGTACCTAAAACTTGTTTGGATAGTGTGATTGCAATCTCTGACTTTGTCCAAAATCGAGCTAGCTTCCGAATCTATAAAACACGGGAAATAAATAGAGTAAGCTTTTAAAGCTTAGTAAGCCCGTATAATATAGGACTTAACTTACCGAATCAACATTTAAAACGTATACAACATTTCCAAACCAAGTCATATATTTTCAATGCCTTTTCAACCATGACACAAATGTTAGTCATATATCAACCATGTACTTATCCAATCCAAAGATGAAACAAATATACATTATCCATGTAACCACAATCATGTATCACTCCATTCATTTACCTTATAAGCATATAACATACCATCATGTAATCATATATCAATTCAACTATACGTATCATATTTCTTATATAACATATAAATCATGTAACATGTATCTTGTAAACATATTCTTATAGCATATAATTCATATATTCTATGTCATTTTATGCAAGCATATACTTGTAACTCAATTACCATGTAATAACATAACTCTTGTACCATATAACTCATATAATGATAAATCATGTACATCTTGTATCTCATGTAACATGTATTTCATGTATTACAAATCGGTAAATTGCCCGTTGAACCTTTGGAAACATCGAGGGATACTTGGGTAATACACACACAGTGTATATATGTAAACCTGTAAATCCGTCAATTCATCATATATGCTCTTTCGAGCCATGTACGGTATGCTCCTCCTGAGCCGATAACAGTAAGCCCGAAGGCTGCACATGTAAGCCCGAACGCTGAACGGTAAGCCCGAAGGCTGAACATGTAAGCTCATGTGTAACACCCTTAACCCGTATCCGTCGCCGAACTAGGGTTATAAGATGTCACTAGTCAAGACATGATCCAAACTCTCGCTGGACTATACTTGTATTTGTTTTTTGAGCAAAGCATAAGTATGATTGAACATTTAAATAAACATTAGAATTCATAGTATAGCTATAATTCAAAATTTAACGTCACATAATAAACTTTCATGTATTTTCTAAGGGTAGATATTATTCAACCATAACCATTAGGGAATTTATAAGTTAAGGATTTACCCCTGGTTATGCTTTAATGTATACACGAATTTTTTTTAAAAATAAACTAATTACTCATCAGCCAAATATTTGTATCCCTATAATTTAATCAATTCTTAAATTAAACAATATGGTTTTTAATCCAATTCAGCTACAGTACGAATTCATGCACATCCATGCAATTGATAATACCAAGCGGCTCTATGGTCATCTAGCTAGGCATTTCAAATATTAGTATACAAATAAGACACATTTAATATAATGGTTGTTTATTTGATTTAACCAAGACATGTTCACATACAATATTTAATCCAACTAAATTAATCTATATTGTTTTTCCCACCGTATATAGACAACCATTTCCATAATCACATGCAAGCTATAATGACCTGACTACCTAATCTATTCTAGGCACATTTGCAAAAATCTATATAAAAATAGTCCTATTAATCACACCGATTAAACCTCCAATAGAAGCTTGCAACCGCATCCTTCCATACCAAACAGATTAAGTCAACCACTCAAGATATAATATTCATGCTGTTCATAAAATCACATATAAATATACATATTAGTTTGACGTGCTAAACCCATCCAAATTCCAATCAAACCGTGACTGTCAAAAGACTTAAACAGTGGTTTTCTTTTCCAAACAAAATTAAGGCCTAAATAATAAGCCATCACCAATGCAAAAATGCTTACCACATACCAAACCGTGACCAAAATTTCATAGCATATATCAAGCTATAATCATGGGCGGCAAAACAAAACATGTATAAGCTATTATTCGACCCTAATACACAACCAAGCATACATCACGAACTTGTTTAGCAAAGCATAATATATTCTGGCTAACATAACCACAAAACCATAAGCAGTCACAACCGATCCCAAACAAAATGATTAAGCCATTTTCACATGGCTAGTATATATACATTCTTCTCCAAAACATTTAACCCCCCAAAAAATAGCTTATACATGCCATAATCCAAAGTTAGTTTAAAGGTACCAAAGCAGTGGATAGTGTGATGAGCTTGACCGACAGTTCCTGAACTTGTAGCTCGACTTCGAAGTCTATAAAACAAAGTAACATAAAACACGGAGTAAGCTTTCGTAGCTTAATAAGTCATAAGCAAATAATCGACTAAATAATATCATCATTTTAGCTAAATTAAAACATGTTATATATATCATCCTTATCACCTTTAATTCAACTATTAAAATTCATTAATTGTACATTTCCATATTCAATTGCTACTTTAGCCGTGTACTAACACAACCCAAATAAGAAATTACCAAACAACTTTCAAGCCAAAATATTAATATATTAATGTACTGAATCTGCATCCTCTTTTACACTTGAATTCGAATTTTTAACATAAACTTATTTATACATATATATTTTAAGTTACAAGGCCGGTTGCACATGATCATACATTTATACAGAGTTAAGAATCATTTTCAATGATAATTAACTTATTAAGTCCCCAAGCCGAATGCAAATACCATTCTCACATTTATTCTCCAGTAACATTGCACAAGTTTTGCAACATTTAACAAATTAATAACTTACCTTGCTATTAATAACTAATAGCTAATTCATACCTGTCCCTTCAGCTCATATTATACAATCCATACACGATTACTTCTGCCTGATGAACCATTCGGAATTGGGTAGGACACTCGGAAAATTACATAAATCGTACAATGCCAACGTCCCGGACGTGGTCTTACATGTAGCCACATATCGATGCCACTGTCCCAGACAGGGTCTTACTCGTATACACATATCGGAGTCACAAAGCGATGCCATGGACTTACTCGCACACATATATCGGAACCGTATGTCATGACATATGTATCCTAGCTATTCCTAAGGTTCATGCGGAGTTTTCGGACGTCGCAATTCGGTCGGAACGAACTCGGAACACAATAACCAAGGCTTTTTGTATTCGACTATACTAATTATAAATTCTAAAATTTCATAACAGCATGCATATCTTATATTTAACGATAATTAAATACGTCTATTTGCCTAAAAACTGACCTCGGACGTCGTAAAACGGAACGGGGCTGCTAGTCGACCACTTTCGTCTTTCCCTGATCCAAATTCAATTTCTTTGGTTCTTGATCTAAACATATTCAAATTAAGCTTATTCAAACATATTTTCATTCAATTTAGTCCACACACACATTAATGGGAAAGTTACCGTTTTACCCCTAACATTTACAATTTTTACAATTTAGCCCCTAATGCATAAAATTCAAAATATACCAAATTAATCACATCCAAGGGTAGCCAAATGTTCCTAGGGTCTTAATATGCTCATATTTTTCCTAAATTTCACATTCTAGTCCTCCCACATTTTTATTTTTGCAATTAAATCCTAATTGCTCAAAATCATCAAAAATTCCTTTATAATATATCTTAACCCAATCCATTTCTTCCATAATTCATCATCAAACCATAAAAATGACAAACTCTCATCAATGGCAAAATTCAAAATATTCACCAAAATAAAAAATCAAAGCTTGGGTTTTGTAGTACTCGAAGCAACGATCTCGAAAACGTAAAAATGATCAAAAACTGAGCTAAAACTCACCTTGAATGGAGCTTAGCAGTGTACGAACCCTAGCTTGTGTTTTTCCTATTTTCTTTGTTTCAAATTCGGCAATGGAGACACAAAATTATAAGCTAATGTTTTCATAATATATTTTTATAATATAAGGTTGAATTATTTGTTTCCAACGTTACCCTTAATGAACTAGCATAAAATATTTATAAACTAAGCCTAATACCGTCCTTTCAAAATTCCATAAACATAAATAGTTTCCATTTTTTTTATACCTTAATAAATCTTATATATATATATATATATATATATATATATTATATCTTGTCATAAAAAAATAATGTTTAATTCTCACGCATACATATATCTTAAATAAAATAATGTAAAACCATGTAATTATGCCTACACCGACCCACTAGTTTTAAAATGGCATAATTACCATTTTAAGGTTTCAATTTAGAAAGCCATTAACAAGTTGATCCTTTTTAGAAAGAACCACTACATTTTCATTTTACGCAATTAAGTCCTTTTATTTAATCAGATACCTAAACGACAAAATTAAATCACAAAAATTTCAGAACATAAATTCACACAAAATAAACAGATAAAATAATTTAAAAATATTTTTTGACTCGGATTCGTGGTCCCGAAACCACCGTTCCGATTAGGGTCTAAACCGGGCTGTTACATCATGAGCTGTGGTGAGTCCGCAACGAATGCAGGAGCTCAACCAACCTGTAGCCCTAGTGACATGTCACTTGTATCCTACGACTTTCTACGGTTCAAACGGGACTCGGTAATCGATATAATCATATAATCAATAGGCATTTGATTTCTAAAATTCATTTATTCAATTATATAATATTCAATTCAATCATTTAAGAAAAATACACAAGTTCGATTCTAATTATACGAACTTACCTCGATTAAGCTCGTAATTTTAATATCTACTCGTCTACCTTCTGTTTCCCCCGATCAAGTTCTGGGATTTGTTTGTCTTGATCTATATTAACCAAATTTAACTCAATTGTTCAACAACACATTCAATTTAGTCACAAGACATGTATTTTAGCCATTTTACAAAATAACCCTTGTATTTTCATAATTTGACAATTTAGTCCCCAATTCATAAAATAACAAATGACACAATTTTCACAAAAATTCACTATAGCTGAATTTCATGTAGCTTCTATTAAGCCCATATTTTCATGTTATTCACATTTCTAACCACCAAATTTCTATCTTTTTCAATTTAATCCCTAATTCACATTTTTATCTAAAATTACTTTAAACTTGTATATCACTAAATAATAATCAATAATCCACCATTATTCATCAAAACAACCAAGCATTCAACAATGGCATAACTCAAAAACATTATCAATTTCAGAAATTGAGGTACGGGCATGATAGAACACAAAGCAACGATCTCAAAAATATAAAAATTATCGAAAACCGATTAAATCACATACCTTGATCAAAGTTAAAAGGAACTGAACCCTTAAGAGCTTTTGTTCTTTATTTTTCTTTGAACATTCGGCAATCAAGAACACAAATGACGCTAATTTCAAGCTTTATTTTTATTTAATGTATATTAATACATCATTTACCAATTTGTCCTTATTTAATAAACATGAAATTCATTTAATTTAAGGTCATTTATGACCACCCAAGCTATTAATGGAATAATAATATCATAAGGACCTCTTAGAAATAAAGACATATCAATTCAGCATTTAATCAAATGAATGGTCACTTTTGCATTTACTACGATTTAGTCCTTTTTACCGAATTAATTATTTAATCGATAAAATTTCATTATGATACTTTCACACAATAATTCTATCATGCTGTAAGACATAATAAAATAATAAAAATAATATTTTAACTCGGTTAAGTGGTCCCGAAACTGTAACGCCCTGATTTTCGAGATTTTTCGGGTTTTGTGAATTTTAGTGAAATTTTAAAATTTTGGTGTTCTGAAGGTTGAAAATGTACTGTACATGTGTTAGTGGGCCTTTAGAAGGCCCAAGCTTAAGTTAAAACCCGGTAAAATATTAAGTTGGATTTTCAAGTGAAAGGGGACTTGGTTAAGTGGGCCTTTAAGAAAAACCGTGTAAAATATGTCACAAAGGGAGCCTTGGTAGAGTGGCAAGGTGGCGCCACTAAGCTCCTAAAAAAGTGGTGCCTAAGTGGGTATTCAAGGAGAAGGGTTCGAGTTACAAGGTAAGCGTAGTGTTCTTTTTAATTTTTAAGCATGTGCCGAGCATGTGCCTAACTTAAGTGAATTTCAGCAAGGGCTTTTAGGGACTTGAGCCGATTGATTTAGAGAGATTATTAGGGTTATATCTTTTTCTATTTTCTTTCATAAGAATTAGGGTTAGCCACCTTAGGAATTAATCTTCTCTTTTACTGTCAGAAAAGCCGAAACTTGCCTCCCTAGAAAGCTTCTAGCTGATTTCTTCTTCTTTACCTCTACCATTATTTTCTTCACTTTTCTTTTTCCTCTTTGATCTCTTCCCTAGCCGAATACCCTCCTTACTAAGATCCACTCTTTCTTTTGCTCCCATCCCTCTCAAAAACACCCATAGCCGATTGTTCAAAGTGCCAGAAATCCCGAAAACTGCTTTCTTTTGCCGAATCTTTCTAAGCCAAATTACCCCTGTTCCTTTCACCTGTTGTGGCCGATTACTACATCCCCTTGAGCCACATCATTGTCGACACCATCACTCAAACTCATAGCCCAAATCGCCATCTTCTTCTCTAGTTGAAAGGCTGAAATCACCATAGTTTTAGGGAGATAGCCGAATTTGCAAATCTCAGAGATAAGGGTTCTACCAACGTTTAAGGGTTAGATTTACATCAGATCAGCATAGGAATCGAAGAGAAATCATTGGTAAGTGCTTAATACCTCAGATCTGTACATTATTTCATGTTTTGGAAAAGCCGAAAGTCCCTAAAGTTAGGGGGATTGTCGATTTGGACTTTTAGTAATTCAAAGTGGTATTTTTATTCTTTTTGAGTGATAGTTAGCGAGGAAGGTGATCAAGCAAGGAGTTGAAGGCATCGGTATCACCAGATGTAGATCTAGTGCACCTAAATCATCAGAGGTAAGTTTTCATAGCCATTAAGGATGTGGCCGAATGTGGTAAGGGATTGTGGCTTTGGTTTTTCGTAGATCTATTGATTAATCGAGTAGATATTGGGTTGTAGGAACTGTCGCATAGGAGATCTCGTCGGTGAAACTGCAAAACAAGTGTGTGTTTTGAACACCCTTCAATGCTCAAATCGGCAAAAGCCGAAAAGCCGAAATGCCGAAATTCTGGCATTTAGAGAGCTTGTGAGCGTGCGAATGCTCTCAAGTTGGTAGGAGAAGGTTGGTTTTGGAATCGGCACTGTCAAGCAGGCTCACCGTGGAATTTTGGGCATTACGGTAAGTTGGGCCTCGGTGGGCCGAATATGGACCCAATAGGCAATTTGGGCCCAGTTGGGTAAAAATAGGTTTAAAGGCAATAATATGGATTACAGGCATAAAAACTATTAAAACAAGATAATGGATTGGAAATTAAGGCTTAAATGGGCCTAATGGGCTAAAATGGCATGGTAGAGCCCATTAGGGGTTTTAGGGCCTAAGTGCTAAAACTGATAAACTGAATTAAATGAGTTTCCGTAACAACCACTGTAATAGTAGAGGCTGTAATAATAATAAAAACTGCAATAAGAGAACAAAATTACTGAAATACCCTTAAGGTGAGAAATTACTGATTTACCCCTAAGTATGAAATTACCATTATACCCCTAGGGCTCAAATCGACTGTACTGGTTGATATGACTGTTACTGTTACTGCATACCATGATATGTATCTGTTGCATGGGTTGGGTTTTATATTGGAGGAAGTGTGAGTGGCACTGCCACGTTACTAAAAGGGGCTATGCCTCGTACTGTTTCTGAAAGGGGCTTTGCCTCGTATACTGTTTATCTGAGCAGCCATGCTGCGACTGTGGTGTGTGGGCTGGGTGGGTCGAGTTATTCCCCACATGGTGTGTTGGCTGGTACGGGTGGTGTGTAGCGGTTGGTGGGTTGAGTAGTCTCTCCAATTGGGTTGCATTCATACTGTTATGCTGTACTGTACTGTTATGGGCCTATGGGCCAAACTGTTATCTGAATAGGGCTTCGGCCCAGTATTGGTATAGGGCTTTGGCCCAGTATCTGTAATCTCAATAGGGCTTCGGCCCAGTATCTGACTGAGACTGGTTAGGGCTTAGGCCTAGTGGGCTCGAGCCGATGTGGGCTTTGGATGGGTTCTGCACACACTGAGTTTTCCCAAACTCACCATTCTCTTTCCATCCTTGCAGGTGAGCCCTAGATCGTGACTTGGTTGTTGGGAGGGATTCAGAGTGGCCACGAAGACTGAACTCGTATTTTAATTGGTTTATTAATTTAATTACTTTTACTATTGGTTTTATTTTGTTATGGGTTGTAATAAGGCTACTATATCTGTTTTTATTTGGGACTTTCAACTATTTTATTTCATCCACAATTACACATTATTTTTGAAAATTAAACAAATGTTTTCTTAACCAGCCTGTTATTACAAGAGACTAAGTAAGATAATAAGGTTAAAGTGAATCGCTTAACAAATGAATTAGAGATTAAGTTGAATAGTTATTAAAACGAGAATTTCTAAAAAAGTCAAGCATTGCTTTTCAAAACTCACCATCGGACTTAGTAAATAGGGCGGCGTAGGATAGTCTAGGTGATGTAGCACACCGGACATGGCCATAATGTCTGGGCCTGGTTCTGGGTGTTACATTTAGTGGTATCAGAGCCCGGTTGCAACAACTCGACTGTGGATCGTGTCCAAAAAGGGTTTTCAAATATGTAGAGTCCAGAAGGGTATTTTTGGAAAAATCAGATTTTCGGAAAATTTTTACTTTTAAAAGGTTTTTTTTCCCTTCAAATTGTAGTTTTTAAAACAAGTTGTTTGAAACATTGATTTTTTTTAAAGAGGCCTCAAACTATTTGATCTGATAAATCGAAAAGTGGCACACTGAATCCCTGGCACCGAGTTGTAAGTATTTTCTGCCTTAACTTCTGTACTGTACTGAAAATAAAACTGTAGATAGTACTGAGCCTTGGATGTGATACTAAAGGTGAGGTAGTATTAAGGCTATAAAACTGAGACTGTAGGGTAAACTAAACCCTAGGAAACTGAGACAGTAGCTAGGCTACGATCGCGCGAATACAACTCTAAAATTTTATCTGTTCATAAGATATTCTGTAATAAATAACTGAAACATTAACTGATGTCATAAAATTCGTAAATCAGATAATCGATATGAGTACAAGAGCTGCTCCTGGACGAGGTCGTGGACGAGGCCGAGTTAGTGCTCAAGCTGGATCGTCGTCTTCTGAGCATATACCAGCTGAAGAGGCACGACCACCGGTTGAGGATAATGGGCCGTATGATCGGGCTGCAGGGGACGACGCTTTGTCCCAGGCCATGCTGAGAGTTCTGGAAAGGGTGGCCGGAGCTAATGTTAGGCCTGTGAATAGGGGGTCCATTTCTGAGTGACTCTGGGCCAATGGAGCAGAAGTTTTTAGGGGCATATCTGGAGTGGCCCCAAATGTGGCTGAGTACTGGTTGGAAGCCACAGAGTGAATTATGGATGACTTGGACTGCTCAGTGGAGCAGAAGCTGAAAGGAGCGGTATCGTTGCTGAGGGACGAGGCGTATCAATGGTGGATCACCGTGAGAGAGGGTACCCCAGCTGAGAGGGTAACCTGGGAATTATTCAAGCAGTCTTTCAAGGCGAAATATGTTGGGGCTAGTTATGTGGACGCACGAAGGAAGGAATTTCTAAACCTGACCCAGGGTAGTAAGACTGTGGCTGAATATGAGGCAGAATTTCTGCGATTAAGCCGGTATGCTAGTGGCATTGTTTCCACCGAGTATGAGCGTAGTGTTCGGTTCGAGGATGGCCTCAGAGATGAGCTGAGAGTATTGATAGCACCGCAGAGGGAGCGCGACTTTGCTGCACTGGTGGAGAAGGCTAAGATAGCCGAGGAAGTGAAGCAAGCTGAAAGGCGGAATCGTGATAGGGATCGTAACTATTTTAAAAGAGATTCTAGAACATCAGGAGCTGCAAATCAGAATTTTAAGAGGGCTAGAGTAGAAGAACCAGTGCGAGCTGTACCAGTGAATGTTGTTAGACCACAGGCTTGTGGAGATTGTGGCAGAGTTCATCGAGGAGAATGCTGGAAACGCATTGGAGCTTGTTTTCGTTGTGGGTCTAAGGATCATCAGGTTAAGGACTGCCCACAGAAGCCAGCTCAGGCTCAAGCTGTTGATCAGAGGGTTGCTCAGCCTGCGCGAGGAGGACTGCCACCGCCAAGGGGCCGTGGTCAAGGTAGAGGAGGCAATGGTAATGGACGTGGTCGTGGAGCACCTGGCAGGGGTACTGGTAATGCTGAGGCTCGTCAGCCAGCCTTAGTATATGCTGCTCGCCGCTGTGAGGAGGGTGATGCACCTGATGTTATAACTGGTACGTTCTTAATATATCATACACCATATACTGCTTTAATTGATGCGGGTTCGACGCATTCGTATGTTGCTTGTGAAATTTCTGGGTCGTTGGGTGTGCATTCTGAGGAAACTGTGAGTGGGGTAACTGTGATTAGTCCTTTAGGTTACTCTGTTAGGGTAGATAAACTCTTTAGAGATGTGCCTTTAGAGACTCAAGGTAGGATCTTTCTGGGAGACTTGATGGAGTTACCTTTTGGAGAATTCGACTTGATTCTGGGCATGGACTGGTTAACCAAGCACAACGCAACGCTGGATTGCGCGGCCAAAAGAATGGTATTGAGAACAACCGAAGGCGAGGAGGTGATGGTTATTGGTGAACGTAGGGACTATTTGTCCAATGTTGTTTCTGCCTTAAGGGCTGAAAGGTTAATGCGCAAAGGTTGTGAAGCATACTTAGCGTTCGTAAGTCAAACTGAACCCGAAGGGGTGACAGTGGAGACGGTGAGGACTGTTAATGAATTTCAAGATGTATTTCTTGAGGAGCTACCTGGATTACCTCCTAACCGAGAAGTGGAATTTGGGATCGATCTGTTGCCCGGAACAGCTCTAGTGTCCATTGTGCCTTACGGAATGGCACCAAAGGAGCTAGTGGAATTGAAAGCCCAGATTCAAGAGTTGTTAGATAGGGGTTTCATTAGACCGAGTGTGTCTCCATGGGGAGCACCGATGCTGTTTGTGAAAAAGAAGGATGGAACGATGCGTATGTGTATCGATTATCGCCAGTTGAACAAACTGACAATAAAGAATAAGTATTCTCTGCCAAGAATCGACGACCTGTTTGACCAGCTTAAAGGAGCTTCAGTGTTTTCCAAGATTGACCTTCGATCTGGATACCATCAGTTAAGGGTGAAGGAGGTGGATGTGCATAAAACAGCATTCAGAACTCGTTATGGTCACTACAGTTCTTGGTTATGCCCTTTGGATTGACGAATGCACCAGCAGCTTTTATGGATTTAATGAACCGAGTATTTCAGCCGTACTTGGATCGTTTCATGGTCGTCTTTATTGTTGATATATTGGTGTATTCGGAAATAGAGGAGAAGCATGATGAGCATCTTCGAATCGTTCTGCAGACTCTAAGAGAAAAGCAATTGTATGCGAAATTTAGTAAGTGCGAATTCTGGCTTCGAGAAGTGACTTTTCTAGGTCATGTTGTTTCTGCTAAGGGAATTAGGGTAGATCCTCGCAAGATTGAGGCAGTTCTGGATTGGAAGCTGCCTAGGACGGTGTCAGAAATTCGTAGTTTTCTGGGTTTGGCAGGCTATTATAGAAGGTTTGTTGAGGGGTTCTCTATCATCGCGGCTCCGTTAACGAAATTGTTAAGGAAGGGAGTAGCCTTTAATTGGACTGAGAGGCAACAAGAAGCTTTTGACAACCTGAAAAAGGTGTTGACTGAGGCGCCAGTGTTGATTCAGCCAGAATCTGGGAAGGACTTTATGGTTTATAGCGATGCTTCGCATGTGGGATTAGGTTGTGTACTGATGCAAGAGGGTAAGGTGGTTGCTTATGCTTCGCGACAGCTTAAGCCTCACGAGGCGAATTACCCTACGCATGATTTGGAGTTGGCAGCGGTGGTATTTGCATTGAAAATCTGGAGACACTACCTTTATGGGGAAAAGTGTATTATATACACTGACCATAAAAGTCTCAAATACCTGTTAACTCAGAAGGAGTTGAATCTTAGGCAACGGAGATGGATAAAGTTGCTTAAGGACTATGACTGTTCGATTGAATATCATCCTAGCAAGGCCAACATAGTGGCTGATGCACTGAGTCGAAGGACCGTTGCTGAGTTAAAGGCCATGTTTGCTCGTTTGAGTTTGTATGATGATGGGAGCTTGCTAGCGGAGTTGCAAGTAAGACCGACTTGGACTGAGAGAATCAAAGAGTTACAGTTGAAGGATGATTCATTGATTCCTCGATTTCAGCAAGTCAAGAATGGTGAGAGTGAGGATTTTAGACTAAATTCTGATGGGGTTCTTTGTTTTCGTGGGAGAATTTGCGTTCCTAAGAACTCTGATTTAAGGCAGTTGATTTTGGGTGAGGCTCATGGTGGACCTTGTGCTATGCACCCTGGAGGTAATAAGTTGTACAAAGACTTGCGAGAGGTTTATTGGTGGCCTGGACTTAAGCGAGAGGTGACTGAGTTCGTTGGGAAATGTTTGACGTGTCAGCAAGTTAAAGCTGAGCACCAACTGCCGTCTGGATTGTTGCAGCCAGTGAAGACTCCGCAGTGGAAATGGGAAAGAGTAACGATGGATTTTGTGAGTGGGTTGCCTTTGACACCTTCGAAGAAAGACTCTGTTTGGGTAGTCGTGGATAGGTTGACGAAGTCTGCTCATTTTGTGCCGGTCAGAATCGATTACTCACTGCAGAAGTTGGCCAAATTGTATGTAGCAGAAATTGTGCGTTTGCATGGGGTACCAGTTTCGATAATTTCTGATCGAGACCCTAGATTTACATCTCAATTCTGGAAGAAGTTGCATGAGGCATTAGGTACGCGATTGGACTTTAGTACTGCATTTCACCCTCAGACAGATGGTCAGTCTGAGAGGGTTATTCAAGTGTTGGAGGACATGTTGAGAGGATGTGTGATTGACTTTCGTGGTAGTTGGGAAGATTATCTACCGTTGGCGGAATTTGCATACAACAACAGTTATCAAGAAAGTATTCAGATGGCTCCATATGAGGCACTTTATAGGCGAAGATGTCGTACTCCTACTTGTTGGACAGAGTTGGGAGAGCGCCAAGTGCTTGGACCAGAGTTAGTGGCAGATACTGAAAGTAAGGTTAAGCTGATTCGAGATCGGTTAAAGGAGGTGTCTGATCGGCAGAAGTCTTATGCTGACCTTAAGCGTAAGGAGATTGAGTTCACTGTTGGGGATATGGTGTTCCTAAAGGTGTCACCGTGGAAGAAGATCTTGAGATTTGGTAAAAAGCGCAAGCTAAGTCCGCGGTTTATTGTGCCTTATAGGATTCTCAAGCGGATTGGGCCAGTAGCATATCAGTTGGAGTTGCCACCAGAGTTGGATCGTATCCATGATGTTTTTCACGTGTCTATGCTAAGACGGTATCGGTCGGACCCTTCGCATATTGTACCAGTAGAGGAGATTGCAGTAAATACCGATTTGACTTTCGAGGAGGAACCTGTGGAGATCTTAGATCGTGAAGTCAAAGTCTTAAGGAGGAAGTCTGTTCCATTGGTAAAGGTGCTATGGCGTAATCATGGTAGAGAAGAAGCTACTTGGGAGCCAGAGGAGACAATGCGTCAACAATACCCTCAGTTATTTGGATCAGGTAAATTTCGAGGCCGAAATTTCTTTAAGGGGGTAGAGTTGTAACGCCCTGATTTTTGGGATTTTTCGGGTTTTGTGAATTTTAGTGAAATTTTAAAATTTTGGTGTTCTGAAGGTTGAAAATGTACTGTACATGTGTTAGTGGGCCTTTAGAAGGCCCAAGCTTAAGTTAAAACCCGGTAAAATATTAAGTTGGATTTTCAAGTGAAAGGGGACTTGGTTAAGTGGGGCCTTTAAGAAAAACCGTGTAAAATATGTCACAAAAGGAGCCTTGGTAGAGTGGCAAGGTGGCGCCACTAAGCTCCTAAAAAAGTGGTGCCTAAGTGGGTATTCAAGGAGAAGGGTTCGAGTTACAAGGTAAGCGTAGTGTTCTTTTTAATTTTTAAGCATGTGCCAGGCATGTGCCTAACTTAAGTGAATTTCGGCAAGGGCTTTTAGGGACTTGGGCCGATTGATTTAGAGAGATTATTAGGGTTATATCTTTTTCTATTTTCTTTCATAAGAATTAGGGTTAGCCACCTTAGGAATTAATCTTCTCTTTTACTGTCAGAAAAGCCGAAACTTGCCTCCCTAGAAAGCTTCTAGCTGATTTCTTCTTCTGTACCTCTACCATTATTTTTTTCACTTTTCTTTTTCCTCTTTGGTCTCTTCCCTAGCCGAATACCCTCCTTACTCAGATCCACTCTTTCTTTTGCTCCCATCCCTCTCAAAAACACCCATAGCCGATTGTTCAAAGTGCCAGAAATCCCGAAAACTGCTTTCTTTTGCCGAATCTTTCTAAGACAAATTACCCCTGTTCCTTTCACCTGTTGTGGCCGATTACTACATCCCCTTGAGCCACATCATTGTCGACACCATCACTCAAACTCATAGCCCAAATCGCTATCTTCTTCTCTTGTTGAAAAGTCGAAATCACCATAGTTTTAGGGAGATAGCCGAATTTGCAAATCTCAGAGATAAGGGTTCTACTAACGTTTAAGGGTCAGATTTACATCAGATCAGCATAGGAATCGAAGAGAAATCATTGGTAAGTGCTTAATACCTCAGATCTGTACATTATTTCATGTTTTGGAAAAGCCGAAAGTCCCTAAAGTTAGGGGGATTATCGATTTGGACTTTTAGTAATTCAAAGTGGTATTTTTATTCTTTTTGAGTGATAGTTAGCGAGGAAGGTGATCAAGCAAGGAGTTGAAGGCATCGGTATCACCAGATGTAGACCTAGTGCACCTAAATCGTCAGAGGTAAGTTTTGATGGCCATTAAGGATGTGGCCGAATGTGGTAAGGGATTGTGGCTTTGGTTTTTCATAGATCTATTGATTAATCCAGTAGATATTGGGTTGTAGGAACTATCGCATAGGAGATCTCGTCGGTGAAACTGCAAAACAAGTGTGTGTTTTGAACACCCTTCAATGCTCAAATCGTCAAAAGCTGAAAAGCCGAAATGCCGAAATTCCGGCTTTTCGAGAGCTTGTGAGCATGCGAACGCTCTCAAGTTGGTAGGAGAAGGTTGGTTTTGGAATCGGCACTGTCAAGTGGGCTGATCGCAGAATTTTGGGCGTTACGGTAAGTTGGGCCTCGGTGGGCCGAATATGGGCCCAATGGGCAATTTGGGCCCAGTTGGGTAAAAATAGGTCTAAAGGCAATAATATGGATTACAGGCATAAAAATTGTTAAAACAAGATAATGGATTGGAAATTAAGGCTTAAATGGGCCTAATGGGCTAAAATGGCATGGTAGAGCCCATTAGGGGTTTTAGGGCCTAAGTGCTAAAACTGATAAACTGAATTAAATGAGTTTCTGTAACAACCACTGTAATAGTAGAGGCTGTAATAATAATGAAAACTGTAATAAGAGAACAAAATTACTAAAATACCCTTAAGGTGAGAAATTACTGATTTACCCCTAAGTATGAAATTACCATTATACCCTAGGGCTAAAATCGACTGTACTGGTTGATATGACTGTTACTGTTACTGCATACCATGATATGTATCTGTTGCATGGGTTGGGTTTTATATTGGAGGAAGTGTGAGTGGCACTGCCACGTTACTGAAAGGGGCTATGCCTCGTACTGTTTCTGAAAGGGGCTTTGCCTCATATACTATTTATCTGAGCAGCCATGCTGCGACTGTGGTGTGTGGGCTGGGTGGGTCGAGTTATTCCCCACATGGTGTATTGGCTGGCACGGGTGGTGTGTAGCGGTTGGTGGGTTGAGTAGTCTCCCCAATTGGGTTGCATTCATACTGTTATACTGTACTGTACTGTTATGGGCCTATGGGCCAAACTGTTATCTGAATAGGGCTTCGACCCAGTATCTGGTATAGGGCTTTGGCCCAGTATCTATAATCTGAATAGGGCTTTGGCCTAGTATCTGACTGAGACTGGTTTGGGCTCAGGCCCAGTAGGCTCGAGCTGATGTGG
Organism: Gossypium stocksii; assembly: GCA_020496765.1. Lineage (NCBI taxonomy): Eukaryota > Viridiplantae > Streptophyta > Magnoliopsida > Malvales > Malvaceae > Gossypium > Gossypium stocksii. The sequence continues at coordinate 64,957,500 of CM035626.1, forward strand.
GCTTTGCATGGGTTCTGCACACTCTGAGTTTTCCCAAACTCACCCTTCTCTTTCTATCCCTGCAGGTGAGCCCTAGATCGTGACTTGGTTGCTGGGAGGGATTCAGAGTGGCCAGGAAGATTGAACTCGTATTTTAATTGGTTTATTAATTTAATTACTTTTACTATTGGTTTTATTTTGTTATGGGTTGTAATAAGGCCACTATATCTGTTTTTATTTGGGACTTTCAACTATTTTATTTCATCCACAATTACACATTGTTTTCGAAAATTAAACAAATATTTTCTTAACCAACCTGTTATTACAAGAGACTAAGTAAGATAATAAGGTTAAAGTGAATCGCTTAACAAATGAATTAGAGATTAAGTTGAATAGTTATTAAAACGGGAATTTCCAAAAAAGTCAAGCATTGCTTTTCAAAACTCACCATCGGACTTAGTAAATAGGGCGGCGTAGGATAGTCTAGGTGATGTAGCACACCGGACATGGCCATAACGTCTGGACCAGGTTTGGGGTGTTACAGAAACCACTCGTTTCGATTAGGGTCTAAATTATGTTGTTACATACATAGAAGACATCGTGAATCTTTTCTAACTCAAGCGGCAAGGCTAACTGGTAAGCTACGGGTCCAATTCTCTCGGCCACCTCGTAAGGTCTAATAAATCATGGACTCAACTTGCCTTTCCTTCTGAACCGAAGGACTTTCTTCCACGGGGAAACTTTTAAGAACACCTTATCCCCGACTTGAAATTCAATTTCCTTTATTTTTAAATCCGCATAGGATTTTTGTCTATCCGAGGCGGCTTTCAAGCATTCTGAAATCACCCTAGCCTTCTCTTCAGTCTCTTTGACCAAGTCAACCCCATGTATCTGATTCTCTTTAAGTTCCGACCAATACAAGGGTGTCTGACACTTGCGCCTATACAAAGCCTCAGAAGGTGCCATTTGAAGACTCGATTGATAGCTATTGTTGTAGGCAAATTCTACCAACGACAAGTACTTTTCCCAGCTACCTTGAAACTCTAGAACATAACACCACAACATATCCTCGAGTATCTGGATGACTCTCTCTGACTGGCCATCTTTTTGTGAGTGAAAAGCTGTGGTAAAATTTAACTTCGTCCCTAATGCTTCTTGTAACTTTTTCCAAAATCGAGATGTGAATCTCGGATCTCTGTCCGAAATTATCGACATAGGTGCTCCATGTAGTCTCACTATCTCAGAGACATATAAATTGACTAATTTCTTAAGTGAGTAATCCGTGCGAACTGGTATAAAGTGAGCCGACTTTGTTAGCCTATCCACAACAATCCACACTGAATCTTTCTTTTTCGGTGTCAAAGGCAGCCCCGACACAAAATCTATAGTAACTTGGTCCCACTTCTAATCGGGAACCATTACGGGTGCAGTAAACTCGAAGGCACTTGGTGTTTTGCTTTTACTTGCTGACAAATTAGGCATTTAGAGATAAACTCTGAAATGTCTCTTTTCATTCCCGACCATCAGTACATTTTCTTTAAGTCGTTATACATTTTTACGCTACTTGGGTGAATAGACAAATGAATGCTATGCGCTTCTTGCAAAATCCTCTAAATGAGCTCATCATCCTTAGGTACACAGATTCGGTCTCGATACATTAAACAACTGTCGTCACCAACTCTAAAGTCTGATTTATTTCCTGTTTCACACTAAGCTGTCTTTGTTACTTTTCTGAGCTTCGACAATCTCTTGCAAAAACATTGGTTTGGCTCTCAATTCAGCCAAAATCGAACCATCGTTGATCGTAGATAACTGAGTATCCATAACCCTTAAGGCAAACAATAACTTCCTACTTAATGCATCAGCGACTACATTCGCCTTCGTGGGGTGATAGTCAATTATCAGCTCATAATCTATTATCAACTCCAACCATCTCTGTTGCCGCAAGTTCAATTCCTTTTGAGTCATCAAATTCTTCAAACTTTTGTGGTCCATGAAAATTCAGCATCTCTCGCCATACAAATAGTGTTTCCAAATCTTTAGCGCGAAAATGATGGCGGCCAACTCTAAGTCATGAATAGGGTAGTTCTTCTCGTGTGGCTTCAACTATCTCAAAGCGCATGCAATTACTTTACCCTCTTGCATTAACACGCACCCTAATCCATTTAAGGAAGCATCACTAGACACCACGAACTCCTTTCTTGACTCGAGTTGCACTAAAACTAGGGCTTTCGTTAACAAGGCTTTTAATCTTTCAAAACTCTATTGGCACTTTTCGGTCTACTCGAATTTAACATTCGTTTAAAGTAGTCTCATCATCAGAGTAGTAATCATTAAGAATCCTTTAATAAATTTTTGGTAATAACCCACTAGGCCTAAGAAACTCCTAATTTTTGTCACGTTCCTCGGCGGTTTCCACTCCACAATTGCGAAAATGTTACTTGAGTCGACTCTGATCCCATCACTTGACACAATGTGTCCCAAAAATTTGACATCTCATAGCCAAAATTCACTCTTGCTGAATTTGACATATAATTGTTTATCTTTCAAAGTCTGCAATACGGTCCTCAAGTGATCAAATAAGTCAATCTTGGAGAACACAGTTGCTCCTTTCAACTGATCAAATAAGTCGTCGATCCTTGGCAAAGGATACTTATTCTTCACTGTAGCTTCGTTGAGCTTTCGGTAGTCTATACATAATCTCATTGAACCATCTTTTCTTGACAAATAAGACCAACGCTCCTCATGGAAAATAGCTCGGCCTAGCGAATCCCTTATTCGTTAGCTCTTGTAGTTGAACTTTTAGTTCCTTTAACTCCGTTGGTGTCATCCTATACGGAGCAATAGAGATAAGGGTCGTACCAGGGACCAATTTGATACCAAACTCTACTTCCCTCTTCGGCGGTAATCCCGGCAACTCTTCCGGGAACACATCCGGGTACTCGCATACCACTGGCACCGAATCAACTTTCTTTTCAGATACTTGGGTGTTGAACACAAAAGTGAGATACGCTTCACACCCTTTTCTCAAATATCTTTCTGCAGTCGAACACGAAACTATCCTTGGTAAGTCATTAGGTCCACTCGCTTCTACCCGTAGGCTATCTCTATTTTCACATCTCAATTTAATAATTTCCTTCCCACAATCCACTATCACATTAAGAGTAGACAACCAATCCATACCGAGGATCACATCGAACTCATCAAATGACAAAAGCATAAGATTGGCCAGGAAACAACGACCTCTTATATTGTCAAGGGTTAATTTCTACATACTTGGTCAACTAACACGTGCTTACCTACCTGATTAATCACTTTTACTACAAATTCCGTAGACTCAACTAACACATTTATTCTAGGTACCAACTTCATGCAAATGTAAGAATGGGTAGACCCCGGATCAACTAAAGCAAGGACAGATATATCGTGAATATAGAAGGTACCTGTAATCACATCTAGGGATGAGGCTTCCTCGCGAGCGCGAATGGCATAGGTCCTTGCCGGCCCTCTGCCCTCGGATTTCACAGCCGGATCTCTAGGCGTACTCTTATTGCTGGCCCCACTTCTCGAGTTCTTCTGTGGTTTGCCCCTCGATGGTGCACTACTCGGTCGGGTATTCTGAAACCCCTCTTCTTCAACTCTTTCAGGGCAGTCCTTAATGAAGTGGTCCCTAGAACCACACTTATAGCAGGCTCGACTATTTCCACAGCGCTCACCAAAATGCTGTCTGCCACATTGTGAACATTTAGGTTTATCCGATCGAGCACTGCAAACACTCGCAACGAAGGTAGTCTGAGCTTTAGGCGCCATGTGTTGCTTATTCTTACTTCTGCCCGAATATCCCACTGAAACAGTCGATCATGTAGAAAACTCTCTCGATCTTTTAGAAGAGGATTGATGTGATTTCCCCATTTGTCTTTTCTTGGAGTCACGGGACTCCATATCAACTTTTCTCTTCTCTTTGGCCAACTCTTCGGTCTTACACACTCTCTTAACGAGTACCACAAACTCTCGGATCTCTAAAATACCCACCAACAATTGGATATCCTCATTTAAGCTGTCTTCAAACCGCTTACACATGGTGGCTTCGGAAGACACACACTCCCAAGCATACTTACTGAGTCTCACGAACTCACGCTCGTACTTGGTGATCATAATTTGGCCCTACTTTAGTTTAAGAAACTCTTTTCTCCTCTAGTCGATAAACCTTTGACTGATATACTTATTGCAGAATTCCTCTAGAAAGAAATTCCAAGTCACCCATCTCTCGAAACTACTGACACGAGGGTGTTCCACTACAGGTAGGCTAAATCCCGCGAAAGCGACACCACACATTTTATACACTCATCAGGTGTGTACGATAGCTTATCGAACACTCTAATAATATTCTCCAACCAGAACTCCGCTCTCTCCAGGTCATCATCCTTATTCACCTTGAATTCCTCCACTCCATGCTTCCTAAGTCTGTTTATCGGAGGTTTTTCTCTCCTACCCATTTTTGCTCCTTGAGGAGCCACCAGAGTATGGTGATAAATTGGAGGAGGTGGGAGAGGTGGAGTGTTCGGGTTCGCACGAACATACTCCGTGTACCAAGCATCCATCATTTGGAGGTAGGCCTCTCTTTCCCCTCCGCCCTGACTCATCGTCACGGGCTTGGTTTCTACTGACGTGGTCCCTTCAGCGGGAGCCGAGCATTGCTTTCTACGTCATCTGCCATAGGCTGATCGTGATCCATTACTATATAAAAACATAGTTCATAGTCGTTAGGAGTTGTCACATTATCATTTTATAACTATGGTATGCATAGCTAGACTCGAACATGAGCTAGGTCAGTACTAGAATCGACTAAACCATAGCTCCGATACCACTAAATATAACACCCTTTACCTATATTCGACTCCAGAATAAGGTACGAGGCGTTACCTTACTAAAACGCAAGCAATTAATCAATCATAAACCACTGAAATACGTCCTAAATTAAAACTTTTTCAAACATAGCTCTTCGGTCCATCATATGGGCCTACAAGGCCTAAAACACTCTTCGGAAGCAACCCGAAACCATTTCGGACACTCAGAAAACTTCCAAGAAATACTATTAAAACAGGGCACACGTCCGTGTAGAAGGGCAGCACGCCTGTGTGGCCTCAAAACATGGTCGTACTAAAGGCCCGTGTACGTTACACGGCCTAAGCAATTTAGGGACATGCCCGTGCCTATTGTCCATGCGGATTTAATTCGTAACATTTGACCTATAAGGGTTTCCACACAGCCTGGCACACGTCCATGTGCCCGGCCTGTGTCCCTCATAAGGCCATGACACGCCCGTGTGTAAAAACCTTGACATTTTGTTTCTGACATCAGCGGACACACAGCCGTGGCACACGCCCGTGTGCTCAGCCCCTGTCTCTCACACGACCAGGACACGCTTGTGTGTAAAAACTTGGGTATTTTTTTCTAACGTCAGCAATTACATGGCTGTGGCACACGTCTGTGTGCTTGGTCGTTTCCTCCACACGGTGAGACACATGGCCGTGTCTCAGCCCGTGTGTTTATTACTGGGCATTTAATTCTTCTCATGCAAGGTGCAGGGGACATACGACCTAAGTACACGCCCGTGGGGCAGACCGTGTGTCACATACAACCTAGACACAGGCCCCGTGTAGACAAAAATAGGCTATCAACCAAGCCCTTTTGCCACCCTGAAACAAGTTAAAACACATACTCAAGTAATACAAGACTAAGCAACTCATCCAATAGCCATAAATTGGCATCCAAACACATTCCTATCAACCAATCCAATCCATTACTCAAACAAATTTTCATTCATGAAAACATTACTAATCCCATTTAATAACCAATGACAACAGTTAGCCATTTACTTTGGCCTTTTACAAAATGAAGTAATTCAGGTTCAAGCCAACACACACATGACTCCTAATAATATGACACTTACAAAAGAATAGAGTCCTATACATGCCATATTTTCAAAATGCTAAAACTAACTATACCAAGTGATCAAGTCGATAGTGTGAGCGAGAGCTTTGACGTCCGATAATCCACGAGCTAGCTAGGCGACACTAAAGGAAATTGGAAAAGAGAGGGGTAAGCACAAAGCTTAGCAAGTCTATATGCAAACAATTAATACCGTATCCATGCATTGGATAATTGAAATGTATCGTCAACCATACCAATACTTTCAATCATAGATTCACCTACTCGTGTCACAACTTACCTAATATTCTCGACACGATTTTACGCATAAAGCTTATACTATTAGCACATACATTCCCTGGACTCATTGATCACTACAACATACATAACATTTTATTTGAGTGATTCCATAATACACTTATCCTCACAAGACAGATTCGCCAAAGATCATTCATAATGACGTTAACATTAATTAGGTGGTTTTGCACTTAGCCCACCATCATCAATAATTTACGGTGGTTTCACATGTAGACCACCTTAATTACTATGTTTTCGATGGTATCGTAGTTAGCCCATCAATATCAATCATATATAAGGAAATTTTCACTTAGCTCATTAAATAAACCAATCCCCGGTGGTCATGCACATAGCCCACCTTAATTAATGTTTCATAAAATTGCATTCATACCCTCACCTTTCACATTTTCATTCTAATCCGATAACATTTCATCACACATCATATAATGCATTCATGAATCAAAATGTAAATAAAAAGAGGTATCATTTACATACAAACTTACCTCGGTATACAAAATGTGGGAAATGCAAAATTTAATCCAAAGCCTTTCCCTTGCCTCGGTCAAGGTTAACTCCTTGCTCTTCTTGAGTTATGGGAGCTTGAAGTTGCTGGAAATTTTTAAGCTTCTAAAACCCCAAAAATGGTTGATACAATCAGTGAAGGTGGAGAAAAAAATGAAGAAAAGACAATAGCTAGGCAATTAGGCCATTATTTTATCAATTTGTCACCTAAACTACCTACCCTTTTGACTTTTCCAAGCCTATTCTTCTCTATGGCTGGCCATGCTCAAAGTAATGGGCTTAGTTTCCCATTAAAACCCTCATATTTCTCTTCTCTTTCTAATTAACACAAATGCTTAAGAAAGACAACTTTTACCCTTTTTTGTGATTTAGTCCTTTTTCGCGATTAAGCCTTCAATCGCGTAAATTTATTCACCAAAATTTTCATGTACCACTATAAAAACACCATAACACATAAAATAATGCTAAAATAATTTCTCTAACCTTGGTTTAGTGATTGTAAAATTACTATTCCGATTAGGCCCAATTTCGGGCTGTTATAGATAGCTCTTTTTTGTGCTATTTATATTGAACACACTAGCACCGAATTATTGGCTATTTCAAATAAACTGTAAAACCATTAAAGATAAGTGAGATGATAATGAATTGGCTAGTAAGCTCGTTCTAGAGGAAACAAAATTAAAGATTCAAGGAAGTAATTTCATCAACCTTGTGGGTTAAAGAGCTGACAATGGACTCAAGGAAAAAATTGACAAGTTTAAGAAGAAAAAAAAACTTGTCTGTTAATGTCTCTAATGGTAAGAAAAAGGAACGAATGATAGATAAGTGTCACTTCTATAAGAAAGTAGGATACTTTGAGAAAGATTTCCAAAAATGCAAAGCTTGGTTCAAAAAGAAAGGAAAATTTTATGCTTTTGTATGTTTCGAATTAAACATAATTGAAGTTCCTAATAGTACTTTGTGGTTTGAGTGTGGTGCTACTGCTCATGTATCCAAACCACAAAACTAATTAAAGATTTCCAATTTATAGGGAGCTATATAAAGGCCCAAATTGAAGGCATAGGAACTAATCATTTGGTGTTTGATGCTAGTTATCGCTTAGACCTATTTTAAACTATTTATGCACCTTCAATTTCTAAGAACCTTACATCTATTTCAAAATGTTGGGGATCAACTCGCATAAACAACGAGAAAGAAGGAACAGAGAAAATTGGGCACAAATATTTATGTGAAAAAACTCCTTCAATCAAAAGGCTAAAAAACCATAAGCAAAAGAGACTTCACTAATGAGCAAACAAATGAACACTGTAACAACCCTCACGCGGTCCGGTCGCCGAACCCGAGTTACAGGATCCTATATCAACCAACGAAACTTAATCACATGCATATATGGTTTTGAATAAGAGAAACGGATACTAAAATTAACATTTAAAGAAAAGTTCATGGCTAATTTAAACATTTAAATGACAATGGAAATAGTTTTAACCATAATTAAGGTTAATTTTTAATAAGTCTCAAAAATAAACATAGGTACCAATATTGAATGAGCAAGTATCAATATTTTCATCACGAGTATCGATACTTGTATATGGGTATCGACACCAAAGTTGGATTCTATCAAATTTTGAAAATGTCCCAACTTCGAGGTATCGATATTCGTATCCCGAGTATCGATACATTTACCCAAAATACCAAAAATTCAAAAGTTAAAATATTATCCATGCTCAAAACAGTGTTATAATCAACACACAATTATAGTCTAATTTAACTGAACTTATTAACATCCTTTAAACATTTATCATGCCACATCTTGTAACAACTTGATTTTCAGTGGTGACGAAATAGTGGTTCAGGACCACAAATTTCTGTCGTGTCAACTCGTAAATGTTATTTTTAGAATATTTATGGAGTCACTAAAGTCGTATTAAAATTTCGTTCAGAAATATTAACATTTAGATAGTTAATTTAAGAAAAATAACTAAATTATAAAAAGTACAAAATATGCTAATTATAGCATTTAAGTGATGAAAAAGCTTAATTAATAAAGGAGGAAGGACGTAAGTAGAAAATATACCCTAGTTATTATAGTGGGATGGCAACATAGTTGAAATTGATTTAAAATTATGAAATCAATGGCGAATTTGTAAATTAAACTAAATTAAAACAAAATTAATTAATGAAGAAAACAAATTCACTTTTATTTCTTCTTCAAATGGCTGAAAGCCATATCCAAGGTGAGGAAAAGCTTCATTTTGCTTAATTCCTGGCATGTAAGTCCATTTTGATTCTGTTTCTTGTAATTATGTTTTTGAGATCGTTGCAACTAGGTCTAGCTAGCCTGTACCTTCGTTTTTGAATTTGTTAAAAAATTTAGAAGTTTCCATTGATGGATCTTGAATTTTTTTATGAATACCATGTATTTGGAGTTTTGATTGTGTTGTTTGATGATTTTGTAAAGTGATTTTTGTTAGATTTTGATTTTAGGATTAAATTGTGAAAATGTCAAAATTTAGGGTTTGATAGTGAATGTAATGTTCATTAGGGACTGTTTAAGGGCCTAGGAATATTTACTTGAGAAAAATGGTTAATTTGATGAATTTCGGGTTAAGGGACTAAATTATAAAAATTGTAAAAGTTTGGGGTAATTGTGTAAATTTAAAAAATTAAAGGTTATTTATTGTAAAATGGATTGAAATGTGAAATGTAAGCTGATAGTTGAGAAATTTTACATTTTAGATCAAGATCCTGTAAATACTCATGGAAAAGGAAAAATTACGGAATAATGGCTGAACTTCTACAACTACTGCTATTTAGTCCAGGAAAGTTTGTATGGTTTAAAATTTAACATCTATATGAATTTTTGAATACTATAACATGGTACAATAGATATATTCAATTGTTGATAATGAAAGGTTATTTGAGAAATGTTATTGAATTTGATGCTTAGATTAGATTGAACGCAGGATAGAGTATAGTCGAGATATGGTGTGTTATGGGGGATTGGAGTGGAGATTGTTATGGAGTGATATATACATGTATTTCCTGAGTAAACTGAGGTTCAATATTTGTTACGAACTCTCGTGTTATACTCTCTATTTTGGTGTGTTTAGGAGGGATTAGCTCTTACGAGCATTGGTGTGTTTCGAAGGGATTAACTTTTACGAGCATTGGTGTGTTTTGGATGGATTGGATCTTGTGAGCATCTGGTGTGTTTTGGGTTGGATTGTCAATTTACTCTTATCCATAAGTCATTCATCGAATTGAAAATCTCGGTAAGATAACTTGTTTTATCATTTTGATGGAATTGCTATATATATATATTTGTGTATTAAATTGAACTTTTGTGATTTATTGGTTGAGGCTGTGGATGACAGGAAACATTTATAGTTGAATTGTTATACTTACTTCGGTAATGTAACACCCCTAATCTGTATTTGTTGCTAGAATAACTCAACATCAATCATAGGAAAATCAATCGATAACATTCATAGTGTCCCTTATACAAGCCCTTGAGGCCCTAAAAACACATTAGAAACAAGTCAGGACAAAATTAGAAACATATAGAATTTTTAGGAAAAAGATAAAAATTTTAAAACTGTAGGGTCACACGGCCGTGTGATTCAGACGGCTGAGACATACGCCCGTGTCTCAAGCGGTGTGGGAATTCGAAGTACGGCCACACGACTGTGTCCCAGGTAGTGTCCGTGCCCATGTAACTCTCTGACTTGGGTCGCACGGCCAAGCCAACGCTCGTGTGCCAGGCCATGTACTAGGTCGTGAAACTACCTAACTTGCAACCCTTTGTAAGCTACAGGGGACACATGGCTGTGTCGCATGGCCATGTGTCACACACAGCTGAGACACATGCCCGTGTCCCTGGCCATTTTCAAGCCATTTTTCTCACCCAATCATGCATACACCTACAACCAATTTTCCATATGTAAATAAGCACTCAAATTGCATCAAATAATGCATCCACAAGCTAAACCAATAAGGTATATGTGCATACAATCAATATGCCCAAAAGGCACTTCAATCACAATAATTAAACATATAGCACCATTAGCCAAAAGATCAATTAACTTATAACTTAGTTTATGCCAAAACTTACCACTTTTTTACCTATCAAATTCACACCAAAATACCAAATTGGCCATTTGACATTTAGCACCATTAGGCATATATGTCCACTACATTCCAAATACCAAAATAACCATATTCAACCATGTTAAAGAACATTCTATTACACACATTTTAAATACCATTTCAACTTCTATCATTTAAGCATCATAAGGACTACAAAATCAACTATCATAAGGTCACTTATATATACCATAATTACAAGCCTAAACATAATGGCTATAACATCAACCAAACCACCTATACATGTGCATATTTAACCAATTATCACTTAACTTGTTTTCATGCCAAAACATAACATAATTGATACATAACAACCATACCAATTTTGGTCACTTCAAAACATACACCAATTTGACCATATTAACCACAACCAATAAGCTACCAATAGTACCTTAAGTACCTCAAATCCAAGGCAACATTTCATGCCATAATCATCAACCAAAATGATATATATATACTGTAACACCCTAAATTTTGGGGTTAGAAATTTTGAGCTTTGTGGTTAGGGTTAGGGAGTAGGTTGCGCTATTGTGTTTAGTTGCACGTTTAAGTGATAGAATGGGCTTGCTGGTCTGGTGGTTGGTAGTGTGTGAGTGTGCCTTTGGGTCCTAAGTTTGAGTCTTCAGGAGTGTTTTGAGGGACCATTTTTGTTTTATTTTAAAGGTTTTATTTTTCTTTTATTTCTTTCTGGATGTTCTCCTCTTCCCTTTTATTTGTTTTCTTATTTTGAAAATGGTTGTGTTGTGGTTTTCAAAGAGCTTCGATTTCTTCGTCATTGAGTCGGGTTTTGGACGTCTTTGATCGAGAATCAGGTGTGGGTTCAAACTCTTCAATTTCAATTTATTGTCTCGATTGTGTGGAACTTGACATGTTCTAAGTGTTTTGGTGAATGTGAGGTAGGTTTCGCTTCTAAGTTTTGTAAAATTTGGTTTTTTATGGCATGTTTCTGATCTATTAGAGTTTAGGGTGCATTTGGTGTGTGAATTCATGGTTTGCGGGATTTTTCGAAGTGGTTTCAGGACCATATGGGCAGCACACAAGCGTGTGCTAGTTTACACGACAGTGTGGAATTGGAGATTAGGGTTTTGGACAAAAATTCATGCCTCACAGCCTGGCCTGTAACAGCCCGATTTAGATCCTAATCGGAATAGTGGTTTCAAAACCACGAATCTGAGTCTAAAAATTTATTTTTAAATTATTTTTTTATTTTTTGGTGTTAATTATGCGTGAATTGATGTTCATGAAAGTTTCGTATTATAATTTTTCTGTTTGGATGTTGAATTACTAAAAAGGGCTTAATCGCATAAAAAGGAAAATTTGATGGTTTTAGTATAAGTTCCGAATTGTTGTTGTTCTTCTAACTTAGAGGATTTAAGATGAAATTATTCTTATGAATTTATGCATTGACATATTCGATCATTGATTGGTAAAAAATTGAATGAGTTTATAAAGGTTAGTAAGGTAAATTAATAACTATTATATGTTTTAATCAAATGAAACATGAAAACAAGTGCACGTTCATCTTTCAAAGTCGAAACTAGAAAAGAAAAAGAAAGAAACAAGCTTTTGCATATTTGGCTCTTATCAAGCTCAATTAAAGGTATGTTTGAGTTTGGTTTTAAAATTTTTTTACGTTTTTGAGATCGTTGTTAAGTTATCTTTAAAGCCCATATCTTAATTTGTGAAAAGGATGATGATTTTTCATTTGGCCCTTGATGAATGTTTACGATTGTTGTTGTTTGATGATGAAATATTACAGATATGATTTAGATTAACAAGTTTGGTATTTGGATTTTTTTGGTGATTTGGAGCATTTAGGGCTAAATTGAAAAAGTATTAAATTGAAGGGCTAGATTATAAATAAGTGAAATGAAAGGACTTATATAAGCATGAGGAGTATTCGGCTAGAGCTTGTTGTATTGAAATTTTGTGTATTTGATGCTTTATGAATTTTTAGACTATAATGTAAAAGTGTGAAAAATAAGGGGTAAAATGTAAATTTGCTTATTGATATGTTTTGGGGTTAAATTGAATGGAATTTTATTTGAATGAGCTTAATTTGAATTTGAATAGATCAAGAAAAAAAAAGATCAGGTTTGGATCAGGGGAAAGCAAAAATAGTCGAATAATCGAATTATACAATCCGTCGGTATCCAAGGTAAGTTTTAAGCAATTAAGTTATGTTGAGTTTATTTATACATGAATTATATGTAGTCAATTGAAATATGCATGAATATTATTGATAGCCAAATGTGAAATTGGTTGGAAAAATAAATAAGTTGATGTGTATGTAAGTGATTGGGATTTTGGCACTATGTGTGTGTATATAAATTATTAACAGTTTTGAGAATGCCACTAAGTATGCGAAACAATAATGATGATAGATTATCGAGCACTAAGTGTGGGTTATCGAGACCATTAGGTCTAATGTGTAGGCACTAAGTGTGCGAGTTTATTTTAATGCTGAACAACTCTTTGGCACTAAGTGTGCAGTTATATTCAGGGATTAAAGATGATCGAAAGAGGTTATACATTGAATTTTGAAGGTGGTAAGTACGTTTTATAATTTTGTGAAATTTCATGTATAACTTGAATTGATGAGGTTGAGGTAAATGAGTTTAAACTTATGTGGTTGATAGTGACATATGTGGTATGCGTGAATGAATAAGAAAATGAAATTTAAATGAGATTAAATAATGAGATGATGTGTTATATGTATATTAATAAGTTGGTACGTGATAATAGGATGTTATTATGTATTCGGTAATAAGCTTAAAAGTAAAGAAACATTTGGTGATTGAGTAATGTATGTTTGATCGGTTGAGTTGGTAATTATTGAATAAATGCTTATGGATTTGGGAAGCTTGAAATTATGTGATTTAGTTGTATGAATTAATTGAATTAAGTTGGGCTGTTAAGACTAATTGATAGTTTAATTGCTTTTAACTTACTAAGCTATATTAGCTTACCTATGTGTGTTACTTATTTTTGTTTTATAGATTTTGGTGATCGTTACTTGCTCGGGGATCGTCAGAAAAGTCATCCACACTATCAATCTATTTTCGGTACTTTTAAAAGTCTATTTCCGAACTTATGGCATGTATAGGCTGGTATTTTGCTAAGTATGAATTTGAAGTTGTATCTATTGAGCCATGCGAAAATGGCTAAAATGGTAATTGTATGTATGTATATTCGATCATGGTCAAGTACACTTTTGAATTATGTTTCATGATGAATGCTTTGTGGAAGTTTTTGATATATGAAATGATTTGAAATAATGTTATGGATTGTTTTAGTGTGGTTCAGGATATGTTTGATTATAGTTAATGATTCGACTAGATTATACCAAATAAGTAAAATGTTATTTATGATGTTTTAGTGGACATGTGATAAGGAGTTTTGGTATATTATGTTTTAGTGGTTGTGGTAAATATATGAGTTTGGGTATATTTATTTATGTGATCTTATTCTTTACTAATGACCTTGAATTTTAGGTAAAATATTTTATGGCTTAGCCGAATATAAAAGTAAAGGATTAGCATGGGAAATGATTTTTTGTTTTGTTTTGTTGAATGATATGTCATAAGTGCAATCGGTTATGCTTATAAAATGATATCAAATAAATAGTGACTTTGGTGTTAAGTTTGGTTTATGGTCTATATGACATTAAGTGGCACTTTGATTGAGTTTTGGTTGTATAGGTTATTAAAGTATGGAAATGACCCTATGAATAGTGAACGTGATTGCATATGTTTGTTTGGTTCAAATGACTAAATGAGTTGCTATTAAAATGATTGAGATTGCCGAATGTAAAATGTTATATTTTATTCATGCATTTGTAGTATATTTGACAAGTGTTCATGCGATGTATGATTTATTTAAAGTTTTTGATTAATCATGTATTAGTAATGTATTAAACAGTGGGTCGTATTTATTCAATTAAATTGTGTTTTTATTCTTTAGAGTTGATATGAACTTTACTTATGAACGCATCAATGGTTATTCGAGTGTTAATTGTTATTTAGTAATACCTTGTAACTCCTCCGGCGACGGATACGTGTTAGGGGTGTTACATGGCCACACAGCCATATGGCTAATTTGGAGAAATTACTCGATATCCACACGACTGTGTCCCTTGGGCACATGAGCGTGTGTTTTTGAGAATTAGGGTTTGGGTGATTTGGTGCCATACGTCTGTATGGCTAAATTGGGGATTTAGGGATCCCACATGGGCATGTGTTAGGGCACACGGGCATGTGAGACTCTCACACGGCCGTGTCTATCTTGAAGTATATTTTAGCACAATTAGATAGAGAGTTACATGGCCTGTTCACACGGCCATGTCCCTGGCTCACATAGGCTTGTGCCTTAGCCACACGACCGTATGCCTCGCCCCACACCACCGTGTACCTCCCCCTACATGGCCTAGGCATTTCCACACAGCTAGATGTAATATCACGAAATAGGGCCTAAACTGTAACACACTCTTACCCGAGACCGTCACCGGAGTCGAGCTTGAGTTTTTACTAAACTTAATTTACCATTTAAACAACTTTAAACCATTTATTTTAACTTTCGGAATAAGCTGTCTTTCTGAGTCATGGTCGCTCAAAAAATTATATCTTGAGTTATGAAACTCAAAATTAAGATCCGTAAATTTTCCCTGAAACTCAAATATCTATCTACTAATTTTTTTATAGAATTTTTGGTTTTGCCAATTAGTACAGTTTATTAGTTAAAGTTTCCCTGTTTCAGTGTTCGACTACTCTGACCTATGTTCACTACGAACCACTTTTCTCTCTATACAGAATTCAAAAGGCTATGCCATTTATTTATATTAAAACTAGACTCAATAACGAATCTGTACATATATAGCATGACTCCTAATTATTTTTTTTACAATTTTTGATGAATTTCTAAAGTCAGAATAGGGGATTCAAAAATCGCTCTGACCCTATTCCACCAAAACCCAAATAACTCATAAAATAGAACTCGTTTACCTATTTTGTTTCTTTCATATGAAAATAGACACAATAAGCTTCAATTTAATATTTTATTCACCATCTAATCCTATCTCTACTATTTTTAGTGAATTTTCAACCTCACGTCATTGCTGCTGTAATGTTCTATTTTATGGCAAATTTCATCTTTTTATGAATTTTCATGAACTAGATAACATATTAATCTCACATGGCATCAAACATTATCTAGGCTAGCCATTCCAATGACTAATCATTATCAAACATTTTCACAACTAAACCGCAACCATATCACAAGATTATTTACACAAAATAAGTATATTGCTATACATGCCATATTTGAGTTATACAAGCCATTTTACCAAAATAGTTCTTCGGATAGTGTGAACGAGCCTTCGACCTATCCCGATTCCTGAGCCGGCTTGTTCAAAACTACAATGAATAAAAAGGAGGGAGTAGGCATAAATGCTTAGTAAGTTCACATGCAAATAACAAGTAACATAAGAAAGCAATTCTTCCAAATAACACTAGCATGGTATCACCAAAACATATATCACATTTCTACTCATCATTTCTCATCTTACCACATTATTATTGTTGTATCAAGTTTCAACCCAAGGGTTAAGTACATACCTGTCCAAAGTGTCCATTTCACAACACTTTTCAAAATGACACTTGCCTCTT
Organism: Gossypium stocksii; assembly: GCA_020496765.1. Classification (NCBI taxonomy): domain Eukaryota; kingdom Viridiplantae; phylum Streptophyta; class Magnoliopsida; order Malvales; family Malvaceae; genus Gossypium; species Gossypium stocksii. The sequence continues at coordinate 64,974,035 of CM035626.1, forward strand.
GAGTGTTCTTCCATTTTGCTAGAATTTTACCCGTTGAACACATCGGAATATAACTCGGATACATGGATAATTTGCACATAAGTGCCACATATGTAATCAAGTAATCATGTAACCCGGCCATAAGCGAACTTGGACTCAACTCAACGAGATCGGGTGTTTGCATCCATAAGTGAAGTCGGACTCAACTCAACGAGCTCGGATGCCTAGTTACATCTCACGAACTCGGACTCAACTTAACGAGTTCGGACATTTGTATCCATAAGTGAACTCGGACTCAACTCAACGAGCTCGGATGCTCAACCATCCTAGTGACATGTCACTTGTATCCTAATCTATTTCCAAGGTTCAAACGGAATTTTCCTCAATCACACATTTTCCAGTCGTTCTCCTCGGAATATCGGAACCAATACGTTGCTTGCATCTCATACTTATCAATTTAATCACATACTTTTCATACCAATACATAATATTTCACAAAGCATAATATTCATAATAACAAGTATCATATCATATAAATAGCATTAAATCACTTAAAATAGCAATTACGTTACATTATTTACACATGAACTTACCTCGGTACAAAATATAAAAATTTTGCAATTTAGTCCATAATCTTTTCTTTTCCTCGATCAAGGTCGATTCCACGTCTTTCTTGATCTAAAATAACACATTTAGCTTATTTAATACTCACATTTATCAAAAAAGTCCTTAACTCTAACTTTGTCAAAATTACGAATTTGCCCCTAAACTTTTGCATATTTATGCTTTTGCCCCAAAGCTCGGAAATTAAAATTTTTCCAAAATTCTTATGTTTTAGGACATGCTGATCATTTTGTTACTAACAGCAACCTCAAATTCCCACTATAACATGTACTTATGAACAATAGGTATTTTTACCGATTAAGCCGTTTTACTTGTTTTTACTTAAAACCGAGTAGCACAAGTTGTTTAACATAATCCAAAACCTCATATTCTATCATAAAACATCAAAATACACAATTATTCAACATGGGTAAATTTTTGAAATCAAACCCTAGCTCAAATAAATGGTAGAAATAGAGAAATCATGTTATCGGGATTTCAAAAATGTAAAAATCATTAAAAACGGGGCTAGAACGGACTTACAATCGAGCTTGGAAGCTTGAAAAACCCTAGCCATGGTTTCTCCATGCTATTTTCGGCCTTGAGGAAGAACATGAGCAAAAATTGGCTTTTAATTTGATTTTTAATTCATTTAATCACTAAATGACCAAAATGCCCCTAACCTAAAAATATTCTTTTTTCTCACCCATTTCATGTCCATTTTTGTCCAATAAATTAACCAATGATCGAATTACCATTTAAGGACCTCCAATTTAAATTTTCATAACAATTGGACACCTCTAACATATAGAACACAACTTTTGCACTTTTTACAATTTAGTCCTTTTGACTAAATTGAGTGCCCAAACGTCAAAATTTTCATACGAAATTTTTTTAAAAAATAATTTCATAAAAATGTAAACCATAAAAATATAAATAAAACACATTTCAGTTTAACACCTTTACCATTTGATAAAAATGCCCTTAATGTCTTTCTTTGTAATTTTTCATGTACAAGCCCATTTTTTTCCAAAATTTTATAAGTTGGTCAAGTTGCTATTTAAGACCTTCTAATTAATATTCCAAAGCAATTTCATACTAAAAGCTTCTAGAATGCAAGTTTTGCAACTTATTCGATTTAGTCCCTAATTTCAACTTAAGCACTTTATGCATAGAATTTCTACACGAAATTTTCACACAATCATGCAATCATTTCATAAACCTCAAAATAATTATAAAATGATTATTTTTATCTCGGATTTGTGGTCACGAAACCACTATTCCGATTAGGCCCTAATTCGGGATATTACAACTCTCCCCCCTTTAGGGATTTTCGTCCTCGAAAATCTTACCGGTAAACAGATGTGGGTATTGATTCCTCATAGTTTCCTCAGGCTCCCATGTAGTCTCTTCTACCCTGAAGGTACTTGGTGTTCAGCTTTCACTTGTTGACAAATTAGGCATTTCGATACAAACTCCGATATATCTCTTTTCATTCCATTCCACCAATACATTTTCTTCAAGTCATTATACATTTTCGTACTGCTTGGGTGAATCGACAAACAACCATTATGTGCTTCATGCAAGATCTTTTGAATCAACTCATCTTTTTCGGTACACAAATCTGATCTTTAAACATCAAGCACCCATCAGAACTGATTCTGAAATCTGACTCTGTATCAACCTCACATTGCTTTCTTTTGGCTTGCAAGTCTTCATCGCTTTTCTGAGCTTCACAAATCTCTTGTAAAAACATCGGTCTTACTTTCAACTCGGCTAGAATTGAGCCATCATCTGACATTTCCAACTGAGTGTTCATAGCTCTCAAAACAAACAACAACTTTCTACTCAAGGCATCGACAACCACATTCGCTTTTCCCGGATGGTAATCAATCACAAGCTCGTAATCTTTCAACAATTCTAACCATCTTCATTGTCTTAAGTTCAAGTCTTTTTGTGACATCAAATATTTAAGACTTTTGTGATCGGTATATACTCAACACTTTTCACCATATAGATAATGCCGCCAAATCTTCAAAGCAAACACTATAACAGCCAGTTCCAAATCATGAGTCGGATAATTCCTTTTGTGAGTTTTTAACTGTCTCGAAGCATAAGCCACAACCTTTCCTTCTTGAATAAGTACACATCCCAAGCCATTTCGAGAAGCATCACTATACACCACAAATTCTTTACCTGACTCGGGTTGTACCAACAGTGGTGCTTCAGTCAATAACTTTTTCAATTTCTCAAAACTCTGTCTTCTGCCCACTCAAATTTAACAATTTTCCGGAGTAGCTTGGTCATAGGAGCAACAATTATAGAAAATCCATTTACAAACCGTCGATAATATCCAGCTAGCCCCAAGAAACTTCTAACCTCGGTTACATTCTTCGGTGGTTTCTACTCAACAATAGCTGAAATTTTACTGGGATCAACCCGTATACCATTACCTGAAACAATATGACCCAAAAATCCAACTTCCTGAAGCCAAAATTCACTTTTACTAAACTTGGCATATAACTGCTTATCTCTCAAAGTCTGCAAAACTATTTTCAAATGCTCGGCATGCTCGGTCTCATCTTTTGAATAGATTAAAGTATCATCTATGAATACCACAACAAACTTATCCAAGTATGGCCGAAATATACGGTTCATCAAATCCATAAACACAGCAGGAGCATTTGTTAACCCAAATGGCATAACTAAAAATTCATAATGACCATACCTTCTTCTAAAAGCAGTTTTAGGCACATCTGACTCTTTTACCTGTAGCTGATAGTACCCAGATCTCAAGTCAATCTTTGAAAACCACGTCGCTCCTTTCAGCTGATCAAACAAATCATCAATTCTTGGCAACGGATACTTGTTCTTGATTGTCACCTTGTTTAACTTCCGATAGTCTACACACAGTGTCATTGAACCATCTTTCTTTTTCACAAACAATACAGGAGCACCCCAAGGCGAAAAACTCGGTCTCACAAAGCCTTTGTCAGTCAACTCTTGCAATTGCGACTTTAATTCTTTCAGCTCTGCTGGTGCCATTCTGTACGGAGCAATCGAGATCGGAGCTGTTCCCAGCATCAACTCTATACCAAATTCTATTTCTCTGACTAGAGGTAAACCTGACAATTCCTCTGGAAATACATCCGCAAACTCACACACAATCGGCACTTATTCCACTTTCTTTTCAATTTCTTTTGTATTCAACACATACGCTAAATAAGCTTCATAACCCTTTCTCAAATATCTCTGAGCCGACATTGAAGAAATCACACTAGACAATACCTCTGATTTATCTGATTCAACCCGCAGAGTTTCACCATCTTCACACTTTAATTCAATAACTTTCTGTTTACATTTCACTATAGCATCATGCAATGTCAACCAATCCATACCCAAAACATCAAACGGCAACAACATCAAGTCAGCCAGAAAGTAATAACCCCGAATCATTAAAGGACATTTCTTGCATACTTTATCAACTATAACACATTTGCCTAACGGATTTGACACTTTAATCATAAATTCTGTGTTCTCAACAGATATATTCATGCTAGACGCCAATTTCATGCACACATATGAATGAGTAGAACCGGGATCAATTAAAGTAGTAACATTAACATCATAAAGAGAAAATATACCGGTGATCACATCAGGTGAGGAAGCATCTTCACGTGCTTTTATGGCATAAGTTCTAGCTAGAGCTCTTGCTTCAGGTTTACCTGCTGAATCTCTGACTATATTCTTGCTGCTTGCTTCATTCCCAGCTGTTCTCGAATACCTTTCTCTCAAGTCTGCACCACTAGTTTTTGCACTCTGAAATTTTTCTTTTTCAATTCTCTCTGGGCAGTCTCTAATAAAATGATCCGGAGAACCACATCGAAAACATTCATTTGCTCTACATGGGCCAAAATGATTTCTACCACACCGCTAGCACTTGGGCTTAACAAATCTCTAGTTTCCCACACTAGCCACAGAAGTAGTTTGAGACTTAGAACTCACATTTTGCTTCTTAGAATTTCCATATGATTGTCTAACCAAAACTTGAGAACAAGAATTCATATTTCTAAATTTTTCGGATTACTGTGAGAATGAACTGCTCATCAGTCTTTTCTTCCAATTTCGAGTCTCAGCCTCTATCTTTTTCTTCTCTTTAAGTAGTTTTTCAGCCTTACAAGCCCGATGAACAAGTACTACCATTTCTTTTAATTCAAGAATTCCAAAAAATACTTTTATGTCTTCATTAAGTCCATCTTCAAATTGTCTACACATTTTAGCCTCTGAAGGAACACATTCTCTAGCGTACTTACTCAACCTAACAAACTCCCTTTCGTATTCAGTAACTGTCATGTTGCCTTGTTTCAATTCAAGAAACTCCTTACGCTTCTGATCAATAAATCTTTCACTAATGTACTTCTTCCGAAATTTTTCTTGAAAGAACTCCCAAGTCACCTTCTCTTTCGGTACCACAGAAACTAATGTATTCCACCAATAATAGGCTAAATCCCTCAGCAAAGATATAGCACATTTCAAGCATTCTTCAGGTGTGTAAGATAATTCATCAAATACTCGAATAGAATTCTCAAGCCAAAACTCTGCTTTCTCGGCATCATCATCAACATTTGCCCTGAATTCTTCAGCCCCTTGCTTACGAATTTTGTCAATTGGAGTTGTAACACCCCTAAACCCGTTCCTGTTGCCGGAGGGTTAAGAGGCATTACACGACATTCATAAACCGATTCGATGATCAAGCACAACCATTTCTCTTTATGGTAAAATATCAAAGCTTAGCCAATTTCAACAATTTAACATCTAGGCCGCTCATACATATATATACATGATATCTAATCATACCAAAACTCAGAACAATTCATGCACATATAAATCATTCATCAACCGCATCGCATACATTAAGAAATTTTCTTAGCTGAATGACCATGCTTAAAACAACTCAACTCATGCTTCTAAGTTCATATTACCTAATCCAATCTAGTGAATTTCAAACAAACTTCATTCAACCCATATGGACTTACCGAATGGTCACATTCAATTCCAAATTTCAGCATTCGTTTATCTTGTTCACATTCAAGTCATAAATGTCTCTCAATATGTAGATATCAATATATATATATATATATATATAATACTTCAAGCATATTTAACAGAATGCACAACATACACTTCCATCCACATAACACGTAACCAAGTTTAAACCATAGATATAGATGTAAGGTATTTAGGCAAGCCATTTTCGCATGGCTAAACTTAATTACATCATCAAAATAATATTTGTTGAACATCAAAATGTCAAGCCTATACATGCCATTTTTAAGGTTTAGATACAAAAATACCGAGAGATGTTTTGATAGTGTGGATGACTTCAACCCTGGAATCCCGAGACCGTAGCTTCCGAGTAAGATCTATAAAATAGAAAGTAAGGGCAACGGAGTAAGCAATCATTTGCTTAGTAAGTTTTTAAGTAACAAAATCATTTAAAAAGAAATGGCATAGTAGTATCTAAACTTGTTCAATTCATTCTTTGGCAAAAAAAAAAAAACACAACTAAAATACTACTTATATCATTTATATCACAAAGGAAAGATCAATGTATTCAAATAACTTTAATTCTATAGCCGAATACGCCCATTTCATTTTCCATGGCAATCATGTATATACTCATGCATTTCACCTTTGTGCAGTTGAACACTTTTAACAGAAAATTTGAACTCATCCATCAAAATCAGATCGTAAACGCTCGAGTGATTCTAAACAATGGTTTAACTATCTCTACCGGATTTCAAAATCAAAATTCAATGGTAATCAAAGTCTCAATGAGAGTAGAATGCATACCTGGCTATCTTATGGTAGATAGTACATTTGTTTAAAACTGTGTCAACATTTATTGTAAGATTTCTAATACAAATGCCTACGAAATTTTAACCCAGATATGATGCCCCACGGATGGCCTTCGGGACCAAGCCCGGTTCTTAACACTGGCTCAAAAGCCCTTCGAGTCTAAGCTCGGATCTTAACACTGGCTCGAAAGCCCTTCCAGTCTAAGCTCGAATTTTAACACTGGCTCGAAAGCCCTTCGAGTCTAAGCTCGGATCTTAACACTGGCTCGAAAGCCCTTCGAGTCTAAGCTCGGATCTTAACACTGGCTCGAAAGCCCTTCGAGACTAAGCTCGGATCTCAACACTGATTTACATTCACATGTATATATATATATATATATATATCATCACGTTTGGATATCATTCCTAATACTCAAACACAATTACAGCATGTTTACCAATCATACATCATTCGGTTCTCTAGTTATAATCAAAGAACACCATTTCGGTCAAGACACAACAAAGTTCAATGCTATCATTCGGCCTCCAAAGATTTTTACAAATTATCTTTCCCACATTAATATTCAAGCATAACCTTTATGTCTAAGTTTATATATATTTAAACTTATGTACTATAACTTCATCATGTCATAAGTTGGAATTCGTTACTCAAGAACTTACCTCGTATCTTTTTGAGTAATTACGAGTCAGTTATTCCGTCACCTTAGCCTTTCCTTTATCCGATGTTGTCCCTCTATGCTCTTGAGCTTAATTGGACAAATTAAGTGTATTAACTTCATGTACTTTACTTAGTCAAAGCAAGAAATACAATTATCCACTCTCTATCACACATACACATTCGGCCAATTTCCACTATGTTACAAGTCATGGCTAGCTTTGATTGGATCAAACACATACATTTCTTTTAATTCAACTTACAATTCAAAATATATTAGTGATCAAAGGTCGAATATGTCTCACATAGTGAGCTCAATTTTTGGCTCCCTCTCGGCATATAATAGCATACACAAATTTTCTACACAAGCTAGTATTTTAGCAATTAGTATGATACAAGTTCAACCAAGAGTTTTCAATAAAATTTCAAGGTGCATACATAGGGTCCAAACACATATGTTTATTACAAAACACCACCCTTTTATACCCTTTTATATGTCCTTCCTTAGATTATGTATCATGGCCGAATGTTTCACTAAAGTTCTCATAAGCATTTTAAGATTCAATTTCTAAATTACTCAAGGTCAACCCTCTAGCTCTATTTGCTAAAGACTCTCATAACTAAATCCATAAGCAAGTAGTCCAATTCCAACATTTCAATAAATATTTTATACCAAAACTAATAACTAAACATTCTTTAATGAAATTCACACCAAGGCCTAATATTTCTTAACAACCAAAGCATATATTCAAAAATTTAACAAAGTATTTAACCACCATGGCCGAATAGATCCTTTCTAATCCATTTAACTACCATAAGCTAAACAAAACCTAAATCAAGTTCATGAATTTCTAATTTCATCACTTCAACCATTCAATGCCTATCTAATTGCTCAAATAGATTTCTAATACAAGAATTAAACCAACTTACTAACCTTAATACCCAAATTTGGCAAGTAACCATACACACACTCTCATCAACCGAATTTCCACACTACTTAAACCCCCACTACACACATTCCTTTCAATCAACTTCAATTTAAGCTCCCAACTCATAAAACGTAAAGAATAGAAATCCCCTTCTAACATTCCTATCTTAGCCGAATACCCAAAACACCACAAAGATCAAAATTTACACATGGGCTAAGTCAAAGACCTAACCATCAACCAAAATTTCATAAAATCTCAAAGAATTAACTAAAAACTAACCTTAATCAAGCAAGAAGAAGACCGAATGTCTAGTTTCTCTTCCCCCTTTTTCTTCCTTTAATTCACGGCAAAGAAGAACAAAACATAACTAAAATTTTCTTTCTTTTCTATTATCATTATTTTATTCACTAATATGAAATCATTTTCCACTCACCTAATTTTTAACATAAAAAAAATAAAGCAACCAATAAAACCATTTGCATGGCCGGCCACTTTCACCAAAAGAGGAATTTGAAACGCAAGTCCAATTCTTTTATAGCATGCACAATTCGGCCATTCAAAGATTCACCCAACCTATTTTTAAAATTCTCACCTAAGTCCTATTGAGTACTTCACATTGAACTAATAATATTAAGGTATAAATTCTCCACACATGCATAATTCACATATCATATTTATAAAATATGGCATTATTTAATTTTAATAATTCGATTTTGTGGTCCCGAAACCACTTCCCGACTAGGGTCAAAATACGGCAGTTACAGGAGTCCTATGTAATTTCATCAGATCCATACCTTAAGGCATCGGGGGTACAGGTTGAGGAATCGGGGGAGATGGGGGAGGTTGTACATTCGGGTTCGTACGAACGAACTCAGTGTACCATGCACTCATCACTTGGAGAAAGGCTTCTCAGCCCCTTTTTCCTCCTCCCTGACCAACTGTAGGAGGTGGATTTTCAGTCGGCGCTGCCCCTTCAACCGGAGCTGGCGCATTACTCTCTACTTCATCTGCCACAGCTGGATCGGGATCCATTTACTATAAAAAAATCATTTAAAAGGTTAGAAGTCGTCACACTATCACAATATGTATATATGGCATGTATAGCAAAACCCATACATACAACACGTTAATCCGAGAACCAACTAAACCTGCTCTGATACCACCAAATGTAACGCCCTCTTACCCGAGACCGTCACTGGAGTCGAGCTTGAGGTGTTACTAAACTTGAATTACCATTTAAACAACTTTAAACCATTTATTTTAACTTTCGGAATAAGCTGTCTTTCTACGTCATGGTCGCTCAAAAAATCATATCTCAAGTTACAGAACTCAAAATTAAGATCCGTAAATTTTCCCTGAAACTAGACTCAAATATCTATCTACTAATTTTTTTTCTAGAATTTTTGGTTGGGCCAATTAGTACAGATTATTAGTTAAAGTTTCCCTGTTTTAGTGTTTGATTGCTCTGACCTATGTTCACTACGAACCACTTTTCTCTCTATACAGAATTCAAAAAGCTATGCCAGTTGTTTATATTAAAACTAGACTCAATAAGGAATCTGTACATATATAGCATGACTCCTAATTATTTTTTTTACAGTTTTTGATGAATTTCTAAAGTCAGAATAGGGGATTCAGAAATCGCTCTGACCTTATTTCACCAAAACCCAAATAACTCATAAAATACAACTCGTTTACCTGTTTTGTTTCTTTCATACATATTTTATTCACCATCTAATCCTATCTCTACTATTTTTAGTGAATTTTCAAACTCACGTCATTGCTACTGCAATGTTCTGTTTTATGGCAAATTTCATCTTTTTATGAATTTTCATGAACTAGATAACATATTAATCTCACATGGCATCAAACATTATCTAGGATAGCCATTCCAATGACTAATCATTATCAAGCATTTTCTCAACCAAACCGCAACCATATCACAAGATTATTTACACAAAATAAGTATATTGCTATACATGCCATATTTGAGTTATACAAGCCATTTTACCAAAATAGTTCTTCGGATAGTGTGAACGAGCCTTCGACCTATCTCGATTCCTGAGCCGGCTTGTTCAAAACTACAATGAATAAAAAGGAGGGAGTAAGCATAAATGCTTAGTAAGTTCACATGCAAATAACAAGTAACATAAGAAAGCAATTCTTCCAAATAACACTAGCATGGTATCACCAAAACATATATCACATTTCTACTCATCATTTCTCATCTTACCACATTATTGTTGTTGTATCAAGTTTCAACCCGAGGGTTAAGTACATACCTGTCCAAAGTGTCCATTTCACAACACTTTTCAAAATGACACTTGCCTCTTGAGTGTTCTTCCATTTTGCTAGAATTTTACCCGTTGAACACATCGGAATATAACTCGGATACATGGATAATTTGCACATAAGTGCCACATATGTAATCAAGTAATCATGTAACCCGGCCAAAAGCGAACTCGGACTCAACTCAATGAGCTCGGGCATTCGCATCCATAAGTGAAGTCGGACTCAACTCAACGAGCTCGGATGCTTAGTTACATCTCACGAACTCGGACTCAACTCAACGAGTTCGGACATTTGCATCCATAAGTGAACTCGGACTCAACTCAACGAGCTCGGATGCTCAACCATCCTAGTGACATGTCACTTGTATCCTAACCTATTCCCAAGGTTCAAACGGGATTTTCCTCAATCACACATTTTCCTGTCGTTCTCCTCGGAATATCGGAACCAATACGTTGCTTTCATCTCATACTTATCAATTTAATCACATACTTTTCATACCAATACATAATATTTCACAAAGCATAATATTCATAATAACAAGTATCATATCATATAAATAGCATTAAATCACTTAAAATAGCAATTACGTTACATTATTTACACATGAACTTACCTCGGTACAAAATATAGAAATTTTACAATTTAGTCCACAATCTTTTCTTTTCCTCGATCAAGGTTGATTCCACGTCTTTCTTGATCTAAAATAACACATTTAGCTTATTTAATACTCACATTTATCAAAAAAGTCCTTAACTCTAACTTTGTCAAAATTACGAATTTGCCCCTAAACTTTTGCATATTTACGCTTTTGCCTCAAAGCTCGGAAATTAAAATTTTTCCAAAATTCTTATGTTTTAGGACATGCTGATCATTTTGTTACTAACAGCAACCTCAAATTCCCACTATAACATGTACTTATGAACAATAGGTATTTTTACCGATTAAGCCGTTTTACTTGTTTTTACTTAAAACCGAGTAGCACAAGTTGTTTAACATAATCCAAAACCTCATATTCTATCATAAAACATCAAAATACACAATTATTCAACATGGGTAAATTTTTGAAATCAAACCCTAGCTCAAATAAATGGTAGAAATAGAGAAATCATGTTATCGGGATTTCAAAAATGTAAAAATCATTAAAAACGGGGCTAGAACGGACTTACAATCGAGCTTGGAAGCTTGAAAAACCCTAGCCATGGTTTCTCCATGCTATTTTCGGCCTTGAGGAAGAACATGAGCAAAAATTGGCTTTTAATTTGATTTTTAATTCATTTAATCACTAAATGACCAAAATGCCCCTAATTTAAAAATATTCTTTTTTCTCACCCATTTCATGTCCATTTTTGTCCAATAAATTAACCAATGGTCTAATTACCATTCAAGGACCTCCAATTTAATTTTTCATAACAATTGGACACCTCTAACATATAGAACTCAACTTTTGCACTTTTACAATTTAGTCCTTTTGACTAAATTGAGTGCCCAAATGTCAAAATTTTCGTACGAAATTTTTTTACAAAATAATTTCATAAAAATTTAAACCATAAAAATATAAATAAAACACATTTCAATTTAACACCTTTACCATTTGACGAAAATGCCATTAATGTCTTTCTTTGTAATTTTTCATGTACAAGCCCATTTTTTTTCAAAATTTTATAAATTGGTAAAATTTCTATTTAAGACCTTCTAATTAATATTCCAAAGCAATTTCATACTAAAAGCTTCTAGAATGCAAGTTTTGTAACTTATTCGATTTAGTCCTTAATTTCAACTTAAGCACTTTATGCATAGAATTTCTTCACGAAATTTTCACACAATCATGCAATCATATCATAAACCTCAAAATAATTATAAAATGATTATTTCTATCTCAGATTTGTGGTCACGAAACCACTATTCTGATTAGGCCCTAATTCGGGATATTACATAAACGGAATGGTGGTTGCAAAACCACAAATTCAAGATAGAAAAATTTATTCTGATTAATTTTGATAATTTACAGAGTGATTAGATGCATGTGTTAAAGTATCGATAGAAAATTTTATGAATTACATGTTGAATTTGCCTATTAGGGCTTGTTTGAAAAAGTTGATAAATATGAGTTCTAGATAGGAAAGGATTAAATTGAAGAGCATAATTGAAGTAGAGGTCCTTAAATAGAATTAGACCATTAGGTTTTATGGACAAAAATGGACATACATAGATAAAAATAACTAAAGTTTTAATGAAGGGCATTTTAGTCATTTGGTAATTAAAAGATTGAAAAAGGAAAAAGATCGCAAAATGTTGTCCATCTTCTCAAGTTGGCCGAAACTCAAGGGTTCTCCATAGCTAGGTTTTTGTCAAGCTTCCAAGCTCTATAGTAAGTGATTCCAAGCCCCGTTTTTAATTTTTTTTTTACGTTTTCGGAGTCCATGTAACTTGATTTAACTTATTCTAGCAATAATTTAACCTAGGGTTCATATCTGGAAAAATATCCATAGGTGAAATGTGTTTATTTTGATGTTTTATGGTAGGATATGAAGCTAGAAATTATGTTAAATGACTTGAGCTAAGCGATTTTAAGTGAAAACGAGTAAAATGACATAATCGGTAAAATACCTAATGTTCATAAGTACATGTTACAGTGAGAATTTGATGTTGCTGCAGGTAAATAAATGATCAGCATGTGATAAAACATAAGAATTAGGGAGAAAGATTAATTTCTGAGCTTTGGGGAAAAAGTGTAAATATGCAAAAGTTTAGGGGCAAAATTGTAATTTTACCAAAGTTAGAGTCAATGATTGTTTTGATAAATGTGAGTATTAAATAAGCTAAATTTGCTATTATAGATTAAGAAGAATGAAATTCGGGGTTAGATCGGGGAAAGAAGAAGGTTGAGGACTAGATCAAAAATATTTGATCGTATTTTGTATCGAGGTAAGTTTGCTGTAAATAAATGCAATGTTTTGTTATTTATATTTAATACTGTTATTTTTCAGCATCTATATGTCTATTTTGCTAATTTACTTATTGATGACTCAAGTAAGAATTGATGGTGAAATGATACTTAAAAGTCCCGGTTGAACCTTAGGAATGTGTAGGATACAAATGTCATGACATTAGTGTTTGAGGATACCAAGTAAGACCATGCCAAGGCATGACATTGGTAAGTTTTACATGGCAAGGAAATCATGTAAGACTATGTCAAGACATGGCATTGATAAGCTACTATAAGGCAAAGATCTCATGTAAGACCATGCCAAGGCATGGCAATGGTGAGTTCATAAGGCAAGGATACCATGTAAAACCAAGTCAAGACATGGCCATGGTAAGTTTAAAAAGGAAAGGTACCCGTGTATCCTCAGTATTCCAAGTGATTCAACGAGAAATTTAAATAGTATACTTAAGGAAAGGTAAGATGAGTTCATGTTCGAAAGGTTCAGGTAAGAAAATTCAAGACTTATGCATATTGAGCTTGAAGGTTAAAGTTATCTTGATAATTCATGTAGAATGTTGTTATTTATTTACATGCAAACTTACTAAGCTTTACGCTTACTCCCTTTCTTTTCTCTCTTTTTATAGTATCACCAAGCCAACTCGGGGATCATAAGGACGTCGGAGATCGTTTCACACTATGAAAGGGATATTTTGGTATTTTGTGATTTGAACGGTTTAAGTTATGGCATGTATAGGGACTTGTCCATTTTGTGTGAATGTCCTTATGATATGACTAAAGAATGGCATGTGAATACTTGATAATGATTAGCTATTGAAATGACTAATGAAGAATATGTTTTGGTGTTATGTATGCCTAAATGGTAGTTTATGCAAAGAAATTCTGAAAGAATAAAAGTTAGCTATGAAATAGTTTTGGGATAGTAGCAGTGATGTGATTTTGAAAAATCTCTAAAAATTGTAGGAGTGGAATTAAATGGTGAATGATATATAGAATTAAAGCTTATTGAGTCTACTTTCATAAAAAAGAAATAGAGAAAGCAAAGAAAATCTATATTTTAAGATATTTAAATTCTTGTGAGACTAGTTTGGAGTGTCTCATGATCCCCTGTTTTGATTTTAGAATTTTGGTAAAAATTGTACAAAAAGAATTATGATTAGTGAGTCTAATTTCAAAAGAAATAAACAAAAATATTATCCAAATTCTGTATAATGAGATAATCAATTTTTAGTGAAGAGAGGTCAGGTCCGTTGGACTGTGAAACATGGGAACATTTAATGAATAAACTGTACTAATTGGCCAAACCAAAAATTTTGGAAAATTTATGGTAAGAAGATATGTGAGCCTAGTTTCAAGGAAAATTTACAAATTTAAATTTCAAATTTTGTAACTTGAGTTATAATTAATTTAGTGACTGTTATGCAGGTGGACAATTTTATTATGAATAGTGAAATAAATGGTTTTGATTTGTGTAAGTAATCGAAAAATTGTTAATGTTCTCGGTTTGGGCCCAAACAGTTTCAATTGCATGTTTTAGGGCCTCGAGGGCCCTTTTTAGGGATATATTGAATGAATGTGAGTGAATTAATTTTAAAAGTAAATTTTTATGCCCCGAACTAGTAAGATAAATTTGGTAACGCCTCGTGCTCGACTCCGGCGATGGTCTTGGGTAAGGGTGTTACCTTTATTGGTATTAGAGCAAGAATTTCGTCAGTTCTCTAAATATTTTGTATGAGTAAGAGTCTAGCTATACATGTCATACTTATATTTTAATAGTGTGACAACTCTTGACGATTTTAAAATGTTTTTCTTTTATGGTTGTGGATCCCGAACGAGCTGGTGTATATGATGTAAAGAGTAATGCACTCACTCCTGCAGAAGGGACGATGCCACCAGATAGTAGTGAAAGGCCTGTTATAGTTAGTCAGGGAGGAGGGGCTCGAGAAGCCTTCTTCCAATTTATGGATGATTGGTTTTCCGAGTTCATTTGTACGAATCCGTCCGTTAGACCTCCACCCCCTCATGATCCTCAGACTACCTATGTAACTTCTCCAGTCACAGATATATTTAGAAGAGAGAAGCCACCAGTTGATAAAATTAGAAAACAAAGGGCCGAAGAGTTTCGGGCTACTAAAGATGACGATGCAGAGAAAGCTGAATTTTGGCTCGAGAATACTATCAGGGTCTTTGATGAGTTATCCTGCACAACTGAAGAGTGCATGATGTGTGTTGTATCACTTTTACGAGATTCGGCCTACCATTGGTGGAAGACACTTGTGTCAGTAGTACCGAAAGAAAGAGTTACTTGAGATTTCTTTCAGGAGGAGTTCCGTAAGAAATACATTAGTGAGAGGTTCATCGACCAGAAAAGAAAAGAATTTCTTGAATTAAAGCAGGGTAAGATGACAGTGACTGAATATGAACGCAAATTTGTCAGACTCAGCAATTATGCTCGAGAGTGTGTGTTAACCGAAGCTATTATGTGCAAGAGATTTGAAGATGGGGTCAATGATGATATTCAACTGTCAGCCGGCGTTCTAGAAATAAAAGAGTTTGTTGTTTTAATTGAAAGAGCTTGTAAGGCAGAGGAGTTGCTGAAAGGAAAGGGTAAAGCTAAAATTGAGATACAAGATATGAAGAAAAGACAGATGAGCAAGTCATTTCAGTCTACATCCAAGCGGCCCAGAGAGTTCTCTACGAGGTCTAACTTTTCAATAGGGTATTCTAGCCGAGTAGAGGTAGAAGATTTATGGGTCAGAAAGCTCAGACCACTTCAATTCTGGTTATTGGCAGTATTAAGCCTGGTAGATCTGAGTGTCCTCAATGTGGTCGACGTCATCCAAGTCAATGTCGAGCAACTGAGACTGGTTGCTTCTGATGTGGTGCACCAGATCATTTCATTTAGGAGTGTTCTGAAATGGTTAAAAGAGAAGTAATTCCGAGTGTAAGATCAGGCAATGCCCCCGTTTGAGGCAGACCTCAGAGAAATTTAGGAATAGGGCAAGTAGAGGTGCATCTAGAGATTCAGTAGCGAGACTAGATGTTAGAGCACCTGCAAGGACCTATGCTATCCGTGCACGTGAAGAGGCATCCTCCCCCAACATAATTATAGGTACATTTTCTCTTCATGATGTTAATGTTATTGCTTTGATTGATCCGGTTCGACCCATTCCTATGTTTGCATGAAATTAATGCCTAGAATGAACATATTTATAGAGTCTACAAGATTTGGGATTAAAGCATCGAATCCATTAGGTCAGTATGTATTAGTAGACAAAGTATGTAAAAATTACCCTTTGATGATTAGAGGTTACTGTTTTCCGGCCAATCTCATGCTATTGCCATTTGATGAGTTTGGTGTGATTCTTGGTATGGATTGGTTGACTACGCATGACATGATAGTGAATTCTGGAAAGAAATTCATTGAGTTGAAATGCAAAAATGGTGAAATTCTTCGGGTTAATTTAGATGAGTCAAATAGTTCAATTGCCATGATTTCTGTTATGTCTGCTCAGAAAGGCTTGAAAATTGCTTTTGTGTTGAATACTAAGGATCCAGAGTTGAAAATTGAATCAGTGCCTGTGGTATGTGAGTTTCCTGATGTGTTTCTGGAAGAACTACCAGGTTTGCCTCCTATTAGAGAAGTTGAGTTTGGTATTGAGTTGGTTCCGGGTACAACACCCATTTCTATTGCTCCTTATAGAATGGCTCCAATGGAATTGAAAGAATTGAAAGTTTAGTTGCAGTAATTAACAGATAAAGGCTTTCCAAGACCTAATTGTTCACCATGGGGTGCACCAGTACTCTTTGCGAAAAAGAAAGATAGTTCAATAATATTGTGCATAGATTATCAGCAGCTTAACAAGGTAACTATTAGGAACAAGTATCCACTGCCTAGAACTGAGGATTTGTTTGATCAATTGAAGGGAGCTACTGTGTTCTCTAAGATAGATTTGAGATCTGAATATTATTAGTTGCGAGTTAAAGGGCCAGATGTTTCGAAAACTACTTTTCGAACTAGGTGTGGCCATTATGAGTTCCTTGTGATGCCATTTGGCTTAACTAATGCTCCTGCCATTTTCACGGACTTAATGAACCGAATTTTTAGACCTTACTTGGATAAATTTGTAGTTGTGTTCATTGATGATATCTTGATTTATTCTCATGATGAGACGAGCATTCAGAGCATTTGAGAACAGTTTTACAGACTTTGAGAGATAATCAGCTTTATGCCAAGTTTAGCAAAAGTGAGTTCTGGTTACGAGAAGTTAGTTTTCTTGGAAATATAGTCTCAGGTGAAGGTGTTAGAGTTGATTCGAGCAAGATTTCAACCATTGTTGATTGGAAGCCTCATAGGAATATATCAGAGGTCAGAAGTTTTCTTGGTCTCACCGATTATTATAGACAATTTGTAAAGGGATTTTCCATGATAGCTACCCCATTGATAAGATTGCTACAGAAAGATGTCAAGTTTGAATGGACTGAAAAGTGTCAGTAGAGTTTTGACAAGTTAAAGGCATTGTTGACTGAAGCTCCTATCTTAGTATAACCAGAACCAGGTAAAGAGTTTGTGATTTACAGTGATGCATCCTTTAATGGACTAGGCTATGTACTTATGCAGGAAGGAAAGGTAATTGCTTATGCCTTTAGACAGTTAAAGCCACATGAGAAAAATTATTCGACACATGATTTAGAACTAGCTGCCATTGTATTTGCGTTGAAAATCTGGAGACATCACTTGTATGGTGAGAAATGTCAAATATTTACTGATAATAAAAGCTTGAAATACTTGATGACTCAGAAAGATTTGAAGTTGAGGCAAAGAAGATGGCTAGAGTTGATTAAAAATTATGAACTAGTGATCAATTATCACCTGGGTAAGGCAAACGTAGTTGCTGATGCTTTGAGTAGAAAATCTTTATTTGCATTAAGAGCTTTGAACACTATTTTAACCTTATCAGATGATGGTTCTATCTTAGCCGAATTAAGAGCTAAGCCAATATTTCTTGAAGAAATTTGTGAAGTTCAGAAAGATGACAGTGAGTTGCAAGCCAAAAGAGCTCAGTGTGAGTGGGGTATAGAGTCAGGTTTTTAGATCAGTTTTGACGGTTGTTTAATGTTCAGAACTCGGATATGTGTACCAAAGAAAGATGAGCTTATTCGAAAGATCTTAGAGGAAGCACATAATAGTTTCTTGTCTATTCATCTAGGTAGTACAAAGATGTATAATGATTTGAAGAAAATGTATTAGTGGGTAGGAATGAAGAGAGACATCTCAGAGTTTATTTCTAGATGCTTGATCTGTTAGCAGGTAAAAGCTGAACATCAGGTACCTTCAGGTTTATTGCAGCCTGTGTTAGTTCCTGAGTGGAAATGGGACCAAGTTGCCATGGATTTTGTGACAGGATTGCCGTTGACATCGAGAAAGAAAGAAGTAGTATGGGTTGTTATTGATAAACTAACAAAGTCGGCTCATTTTATTACAGTTCGTATGGATTATTCACTTGACAAGTTGCCCAAGTTGTATATTTCAGAGATAGTCAGACTACATGGAGTACCATTATCGATTATCTCAGATAGGAACCCAAGATTCACTTCACGGTTTTAGAAGAAGTTACAGGAAGCTTTGGGCACAAAGTTGAGTTTTAGTACAGCTTTCCATTCTCAGACCGATGGTCAGTCATAGAGAGTTATTCAGATACTTGAGGATATGCTCAAATGTTGTGTATTAGAATTTCAAGGTAGTTGGGAGAAATATTTACCGTTGGTAGAGTTTGCCTATAATAATAGTTAACAGTCCAGTTTGAAGATGGCACCTTATGAAGCTTTATATGGACATAAATGTCGCACACCTTTGTATTGGATAAAGCTTAAAGAAAATCAGATTTACGGGGTTGATTTAGTTAAAGAAACTGAAGAGAAAGTGAAAGTTATCAGAGATTGCTTGAAAGTAGCTTCAGATAGATAGAAGTCTTATGCAAACTTGAAAAGAAAAGAGATTGAGTATCAAGTTGGTGACAAAGTGTCCTTGAAAGTATCCCCGTGGAAGAAAGTCTTTAGATTTGGCAAGAAAGGAAAACTAAGTCCACGTTTTATTGGACCGTTTGAGGTGACTGAAAGAGTTGGGCCATTAGTATATCGGTTATCTTTGCCACCAGAGTTAAAGAAAATTCATGATGTGTTCCATATGTCCATGTTACGTCGTTACCATTCTGATCCATCACATGTGATTTCACAGACAGAGGTTGAGATTCAGCAAGACATGACTTACGGTGAAGAACCGGTAAAGATTTTAGCTCGAGATGTCAAGCAACTAAGGAACAAAAGTATTGCACTTGTGAAAGTATTATGGAATAGGCATGGGGTAGATGAGGCTACATGGGAGCCCAAAGAGGCTATGCGGAAACAGTATCCCAATCTATTCATAGGTAAGATTTTCGGGGATGAAAATCCCTAAAAGGGGGGAGAAATGTAACATCCCGAAATAGGGCCTAAACGGATGGTGGTTGTGAAACCACGAATTCGAGATAGAAAAATTTATTCCGATTAATTGTTATAATTTACCGAGTGATTAGATGCATGTGTTAAAGTATCGATAGAAAATTTTATGAATTACATGTTTAATTTGCCATTAGGGCTTGTTTGAAAAAGTTGATAAATATGGTTCTAGATAGGAAATGATTAAATTGAAGAGCATAATTGAAGTAGAGATCCTTAAATGGTAATTAGACCATTAGGTTTTTATGGACGAAAATGGACATACATAGATAAAAATAACTAAAGTTTTAATGAAGGGCATTTTAGTCATTTGGTAATTAAAAGATTAAAAAGGGAAAAAGATGGCAAAATGTTGTCCATCTTCTCAAGTTGGCTGAAACTCAAGGGTTCTCTATAGCTAGGGTTTTTTCAAGCTTCCAAGCTCTATAGTAAGTGATTCCAAGCCTTGTTTTTAATGTTCTTTACGTTTTTGGAGTCCTAGTAACTTAATTTAGCTTATTCTAGCAATAATTTAACCTAGGGTTCATATTTGGAAAAATACCCATAGGTGAAATGTGTTTATTTTGATGTTTTATGGTAGAATATGAAGCTAGAATTTATGTTAAACGACTTGAGCTAAGTGATTTTAAGTGAAAACGAGTAAAATGACATAATTGGTAAAAATACCTAATGTTCATAAGTACATGTTAGAGTGAGAATTTGATGTTGCCGTAGGTAAATAAATGATCAGCATGTCATAAAACATAAGAATTAGGGATAGAGTTTAATTTCCGTGCTTTGGGGTAAAAGTGTAAATATGTAAAATTTTAGGGGCAAAATCGTAATTTTTCCAAAGTTAGAGTCAAGGACTGTTTTGATAAATGTGAGTATTAATTAAGCTAATTTGCTATTATAGATTAAGAAGAATGAAATTTGGGGTTAGATCGGGGAAAGAAAAAGGTTGAGGACTAGATCAAAAATATTTTATCGTATTTTGTATCGAGGTAAGTTTGTGGTAAATAAATGCAATGTTTTTTTATTTATATTTAATACTGTTATTTTTCAGCATCTCTATGTTTATTTTGCTAATTTACTCATTGATGACTCAAGTAAGAATTGATGGTGAAATGATACTTAAAAGTCCCGGTTGAACCTTAGGAATGTGTAGGATACAAATGTCATGACATTAGGGTTTAAGGATACCAAGTAAGACCATGCCAAGGCATGGCATTGGTAAGTTTTACAAGGCAAGGAAATCATGTAAGACCATGTCAAGACATGACATTGATAAGCTACTACAAGGCAAAGATCCCATGTAAGACCATGCCAAGGCATGGCAATGGTGAGTTCATAAGGCAATGATACCATGTAAGACCATGTCAAGACATGGCCATGGTAAGTTTAAAAAGGAAAGGTACCCATGTATCCTTAGTATTCTAAGTTGTTCAACAGGAAATATTGAATGAATGTGAACGAATTAATTTGAAAAGTAAATTTTTATGCCCCGAACTAGTAAGGGGTGTTACACCCGAGCACATGGTCGAGTGGCCCTAAGACTCAAATTTTAGTTCTGTGTACTTTTTGGATCTGAAAATGTGTCTGTGTGTTTTGAACCTTTGGTAGGCTTTAGTGAGGGTAGTTAAGACTCTCATCTGGGCTTTGGCTTATGTGTTACTTATGACTGTTTTGCGAGATATCTGATTTTGAACTAGGTTAGCTGGGTGTGTGCATGTTTATTTCTGTCTGACTATCTGTCGATGTGTTCATTGTTTCTGTGAGGTTGTAAGCATACATGCACTTGCATAAAGTAATTTTTGGGTTTGTTGTGAAGAGAAGGAAGATTGATTCTGATATGATCTGGCAGTTTAACTATAACTTATCGATAGAGCAATTTACAGCACTGTACTGCATGTACGTCAGCTTTGTTGCGTACTATTATCTAATCTAACAATTTAAACTGCAACATGTTAGTACAGCGGTTTACCGTAATACACTGTACTGCATGTACGCAAGCTTTGTTGCGTATTATTATCTGAGTGGCTTAGTCCACATACATGGTGTGTAGGGTTGGATGGGCCTTTCGAGGTCCTTTGTGGTGCGTTTGGTTGGTGAGCTTAAACAACTCTTTTGGGGTGTGATCGGGGGACAGAGAGGTGTGTTGGCTGGATGGGCGGGATTTTGCTACTTGACTATATTCATACGCATCTAATTGAGTGAGTGGGTGTAAGTCTGTTTGTCTGTATTCTATCTGCTTTTCTTAATGTTCGTGAATGTTCTAATTGCATGTATTAAGGTGTAAGCGTAATTCTGATTTTTCTTATCATTGTGCTCATGATGATAGTGTTTTGGTATCAACTTGTTGATGGGTTTGCTATTGTGATTTGGTGTATAGTACCAAGTGTGTTGATTGTTGCGTATGGTCGGGACATAGGTTCCGAGTTTACCCTCTATTTCTATGTATATCTATAAATACACTATGCCATTGAACTGCTATTTGGATTTTGATGCAAGCTTAGAAAAGGAGCTAGTAGCTGAACCCTTGGAGCTGCCTTTGGGACCAATCACTCGAGCCCGAGCTAGGAGGTTCCAAGAAGCTATATCCAACTACATTGATCGAGCTTGGGGAGAAGAAGTGACCGATCATTCTCGGACCAGCTCACCAACTTAGTTTGCAATCTCTTGCAAGTTGATTTAGCTCGACTCAACTTAATGGAGCTCAATTTGTCTTGTTGCTAGCTCATTGAGCTTGATTCTAATTTTTTTAATTTCATGCATTTAAGTTGCTGGAATAAATTTATCTATTTAATTAAGTTAGCTAATTTAGTTAAAGTTCAGCTCAAATAGTGAAATTACATTTTAATGTGTCTAAATTCTAGACATTTTAATTTAAGATTAAATGTGTTTTAGTTAATGCGTATTTTTAATGTGTCAAGTTTAGGACAAATTTAATTCTTGTTGCTAATTAATTTGTTTATCTGAATGTAGCTAATTTAGTTTGTCTTCGTTCCAGCCGAATTTATGATGTCCTAAACTAATTAATTTTTTCAATTAAATGTGTATAGGTACATGTATGGGACGGCATGGATATGTGCAGCCCCTGAATGCTATTAATTAGCAACTCCTACGTGACACCAAAGGCTAAAAAAGCTGATGATTACTTTCTCCAAAGTAGCATTTTTAGCTTTCACATTGCTAAAGATCCTTTTCACATGGAATGGCCTCTTTGGATTTGTGCATTCACACCTAAGGGTTGATCACATTCTGTTTTCACACTTTAAGGACCATTGACATGCCCTAAGCTGCTCATTAAATTCAAGACTATTTAGTTCCACAAAGCAGCTCCATTAAAGAGCATTTAGTCTCTTTGGTCGAACATAGACAAAGCTATTCAGCTCTCTACCATTTCAATTAATGTCCAGCTGAAGGATCACCATCTAGAAGCTATCTATTTGTATTTTCCATGCTAAGAAGATTCTAAGGACGTTCGAGAAACTTCAAGGAAATTTCCAGCCTTTTTTAGTTTTAATTTACCATCCATTCAGCTCACCCAAAGACCATTCGGCTATCCTCTTGTTTAGCTATAAATATTTGTTCCAACGGATTGTAAAGGACTTTTTGATCATTTTACGAATATCATATTACTTTGTGAGTGTTCATACTCTCTTTGTTCTCCTTAGACTGAATTGACTTATCAAGCAACCCTTGGGGCGCAAATCCCGTCTTTTCCTGAACTTATCACTTTGTTAAAGTATGGCATTCACCATATCCGTGGTTCCTATCTTCCATAGATAGCGGGTCTCGGTTATTCAATCTATCCTTCCTATCTCCATCACCTTTCTTCATTCTAAGTGCTTGTATACGTTTCGGGTTGACACAACATATTGTGTTGGTTCACATTTAAGCCTTAGCCGAATCCATATCCTTGTTTCGATATCCATTCCAAAACCAACTCGTTGAGCCTAACTTTTATCACTACAAGCCTATTTTGCAAACTATTCAGACTTATTTAATTTTATTGGTTGGGCAATCTAAACGACTCGAATCACCACCGAGGTTAGTTCGTATCATTTGGTATCAGAGCTTCTAAAAATTAAGTAAGTATCGACGTTTTGGTAGTATCGGGATTGTATTGTTGCTAAAAAAATTCGTATAAAAAAAGGAGAATATATATATTTGAAGTGCAAAATTCGAAATTATTACAAAAAAAATTTGGAAGTATAAGAAAAAGAAGAGAAGAGAAGCTAGTCGTACAAATTTTCTGCCCAAAAATCATTTCTAGTTAACAAAGTCATCTGGCCACACTTAAACCCTCTCATTTTTGTTTGCTAGCCTACCCATTGTCCCAACATCAATCCCTCACCCTGACCCAACATCACTTTTGTAAACTGACTCTCCAATGAGTGCTGATTCATCTAAGTAGTCCTTGGAGAACTTCGAGAGGCAAACTTGAGCAGAAAAAGGCAAGAGTGAGGTGAGACTATTTGAGAGAACAAAAGCCAAATTGTGTGAATTTTTCTTTGTGAGAGAAGTGTGAGGTTTGCTGTGAGATTAAAATTCCATGTTTAGATGTTCGAAAAGGAATCAAATGGACGGAGGTAGATTGCGACCCATTCGCAATGTCTCTGGTGGAGGAGTGCCGGACTTGACATTACAAGCTCTCGTACGAAAAATGGAGCAGTTGTTCGACCGTAAACTTGAGCCCATCGAAGATCGGCTATTTCGAGTTGAAACATGAGAACAACGCGAAGAAACCCCTGAAGTTGCAAGGCGTAGGCATAGGTGTCCAAACCAAAACCGTGATGATCGTTATGAATCAAGCGAGCAAGAAAGTGACCATTCATCCTCTCGAAGTGTACGACATCAAGGCCAATGAAACCGGGGCCATAGAGAAAGAGATCATTCCGATGACAATCTTAAGAACACCAATTGATCTCCCTAAAACCTCTTCTGGCCAATTTCTCCTAAAGTTAAAATCTCGATATACTTAGTCTTCTTTTGGCCGATTGCTTCAAAAGCCGAAACCATCAAGTCATCTATCTCTCTGTCACCATCTCCTCCATTTTCATAACTTCTTCTTCTTCTTTCACCTTTTCTTTCAAAATCGAAACCTCAAACTCTCTTTAGTGTGCTCTTCTCAAAACCAAATCCCATCATTTTTTCTTTGTTGATTCTTCCAACCCTTTCATCTATTCATCTTCTCCCTTTGTGCTTCGATTAGATCAAGTGTAGATCTGGGCCTAATGTAGTGGAAATAATCTCTGGCGGTATCAAAACATGCTTGCAAACACCTATGGTAAGTACTCGATTCTTCTTTTTCATGTTCTTGTGAATAAGGAAAAGCCAAAGGTCCTATCTCTCTATGTGCTAATCAGTTTTAGGTCTTTGTCTAGTAAGCTAATTTAAACCCTTTTTTCTTGTGGTGAATGGTGTTTTTAGCTATTTGTGGTGACGGATCTGGTAAAGGAAGGTTGGTTGTTGGACAAAGAGAAGCAGTCTAGTGTTTGGGGCTAGATTTCGACAAAGGTAAGGGATGGGTGATTTGTTAAAAATAGTCGAATATGTTTGGGGTAAGTTGATGGTGGTTTCAATTAGATTATGGATTAACATAGTGATTAAAATGTTGTAGGTTGATCATTCGAGGGATCTCGACGTAGTTCGCAAATAGGTGTGTAACGACACCCTCTAGTAGCATAGATCGACAAAAGTCGAAAAACTGAAATGCCAAAATGCCGGCATTTCGAGGACTTGCGAGTGTGCGAGCGCTCATGGGTCAATCTGAAACCATTAAATTGGAATATTGGACTGTAAGGGCTGCTGTTCTGGGCCTCGATGGGCAGAAATTGGGCCCAATGGGCCAAAATTGGGCCCAATGGGCTTACGGGCCCATATGGGGGAAGTATGCGTTAGGTAAGTTCTGGTAAATTGGACATAAATCTGAGATAATATGCGTAAAATTAGATTGACGAGCCACATAAGCATGTGGGCTCCTTCGGGACCAGTAGGGGTTTTGGGGACCGATTTCACTATATGACTGTATGGACTCTCTGAGTTGCTCTTAGCGATGTTAGACCTACTAGAAGGTAGTATTAAGCATGAAACCTAGAAACGTAGCTAAATGACTAAAATACCCCTGAAGGGTTAAAATTACCATTTTACCCCTAGATGCCAAATGACTGTTTTACCCTTAGAAATAGTTCACTATTTTGCATATAACTGTATCTGATAATCTGTATGCTTATGTCATGTAGTAGTCTAGGTTGCATGGGGTTGGGTTATGGATATGGAGGAAGTTTTGTTTAGTGGCACTGCCACGTAATCTGCTTAGAGGCTGCGCATCGTATTTCTGTTCTGGTGGCTCTGCCATGATTTTTATATTAGCAGCTCTGCTACGTCTGTGGTGTGTAGGGCTGGGTGGGTTGAGTTATTCCTCACATGGTGTGTTGGGCTAGTACGGGTGGTGTGTTGGGCTGGACTGGGCTTGGGCTTTGCACACATACATCATATATGTATTCTGATCTGTATCTGTAATGGGCCCAAGGCCCACTCTGTTTCTGAAAAGGGCCAAGGCCCAGTTTGATCTGTACCTGAATAGGGCTTCGACCCAGACTGAGCTTGGACTGATCTTGGACACTGGTTGGGTTACATTACACACTGAGTTTTCACAAACTCACCTTATTATTTCCATTCAGGTAGGTAACCCCCAATCATAGAGGACTTGGAGCTGCGAGGGATTTGGGGTGGCCACGTGGTTAATGCTTCCGGTTTAGCTTTTCTTAAAATTTAATTTATTTATATTCCTTTTTTAAATTTCAGATTTATGCTGTAATAAGGCCACTCGGGTATTTTGTTGGGTTTCTTTATTACTTGTTTTACAACGGTAGACTTGTCTATACGGGCTTTTCAAACTTAATCAAACATTCTTAAACATGCATTACGTAATGACTAGATAACATAACAATGAGTTTTTCTTTATATATAAACTTTACTTGCTAATTAATGTGGTTTCTAAATATGATATTGCTAATTAATTACAAGCTATTAAACATGGTTTTACAACGAACAATATAACATTTTGTTAAAAGAAGATCGTAAACGAATCAATCGTTCATGTGACACTTCCGATCTGGCCATAACGTTTGGGCCAGGTTTGTGGTGTTACAGTATGGTTGGATCAACTTGTGACGAGTTAAAGGAGGAACAAGGAAAGGCCTATCTTAACTTGGGCAGAAATGAAGGCAGTCATGAGAAAACATTTTGTTCCAATGTACTATCACTGAGATTTGTATCAGCGGCTGCAAAACCTCACTCAAGGTAATTATAGTGTCGAGGATTATTATAAAGAGATGGAGGTTTCCATGATATGAGCTGATTTCGAGGAAGACTGTGAGGCGACGATGGCCAAATTCCTTGTAGGGTTGAACCGTGACATCGCCAACATAGTAAAATTACAATACTATGTTAAAGTGATGGACATGGTCCACATGGCGATTAAAGTCGAGAGACAACTAATGCAAAAAGGGAACCAACCAAACCTATCCTACCTCTTCTACCAACAAGTGGAGTCAAGGGACTAGCAAAGCCCCTATTCATTCCAAGGAGCCTATCGTAGCCACCAAATCCAATCAGCCAAGCGGTGAGGCAAGTAAAAGTAAGAACGATCCTATCCCTAATCCTTCCTAGGATATTAAATGTTTCAAGTGCCAAGGGGGGGAGACATAACCAGTCAATGTCCCAATTGTCGAGTGATGGTGGTTAGACCAAACGACAAAATCGAGTCTGAAGAAGAAAAGGAGGAGGAGCTTGAAATCCCCACCGACAAAGAGGAAGAACTCGAATATCCCATCAAAAAAGGCAAAATTCTCATTGTTAAGAGAAGCTTAAACATTCAAAGCGTTGAAGACGAGCAACAATGGGAAAATATCTTCCACACTCGCTGCCACGTTCAATGCAAAGTGTGCAGCATGATAATCGACAGGGAGTTGCACCAACGTTGCGAGTAGCAGGCTCGTAGAAAAACTTGGCTTGGCCATGGCGAAACATCTGAACCCTTACAAATTGCAATGGCTAAACGATGGTGGTGAACTCAAAGTAACGAAGCAAGCTGTAGTGGCATTTTCGATTGGCAAGTACCAAGACGTGGTGGTATGTAATGTAGTGCCTATGCACGTGGGCCATCTTCTGTTGGGGCGTTAATGGCAATTCGACCGACGAGTGATCTATGATAGATATAAGAATAGATACACGTTCAAACACCTCGAGAAGAATGTCACTTTAGCACCACTTACCCCAAAGCAAGTATATGAAAACCAAATCAAAACGAAACAATCTGTAGAAAAATCCAAACAAAAAGAACAAGAAAAAGAACAAGAAAAAGAAAAAAGAAAATAAAATGGAAAAAAGAGAGAGGAAATAATGAGAAAAATGAGTCAAAATTTTAAGTGGAAAAGGAAAGACAAAAAGAGAGCGAGAGTGAAAAAATGAGTGTCTTTGTAAGAAAAAGAGAAGTTCAAAAGTTACTTTTTACGAGACAGCGCATTGTTGTACTCATGTACAAAGAATGTCTTTTTGAAACTAACAAAATTGAAAATACATTGCCATCTCCTGTTGCTTCTTTGCTTCAAGAATTTGAAGATGTATTCCCGGAGGAAGTGCCGAGCGACTTGCCTCCCATATGAGGCATTAAGCATCAAATTGACTTTGTTCCTGGAGCAACAATACCTAACTGACCAGCTTACCGGAGTAACCTCAAGGAGATCAAAGAATTGCAAAAACAAGTTATCGAATTGGTGGAGAAAGGATACATCCGAGAGAGCTTGATTCTGAGTTCGGTGCTTGTTTTACTAGTGCCTAAAAAGGACAAATTATGGTGAATGCGCGTTGATTGACACTTTATCAATAAGATCACCATCAAGTATAGGCACCCAATTCCCCTTCTCGAAGATAGTCTCGATGAGCTAAGTGAAGTCCAACTATTCTCTAAAATCGGTTTAAAGAGTGGCTATCATCAGATTCGCATGCGGGAAGGAGATGAATGGAAGACCACATTCAAGACCAAATATGGTTTTTACGAATGGTTGGTAATGCCATTCAGTCTTACTAATGCTGCTAGCACATTTATGAGATTAGTGAATCATGTATTGTGTGCCTTTGTTGGAAAATTTTGCATAGTTTATTTTGATGATATTTTGATATACAACAAGTCTGTGGAAGACCATATTCAGCATTTGCGTGCGGTGCTAGAAGTCGATGTGTTTCTAGGATTTGTGGTGAGTGCCGATGGCCTAGAAGTCGATCAAGAGAAAATCAAAGCAATCCGAGATTGGCCACGTCTTACGAACATCAGCCAAGTACAGAGTTTTCATGGGTTAGCAAGATTTTATAGAAGGTTTGTGCCCAACTTTAGTACTTTAGCCACCTCCTTGAC
This sequence comes from Gossypium stocksii, assembly GCA_020496765.1. Classification (NCBI taxonomy): domain Eukaryota; kingdom Viridiplantae; phylum Streptophyta; class Magnoliopsida; order Malvales; family Malvaceae; genus Gossypium; species Gossypium stocksii. Next base: position 65,003,196 of record CM035626.1, read on the forward strand.
AGGTATCATAAAGAAAAACTCTCCTTTCAATTGGACTGATGAGCAAGAGATTTCATTTAACAAAATAAAGGAATGTTTAACTAACGCTCCTCTATTATCCTTAACTGATTTTAACAAAACATTCGAAGTTGAATGTGATGCATCAAGAATCAAAATTGGAGCGGTTTTGACTCAAGTCGGACGACCTATTGCGTACTTTAGTGAGAAACTCAATGGAGCTACTCTCAATTATCCTACATACGATAAAGAGATGTATTCTCTGATTCGGGCCGTAGAGACATGGCAACATTATCTCTGGCCTAAAGAGTTTGTTATCCATACGGATCATGAGGCCTTGAAGCATCTTAAGGGATAAACTAAGTTGAACAAGTGCCATGCCAAGTGGGTGGAGTTTTTAGAATCTTTCCCTTATGAGATCAAATACAAGAAAGGTAAAAAAACATCATTGCCGATGCATTATCATGAAGGTATGCTCTTATCAGTCAATTAGATTCTAAACTACTTGGTTTTGAGTTTTTGAAAGATATTTATAACACTAATGTCGATTTTGGTGAGATATATAAGTCTTGTGTGCGAGGTGCTCATAAAAAGTACTACCAACAAGATGGCTATCTATTTCGTGAAGGTAAGTTGTGTATACCCCAAAGTTCTCTTCGAGAAGTGCTCGTTAACGAAGCCTACAGTAGAGGACTTATGGTGTAACGCCCTGAATTTTGGGCCTAGAAGTATTAGGTCTTGAGCATGGGAATAGTTAGGAAGCTGCACATAAATATTTGGTTGTGCAAGAAGGTGAGACAAATATCTGTCTGCTTCAGTGGTTTAATACCTTGGGAAGTGTTTGAGAAGTCTTGGGTTCAAGCCTTAACTTGTACAAAAATTTATTTATTTTACCTTGAATAAACCTAGTCTCTATTAAGTTGGTTTCTTTAATAAATATGGTGAAAACATGACATAAAGAGCCTGGTGGTTCAAGGGTAAATAGTGTATGGAAGAGTCCTTGGGGTCTGAGGTTCGAGTGGTAGCATTGCACATAGGAGCATTTATTTTGCTCTTTGTCATCAGAAAAGCAGAAGTTGACTGAAATACTGTTGATAGAGTTTGAATTGGTCATAGAAGGTTTTGAGTGGAGTGGTTGTGAGGGTGTGGGGAGCATGGAGATAATGGAGGAGGAAATCAAGGAAAGGATAATGGGATTTGGGGGTGGTTGTTGTGGAGAGTTTATGGGAGAAAATGAAGGGGTTTTGAATGAGGGGAGTGTTAGTGCTGAAAGTGGACTCTAGACACTCAAGGTTTCGGCCTTAAGGGTATTTTACCATTTTAGCAATTATGAGCTGTTTTGGGTCCGTATCATTCTCTGATTTGGGGGTAGCCGAATTTGGCATTGCTACCAATTGGGTATTTTTGTTTGTATTGGCTCTTTATTGATTTCCTTTTTCTTCTCTCTCTATTCTATTTCGATTTCTTTCTCTTGTAAGTGACTTCGTTTCTGCTCTCTCTCATTCTCATTTCTTTTTGTTAATTGCTTTTGGCCGAACTCATCATCTCTCCCCCTCTTTTTTTCTTTTTTGGTCTTCATCAAGTTTTGAACCGAATCCACTGGTAATGATTATTGCTTCTCTTTCCCATTTCTTACGGTTTTAGCCTAGGCTCTTGACTAATTCTCTCCCTCTTTATCTCTTCATTTTGATTCGGCATTGATAATTGTTCTCTGGTAATTGTAAGTACATTCGACTTTTGCTCATTTTCTTTAATCTTTTTCAAGTCACACCTCTCTTACACTGCTTAAAGCCGAATGCTTATTTCTCCTCTTGTTCTCTTATGGTCGATTCTTGTCCCCTTCTTTTAGGTGTGGTGTTCTGCGAGTTCTAGAGTTTCTTGAGTAGTGTAGGAGTTCTCAAGGGATATTGAAGCGTTGGAACCTTTTTCTCATCACTCGATCAAGGGTAATTTTTTGCCTTGCATTCATGGGGGTCCCCGATAATATGTTGCACAGAGAGATATCAGTGGTGGTGAGTAGTAGCCATTCTGAGAGAGGGTCAGGAAGGGTGCCAGTTGAGAATGGACTTGTAGTCCTTGCCCCAGATTTAAGCAGCGTAAAGTGTCAGTTATTCGGGATTTTTTACGAAGGTGAGGCAGGGTGGCTGCACTAATCACTAGACCAAGTGAGCAAGCCACAATCAACTGATCTAGTCAAGGGAAAGGTAATCTGTTGGACAAGTATTTTTTGGTAGATGTTGTTTTTGATAAGTTGATTGGGATTTGATTAACCGGAACGTTTTCGTAAATAGGTGTGTATTCACACTGTCTTAATTGTAAATCGACAAAAGCCGAAAAGCCAAAAAATACGACGTTTGATGCCACATGGGTGTGTGATTGCTCGTGTGGTAATCTGAGCCCACGAAACATAGGCATTTGACCGTAAAGGTTACCATGAGCGACCTCATGGGCTTAGGCCGTTTTGGGCCATGTTGGGCCGAAAATGGGCCGTGTGGGCCCAACGAGCTTGTGGGTCCCGTGCGGATGAATCGAACTGATGAGTGTAGGATATTGGGCCTGTCTATAGCATTTACATTACCAAGGTCATTTCTGTGCTTTGTGGGCCACACGGGCGTGTGGGCCCACATGGGCCACATAATGGGCCTTGGGCCTATTTACACTATTTTGACTGTTAAGGTTACACTGGTCGCCCGAGATGACTGTGGACCTTCTGATGGGTTGGTAAGTGTACCTAGACCTTAGGTTGATAAAAACGAATGTTTTACCCCTGTAAGGTGAAAATGGCTGATTTTCCCTATGATATGTATGACTGTAATTAAGCATGACATTTTGCATTCGTGTATGATATTATGGCACGACACATTGCATGGGGAAGGGTTATTGTATTTGGAGGAAGTGTACTGTACTGATAAGGCCGCACGGGTCGCCCATGACGACTGTGGACCTACTGATGGCTTTAAGTAGTTCATATTACTGGCAGCTTTGCTGCAATACTGTTTAGTGCTGCAACCGGTGTTAATCTTGGTGTGTCTGGCTGGGTGGGTCGATTTTATCCCTACATGGTGTGATTGGCGGGACAGAGTGGTGTGTCTAGCTGGATTGGGTGAGATTTCTGATTGCATTATTGCACTGCTACTGTTACTGTAATGGGCTAAGGCGCACATTGATACTATTATTGTATTGGGCTCAGGCCGACCTATTACTGCATATTGTATGATTGACTGTTTGATAAGGGATTTCACATTGATTTTTCGTAAACACACCCTTCTGTTTATCTGTACAGGTAATCCCCAGCCATAGACGGAGTGGTGCCGTGAAGGACTCGGAGGTGGCTACATGATTGCATCTATTTTATACTTGATTTTATTTACTATTAACTTTCGATTTGGTATTTATTTTTGTAATAAGGCCTTTCTATGGATTTAAATTTTAAATTGTGTTTTTACTTGCTTAGTATAAACTGTTAGTGTAAGAAAAAGACGAGTTTCCAAAAGATAACTATTTTTCAAAGACACCACGTTTGCGCAACAAGTTTTGAAAAGCTTCCGCAACAAACCTAGTTTTAACATAATAATGGTGATCTAATATGGCTAACAATTTGTCAAGATGATTTGAGATTTTAACAAGGAACATAATGACCTTAAGTGTGGATAAGATTACAAAGAGACGTTAATTTTCAAACGGATTTATTTTCAACGATATCATGTTTTCGAAAAACACTTCAATGTGACACTGCCAGATTCAGCCATAATGTCTAAGCCGGGTTTGGGGTGTTACATAAAGGCCACTTTGGTGTAGTCAAAACTTTGGCCATACTTTAAGAACATTTTTTTTGGCCTAAGATGAAACGCGACGTGATGAGGAAGTGTGATCATTGTATTGCCTATAAGAAAGCCAAGTCGCAAATCAAACCACACGGTTTGTATACATCATTGCCAATACCGGATGCACTATGGGTAGATATATCTATGAAATTTGTTCTAGGGCTTCCTAGAACCAAGAATGGAAAAGATTTAGTTTTTGTTGTTGTAGATCGATTTTCTAAAATGGCCCATTTCCTTGCTTGTCATAAAACTAATGATGCGATTAATGTTGCTAACTTGTTTTTTAAAGAAATCACTCAACTGCATGGAATACCCTGAACCATCGTCTCCGATCGAGATGCCAATTTTTTCAGCCATTTTTGGAGGACCTTGTGGGGCAAGCTAGGCACCAAGCTATTGTTCTCGACAACGTGCCACCCTTAAACGGATGGACAAACATAGGTAGTCAATCGAGTTTTATTGACCGTACTACGGGCCATGATTAGGAAAAATTTGAAGTCATGGGAGGACTGCTTGCCACACATAGAGTTCGCCTACAACCGTTCGGTTCATTTGGCTACTAAGCATTCTCCTTTTGAAGTGGTATCGACTTCAACCCTTTAAATCCTCTGGATTTAGTCCCTTTGCCTTCTAACCAATTAGTACATGTAGATGGCAAAAGAAAGGCTGATTTTGTCAAATAGCTTCATAAGAAAGTCAAAGAAAATATCGAGAGGAGAACCAACAATATGTTTGTGGAGCAAACAAGGGGTGTAAACGAATCGTATTCGAACCTGATGATTGGGTTTGGATCCATATGCACAAGGAAAGATTTCCCAAACAAAGAAAGTTTAAACTACTACCAAGGGTTGACAGTCTATTTCAAGTCTTGGAACAGATCAACAACAATGTTTACAAATTGGACTTACCTAGTGAGTATGGAGTTAGTGCTAGTTTTAACGTTGCTGATCTTTCCCTTTTTGATGTAGGTGACGATTTGGAGACAAATTGCCTCAAAAAGGAGGGAATGATGCGAGCTTAGCCAAGGAGCTAGTGGCTGAACCCTTAGAGCTGCCTTTGGGACCAATCACCCGAGCACGGGCTAAGAGGGTCCCAGAAGCTATATCCAACTACATTGATCGAGCTTGGGGAGAAGAAGTGACCGATCATTTTTGGACCAGCTCACCAAGCTTAGTTTGCAATCTTTTGCAAGTTGATTTAGCTCGACTCAGCTCAATGGAGCTCAATTTGGCTTGTTGCTAGCTCACTGAGCTTGATTCTAATTTATTTAATTTCATGCATTTAAGTTGCTGGAATAAATTTATCTTTTTAATTGAGTTAGTTAATTTAGTTAAAGTTCAGCTCAAATAATTAAATTACGTTTTAATGTGTCTAAATTCTGGACATTTTAATTTAAGCTTAAATGTGTTTTAGTTAATGCATATTTTTAACGTGTCAAGTTTAGGACAAATTTAATTATTGTTGCTAATTAATTTGTCTAGCCGAATGTAGCTGATTTAGTTTGTCTTGGTTCCAGCTGGATTTATGATGTCCTAAACTAATTAATTTGTTCAATTAAATGTGTATAGGTACACGTATGGGACGGCATGGATATGGGTAGCCCTTGAATGCTATTAATCAACAACTTTTCGGTGACACCAAGGGCCAAAAGAGCTGAAGATTACTTTCTCCAAAGTAGCATTTTTAGCTTTCACATTGCTGGAGATCCTTTTCACATGGAATGGCCTCTTCGGTTTTGTACATTCACACCTAAGGGCTGATGACATTCGGTTTTCACACTTGAAGGACCATTGACATTCCCTAAGCTGCTCATTAAATTCAAGATATTTAGCTCCACAAAGTAGCTGCATTAAAGAGCATTTAGTCTCTTTGGCCGAACACAGACAAAGCTATTTAGCTTTCTACCATTTCAATTAATGTCCAGCTAAAGGATCACCATCTAGAAGCTATCCATTTGTATTTTCCATGCTAAGAAGATTCTAAGGACGTTCAGGAAACTTCAAGGAAATTTCCAGCCTCTTTTAGTTTTAATTTGCCATCCATTCAGCTCACTCAAAGACCATTCGGCTATCCTCTCGTTGAGCTATAAATATTTGTTCCAACAGATTGTAAAGGACTTTTTGATCATTTTATGAATATCATATTACTTTGTGAATGTTCATACTCTCATTGTTCTCTTTAGACTGAATTGACTTATCAAGCAACCCTTGTGGTGTCAATCCCGTCTTTTCCTGAACTTATCACTTTGTTAAAGTGTGGCGTTCATCATATCCGTGGTTTCTATCTTCCATAGATAGCGAGTCTCGGTTATCCAATCTATCCCTCCTATCTCCATCACCTTTCTTCATTCTAAGTGCTTGTATAGGTTTCGGGTCGACATAGCATATTGTGTTGGTTCACACTTAAGCCTTAGCTGAATCCATATCCTTGTTTCGATATCCATTCCAAAACCAACTCGTTGAGCCTAACTTTCATCACTACAAGCCTATGTTGCAAACCATTCAGACTTTCTGAATTTTATTGATAAGGTAATCTAAACGACTCGAATCATCATTGAGGCGAGTTTGTATCAGATTTCTATTTTATAATTCTATTGGTTGTCACCTTTCGTACTTATATTGAGCTCGTGTAGCTCACCCCCTTAGTGTTTCCCTTTTAGGTACATTATCGCTTTTTGAAGCTTGGACTCGGCAAGCCGGAGGTCTCAGATAGTCACGGTGAGAAACAAGTTAACAGTTCTTCTCTTTAGTTCCCATTTTGATAGACTGTTTTGAACCGTAAGGCTTTATAAAAACTATGGTACAAGTTCAGTTTTGGACTTTTCTTGTAAATCTTACTTTGTTCATATATTAAACTTAACTGTAATTTTTCTGATTGAAATCTAAATGATTAAATGTATTTTGTTCGTTAAGAGAAAAAATGTGTTTGTAGTAGAATCTTAGATAAATTATTTTGTAAAATTTTCCTTTGATCGCTTTGATGATTAATGTAACCTTCGGGATTCGGTCTAAACCTCTAGGCCGGGTTTTGAGGCGTTACATGTAATAGCCCGATTTAGGGCCTAGTCAAAATAGTGGTTGCGAGACCACAAATCCAATGTAGAAATATATGTTTCATGATTATTTTGAGGTCTATGAGTTGATTGCATGATTGTGTAAAAATTTCAAGAAGTAATTTTATGAACAAGTGATTAATTTGTCTTTTAGGACTAAATTGCAAAAATTACAAAATATGAGTTTCTAGAAGTTTCAAGGATCAAATAGCATTAGAAAAATTATTAGAGGTCCTATTATAGCAATTAGACCATTTTATGGCATGATGGACAAAAATGCCCAAGGAAGGAAAAATTTCTAAAGAAAGGTCATAAGAGCATTTTGGTCATTTGGTTAATTAAAGAAATAAAAAAGGAAAAAGAACGAAAAATGTGTCCATCTTTTTCTCCAAGGGTGCCAACATTCCTAAGCCTCCATAGTTAGGGTTTTTGACATTTTCAAGCTCAAAAGTAAGTGTAATCTAGCCCCGTTTTTAATGTTTTTCATATTTTTGAAGTTGTTATCAACCAATTTAGCTATTTCTACCATTATTTTGAGCTAGGGTGTATGTTCAAAAATTTACCCATGTGTGACATGGTTGTATTTTGATGTTTAATGGTAGAATATGAAAGTTGGATGTGTGATGAACATCTTCTTCTAGGTGATTTTCCATGAAAACACCTAATAGGGACCAAATTGTAAAAGAGGAAAATGTGTAGTAAAAGTCTGAATTCAAGGAAAATGTGAGCTATTATAAGCTTAAGATAGGTTTGGCTAGGCTTGGGTAACCAAGAAAATGAGTACATTTCATCATACGAGCCTGGAGACCATTTTGTAAATATGTGAAAGTTTAGGGGCAAATTCATAATTTTTCCAAAGTATGATTCATGGACTGTTTTAGTCAATGTGATGATTAAATAAGTGTAATTTGTCATTATAGATCAATAAACACGAAGTTCAGACCTAAACCAGGGAAAGAACAATGTGGTAGATTAAATCAAACACCCACCCGTATTTTAGATCCGAGGTAAGTTTGTGTGTAATATATCAACATTATGATATTATGTATTTAATGTTTTGATGTTGTATGAAATGTATGTTGTTTCCCTAAAATTTGTTAATGAGATTTCGATAAAGAAACAATGAGGTTATAGTATATAGAAATCCTGATTAAACTTTAAGAATACGAAGGATACCATTGTCATGACATGAGACCTAAGAGGTCCCGTATAAGACCATATCTGGGATATGGCATTGGCACTGAGTTGAGATCTCATGTAAAACCATATCTGGGATATGGCATCGTCATCAATATACGATCCCATATAAGACCATATCTAGGATATGACATCAGCACCGATATACGATCCCGTATAAGACCATGTCTAGGACATGGTATCGGTATCGATATACGATCTCGTATAAGACCATATCTAGGATATGGCATCGACATCAAGATGAGATCTCGTATAAGACCATATTTGGGATATGGCGTCAGTATCGATATACGATCTCGTATAAGACCATGTCTAGGACATGGTATTGGCATCGATATACGATCTTGTGTAAGACCATATTTGAGATATGGCATCGACATCGAGATGAGATCCCGTATAAGACCATATCTGGGATATGGCATCGGTATTGACACGTAATCCCATGTAAGACCATATCCGAGATATGGCATTGGCATTCTATTTCATGAATGACATTTCTAAGAATCTTTTGGTATTCCAAGTGGTTCAATAGGAAAAGAATTAAAGTTGATGTTAAAGATGAGAAAGACTAAAGTTATGTGATGAGTGATGTAGGTACACCTGAGAAATTCATGAGAAATGAGCTCGGTTTAATATGAATTATCGGTAAGAAAGAACATGAGTAAGCTATGGTAATGATCAATGGAAATTATATGATAATCCATGATGTGCTTGTGGATGTTAACTTCAAGTGTATATTGTTATTTATTGCATGCAACTTACTAAGCTTTAAGCTTACTCCCTTTCTTTTCCCTTTCCTTGTAGTATTACCAAGCTAGCTCAAGGATCGAAGGACATCGAAACTTGATTCACAGTATCAAGCATTTCTTTTGGTATAGTAATGTTGATCATTTTGAGTATGGCATGTATAGGAACTTGGTCTTTTTGGTATGTGTCATATTGATGAGCTATTGTGTTGGATATTAAAGTTACTCAATTCATTTTGTAAATGACCATTGGAATTGGTCAATACTAGCTAAGTTATGTTTATTCAATGATGATGAAGTTCATGAAAGTGCAAGCTTGCATAACCAAATGGGATTGTCTAAAGTATATGCATGATGAATGTAGCATGAAGTTGAGGTTTGGATGTCATGATTGTGGATGTTTAGATGTGTATTGTTGCCATGCTATGAGTCGTTGGAAATAGTATAAGTTTGGTTGTTTTCAAGGTGACAAATGGCTTGGTAAATAGCCTTATATTTGTCCACATGGGTGTGTGTCTAGGCCGTGTGTGACACATGGTCAGCCCTAAGGGCGTGTTGATAGGCCGTGTGTCCCCTGCATCCAAATTTAGCTAAAACAGAATGCCCAGTAATAAACGCACGGGCAGAGACATAGCCTTGTGTCTCAGTCGTGTGAAGGACATGGCCTTAGGACATGGGCGTGCGCCCAGGCCGTGTGAAGTCTACACATTAATTGTGAGAATTAAATTCACCACACGGCCTAGCACAAGGGCGTGTGACTTGGCCCTGTGACCCTAAATGACTGCTGGCATCATAAACAGAGAGTTACACGGGGTATGGACACGGGCGTGTGTGACCACATGGCCTACCCACACGGGCGTGTCCCATATCCACACAGGCGTGTGACCCTTGTTTAGGGTAAAAATGTTATGAGTTTGTAAAAATTTTAAGAAGTTCTCAATTTAGTCCCAAACCATTTCCAAAGTGTGTTTTGGGCCTCGTAGGCCTATAATAAGGACATTATGAATATGAATGAAAAGTTTTAAGTTGTAATGAAAATATATGGCCCGATTTTGTACGATTAAGTATGTTTAAGTCTGGTAACGCCTCGTACCCTATTCCGACATCGAATGAGGGTAAGGGTTGTTACATTTCATATACCAAACTCATTAATTAAACATTAGACATAGTCCACCTATACATGCCATTATAACCTTAACCAATACATCAAAATGTACTGATATAATCGCTAGATAGTGTGATAGATCTTCGACGAGCCTCTGATAATCTGAAAAAGTAAAGGAAAAATAACTACATAAGCAATGAATGCTTAGTAAGCTCGTATAAACTTTAGTCATATCAATCCATTTCAAATATGAAATTTATACACATCAAGAATAATCTTATACCAGTGCCGCAAGATTTATGAAACCATATTCAATAACTCACAAAGTGAATAAATCCACAACATCACATATACATATCATCCTTAGCATAGTAGGATTTTATAAAACTTTAAACCCTTTCAAATTTTCTTACTTTCATTTGCATTTTATTACTTTCCATAGTATTTACTTTCTTTAGCTTAAATAACAATATCAATTCAACTCATCATTCTCTTTTTCATCATCTTACACTTCAAGTATGAACTTACTATTTCATTACCTTTCCACACCCGTTTCATATGCATAACACACAAGACATAAGCATATCATCAACCATAGCCAGAAGCGAGTGCATTTAAACATATTTCTTTTGAAATTAACCACTTGATAATCCATTTCATAAGAAATTACATAATTTAAACCTTAACACTCTTTCATGAAAGCAAAATATTTCCATTTGGGAACTTACCATTTTAATGCATAACTTATAAGTAAGCATAATACAATCCAACCAATAGCTTGGCCAAAGGCTAAGCATTTACACCAAACATGTTAATAATATAAGCATAAGACATAGGCAATTTAGTCATGGATGATCACAACATTTAAACATGTAACATTTGAATATATCATCCATCTCAACTTACATTTATCCATGTATCACCAATTCAGAGCAATTCATATGTGAACATGTCTTAGTTCATATCAAACTCTTACCATTTCCTTTCAAAATCATGCCTGTTGAACCATTTAAAATACCGTTGGATACCCGGGATAGCTCATACATAGTATGCTAACTCATATAACTATAATTCGTCAATTCTTGTACATGTATGCTCACACTATGTAACAGCCTGAATTAGGGCCTAAATAGAACAGTGGTTTCGAAAACCATAAATCTAAAATAGAAAAATTTATTTTGAGTAAATTTTAAGCTTTATAATGTGATTGGATACTTGTGAGAAAAATTCGTTAAGAAATTTTATCGATTGGATGTTCAATTTGGTATTTAGGATTAAATTGTAAAAGGTAAAAAATGTGAGTTCTTATTCATAAAGGTACTTGATTGAAATGGGGTTTTAAAGTGGAGGTCCTTAAATGGAAATTAGACCATTATATTTTGTTTGGACAAAAATGGGCATGAATAGGACAAATTTGAAAGAAAAGCTTTTAAGGGCATTTTGGTTATTAAGTAATTAAAAGAATATAATGGGAAAAATAAGGCAAAAATTGGTTATCATCTTTCTCATGTTGGCCAAACCTCTCATGTCCACCATGACTAGGGTTTGTTCAAGCCTTCCAAGTTTAATAATCATAGAAAACGAGATTCGGGCTTGGATCGAGGTTATCGACTAAATTGGGAAAAGTAGTCACTTTCGTGTCCGAGGTAAGTTGGTGTAATAATAATGCAATAATGTCATAATGTATGTTTAAAACCTAGGTAGAAGTATTAAATTGATTTTTTTGAATAACATGACAGTATATTATGTTTTGTGACAGATTAAGATCATCAACGGATGAAAATGTAAAAAGGGAGAATACATATTAATTCCGTGAGGTATTGATAAAGGTGGGCTATGTGCGAAACCACCGGGCATTATTGACATCAAAGGGTTATGTGCGGTACCATCATAAGATATCGATAATGAGTAGAGCTATGTGCTGAAAATCACTCTGTATGTAATTGATTTAAAGAGAGTGGAGCTAAGTGTTGTACCCACTCGTATATGTACAATTGAATTAGTATCATGGAGCTAAGTGCTGCAACCACGACTATAATATCTTAATTTAGTATCGTGGAGCTAAGTGCTGTAACCACGACTATAAAATCTTAATTTAGTAACGTGGAGCTTTGTGCTATTACCACTACTAAAATGTTTTGATTTAATAAGGTGGAGCTACATGATGAAACCACCGGGTATGGGCCTCCCTTACAGAGTGTCCATCGGGAGACCTTGTTAAGATATGCTATGTGTGATTAAGTGTGGTATAAGTACAAGGGTGTGAGCATATGTATGTGTGAGAAATGTGCATGATATGTATGAGAAATTGGTATGGTGTAAATGGAATGCAAGGATGCATATAAACTTGAGTATATGTAAATAATGTGCTTGGTTTGTACTTGAGCTTGTGGTAAGGTTAATATGGTGTGAATGCTACTACGAATACTTGTATATATATATATACCTGTATTAAGAATTATTATCCATTGGAATGGCTAATATTGGATATATTTGGTGAGATGTGAACATAAATGGAAGCTATACAAGGAAAATATGGGAGAGTAACATTTTCAATAAAACAGATTAGACAACAGCAGTTACATGATGTTGAAAAATCACCATAAATAGTGGAAATTAAATTAAATCCTGAATGAGATATGGAATTAAAGATCATTGAGTCTATTTTCACATAAAAGAAATGGTGTGAGTAAATGAGTTTTACATTATGAGTTATTTAAACTTTAGTGAGACAGGGTCCGAATGGTTTGGGAAATCCCCTGTTCCAATGTTTGGAAAATCACTAAAAATTGTATAAAAATGTTCATGATGTGTAATTTATATAATTAGAATCCTGGATGAGTATACTTTCAATAAAAATAAACAGAAAGGTTATCCAAATTATATATAATGAGAAATTTAATTTTTAGAGAAAGGGACTCAGAGCTGTCGAATAGTGAAACAAGGGAATCTTTAATGAATAAAATGTATTGATTGGATAAACCAAAAATTCTGGAAATTTTATGGTAAAAAGGTACGTGAGTCTAGTTTCTACTAAAATTAGTGGATCTGAATTTGGAGTTCAGTAACTCTAGATGTAATTAATTTAGCGACCATGACTCAGAAAGACAGCTTAGGCTGGATAAGAGTAAAAGTGAAATTATGTGTAATATCTTTCTAATTAAATTGATTATTATTATATGCCAACTTACTAAGCTACAAAGCTTACACCTTCTTTCTTTTTCTCTTAGTGTTGTCAGGTTAGCTCGAGGTTGGAGATCGTCGGGGCAGCGCCACACTATTAATTTGACAAGTTGGGGTAATGTCTATTACTATTAGTTATATGTGAGTGGCATGTATAGTGATTTAATTATGAGTAACATGTATCATTGTGAGTTGACTAGGCGTATTAGTTGATGATACTTCATTATATTTGGCCATCGTAGGATATGGTTCATAATGGTTATGGGTATGTAACCTATTTTATACATGCATAGGAAGGCTTTGATGTGGTTAGGAATATTACGTAAGTTTGTTGGTTAAATTTGAGATAATCTAAGGAGTGATGCATGTTATGAATTGTTTGTGAGTGTGAAGTGTTAAGAGCACAAAAAGGGCTTGGGAAGTAGCCTAAGTGATGTCCACACGAGCAGAGACACGGTCGTGTGCCTCAGCCGTGTGAATTGCACAGCCTAGCACATGGGTATGTGTCTTGGCCGTGTGCCTCTAATTTTGTGCTGATGTCAGAAACAGAATGCTCAGTGTTTTTAACACGGGCTGGGGCACGGGCGTGTGAGATCACATGGCCTATCCACACGGGCGTGTCCTGAGTCACACTTCGATAATGTATGATTGGTTGTGTTATCGTCTGGTAATGCCTCGTACCTTTCATGGCGTCGGACATGGGTAAGGGGTGGTACATTTAGTGGTATCAGAGCTATGGTTTAGTCAGTTCTCAGACTAACCTAGCCTGTGTGAGAGTTTAACTATACATGCCAGAAATTAGTGATAGTATGATGCCCCGATGTGAAGAGAACTATCTTGTTTAAACAAAGGTACTCTCCACCCGAGCTACATCCGATTTTGCTGATAGTGATATTAAAGCATTTGAGCAAAGTACAATTATGATGACATGAAACTTATAAAGATATGAGTAGAAATTCATAAAATGTGCATGTTAATGTATGAGGTGAAATAATCATGAGTTGAGAAATGTGGAAGGGTAAATGAGGTGAAAGTTTATATGGTGATAAATCTTTCTGTGTTTACTTGGCATGCATATGATACTATGTACTCGATATATATGAATGTGTGTGAACATTATGTTCGTATGGTGGAATCTTATGTTTAAGCGTTCAACTAGAGATAATACGATGTTTTATTTTATGTTTTTGTCCTTGAGCCATGAGCATTATAATGGTATGAGAATTGAATTGGAAGGTCAAATTGAGTAGAATATAGGAAATGAGTACGATTGATCGATGAGAAATTGACGGGTAAGCCCATGGATGGACCGTGGCAATATATATATATGATTTTATGTAACACCATGTCCGGGACATGGCATCAATGTAAGACTTTGTGTAAGACCATAGCTAGTGGGCTTTGGCATCATGAGGAGATGTAAGACCATGGCTAGGCTATGGCATTATGATGTAAGAAAAACCATAGTTGGACTATGGCGACAAGTGAACAATGTACTCAAATTCATAAAACGTTCTCTAATTTGACAAACGTTGTAACACCCCTATCCCGTAACCGTTGCCGGAATAGGTAAGGGGCATTACCGGACTTGTAACTCATGTCAGAACAGTAAAATTTTGAACTTTTTCTTAAAATAAAGATCATTCATTTACTAAATTGCTAGATGCAAACAAAGTTCGAATTTAAAACTTATACAAGTAAGTTCCATAAGATATTGTAATCACATGACTTCTACACGAAGGTCAAAGTATCATTCTACTTATTGTCTATCCTATACATGCCATAAGCTAAGTCCAATCACATGGTTGCCGTGATGGTAGATGGTGTGATGAAGTGCTGACGATCCCCGAGCTGGTAGTCAGAATCCACAACCTATAGATCAAAACATGAACGAACAGAGTAAGCTTTCGTAAGCTTAGTAAGTTTTAAGCAAAACAAAGTGTTTTCATTCAATATCATTGGTCATTCATTTCAACTGTTCGATGAAGTTAATCTAGAGCTTCATCTCGAACCATAATATCAATAAACACATCACTTGGCTGTCACATATATACTTTCGAATAATAATGACCTAGATGGTCAAATATTTCCAAAGCACATTCTTCATCAACTGAAGTTGGATTCACATGGTAAGCACATTCTTCACCAATTTTCAACTTTCAATAATCCTTTCCACTTGTTCATAATCACATCCATATTTTCAAGTATTTCAACATGACAAGTACTAAATTACCGTAGGCACATATACGTAAGTTTACAGAATATAATCCTTACCTTGTACTGGCACATCTAGCTGAACCCAACCCATACTCAAATCATAAGGCTTTTGGGCAGAATATGCACTAATACATAAGAATATTTCATAACATACTTCATTATACAAGCATACCATTACCAATTAGATCATTCTCATGTTTGGAGTTACAATATTAATCACATTTACATACCTCTTTGATACTGATAATTCACTTCGAAATCACTCCACCGATAAGTAAGTAATACGTACCTGAACATCTTAAATACATAATACTTATTTGATGGCAACTTATTACGGAACTCAATATCAAAGTCTTACTTGAATCCCAGCATTTAGCCTTCGGGTCTTTAAAGCCCGGATATAGTACGAGCACGAAGCCTACGAACGTTTATTCAGAATAATATTCTCGCATAAAGCCTGTGGGATCTTAACCCAGATATAGTGCTGGCACAAACGCCCTTTGGGACTTATCACATTTATACACTTTCACATTCATCACATTGGCCATTCGGCCTTATCACATATATGCATGTTCACATTCATCTCATTGGCCATTCGGTCACATCACATACGCAAAGACATATATGAGATAACGTTTTTATCATCACTTGATAATACATCACATACTTTGCTTTCATTTAAATAACCACTCAGACATACCACACTTCTAAATAGCCATTCGGCCTCACTATACGAATAAAGATAGCACACATTTTCATAAAGGCCATTCAGATGACTTATACACATTTGATGTTAGCCATTTTGGCCTCACCACACATACATATCTTGTACATCAATTTCATCATAACAAAATTGACTTGGTATACTAGTCATTTATGGCTTATAGCTTCACTTTAATACGGATTTGGCACTTTGATTACCAATATTTAATCGATAGCTTATAAGCGGCTCAAATAGTTTTATCAAGGTATACAACATAATCACAAATTCAGCACAAGCTGTTTTTCCTGAGCAATGGTCATTAAATTATTCGTAAATGGAGCTAAAAAACTCCAAATGAAGTGCCGTAAATTTTCCCTGAAAATATACTCATATATATTTTATCCATAAAATTTTCAGAATTTTTGGCTTGGCCAATCAATACCAGATTTTTCTTCAAATTTCCCCTGTTTCACTGTTTGACTATACTGACCACTCTTCACTACGAATCAAATTTCTCATTGTACAAAATTCAAAATATGTTTTTGTTTTTTTTTTTTGAAACTAGACTCATTAAGAGTCTAAGCATACAAATCTTATCTTATAACCATTTTTGTACAATTTATAATGATTTTCTAAAAACAGAACAGGGGATTTCGGAGTCATTTTGACACTGTCTCACATAAATTTAAATATCTCTTTATAGGAAATTCCTTTAATTACAAAGTTTCTTTTATAAGAAACTAGACTCATTAAGATTTGATTACATATTTTATTCAGATTCTAATTCAACTCCAATAATTTATGGTGATTTTCTAAAATCATGTTACTGCTGCTGTTCTAAGCAAATTATTACCATTTGCTCTTAAATTTCCAAGTCCAAACACTTAAGAACTTGCCATTTGGGTTTAGAACATATCATAGCCACATCATATCTTATTAAATCAACTCATTATGTCCTATTATGATCGAATTTAATCAATGTTTAATCACTTAAAACTTGCCTCGATATATTCGAACGGTCGCGGATTAACTACTATATCGCTTTCTCTTTTCCCTTATCCAACTTTGATCCTCTTCGCTCTTTAGCTTAATCTAAACAAATAGATTTGTTTAGTTACTTTACCAATATCATTTACTTATTAATCACATTCGGCAAATCTCATATCAAACTCAAGATGTTTTATAATTTATAAGAATATGCCATGATTAAAAACTCATTCTTATTTATAACCGAAAATGGCAAGAACTTATCAAGCCATGTAAATCACTATAGCTCAAACACAAAATGATCATATAACCCTAATGACCGATTGTTCAACTTATACTTAGTTCTCATATACAAGATAATACATTTATCAAAATTATTTCAAGGTTCATTAACATATGTTCAAGGCCGAATATCAAAAGGACTATCAAAAGACATCTTAACTAACTAACAAGCTTCAATTTTGGCTCAAAGCTTAAGCTCACATTCGGCCACCTTTTGACTATGTAAATGATAAAGCATAAAATTCATTTCTAGACAAGCAAAGAGGATTCCCCAATAATAATTCATAATGGTCAATTTAGACCTTAATTTACCTTTAAGCTTAATTCGACAATTTGTGTTACTATAAGCTAAAAACCATAGTCGGTATTCATCCTTAAAGTAAAACAATATGCACTAAAATCTAACTCCATTCATTTGGTCAAATGGACATAGCCGAATGTCCCATCTAGCTTAATAAGCCACACAAAGAGCAATGACCAACTCAAATTCATAAAAAAATTAACATACAACATATCGAGTTTCATAGTAAATCTTCCAATTTGAAATCGGAACTCATGAGTATAATTTACTCACTCAATAGCCATTTTTAAACTATCCTTAAATCTCCATTAAACATACACATAATTCAACTCAAACATCCACTAAGCTCAATTAATGAGCAAAATATGGAAAACATATAAAAATATCACTTCCTAACCATGGCCAAATGTAACCCTTTAGCATCATACTCCAACTTCTTACCACCACTACTTAATTCTTTTATTCATCACTTAGTTACATCAATCAAAGACTCAATTTGACAATTTAACAAGCCCTTGGTACCTTTAACCAAAGTAAGTACTCAATCAAAAATGGCCGAATATATATACATAAACTTTAGGCCATTATAAACACAAACAAATTTTACTCTTGTAACTAATTATTCCTAACATATAAGTCATTTAACAAGTCTTCAACAAAATTTACAACCATATAACATTGAAATTATCCAACCATACTTTCAAGTTCAAAGGCCATAACCGAGTGCATTATTCACTTTTGATGCTAGAAGTGCGCTCATGTTAATGGCCGAATGTCACAAGGTCCTTGTATTTACTTTCATGCTATGACCGAACGATTATGGTCTTAGACTTCATCTATATATATTTTTACTTTTAATACTTTATCAATCAATCACTTAAAACAATTTACCAATTTCAATATCATACAAGATATGCATAACCGAATGCAAAAGTTGCCATATGCTTAAAAATTTACACTCTCACTATTTAATCCATTACTATAAGCTATGTCCATGCAATTTCCCATAGACCGATTACACATGTAACCTTTATGTCTATACTAAAATCACATTTAATAAATTTCACAAATATCACTTAAATTACTCCATAAATTTACTCTCTAAAATCACACACATGCGGCAAACCCATTGCCTTATTGGCCGATTATTAACAACATCAAAACTTCGCATATAAACCAATTAACAAGCTCAACCTTGTCTTTCTAACCTTTCCAACTAAGAATATCAACATTCCATTCATGATACATAAACATCCTTAACTGCATGCTTCTTAGACATTTTAAGCCATAAAAAACTCCAATTCAACGAATTTGAGCTCACAATTTCAATTCACATGCATATTTAACATCATAGAATCCCTCACACCTCCATTCACAAACGGCACTACATACAAGCATAACTATGATAGCCAAATTTTCTTTATGGCCATCTAAACGACCAAAGACATTTTTAACTAGTTCAACTTCTCTTATTTCTCCTATACTCATAAAAACATAAAACAACCCATTAATCCTCCCAATTTCTTACATAGCCGAATGCAAGGTACTTCCTTTCTATCAAAATTTTAACGTGGGCCATGGGAAGAACTCTTCAACTAGCTCAAATATTCAAGGAATTTAAAGAAAGCATCAACATACCTTAAGAACTAAGCAAGCATGGCCAAACCTCCCAAGGGGTCTTTTTCTCTCTTCACAATCAGTAATTTGAAGAACAAAGATGAGAGAACTTTGTTTTTTTTTCCCATCCATTATTAATTAATTTTATTTTATCTATTTTATGTTAACAAATTAATAATTCCTATTATTATTATTATTTAACAAACAAACAAAGCACAAAATGACAAACAAAGTCATCATTACCGTCCACTAGCATTAAAAGGGGAAATTTGACATGCAACTCCCCTATTTTGCATGCATATACTTATTAGTCATCATACCTTTGTCAAGCATATTTCCAAAGTTTTCAACTAAGCCTTTTTTAGTTAATTTCACACTTATAACTCTAAATTGAAACACCAAAGTGTCACACATGATTTCAACACATATAATAGGCATCAAAATAAATATTAAATTATTTTTGAGCCTCGGTTTAATGGTCCCGAAACCACATTTCGACTAAGGTCACATTAGGGATGTCACAAACGTGGTAAGAAAATTGAGATTAAGTATTAAAAGTTGAAATTGATATTAATATCAAATTGAGTAAGTAAACCCATTGTTTGAAATTATGGACGACAGAAAGTATTTGTATTATGAATAGAGTGTTAACTTGTTTGGAGTGGGCTATGTGATTTTGAAAATATCATGTTAGTGATGAAAGCTAAGTCATATGTGTATGCTTAAGAAAGTCAAGTTAGATGCTTTATGACCTCGCCTTTATCGGAGTTGTCTATGACGAAATTTCAAAAGAATTGTGTCGAATAAGTTCTTAAGTGTGAACTAAAGAGTTCAGTAGTGAAATGAGTGATAATGCATTTAGAAATGAGAATAGTTTGGAGAGTGTATTATCTTTGATACAAAAGAAGTTCGGAGCTAATACATTTTTAAACTCGATAATGAGAATGTGATAATTATAGCTTTTGAATTTCTGTAACTTTCCTTAAAGGACTTAACAACGGTAGGATATAAATGGTAAATGTATAAGTTCAAAAATGTTATGATGGATCTCTTTTCTATGGTGAGTTTGAATAAGAAAATCAGTGAATACAATCAGGATAATTGCTTCTTTGAACTAGTATGGTTGTAAAACCTTTGATTTACATGCTGGGTGAATTGTGGATGAGTGTATGTATTTTGGTTGTGGTAGTAGTTTGAGGAAAATAGTGTTTTGATATTTTACCATTCGATGGTTGAAAATCAACCCATCTATTCCCATGAAAGTAAGCTAATTTATTGAGGTGTGGTTACAATTATACATATTTAGGCATGTCCTCAGCTAAGAACATGAATTCTGTATACTCATGAGTATGTATAGATATCGATGGATAGCCTAAATGATGAGATTAAATTCTAAAAGGTTAAATTCAGATGTGTGTTTATTTGATTGTTTTAATTGAACGATGTTATTGTGGATTAAAGGTGAAGTCATTGCACTATGAGAATTTGACTGATCTATACAGGATTGCAGAGATCTAAGCAGATGAAAGTATTATTAACTAAAAACTCTAAATCTGAGCTCGGTAAAAAAAATAGTAAAGAATTTGTGATTTTTGTCTGTAATGTACTATAGAACTGATTGGAACATGTTCAATATGATTTTTCAGATGACGGTTTGTATGTTTGATGGAAAAATGTCATATGTTTCTGATCCTAATGGGTAAAAATGCCAAATGTTGCAGAAAAAAATTGGAGTTTAAGACTTTATTAACGGGTTCGAAATAATGGAAGATTTCGAGAAGATTTTTGATCGATCTTTGAGAGAATATGTATAGTCACAGATGTTTGGACAGGGATTCTTTATTCATAATTGAGAGTACTAGTTACTTGACTGATTTTACTTGATGATGGTCTAATTCCAGTAGTGTTAAATGTTAAAGCAGGATTTTCTTGGCGAAATTGAGAGAGACTCAGAAATGTGATAGAAAAAGATAATCTAAAGGAGTTTTGGGTAAGTTTATTTCTGATGTTGAATTCTGGAGCGGACATGATCCCTGTTGTTAGAGATATGTTGAGATAGACCTTGCATATTGATGAATTCGGAGCTTGTACCGAAGTTTTGGTGCGAAGCTCAGTAGTAGCACATTTATTCATCCATGGGAAAGAGATGAATAACTATGTGAGTAGATATTTAGGTGATTGAGTATAAATGATATTGTGAGGTTATGTTCAGACACCCAAATTCTAGTAAGTAAACCGAAATCAAGTGTGTTCAGGACTAGTATAGTCAATGATGGAATGGGAATGATGATTAGACTGAGTTATTGTAAGTTCCAAAATCAGAATTGTTATAATCTCCAAAAAGGAAAATCTAAATTGTGGTTGATTATTTAGTAAGGATCCATATGATCATTTTGGTATGTGCAGAGTTTTTATTTGATAGATTATTGAATATATATATATGTATTCTGTTATGAGTAATTCAGGTTCTAATGGAATGTTTCGACACTGTGTGTTAAGGTTTAAAAGTAATTAGAAAGAGATGTGAGAGGTTTAATTGATTTGTGATTCTAGAAAGTTACTAAAAGTGTTTTATTGAGAATGAAAGCAACTCCTTCTGGTGAGATTTTCGAGGACAAAAATCCTTAAAAGGGGGAGAGTTGTAACAGCCCAAATTAGGGCCTAAACGGAACAGTGGTTTCGAAAACCATAAATCCAAAGTAGAAAAATTTATTTCGAGTAAATTTTAAGGTTTATAATGTTGTTGGATACTTGTGAGAAATATTCATTAAGAAATTTTATCGATTGGGTGTTCAATTTGGTTTTTAGGATTAAATTATAAAAGGTGAAAAATGTGAGTTCTTATTCATAAAGGTACTTGATTGAAATGGGGTTTTAAATTGGAGGTCCTTAAATGGAATTAGACCATTATATTTTGTTTGGACAAAAATGGGCATGAATAGGACAAATTTGAAAGAAAAGCCTTTAAGGGCATTTTCGTTATTAAGTAATTAAAAGAATATAATGGAAAAAATAAGGCAAAAATTGGTTATAATCTTTCTCATGTTGGTCGAACCTGTCATGTCCACCATGGCTAGGGTTTGTTCAAGCTTTCCAAGCTTAATAATCATGGAAAACGAGATTCGGGCTTGGATCAAGGTTATGGACTAAATCAGGAAAAGGAGTCACTTTCGCGTCCAAGGTGAGTTGGTGTAATAATAATAATGCAATAATGTCGTAATGTATTTTTGAAGCCTAAATTGAAGTATTAAATTGGTTTTGTTGAATAACATGATAGTATATTATGTTTTGTGATTGATTAAGATCATCAATGGATGAAAATGTGAAAAGGGAGAATATAAATTAATTCCGTGAGATATTGATAAAGGTAGGCTATGTGCGAAACAATCGGGTGTTATTGACATCAAAGGGTTGTGTGCGATACCATCATAAGATATCGATAATGAGTGGAGCTATGTGATGAAAACCACTCTGTATGTAATTGATTTAAAGAGAGTGGAGCTAAGTGCTGTAACCACTTGTATATGTACAATTGAATTAGTATCATGGAGCTAAGTGTTGTAACCATGACTATAATATCTTAATTCAGTATCGTGGAGCTAAGTGCTGTAACCACGACTATAAAATCTTAATTCAGTAACGTGGAGTTGTGTGCTATTACCACGACCAAAATGTTTTGATTTAATAAGGTGGAGCTATGTGCTGAAACCACCGGGTATTGGCCTCCCTTACGGAGTGTCCATCAGGAGACCTTGTTAACTATGGTATATGTACAAGGGTGTGAGCATATGTATGTGCGAGAAATGTGCATGATATGCATGAGAAATTGGTATGGTGTAAATGGAATGCAAGGATGCATATGAACTGGAGTATATGTAAATAATGCGCTTGGTTTGTGCTTGAACTTGTGGTAAGGTTAGTATGGTGTGGATGCTACTATGAATTCTTGTATATATATACATGTATTGAGAATGATTATCCATTGGAATGGCTAATATTGGATATATTTGGTTAGATGTGAACATAAATGGAAGCTATACAAGGAAAACATGGGAGAGTAACATTTTCAATAAAATAGATTGGACAACAGCTGTTACGTGATTTTGAAAAATCACCATAAATAGTGGAAATTGAATTAAATGCTGAATGAGAGATGAAATTAAAGCTCATTGAGTCTCTTTTCACATAAAAGAAACGGTGTGAGTAAATGAGTTTTACATTATGAGTTATTTAAATTTTGGTGAGATAGGGTCCGAATGGTTTCGAAAATCCCCTATTCCAATCTTTGGAAAATCATTAAAAACTGTATAAAAATGTTCATGATGTATAATTTATATAATTTGAATCCAGGATGAGTCTACTTTCAAGAGAAACAAATAGAAAGGTTATCTGAATTATATATAATGAGAAATTTGATTTTAAGTGAAGAGGTCTTAGAGTTGTAAAATAGTGAAACAAGGGAATCTTTAATGAATAAAATGTATTGATTGGATAAACCAAAAATTCTGGAAATTTTATGGTAAGAATGTGTGTGAGTCTAGTCTCTAGGAAAATTAGCGAATCTAAATTTGGAGTTTTGTAACTCTAGATATATTTAATTTAGCGACTGTGACTTAGAAAGACAGCTTAGGCTGGATAAGAGTAAAAGTGAAATTATGTGAAATATCTTCCTAATTAAATTTATTATTATTATATGCCAACTTACTAAGCTATAAAGCTTACACCTTCCTTTCTTTTTCTCTTAGTGTTGTCAAGTTAGCTCGAGGTTGGAGATCATCGGGGCAGCGCCACACTATTAATTTGACAAGTTGGGTTAATGTCAATTCCTATTAGCTATGTGTAAGTGGCATGGGTAGTGATTTAATTATATGTAACATGTATCATTGTGAGTTGGCTAGGTGTATTAGTTGGTGATACTTCATTATATTTAGCCATAGGATATGGTTCATAATGGTTATGGGTATGTAACCTATTTTATATATGCATAGGAAGGCTTTGATGTGGTTAGGAATATTACGTAGGTTTGTTGGTTAAATCCGAGATAATCTAAGGAGTGATACAGGTTATGAATTATTTGTGAGTGTGAAGTGTCAAGAGCACAAAAAAGGCTTGGGAAATAGCCTAAGTGATGTCCACACGGGCAGAGACATGGCCGTGTGTCTCAGCTGTGTGAAGGGTACAACCTAGCTCACGGGCGTGTGTCTTGGCCGTGTGGCCCTAATTGTATGCTGACGTCAGAAACAGAATGCTTGATATTTTTAACATGGGCTGGGTCATGGGCGTGTGAGATCACACGGCCTGCCCGCACGGGCGTGTCCCGAGTCACACGGGTGTGTGACACTGTTTTGAGTGAAATTTTCATAAGTGTTTGAAAAGTTTCGGTTTAGTCCCGAATCATTATCAATGTATGTGTTCGGCCTAGTAGGCCCAAATAAGGGACTTTAAAGTGGATGTTGATAAGTTTTAAATTGGAGTGATGTTTGGGGGTTCGATAATGTACGGTTGGTTATGTTATCGTCTAGTAACGCCTTGTACCCTCTCCTAGCGTCGGACACGGGTAAGTGGTGTTACACACTAGCTGTGAGTCAGAATGCTCACATGAGCTGTGAAAATGGGCCTATTCATATGAGCTGTAGGTTAGAATGTAGCTACATGATGCTGCTCACACGAGCTGTGGAGTATCTGCAACACATGCCAAACCTCAACCATTAGTAGGACATTCAAGACCAACACCCAAATCATATAAACCCTAATGACATGTCATTTGTATTCTATGAATTCCTAAGGTTCAAACGGGGCTCGGTAGTCATCGTACGTCGTTGGATTTACATCGTTTCATTACACGATAAATTACATACTAACACATATATATATTGATTTAACCACAATATAATCACATATAAACATTGAAATTAATCAAAATTTTACAGAATATAGTTCATACGAACTTACTTGTCTAACTTGCAGGGTATAATTGCAAAAAAAAAAAAAAAACCTTCAACATTTGAGGGCTTTTGGTTTTGTTCCCTTAACCTTTTTTATTTTTTGATTGATACCCTCAACATTATGTTTTTTTAAGAAATTAGCCCAATTTTAACGGTCAACGTAAGTTGACCGTTAATCAAACTATATGTCAACATAATAGCCCATGCGGCATGCCACATAAGCACACGATGTCATAGATGATGTCATCTATTTAACAAAATTTTTTCTTTCATTTTCTCTCTTGCCAAACACATGGTTGCTGCCATTTTTTTCTTTCATTTTCTCTCTTGCCAAACACCATTTTTCTTCTTCAAAACATATGGTTGGCTCATTTCATCTACAAGAATCTCCATTACCATGATTATAATAAAACCTGCTAGCTAGTTTGCAACTATAAATATATTCATTCAGTTGAAAGCAAAATTGCTGGCTCTTGAGGACGAAAATGCAGAGGAGAAGTAATCGACCATCGCCATTGCTAGTGGCATCTACTGCTCTAGAGGATAACCATTCTCTACTCAAATCAACCATTTTCAACGAAAGGAAGAGGACTATAACAGATAACACATCCCAGTCGACTCCAGCTTCCGCTTTTTTCAACCTCCAATCCTTACCGCCTAATCACATAACCCTAACCACCATCTCCAATCTTAAGGAATTTTTGTCTTCTCGACTGGAGGATATAAAGTGTAACCTCATTGACTGATCTCACTCTAAGATTCTTATGGATCTTGATGCCTCTCATTCGTACCTCCATAAGCACTTCAAGGTCTCTCTCACTTTATTCCTATTGATTCGTTTGATTATTTACATGAAATCAGGGAACCTTTGAATTTTAAAAGTTGTTATAATTAGACTGTTATTTTTTCTTAATTATTCTACTACTAATTGTTTTTCCTAATTTGATAGATCCAGACACAAGCATGCCAACAAGCAATTGAGGAAGCTGAAAAGGAATGCAAGAAGATATTGGAAAAGATTGATGAAAGCCATGAAGTGATTGAGGTCTTTCATTATTATTGCTACGTTTTGCAGTGTTTACTGTTTAGTAGAGTTCCTTGATTTGTTGAAAATTAATAGAAACCAAACGAAAGAGTTCATAAAAGATCATCTGGAAACTGATTATGTTTAAGTTGCTTTAAATCGGTAGATCCTTCAGTATAGCTTTACCTATGCAAATTTAATTTTCATCACGCCACACATATTATACCTTTTAGTGAAATTTTCATCATCTTATTGTCCATTTGTGTTGCTGTCAATTTGCAAAACTTCCATTTTTAAGCTTTCTAAGTCATTTTAGAAACAAATTGACAATCACCGCAACCAATTTGGAATGCCATTTCATATGTTTTGGAGATTCTTGTAGATGAAATGAGCCAACTATATGTTTTGAAGGAGAAAAATGGTGTTTGGCAAGAGAGAAAATGAGAGAAAAAAATGGCAGCAACCATGTGTTTGGCAAGAGAGAAAATGACAGAAAAAATTTTGTTAAATAGATGACATCATCTATGACATCGTGCACTTATGTGGCACGCCACATGGGCTATTATGTTGAGGGGTTTTTTTTCGCAATAATGCCAACTTGCAGAAATACCAAAGTTTAGCAGCATTTTGGTAAAATTTCATTCTCCTCGATTTTTCCACTCAAACTTGATCTAAATTAATAATTTCATTTAAAATACTAATTTAGACAGTAAAACAATGTATTTCACACAATTTGGTAATTTTTGACATTTTTATAAAATTTCTCCTAAATTTTTACTTTTATTCAATTTAATCCCTGAGCTTAAAACATGCAAAGTAACCATTTTTACTCAGAATTGAGCCTTGCTGAATACTTATGGCATCCAAAAAAGCCCATTCATGAACAAATTTAACATCAAATCCTTGTACTTTTACTGTTTTAATAATTTAGTCCCTAATCAGAAAATTTATCAAAAAATCACTAAATAAAATACTTTTAAATAACAACTAATATCTCAAATTCATCATTTAATATCTAAAATCATAAGGTTCATCAATGACAATATTCAAAATCTTTAACAATTTCAAAATCGAAGGTATGGCTAGCTAGACCTAATTGCAACGATCTCAAAAACATAAAAATTTAAATAAATGGGTGAAAAATGGTTTGGCTTTTCAAATTGCCGAAACTCCAAGGTTAACAATGGCTTCTTTCTCCTTAATAATTGGCGAAGAAGATAATGTAAAAGATGAATAAACAATTTGATTTTATTTATTTTAATTTAATTATTAAAAATTACCATTTTAACCTTGGTTAATAATTAAATAAAACATCAAATTCATGTCCATTATTGTCCATTAACACCTTGAATGGTCTAATTACCATTTAAGTCCCTTTTCCTTTATTCAATTAACCATTTAATCACTCATGTCAAATAGTGATCAAATTTTACATCTTTTACGATTTGATTATTTTTAATTAATTAACTATCGAAATGTTGAAATTTTTCAACGAAGTTTTAATGCCACATTAATGACACTTCATAAATATTTATAAAAATATTACGACTTGGTTTATAGAAACAAGTTTCCGATAACTTATTTCTAAAACCACTTGACCTTAGGGTCTTACTACTTGAACTTAATAAATCACTTATATAGCATAAATTATCAAGTCAAAATTTTTTTAAAAATCACATTTGAATTGTAAATATTAAATAATAATATTGACGAACTTACTCGTCAGATTTGGTGGCCTCGAAACCAATATTTCCAACACCACTGAAAAATGAGCTGTTCCAGGAAAGATTTATCGTTTTAATTCATCGAACTTACTAAGTTTTATTGAGTTTACTTGGTTTATTTATTGTTCTTGTAGATACTTTGTAACACCCTAAACCCGGCCTAGACGTTATGACCGAATCTGGGAATGTTACAAAGAAGGGTTTCGATTCCAGTCTTATCATGTTAAAAACCTCATATAGTTTATTACTAAAGGAGTCTACATTTTATAAAACATATTATTATTATATCTATTAATGATACCATTGACAATATGCTCTTTTAGAAAACATAATTTGTAGCAGAAGTTTTAAAAGTCGTTATATTTAAAAATTGAGCTTGTGTTTTCAAAAGCATTTCTTTACGTGAAACCGTTGTTTTATCATATGTCACAGGATAAAAATCAAAACACATCTAAATCCAAAAGCTATTAAACAAACAATCCAAAGAGTCCCAAAATTACAAAACTCTCAAGGACAATCCAAAAAATTAAATAAATTATTAATTAAAAATAGTTCACGGACTAGTGGTCACCATTGAGTTTCTGTTACATCGACTCGCCTATGCCTGAGGATTACCTGAACAGAATAGACAAACATATGTGAGTTCTCAAAAACTTAGTGTGTAACTCAACAAAAACATACATACATATAATCTCAGATTTCTCACATAGCAGAATAGATGCGGACATAAGTCCCTAACAGAACTAGAATATAACAGAATCAAGCCAATATGCAAAGCCCTACCCCCATCCTCTACACACTAATTTCGACCATTCCAACACACTACGTGGGGTATAAAACACCCACCCATCCCTACACACCATATAGTGCCCGTACGACACTTATTAGCAAAAATATTGCATCCATATTGCCAATATATTGGCGAAATGTCGCCTCACAGAATACTTCCTCCACATGTACACATCCCATCCCGTACAAAGGTACAGATAATAGATCAACAGATATATCAGAATTAACATCTCACGCATGCTCAAATACAGATATTACATATGTTTATATAGAACAATTAGATCATACATATTGTACTTAAAAATACTCAAACCAGTCCATCAGAATAGAAAATTTCATGCATTAGGGTTTTTTTGCCCTTACCGACCCTACAGAAGGCCCACAATTGATCAGAGGCAAAATTTTTAAATTTTTACAACAACCCATTTTCAGTGAAATTGAAACAGTGGTTTCAGGACCACAAATCTGAATTAGAAAGAAGATTTATTTTAATATTATTGCATGATTTGCATTATGATAGGAGTGTTATATGAAAATTATGATAAGAAAATTTTACCGATTATGTGTTTAACTAAGGAAGGACCAAATTGCATAAAATTTAAAAGTTGAATTCTAGTAGCTAGAAAGACCAAATAGCTATGGAATTCAAAACTAGAGGTCCTTATATGCTAATTAGACCATTAAGAAAAAGTTTGTAGATATTTATGATGAATCATCCATGGAAAAATAGAAAAAGATAAAGGACGAAATTGGAAAGAAAAGATAATTAAAGATGATAATAATAAAAATCTAATATCTCATCATTTTATATCATCTTCTTTTGCAAAAATTCTATGGAAACCCTAGGAAAGAGAATCCAAGCTTTCTTGGCTTAATTGGGTAAGTAATCTTGTCTCATTTTTAGTAATTTTTATATTTTTGAGATCAAAATAGCTTAATATATCTATTTTGGGGATTAATTTGAAAAATTATCAAATTATAGAAGTTTTTCCATGGATGAATATGCTAAAAATTTGAAATTTATGGTAGAAAATGAAAGGTTGTTGATAGATAAATAACTTTTACAAAGTGAATTTTGATGAAATTGCGATTTAGGGACTAAATTATAAAGTTATAAAATTCATGGAAAAAATTTTGATTTTTGTGAAATTTATGGACTGATATTGTTATATATGAAAATCGGCTAAGCTTGGAATAAGGGATAAATTGTATGAATTTCATTTTCCGAGCCTAGGGAGGAACTTGGGATTTATGAACAGTATAGGGGCAATGATAAACTGTAAATTATACATATTTCTATCCCACATTTAGCACATTTATGGATGAATTATCATTGAATTTGTGGAATTTGATGCTCTTATTCCTTTGATTTCATGTTTTATGCTTAGAAGAGCATAGGAGAGTGAAAAGAATAAGAAACGGGCTGAAAACAGAGAAAATGGGCCAAAGCAAGGAAATAACATGGCCGTGCCACATTACAGGCTCGAGCACGGCCTAGGCTCGATTCACATGGGCGTGCCATACGGGCGTGTCCCTATCGTGATGAAGTTAAATTTCACACGGAAAAGGCTACTTAGGGGCTAAGAAAGACATTCCAAACTCTATATAAAGACCCAAGGAGGCAACTACAAGGGTGTACAGTATCCCCGCCAAGACGGAGAGTAAAAGGCAGGGAATTACTCGAAGGAAAGCCAATTGATCCATCTCAGAAGCCAGGATCTATATCAAGATAGAGGATCTCCCTTCAATCCTTTCAAGAGTTTTGGATTTTCTTTTGTTTTGTTATTTTCTTTATTCTGAGATGTTTCTTTTTATAAACATGAACTAAACCCCCCAAATACCCGAGGGGGATGAAACCTAAGATGAATCTTGTTATTGTTATCTTAACTATATGATAAATATTCGAATTGTTCTTAATTGTGTTTTTAACTCTTGAATTGACATTTCTAGGAAATTAATTTAAGTCGAATGTGCTTAGGCAGAGGAGCAAAAGTCCCTATTTAAGAGTAGATCCAACACAATTAAGCGGAGTTGATCGTAATCCTAGACATAGGACGACAAAAATCTGCCAGATTAGAGTCAAATCTAATATAGGGATCCATAGATTGAATTAATGCAAGACTAGGGGTTTTAATTACAAAGAGATTTCAATTAATCAACCTAGGATTAGTTGTTCTTACTCTCGAAGGATATATTAACATAATATAGGGATCTTTACGGATTAAGTCGAATGAAGAAATCGTCTAGTTCAGAGTTAGATAACAAGTGAAGTCTAGGTGGATTCTTCCTTAGGTATTGTCTTTATCATTAAGTTTTCCTAAAGTAATTCCCCAATTTACTTTTTGTCGCATCCTTAGTTTAGTTTAGAGTTAATTAGTTTACAACCAAAACCCTCTTTATTTTTAGGCTAGATAATAGGAAAAAAGTCATTACTAGTACTTTTAGGTCATTGGATTCAATATTCCAGTCTTGCCACTAACTATACTACTATTCGATAGGTGCGCTTGCCTTTTATCGTGATAATAGTTAGTTTCTAGGTACGATCAATTTATTATTTCATCACATCACGAGATCAAGTTTTTGGCACTGTTGCCGGGGAACTGAAATATTAGGAACACTCTATTTCTATTACTTTAGCCATTACTACTTTTATTTATTTTTAGTTTTTATATTAGGTTTTATTTACTAAATTTTTCTTTTTCTCTGGTAGGTATCTCTAGTTTATGACTAGAAGAAACCCGTCAGGACATTTGCTTTTTGACGACGACATAGAAGCCACAGTTCATAGAAATCGCAGAAATATAAGAAGAAACTTACAGTACCCAGAACAAGGACAAGAAGAAGAACCCGTATCGACTAAAGAGATGGAGGCAAATCAAGATAATCAGCTACCTCCTATAGTAGCCACAAATCCTGATGAGCAAAATCCTGTTCCTCGTACTATGTATGATTATTGTAACACCCTGAATTTGGGCCTAAAAGTATTGGGTTTGAGTCTGGGTTCGGATAAAAGAAAACATGAATAATTGAGAAGTTTTAAATATTATTGTTTAAAAAAATTGAATTAAATTATTATTAGAAAATTTTTTCTGTATTTACTATTACTGATATTTATGAAAATTATATATTATTATTACTATTATTATTGATAAAATATTTCTGTTATTATTACTAATGTTTTAAAATTTTTATGAAAATTATAATTATTATTATGAGATAAAATTATTACTGTATTTGAAAATTTTATTTATTAGATAAAAAAACATATTTATAAAATTATTATTGTTATTATTATTATTATTATTATTATTATTATTTAAAAATATGTATGATATTATTGTTGTTAATTTAGTGTGTAAATAAATTTTGAACGATTTATGGTACGGGAAAAATTTTGGGTTCAATCCAAAACTCTAGGAAAAAATTAGTAATTTTTGCTTCATGGAGGGAATCTGGGCATAAGGCTTATCAAACAGTTGGGCAAAGGTTGGACACAAAGGAAAGTTTGGCCCAGTGGCAGGAGGCATTGGAAGCATGAAGGAGTGCTTGGGTTCAAGGCACGGTGTGCGCAAGAGGTGTGTTTTTTTTAAAAACAAGCAGGTAGCCTTAAGACAAGGCTTAAGTATAGTTGCGACCGAGATTTGCCACAAAAACGTTTGTGGTGCAGCGGCAGCAGTGCGTTAGGCACTCCCAAGGGGGCACGGGTTCGAGTCTAGGCGCAGGTAAGCTATATCTTTATTTTTTTTAAAAAAATGCGGGAACGTCAGTAGGTATAGACTAAGAATAAATGGGACCATATATTAGTAAAAGCAAAGCTGCGGCGCAGTGGCCAGCAGCGTGCTAGGCTACCTGGAGGTCCCAGGTTCGAGCTGGGGTGCGCGCAGGAGGATGCTGTTTTTGCTGGGCGCACGCGAGAAGAGCCGTACGGGATTGAGGCGCTTTCTAGCAGCATGCTGAAGCAGGTTAGCTGTGGATAAGGCTGCTAATCGGTGGGAGAAGTTTGGATTTAATTCAAACTTTGAATTTGGCCAAGAATTAAGGAGCAATTAAAGGAATTTAATTCTAAGAAGAATTCTTTTTATTTATGCCAATACATCACTCGGCTATGGGCATTAAAGTGCCAAATTGCACTTGAATTCTAGCTTTTATTGTTTTTAGTTTTTTTGGTATAAGCCGACTTGATTGGGGGGTGCTATTTTTTGGTAAATCAATTCCATTCTTTTTATTCCCTTTGATTTTCTTTCCTTTTGATTTCCTTTCCCTTTTGATTTTCCTTTCAACCCGTCAATATTGATTTTTCCATAGCCGAAATTCACTTCACCCTTGGCCTCTGTCGACATTATCTTCTTCTTCTTACAAAAGCTGAAACCTTCATACTTTTTGAGATTCGGGAATTAAATTCCCAGAACTTTTAGATTCATTCTCCACTGGTGTCTTGAAGTTAGATCTACGACGGATCTGGGATAGGAAAGGATAGGAAACGCTCTTGACAAGTATATCGTTGGTGGTAAGTACTCGGAATCTTATTTCTATTTGTTATTCGGGATTTGAGAAAAGTCGAATAATTCCTGTGTACTTAGGGAGGCTATCAACTTGGCTAAGGCTATTCTTAATTCGATATTCGGTTTTGATGTGTGTTGGCTAGCGAAGTAGGTAATCAAGTGAAGAGCCTTGGAAATCGACAGCGTGGGCGCAACCAGATATAGATCTAGTGCATCTAAGTCGACAAAGGTAATGCTAGGGATTGTTTTGGGCTATGGCCGAATATGGTAAAGTGTATAGTGGGGTAATGTAGTCAAGTATTAGACTAATTTATTAATGACCGATTGTAGGCTTTACGTGTGGGGATCTCGTCAATGTTTCGACATTAATCAGGTGTGTATCGAACCCTTCTTTAGTCTAATTCGGCAAAGGCCAAAGTGACCGAAAGCTTGTTATTTCGTGAGCTTGTGAGTGTGCGAATGCTCACAAGACGGTTAGAAATTATGGAATCTGTAATCAGAAGTGGTAAGATAGATGAGTGTGCGATTTTGTGCACTTCAGTAAGTTGGGCCTCGATGGGCTGAATGTGGGCCCAATGGGCTTACGAGCCCATATGGATGAAAATAGGTATTAAAGGTGTTTTGATAGATTGTAGGATCAAAACTGTTAAAACTGGTAATCGACTGTAAAATTTGGGCTAAACGGGCTAAATTAGCTAAGTGTCACTGGAGGGCCCATTAGGGGTTTTTAGGGCCCATTGACTGTAATCTGTTAAAATAGACTAATTAAGCTACTGAGATAAAGGTTAGACTAATACTGATTAAAATGTGCTTGAAATCCTAGAAATTGGCAAAATTACTGAAATACCTTCATAGGTGAGAAATTACTATTTTAACCTTAGGTGTAAAATGACCGTTATACCTCTAGGGCTAAATTTGACTAAAATGCTTGATTTACTGTTTTTGTTTACTGTATGCCATGTCATAATTATCTGTTGCATGGGTTTTGGGATTATTGATGGAGGAAGTGCAAGTGGCATTGCCACGATTACTGAAAGAGGCTTTGCCTCGTACTGTTTACTGAAAGAGGCCTTGCCTCTTATTACTGTTAGTGGCCACGATATCTAAGCAGCAATGCTGCAACTGTGGTGTGTAGCAGTTGGGTGGGTCGAGTAGCTTCCCCACATGGTGTGTTGGGCTGGTATGGGTGGTGTGTAGCGGTTGGGTGGGTTGAGTAGTCTCCCCACATATGATGTGTAACACCCCTATCCCGTAACCGTCGCCGGAGTAGGTAAGGGGCATTACCAGACTTGTAACATTTATCAGAACAGTAAAAATTTAAAACTTTTTAATCAAGAACCATCACGTATCATCTGTCATTAGAGCATGCTTCAATTGATCATAAAAGGATGCATTTAACTATTGGAAGTCTAATTGGAAACATGCTAAAATATAGGAGATAATTTGCAAAATTTTCAAAGTTAGGGACACACGGCCGTGTCCCTTGCCCGTGTTCTTCACACACGGCCGTGTCCCTCCAGACACGCCCAAACCTTTCAGCCCGTGGTCGAATCTGACTTATCCCACACGGCTGTCCAACACGCCCATGGGGTTAGGCCGTGTGTCGCCCACGGCCTAGGCACGCCCGTGCCCTTACCCCGTGGTCGAAACTGTCAAATATCACACGGCTGCCAGACATGCCCGTGTACAAAACAGAGCAGACCGTGTGACTATACTGCCAAATTTCACACAGCTTCAAATTACCAGACATGCCCGTGTGTCTAGGCCGTGTACCAAAACTGACCAAAACATTAAGGTGTAGGGGACACACGGTCGAAGCGCACGCCCGTGTTCCTTGGCCGTGTGGCACGTTATAGGCTCGGTTTAAGCCAAATTGGCCACCCAATATGGGTCATTTCTACTAGCCATTAACCAACAACATTTCATGCCATTCTACCAACCTAAAACATACCAATTTCAAGCACAAAATGGACCCAAAATCATCTCAATTTATTCACAAATCAAGCACACCAACTCAAAGGCCTAAATGACCATTTCCATGCACTCATCCACACATATATACATATCAATTATGTGAGCTTATAGTCTCATCAAAACCACATATCTTTCCATAAACACATATAGCCAAAGAACAACTCTAATACATGATTATAAACACATATGACCCAAGCCACATTTCATAGCTTGATCATTTACCAAAACATATCATGTTCACAAAAGTACTAGCCTATACATGCCATGACCATTTCATTTACAAAAGGTTTAAAAGTACCAAAGTTTGATAGATAGTGTGATGGCAATCTCCGACTCGTCCGATTATCGAGCTAGCTTCCAAATCTATAAGACAGTGAAAGAAATGAACAGAGTAAGCTTCTAAAGCTTAGTAAGTCCGTATAATATAGAAATTAAACCTTACCGAATCAATGCGATAATTAAAACAACAATACCAATTCAATTCATATACTCAAGTTGCCTATTTCACAAGTATACACTTGTTAGTTCATGTAACATATAAATTCATTCATGTACCAACCACAACATTCAAGTATCATATCCTTGCTCAAATACTTGTACATGTATTTCATATAACTTATACCATATAATCCATGTAATTCTCATGTCTCATAGAACATGTAATACATATATCATTCAATCTTCATGTAACATGTATCGGTAATTGCCCGTTGAACCTATAAGAACATCGAAAGATACTCGGGTGATACACACACAGTGTATATACATATAACCTGTAATCCGTCAATGCATCATATATGCTCTTTTGAGCTTGTACGGTAAGCCCGAAGGCTGAACATATAATCTCGAAGGATAATCGGTAAGCCCGTAGGCTGAACATGTAATCCCAAAGGATAAACCTGTAGCTCATGAGCACGTGGTGAGTCCGCAACAAATGCAGGAGCTCGAACCACCTTGTAGACCTAGTGACATGTCACTTGTATCCTATCGACTTCTACGGTTCTAACGGGGCTCGGTATTTATTTCTCACTTGTAACAATTTCATTTCAATTTCATATGTATACATCCAAATAGGCTATTCAATCAACTAATATGTCATATATTCCATTAACAACAATCATAAACATAAACACATTAAATTTCATTATACGAACTTACCTCGAAATCTCGTATTTACTCGTCTATTTTCCATTTTCCCCGATCAAGTTCCGGGATTCGATCGTCTTTATGTAAATTAAATCAAATTCAACTATTTACTAACTCACATATTCAATTCAATCCAAAAACATATATTTTGACATATTTGCAATTTAGCCCCTATACTTTCAACACTTTGCAATTTAGCCCTTTTAAAACAAAATAGCAAATTACACAATTAATCCCTAAATTTCCCTTGGTCGAATATTCAAGGGACTTGTACAAGTACATATCTTTCAATTAATCACAAATTTAACCTTAAAAATTCTATCTTTTTGCAATTAAATCTTTAAACTCATTTTCATCAAAATTTACTTTAAAATTCTTGTATTTTCTCACATAATATACAATAATTCATCAAAATCTATCAATATATCAAGGATTCATCAATGGCATTTTTCAAAAACATAATCAAAATCAGAAATTGAGGTACGGGTCGACTAATATACAAAGCAACGATCTCAAAAACGTAAAAATCACTAAAAACCGAAGTAAAAACATACCTCAATTTAGCAAAATAGTAGCCGAATGAAACAAAGCCTTTAAACCCTTATTTTTGTTTGAAGAATCGGTGGAAGAGAAGAAAATTAAAGCCATTTTTTCATGTTTTATTAATTAAAACATATAATAAAGCCAAATGACATTTTTAACCTTTGTAAAATAATTATAAAACATTATAAAACATGGACATAATGGTCCATTACCAACCACTCCAATTAAAAATGGCATAATTGCCATGCAAGTACCTCCTTATATAAAGCCATGCTCAAATAAGCCATTTATAAAATAGAACTCTAATTTATCGCTTTATGCGATTTAATCCTTTTTATTAAATTAACCGATCAGACAGTAAAATTTCAATACGAAACTTTCACACCATATATCTATCATACAGTAAAACATATTAAAGCATTTAAAATAATATTTTGACTCGGTTAAGTGGTCTCGAAACCACCCGTTCCGACTAGGGTC
Organism: Gossypium stocksii; assembly: GCA_020496765.1. Lineage (NCBI taxonomy): Eukaryota > Viridiplantae > Streptophyta > Magnoliopsida > Malvales > Malvaceae > Gossypium > Gossypium stocksii. The sequence goes on from CM035626.1 coordinate 65,040,534, forward strand.
TAAAGTGGGCTGTTACAACTCTGCCCCCTTTAGGGATTTTCGTCCCCGAAAATCTTACCAGTGAACAAGTTAGGGTATTATTTTTGCATAGTTTCCTCGAGTTCCCACGTAGCTTCTTCTATTCCGTGTTTACACCAGAGAACTTTTACAAGTGCTATACGCTTATTTCTCAACTCTTTCATTTCTCGGGCCAGAATTCTAATCGGTTCTTCGCTGTACGATAGATCAGACTGTAATTCCACATCTATGGGAGAAATGACATGAGACGGATCAGATCGGTCTCGTCGAAGCATTGAAACGTGAAATACATCGTGAATCTTTTCAAGCTCAGACGGTAACGATAACCGGTAAGCTACAGGTCCAATTCGTTCCACAATTTCATACGGCCCGATAAAACGAGGACTTAACTTTCCTTTTCTGCCAAAACAAAGAATTTTCTTCCATGGTGATACTTTCAGAAATACTCTGTCTCCGACCTGAAACTCTATTTCTTTCCGTTTCAAATCTGCGTATGATTTCTGTCTATCTGAAGCTGCTTTCAAATTATCACGTATTACTTTTACTTTTTCTTCTGTATCTCGGATTAGATCAACCCCGTGTAACTTTCTTTCACTCAATTCTGTCCAGTATAGCGGTGTTCGACATTTACGACCATATAAAGCTTCATATGGAGCCATCTTTAAACTCATTTGAAAACTGTTATTGTATGCAAACTCTATCAGAGGTAAGTATTTCTCCCAATTACTTTCAAATTCAAGAATACAACACCGTAACATGTCTTCTAGAATCTGAATAACTCTTTCAGACTGACCGTCGGTCTGGGGATGAAATGCTGTACTGAAACTCAATTTCGTTCCCAAAGCCTCTTGAAACTTTTTCCAGAACCTTGAGGTAAACCTCAGATCCCTATTAGACACAATGGATAACGGTATACCATGTAATCGCACAATTTCAGATACATATAGTTCCGCTAATTTATCCAGAAAATAATCAGTACGTACCGGTATAAAATGTGTAGACTTCGTCAATCTGTCAACTATAACCCAGATTGCATTTTTCTTCTTCGGAGATAGAGGTAGTCCAGATACAAAATCCATAGTGACTCTGTCCCATTTCCATTCCGGAATCATAATAGGCTGTAATAAACCTGATGGTACCTGATGTTCAGCTTTAACTTGCTGACAGATCAAACATTTCGATACGAATTCTGATATGTCACGTTTCATTCCTGACCACCAGTATTGCTGTTTCAAATCGTTATACATCTTAGTGCTACCTGGATGAACTAAAAATCGACTGTCATGTGCCTCGTGCGGAACTTTCTGAATGAGTTCACTATTTTTCGGTATACAGATTCTATTTCAGAACATTAAACAATCATCATTCCCTATAGAAAAGTCAGAATCAGAATTAGACTCACAGTGAAGTCGTTTAGCTTGTAGATCGGGATCAGTCCTTTGAGCTTCGAAAATTTGCTACAGAATCAACGGTTTAGCCTTTAGCTCCGCTAAAACGGATCCATCATCATATAATGTCATTTGAGCATTCAAAGTTCGCAGAGTAAACAGAGACTTTCGACTTAGCGCATCAGCTACAACATTAGCTTTCCCTGGATGATAATCAATTACAAATTCATAGTCTTTTAGTAGTTCGAGCCATCTCTGCTGTCGCATATTCAAATCTTTTTGTGACATCAGATACTTCAGACTTTTATGATCGGTAAAAATTCTACATTTCTCACCATATAAGTAATGCCGCCAAATCTTTAATGCAAATACTATAGCAGCTAACTCAAGATCATGCGTCGGGTAATTCTTCTCATGCGGCTTTAACTGTCGGGAGGCATAAGCTATGACTTTCCCGTCTTGCATCAATACACAACCCAGTCCAATAATAGATGCATCACTGTATATAACAAATTCTTTCCTCGATTCGGGTTGAACAAAAACCGGAGCTTCTGTTAACAGGGCTTTCAACTGTTCGAAACTCTACTGACATTTATCAGTCCACTCGAATTTCACATCTTTTTGTAACAATCGAGTCAACGGCACTGCAATCATCGAGAATCCTTTAACAAATCTTCGGTAATATCCCGCTAATCCCAGAAAACTTCTAATCTCAGATATGTTTCTCGGGGGTTTCCAGTCTACAATAGCAGATATTTTACTCGGATCTACTCTGATGCCTTCCGCAGAAACAATGTGACCCAAAAATCCAACTTCTCGAAGCCAAAATTCACATTTGCTGAATTTGGCAAACAACTGCTTATCTCTCAGAATTTGTAACACAGTTCTCAAATGTTCAGTATGCTCTACCTCATCACGCGAATAAATCAAAATGTCGTCAATGAATATTACACTGAAAATATGATTCATCAAGTCCATAAACACTGCCGGAGCATTTGTTAAACTGAAAGGCATGACTAGAAACTCATAATGTCCATATCGTGTTCTGAAAGCAGTCTTCGGTATATCTGAATCTTTAACTCGCAACTGGTAATAACCTGATCTCAAATCAATCTCTGAAAATACAGTAGCTCCTTTCAAATGATCAAATAAATCATCAATCCACGGAAGAGGGTATTTATTCTTCACTATCACCTTGTTCAACTGTCGGTAATCAATACACATTCTCATCGTTCCATCTTTCTTTTTCACAAATAATACGGGAGCACCCCAAGGTGAAAAGCTCGGTCTCGCGAAACCTCTATCCGTCAATTCTTGTAACTATGCTTTCAGCTCCTTTAGCTCAGTCGGTGCCATTCTGTATGGAGCAATCGATATCGGAGTAGTGCCCGGTAACAATTCAATACCGAATTCAACTTCTCTAATCGACGGTAAACCAGGTAATTCTTCCGGAAAAACATCAAAAAACTCACAAACAACTGGTACAGACTCAATTTTTAATTCTGCCTTGCTAGAATTCATCACATACGCTAAATACGCATCATAGCCTTTTCTAACATACTTCTGAGCCCTCATGGCAGAAATTACTATCGGTAATTCATTCGAATCATTTGATTCAATCCAAAGAACCTCACCATTCTGACATTTCAATTTTATACTCTTACTTCAACAATTCACAATAGCTTCATGCACATTTAGCCAGTCCATGCCCAGTATTACATCGAATTCGTCAAAAGGGAGGAGCATCAGATCAGCCGAAAAACAATATCCCCGAGTCATCAACGGACATTTCTTACATATCTTATCAACTAACACAGAGTTTCCTAATGGATTTGATACTTTAACTACATATTCCGTAGACTCAACACTCAAGTTCTTTTCATACACTAATTTCATATAGATATATGAATGAGTTGATCCAGGATCTATCAACGCAACAATATCAGTGTTATAGAGAGAAAAAGTACCGGTAATAACATCAGGCGACGAGGCTTCCTCGCGTGCACGTATTGTATAAACCCTCGCAGCAGTACGCATCTCAGATCTCACATTAGCATCTCTCGCCACTTTGTGATTTCCACTTTGGTTCCCAACACTTCGCGACGGTCTACCTCTTGATGCAACATTATTTGTCTTAGTCAACTGTTCTCTATCAGGTACAGATCTTTCAGGACAATCACGTAAATAGTGATCTAACGATCCACATCGAAAACAAGCTCTGCTTTTCAATAGGCATTCACCAAAATGTTTCCTATTACAATACTTGTATTCAGGTCCGGAAGTTCTCACACTACCCGCACTAGCTGCAGAAGTCATCTGAGGTCTCGAATGATAAGTCTTAACACTTTTCTCTCAGATAGATGTGCCCCTAGAAGCAGCAGGACGAGGATGAAAATCCTTTGATCTTTTGGATCCAGACTGATACGGTTTACCCGCAAACCTTTTTCTAGCTTCTCTGAATTCAGAATCAGCTTTTCTCTTTTCTTTAGCAAGCTCTTCGGCTTTACAGGCCCGATCAACGAGAACTACAAACTCTCTCAGTTCAAGTATTCCGACTAATAGTCGAATTTCTTCATTTAGCCCATCTTCGAGCCTTTTGCACATTGTTGCTTCTGTAGAAACACATTCGCGAGCATATTTGCTGAGTCGAACTCTCTCTCTCTCGTATTCAGTTACAGACATTCGACCCTGTTTCAGCTCTAAAAACTCTTTTCTTTTCTGATCGATGAATCGTTGACTGATGTATTTCTTTCTGAATTTCGTCTGGAAGAAATCCCAATTGACTCGTTCTCGTGGTACAACCGAGGTCAATGTATTCCACCATTGATATGCTGAATCCCGAAGCAAAGAAATAGCATATCTCAGGCACTCATCAGGAGTACAAGCCAGTTCATTAAAAACTCTGATCGTATTCTCAAGCCAAAATTCAGCCCTCTCAGTATCATCACCTGCTGAAGCTCGGAATTCCTCAGCACCATACTTTCGTATCTTATCGACAAAAGATTTGTTCAATCTTAGAGGATCCACAACTCGTACATTATCAGGGTTAGGTTGTGGAACGGAAGGGGGTGGAGGTTGCGGAGCAGCCAGGTTTGCTCGCACAAACTCACTAAACCAACCAGACATCATTTGGAAGAAAGCTTGTTTAATTTCTTCTGATTGTCCACAGCAGGGCCCGATTCAGAAGGCACAGCCCCTTGAGCGGGTGCTGGCGCAATACTTTCAACATCATCAGCTAAAGCTCGATTCGGATCCATTACTATATAAAACATATTTTTAGAGGATGTCAGGAGATATCACACTATCACATTTCATGTACATGGCATGTATAGCTAGACTAATACTCACTACGGTAGTCCTAGAATCGACTAAACTGTGGCTCTGATACCAACCAAATGTAACACCCCTATCCTGTAACCGTCGCCGGAGTAGGTAAGGGGCATTACCAGACTTGTAACATTTATCAGAACAGTAAAAATTTAAAACTTTTTAATCAAGAACCATCACGTATCATCTGTCATTAGAGCATGCTTCAATTGATCATAAAATGATGCATTTAACTATTGGAAGTCTAATTGGAAACATGCTAAAATATAGGAGATAATTTGCAAAATTTTCAAAGTTAGGGACACACGGCCGTGTCCCTTGCCCGTGTTCTTCACACACGGTCGTGTCCCTCTAGACACGCCCAAACCTTTTAGCCCATGGTCGAATCTGACTTATCCCACACGGCTGTCCAACACGCCCATGGGGTTAGGCCATGTGTCGCCCACGGCCTAGGCACGCCCGTGCCCTTACCCTGTGGTCGAAACTGTCAAATATCACACGGCTGCCAGACACGCCCGTGTACAAAACAGAGCAGACCGTGTGACTATACTACCAAATTTCACACGGCTTCAAATTACCAGACACGCCCGTGTGTCTAGGCCGTGTACCAAAACTGACCAAAACATTAAGGTGCAGGGGACACACGGTCGAAGCGCACGCCCATGTTCCCTGGCCGTGTGGCACGTTATAGGCTCGGTTTAAGCCAAATTGGCCACCCAATATGGGTCATTTCTACTAGCCATTAACCAACAACATTTCATGCCATTCTACCAACCTAAAACATACCAATTTCAAGCACAAAATGGACCCAAAATCATCTCAATTTATTCACAAATCAAGCACACCAACTCAAAGGCCTAAATGACCATTTCCATGCACTCATCCACACATATATACATATCAATTATGTGAGCTTATAGTCTCATCAAAACCACATATCTTTCCATAAACACATATAGCCAAAGAACAACTCTAATACATGATTATAAACACATATGACCCAAGCCACATTTCATAGCTTGATCATTTACCAAAACATATCATGTTCACAAAAGTACTAGCCTATACATGCCATGACCATTTCATTTACCAAAGGTTTAAAAGTACCAAAGTTTGATAGATAGTGTGATGGCGATCTCCGACTCGTCCGATTATCGAGCTAGCTTCCGAATCTATAAGACAGTGAAAGAAATGAACAGAGTAAGCTTCTAAAGCTTAGTAAGTCCGTATAATATAGAAATTAAACCTTACTGAATCAATGCGATAATTACAACAACAATGCTAATTCAATTCATATACTCAAGTTGCCTATTTCACAAGTATACACTTGTTAGTTCATGTAACATATAAATTCATTCATGTACCAACCACAACATTCATGTATCATATCATTGCTCAAATACTTGTACATGTATTTCATATAACTTATACCATATAATCCATGTAATTCTCATGTCTCATATAACATGTAATACATATATCATTCAATCTTCATGTAACATGTATCGGTAATTGCCCGTTGAACCTATAAGAACATTGAAAGATACTCGGGTGATACACACACAGTGTATATACATATAACCTGTAATCCGTCAATGCGTTATATATGCTCTTTCGAGCCTGTAAGGTAAGCCCGGAGGCTGAACATATAATCCCGAAGGATAATAGGTAAGCTCGTAGGCTGAACATGTAATCCCGAAGGATAAACCTGTAGCTCATGAGCACGTGGTGAGTCCGCAACAAATGCAGGAGCTCGAACCACCCTGTAGCCCTAGTGACATGTCACTTGTATCCTATCGACTTCTACGGTTCTAACGGGGCTCGGTATTTATTTCTCACTTGTAACAATTTCATTTCAGTTTCATATTTATACATCTAAATAGGCTATTCAATCAACTAATATGTCATATATTCCATTAACAACAATCATAAACATAAACACATTAAATTTCATTATACGAACTTACCTCGAAATCTCGTATTTAGTCGTCTATTTTCCGTTTTCCCCGATCAAGTTCTGGGATTCGATCGTCTTTATCTAAATTAAATCAAATTCAACTATTTACTAACTCACATATTCAATTCAATCCAAAAACATATATTTTGACATATTTGCAATTTAGCCCCTATACTTTCAACACTTTGCAATTTAGCCCTTTTAACATAAAATAGCAAATTACACAATTAATCCCTAAATTTCCTTTGGCCGAATATTCAAGGGACTTGTACAAGTACATATCTTTCAATTAATCACAAATTTAACCTCAAAAATTCTATCTTTTTGCAATTAAATCTTTAAACTCATTTTCATCAAAATTTACTTTAAAATTCTTGTATTTTCTCACATAATATACAATAATTCATCAAAATCTATCAATATATCAAGGATTCATCAATGGCATTTTTCAAAAACATAATCAAAATCAAAAATTGAGGTACGAGTCGACTAATATAGGAAGCAACGATCTTAAAAACGTAAAAATCACTAAAAACCGAAGTCAAAACATACCTCAATTTAGCAAAATAGTAGCCGAATGAAACAAAGCCTTTAAACCCTTATTTTTGTTTGAAGAATCAGTGGAAGAGAAGAAAATTAAAGCCATTTTTTCATGTTTTATTAATTAAAACATATAATAAAGCCAAATGACATTTTTAACCTTTGTAAAATAATTATAAAACATTATAAAACATGGACATAATGGTGCATTACCAACCACTCCAATTAAAAATGGCATAATTGCCATGCAAGTACCTCCTTTTATTAAGCCATGCTCAAATAAGCCATTTATAAAATAGAACTCTAATTTATCACTTTATGCGATTTAATCCTTTTTATCGAATTAACCGATCAGGCAGTAAAATTTCAATACGAAACTTTCACACCATATATCTATCATACAGTAAAACATATTAAAGCATTTAAAATAATATTTTGACTCGGTTAAGTGGTCCCGAAACCACCCGTTCCGACTAGGGTCTAAAGTGGGCTGTTACATGATGTGCTTTGTATTCATGCATGTTATCTGTACTGTTACTATTATGGGCCTATGGGCTGTCCTGCTATTTGAAAAGGGCTAAGGCCCAGTTTACTGTTATCTGAATAGGGCTTCGGCCCAGTTATTACTGAGACTGATGAGGGCTTAGGCCCAGTGGGCTTGAGCTGATTTGGGCTCTGGATGGGCTTCTATACACACTGAGTTTCCCAAACTCACCCCTTTTCCTTCCATCCTTGCAGGTGAGCCTTAGATTGGTAGACTTGGAGCTGGTAGAGATTCAAAGTGGCCACGAAGACTGCTTTTCTGGTTTTAAAGTTGAATATTTCACCATTTTGTTTAATCGCTTTATTTTCAATTTGGGTTTGTAATAAGGCCTCTCTTATTATTTTTATTTTGGGTTTTTAATTATTTAGTTATTAGCTTAAGTAGGATATTGTTTAAATCGTTTTGAAATCGGTTAGCTCTAAGGTGCGTTTTTATAAAAGTTATATGTTTTCAAAATATCACGATAATAGAGCAAAGCTTCCACAATGTAAACGTTTTCATAAATGAATATCTTAAATAAGCTAAAACTTGTTTTGTTGTTAGTGGACAAGTCATTAGCTTAGAGTGTGGCAATGGATGTGTACATGTCTAGGATTGGATCTAGGAAGAGCTTGGTACTTAAGCAGTCTAAATGACTGACCTCCTCTTCTCTTGAATCCTACCTGGTGCGTAGTATCCATTCACTTTAAGCCATAGCAATAAGGTTTGATTTTTTGATGCTTAAACTGTTTTTAAAATAACATATTTCAGTATCTACAAAGGTTTCCAAGCTTTCACAATTTTTCGTAAGATTTTACAAAGTTGTTAACAATGTTTTGAAAAGGGAAATGATTATTCACGTTTTGGAAAAATAAACAAACACAAAGGGTTTTATACAAGTTTAAAGGTAAAAGTTTCTAAACATCAAGAAGGGTTTTTAATGAAAACATGGTTTTTGAAAAACACTTCCATGTGACACACCAGATAACGTCTAGGCCGGGTTTGGGGTGTTACAATTATGCTAAACCTAATTTTGCTGGTACTGAATCTAGTATTGTTAGGCCTACTATTGCTACAAATAATTTTAAACTAAAGCCTAACGCTATTCAAATGATACAACAGTTTGTTCAGTTTGATGGTTTGCGGGATGAAGGTCCTAACGCTAATGTAGCCAACTTTTTGGAATTCTGCGACACATTTAAGATAAATAGTGTTTCTGATGATGCCATTCATCTTTGGTTATTCCCATTTTCCTTGAGGAATAAAGCTAAACAGTGGTTAAACTCTCTACCCAGAGGGTCTATCACTACATAGGAACAAATGACAGAAAAATTCTTACTTAAATATTTTCTGCCGGCCAAAACGGCAAAATTAAGGAATGATATCTCTTCTTTTGTGCAGATGGATTTAGAAACACTTTACGATGCTTAGGAGAGATACAAGGACTTATTGAGAAGGTGCGCTCACCATGGGTTACCTCTTTGGTTACAAGTTTAAACTTTTCACAATGGTTTGAACCCTTCAACGAGACAGATGATTGATGCAGCCGCCGGTGGAACAATCAATAACGAAACACCAGAAGCAGCTTACGAGTTTATAGAGGAGATGTCACTGAATAACTATCAGTGGCAAGTCATGAGAACAAAGCCGCAAAAAGCTGCTATAGTTTTTAATATTGATGCGGTCACCATGCTCTCTAATTAGGTAGAACTTCTTAATAAAAAGATTGATAATTTGGTTGGTTCTATGTAGGTACATCCAGTGATGCAGTGTGACATGAACAATTCTGAATACCCCACCTATGGATATGGCATGAAAAATGAGCAAGCCAACTATATAGGTAATAATCCTAGATCTCAAAATAGCCCTTATTGTAACACTTACGATACAGGCTGGAGGAACCACCCCAATTTCTCATAGGGAGGACAAGGTAACCAAGGAAATCAGAGACCACCACCTCCTTCGGGATTTCAGCAACCACCTTACCTGCAAGAGAAAAAGCCGAACCTTGAGGAGATGCTCACGAAATTTATCTCTATGTTAGAAACCCATTTCCAGAACACCGAGACGACACTTAAGAACCCGCAAGGATGCATTCAAGGACTCGAAACTCAAATAGGCCAGCTCGCTAAGCTAATCTCTGAAAGACCACAAGATGGTTTACCAAGCAACACGGAGACTAAACCTAAGGAGCACCTTAAAGCAGTCACATTAAGAAGTGTGAAAAAGCTAACTAAACTTGAAAAGAAGGTACTACAAGAGCATGCCAAGGAAAACATTAAGGAAACTGAACCCAAAGAAAATGCTTCACCAGTACTTAAGGAATACAACCCACCCATCCCATACCTAACAAAATTGAAGAAAGACTGCATAGACGCTCAATTCGATAAATTTCTTGAACTTTTTAAACAATTGCTTATTAACTTACCTTTTGTTGAAGCTATTTCACAGATGCCAATATATGCAAAATTTTTGAAAGAAATTCTAACAAACAAAAGGAAGTTTGAAGAACTGTCCACAGTGGAACTTAACGAAGAGTGTTCAGCGATCCTCCAGAATAAACTCCCAACCAAATTAAAAGATTTAGGAAGTTTTACTATTCCCTGTCTAATTGGTAATTTAAATATTGAAAAGGCATTAGCAGATTTAGGTGCCAACATTAATTTAATGCCCTATAAAATGTTCAAGCAATTAGGTTTAGGAGAACCAAAACCTACTAGGATGAGTATTTAATTAGCCGATAGGTCTGTTAAATATCCTAGGGGTATAATTAAAGATGTATTAGTTAAGGTGGATAAATTCATATTCCCTATTGGTTTTGTTGTGTTAGACATGGATGAGGATGTTGAGGTACCTTTAATCCTAGGACGACCATTTTTAGCTACTGCCAGAGCTGTTATTGATGCAGGAGATGGTAAACTTGTGCTTAGGGTAGGTGATGAAGAGATTGTGTTTAAAATTTATGATGCCATGCGATTTTCTAGGGAACAGGATAACTCCTACTATTTTATCAATTCCATATATTATTCTGTTCAAGATTCTTTTCAAGAAATCACTCTTAAAGACACGTTGGAACTGTGTCTCGTTCAAGGTAGGGGGAGGACGAAGTCACCACTGAGATGAAAGAGGTAATAACTGAGTTAAACTCCAACGAACCTTCCCCAAGACAAATAGATTACGAGGCGTTGAGATTAAAGATGAAATAAGATAAAAACCCTCTGTTGACGAACCTCCCAAACTAGATCTCAAACAATTACCCAAACACTTAGAATATGCATTTTTAGGAGACAATTCTGCACTACCAGTCATTATTGCTTCAAACTTGCAACCCAAGGAGAAGGATGAATTAATTCAAGTGTTAAGAAAACATAAAAGAGCCATAGCTTGGAAAATTTTTGACATCAAAGGAATCAGTCCTTCTTTTTGCACCTACAAAATTTTGATGGAGGATGAACATAAACCATGTGTGCAAGCTCAAAGAAGACTGAACCCCAACATAAAGGAAGTGGTCAAAACTGAGGTAATTAAACTTCTAGATGCTGGGATTATTTATCCTATTTCTGATAGTGCTTGGGTGAGTCCTGTGTAGGTTGTTCCTAAGAAAGGTGGCATGACTGTTGTTGCCAATAAAAAGAATGAATTAATTCCTACAAGAATGGTCACAGGCTGGAGAGTTTGTATTGATTACAGGAAATTGAACGACGCTACCAGAAAAGATCACTCCCCCTTACCCTTCATCGATCAGGTGCTAGAAAGACTATCGAGACATATGTACTACTATTTTTTGGATGGACTTTCTGGCTATTTCTAAATCTAGATAGCTCCTGAAGATCAAGAGAAGATGACATTCACTTGTCCATACGGTACGTTTGCTTATCGTAGAATGCCTTTTGGGTTATGTAATGCTCCTGCTACTTTTCAGCATTGCATGCTAGTGATCTTTAACGAGCTCGTGGAGGATATCATGGAGGTATTCATGGACGACTTCTCGGTATTCGGTAACTCTTTCCAACATTGCCTTAAAAATTTAGAGCGAGTCTTAATAAGATATGAAGAAGCAAATCTTGTTCTCAATTGGGAAAATGCCATTTTATGGTACAAGAAGTATTGTGCTAGGACACAAAATTTCTAGTAAAGGGATAGAAGTAGATAAAGCAAAAGTTGAGACCATTGAAAAACTACCTCCCCCTAGTTCAGTTAAGGCGATTAGAAGTTTTTTAGGACATGCTGGGTTTTATAGAAGATTCATTAAAGACTTTTCTAAAATAGCTAAGTCGTTAACAAAATTACTAGACAAAGACGTACCTTTCAATTTTGATCAAGAATGTTTAGAGGCTTTTGACACTCTCAAAGAGAAACTCACTAATGCTCCAATTATAATTGCAACTGATTGGAATTTACCTTTTGAGCTAATGTGTGATGCGAGTGATTTTGCAGTAGGTGCAGTTCTTGGACAGTGAAGAGACAAGCATTTTCAGCCAATTTACTATGCTAGCAAAACTCTAACAGTCGTACAAGAAAACTACACTACCACAGAAAAAGAATTGCTAGCTGTGGTTTTTGCATTCGACAAAATTAGACCATATCTAATATTATCTAAAGTCATCGTTTATATTGATCATTCCGCTCTTCATTACCTTTTAACTAAGTTCGATGCAAAACCTCAACTAATAAGATGGATTTTATTGTTGCAGGAATTTGATTTGGAAATACAAGACAAAATGGGAGCTGAAAACTTGGCAGTAGATCACCTTTCCAGGCTTGAAAATCCACATCTCAAAGAACTTGATGGGGCTGAAATAAATGACTCGTTTCCTGAAGAACAACTCTTAGTCATATTTGATTTTGAGGTACCTTGGTTTGCTAACATTGCAAATTACTTAGCTGCTAACATAACCCCAAAAGGGTTGACACATCAGCAAAAGTAGCGATTCTTTACTAATGTGAAAAACTACTTTTGGGAAGAACCTTTTCTTTTTTGTATTTGTGTAGATCAAGTCATTCGAAGGATGTGTTACAACGAAAGAAGCGAACAAGATCTTGGAACACTGCCATTCAATTCCAACAGGAGGACACTACAGTGGAACCATGACCGCCCATAAAATACTCGAATCAGGTTTTTATTGGCCTACATTATTTAAAGATGCCAGCAGGTATGTTACTTCTTGTGACAAATGCCAACGAACAGGTAATATCTCTAAACATGATGAGATGCCTCAGACATATATGCTTGAATGTGAAATATTCGATGTATGGGGCATCGATTTCATGGGTCCATTCCCTAGTTCATTCGGAAATAAATACATTTTAGTAGCAGTAGATTATGTGTCTAAATGGGTAGAAGCCCAAGCCTTACCTACTAACGATGCTAGAATGGTAGTGAGATTCCTTAAAAAACTTTTTTCTCGATTTGGAACACCAAGAGCAATCATCAGTGATAGGGGAACTCATTTCTGCAATACTCAGTTTGAGAAAGTTTTACAGAAATATGGAGTGTACCATAGAACAGCTACCCCTTACCACCCTCAGACCAGCTGACAAGTTGAAGTCGCTAATAAAGAGCTAAAACACATCTTAGAGAGAACCGTTCAAGCAAATAGAAAAGATTGGGTAATGAAAGTAGATGACATTTTATGGGCTTATAGAACTGCCTTCAAAACTCCCATAGGAACATCTCCTTATAGACTCGTTTATGGGAAAAGTTGTCATTTACCCTTTGAACTAGAACATAAAGCGTTTTGGGCCATCAAATTTCTAAACCTTGACCCTGATCTTGTAGGTGAAAAGAGACTCATGCAGTTAAACGAGTTGGACAAATGGTGCCATACTGCATATGAAAACTCACGATTATACAAGGAAACCACAAAGCGACGCCATGATGCTCGTCTAAAGCAACATAAACAGTTCAAAACCGGAATCTCATTTTGCTTTACAACTCGAGGCTTAAATTATTCCCTGGAAAATTAAAATAGAGATGGTCAGGCCCATTCATACTTCAAAGTGTTCTTCCCTACGACATAATTGAGGTAACACATCCAACTCACGGCACTTTCAAGAGAAACGGTCATCGACTCAAACTATATTATGGTAACGACTTTAAGAATGATAAGGAGGAGCTCAGGCTCCACAAATCCTCATAAAGGTGCAGGTAAGATGAGTCGAGCTTAGACTCTAAAATAAGCGCTTCTCGGGAGGCAACCCGAGCACTAACAATTTTGATTTTCTTAAACTCATAACTAACCCCTTAAAATGCAGATTTTCCAAAACCACACGACCAGGCACACGGGCTTGCCTAGGCCGTGGACACACCACGGTTAGAAACACAACCGTGCGATACGACTGTGTAAAAATAGAGCCAAATTTTCCCCAAAAAAAGGGGTCTGACAAATCACCACGGCCGTGCGATAGTTTCGTGGCCAAACCTGTCAATTTATACACGGACGTGTGACTCTAAATACGGCTGTGGGAGAAGCAAACAACAAAAGACACAGCCGTGTTATATGGCCATGTGTCCCAACACGCCCGTACCAATAAGCCATGGATGAAACTGAGAAATCAACATAGGCGTGTGACATGCCCGTGCCGACCACCTGTGGCCACACCAATAGTCCACGAAACACACGGGCCAACCCAAGGGCACACGGGCGTGCGCCACGGCCGTGGGGCCAAATCCCTATTACCTAATTTTAATTTTCATTTTCTTTACTTTATATTTTTCCTTTTCCTTTTATTTTGCATCTTATTTCTTATCGAGCAATACTTGAATTCCCCACACAGTTGTGCTCATTCTCTTCAGTCATCCAGAATCGAGAACTTCAAGGAGTCCCCTCTCTAATCTAGCTTTCACTATTCTCAAGGAATTCATCCAATATTCAGGGAGTTTCACTTCTCTCCCTATCTTATGATTTTTTGCTTCTATTTACACTAACTTTATCTTTGTACATTGAGGGCAATGTACATCTTAAGTATGGGGGGATTCACTTTCATTCTTTGCATTATCCTCGAACCCCTGAAAATTTTTTCTACTAACTTTTTGCATTGTTCTCAAATCCCTGAATCTTGGCCTTAACAATTAGAATGAATTCTGATTGATTTATGATTTTTATTGATATGTTGAGGATTAAGACATAGGTACTCATGCTTTGATTATTCAAACTTTAAGACATTAGAGAGTCAAGCATGATAAGTTGAAGTTTTTGAGAATTTAAATTTTTCTAGGTTGTTTTCCCCGATTTTAAGTGTTATCTTAAAGTTTGAAATTCGTAGGATTGACATCAAAAGCCATAATTCTGATGAGATTTTTGAGCCTTTTGAGCATACATCCTTTCGTGCACACTTTTATTGTTGCTTCGAGTGAGTCAATATTGATCTGTTGTTCTAGAACTTGCTTCGATTATACATGTCGAGACCACATTATTGATTTGATATACCGAAATGATAAAGGCCCCTAGGTTTTAACCCACTTATTCCATAAAAGCCTACCTTCATAATTAACCTCTAGTGAACCCCATTGAGCCTAACAAACCATTCATTGACTTGCCCTCAATATTAACCTATAACCCATTTTTTGTTGAAATCCCTTCAATTATTTTGATCCCTATTTTTTGTCGAGATTTGAGTTGAATAATTATCTAGCTATGTTCTCCTTTTCAACTTGTAAGTTTATAAATATTTGATTTGTTCTTAAAAGAAAACATATGTATATTTCAATTGTAATTCAATGTTTCGCATATTTCCATGTAATTTTTTAGCTTCTGTTCTTAAACGATGTTATCTAAAAAGAAAAAAGCTTTATTCTAGGAATATGTTTTAGTGATAGAGATTTTTCTAGTTAGATGATTTTTCAGTTCAATCTCGATTCTAACCCTCTTTTTCATCTTGTGACCACAACCCTAATCAAGGCCACGTTACAACCTTTGAAAGACCTTTTGATCAATGTATCATGTCAATACATAGTGGTGGAGATTTGATTTTCTTGCAAGCTTATGGTAATAACTTTTCATGTTGACTAATAAGTGCTTAATTTCTAAACCCTAAACACTTCGAGTGTATACAGTGAATCTTTAGTGAGGATGTCAACTATTGTTGATTTCGAATTCGATGTAATTACCTAGAGGAGGGGAGGAAACCTATGTATCTGTAATAAAATTCTCAACTTAGATTGTTTGAGACTTTAACTTTCTTTTGGTTGAATTCTCAATGTATGATTACTTGTGGATTAGTTCGAAACATTATTGATAAGGATTATAAGTTGAGAAGAATGATTTTTAATTGTGAGTTGAGATTTTGCTTGAGGACAAGCAAAGGCTTAAGTGTGGGGGTATTTGATAAACTGTAAATTATACATATTTCCATCCCACATTTAGCATATTTATGGATGAATTATCATTAAATTTGTGAAATTTGATGCTCCTAATCCTTTGATTTCATGTTTTATGCTTAGGAGAGCATAGGAGAGTGAAAAGAATAAGAAACGGGCTGAAAACAGAGAAAATGAGCCAAAGCAAGGAAACAACACGGCCTAAAGTTCAACATACGGGCAACCCACACGGCCGTGCCATATTAACAGGCTCAAGCACGGCGTAGGCTCGATTTACATGAGCGTGCCACACGGGCGTGTCCCTGTCATGATGAAGTTCAGTTTCACACGGAAAAGGCTACTTAGGGGCTAAGAAAGACATTCCAAACTTTATATAAAGACCCTAGGGGGCAACTACAAGGGTGTACAGTATCCCCGCCAAGATGGAGAGTAAAAGGCAGGAAATTACTTGAAGGAAAGCCGATTGATCCATCTCAGAAGCCAGGATCTACGTCAAGACAGAGGATCTCCCTTCAATCTTTTCAAGAGTTTTGGATTTTCTTATGTTTTGTTATTTTCTTTATTCTGAGATGTTTCTTTTTATAAACATGAACTAAACCCCCCAAATACCCGAGGGGGATGAAACCTAAGATGAATCTTGTTATTGTTATCTTAACTATATGATAAATATTCGAATTGTTCTTCATTGTGTTTTTAACTCTTGAATTGACATTTCTAGGAAATTAATTTAAGTCGAATGTGCTTAGGCAGAGGAGCAAAAGTCCCTATTTAAGAGTAGATCCAACACAATTAAGCGGAGTTGATCGTAATCCTAGACATAGGACGACAAAAATCTGCCAGATTAGAGTCAAATCTAATATAGGGATCCATAGATTGAATTAATGCAAGACTAGGGGTTTTAATTACAAAGAGATTTCAATTAATCAACCTGGGATTAGTTGTTCTTACTCTCGACGGAGATATTAACATAATATAGGGATCTCTACAGATCAAGTCGAATAAAGAAATCGTCTAGTTCAGAGTTAGATAACAAGTGAAGTCTAGGTGGATTCTTCCTTAGGTATTGTCTTTATCATTAAGTTTTCCCAAAGTAATTCCCCAATTTACTTTTTGTCACATCCTTAGTTTAGTTTAGAGTTAATTAGTTTACAACCAAAACCTTCTTTATTTTTAGGCTAGATAATAGGAAGAAAGTCATTACTAGTACTTTTAGTTCCTTGGATTCGATATTCTAGTCTTGCCGCTAACTATACTACTATTCAATAGGTGCGCTTGCCTTTTATCGTGATAATAGTTAGTTTCTAGGTACGATCAATTTTATTACTTCATCACATCACGAGATTAGGCAAAATGGTAATTTTGCCTAGGGTGTAAATTGAGTCCAATTGAATGTGAATTGTATTAAATTGATGACTAAATTTATTTATATAAATCTAAAAAACTCAAATACAATGTTAGATCAAGGAAAAGAAAAAGTGCCGGATTAGTAGATTTCGTATACGAACAAGTATCGAGGTAAGTTCGTGTAACTTAATTATGTAATTATATGTTTGAATTGATTTGAATGATTCGTGTGTGAATGTTGTATTGGCCACGTGTATAAATCTGATTACATATCTGCAAAGTACTCGATAAAAGTTAAATTCTGTTTAAATGAATAAAATTTGATTGGATACAGGGTTCTGTTACCTGAAACAGTAGTAGTCTGGCTTTTGTTGTGGACATACTTCTCGTTACAAGCCCTATCAAGCTTCCTATTAAAGTGTTCTTCCAAGCTTCCCATTAAATGTTCTTGAGAGCATCCCGAATGGTAGTGATATGCATATGTTGTAGACACACCCTCACTTTAATGAGCATTTTATTTATTGGTTCTTTGTGAACCTCCCGTTAAAGGCTCTCTGGAGCTTCCCAATAGTGGTCGCTTAAACTTTCCATTATAAGTTATTTGATGCATTTCGATAAGTGCTATGGAGCTACCCGATAAGTGCTCTCATTATAAGTTCTTTGTGGACTTCTTGTTACCTTGCCCGTATATGTTTTCTATTACACAGCTCTATGAGCTTCCTGTTATAGTGCTCGAGAGAGAGCTTTCTGTTTAAGTACTCTAATGAGTACTCTTGGACACAAATTGAAGGATTTCTAATTTAAACACTTTATGTGTACCACCCTTGTATCCATCGTGATTACAAATGATTTAACGGGTGAAATTCTGACAAGTAGACAAGTGAAACTCAAATGGAATCAATATTTGAAAAATATACGAAATGCATGGAACTTGGAATTTGATGAGCTCATCTTTGTTATTGATATTTCTATGAAATGAATAACTAACATGTTTGATGAGATTGTGTGCTTAGGCTATGGCCAAATTGCTTGGATTGCATGTGTATGTTTGCTTATTGTATAAATAGAGGGTAAGTTAAATTCCCGTTATGTGAACTTACTAAGCATTTGAAATGCGTACTCAGTTTTCTTTTCTCTGTTTATAGTGCTCAAGAGCTCGTAAAGGTTCGAGTTGATCGGGTATAATGGCAAATCTTACTTTGGTATAATGGCAAATCTTACTTTGGTATAATGGTAATTAAGTTAATGTTGATATGAAAATGGATCTTTGTAAACTAGCCATTAGAATGGCTAGAATGGTATATTTTAGTATATAACTATAATACCATAACATGTTTGATATGTTTGAAATTATTAAGTAATATGAATCAAATGGTAAATGAAAATGAATTAGTATAAATGATATAAATTTACCTAAGTACATAAATGAAAATTTGGTAAGCTTAACCATTGCAATATACACGTTAATATAACTTAGATAGAGCTCATATTAAGGTTGATTTATATGAGTTGGATTGGTTGGTATATGTTTGTAAGTGTTGGTGTAGGTTGTTGGCAAATTTGGGTAAGAAATAAAGCTAGGAAGTGACCTTATTTTGTCCACATGAGTAGACACATGGGTGTGTGTCTTGATCGTGTGTGACACACGGCCTGGCACATGGGTATGTGGTTTGGCCGTCTGTCCCCTGCATCTTAAAATTGAGAAATAGAATGCTTAGAATTAGGCATGTGGGCAAAGACACGGGTGTGTGTCTCAGTCGTGTGAAACATATGACCTAGAACAAGAGCGTGTGTCTTGGCCGTGTGAAAGTTGCACCTAATTTTTGAAAATGAAATTGACCACATGGCCTAGCACACCGACGTGTGGCGTGGTCGTGTGATCCATGCACTTAATTAAATGGCAAAATAGAGAGTTACACGGGTTAGGGACATGGGCGGGTGCCCTACCTTATAAGCTACACGGCCTAAGACATGGGCATGTCATTTGGTCGTGTGAGCCATACGGCCTGACCACACGGGCGTGTGACCCCTGTACTTGAAAAAAAGTTCAAAATTTTGCAAAAAATTCTCTGAGGTTCCGATTTATTCCCAACTTGTTTCTAATGCTGAAATTGGGCCTTGAGGGTACAATTAAGGGAATATATGGTTAGTTTCTGATATGAATAGTGAATGACCTGAGTTATCTGTATTTGTTTCGTAAACTCTAGTAATGCTTCGTAACCCTGTTTCGGTGATGGATACGGGTTAGGGGTGTTACAATTTTGGGCCTATATACCTGTGTGGGCCCACAAGCCCATATGGCCCACGACCCACACGCCCTTGTGGCATGCCCGTGTGGGCCCACATGCCGAAATCGGCGTAGGTCGTGTGACCCACACGGCCGCACACTCACCAATCTCATGGCTATGTGTCGCACATTGTTGACCACATGGCTGGGCACATGCTCGTTGGCATCAATAGGCCAGTCTTTCGACTTTCGCAAAATGTTGTTTTCTCTTGTTTTTGTTACACAGTTGGTTCGATTTTGATGCCACTGCAATCCCGATACCTCTAAAACCTAAAGACAGTGTCCTAAACACTATTTTACTAGTAAATTTATGAATTTAAACAAGGATTTGATCCCAATTTAAGGCCTCTCAAAATTTAATTACGCGTAATACACTTACCACCAACGAGCAGGAACCACTCAATACTCAAATCGCTGGAAGAGCACCAATCACTTCTTGTATTTCCCCTAAACGAGAAATAATGAAACACCATCAATTGAATCCGTAAACATAATTACAATCCCCCTAATGCAAGATTGAGAAAAAGCTACTCAGTAGCTTACCTATTCGAAACGGATTGAAGAACCCTTAAACAACGACAACAGCACAAATGACAATTAGAATTGAGGATAGAAGCAACAAAACTTTTTTACAAAGAAAGGAAGAGAGAGAAACGTTAGAAAGCAAGATTTCAGCAAAAGAAAAAAGTCAAAAGAGGAGAGGAATTTTTGGAAAATTAAGAAAAATAAAATAATAAAAATAAAAATAAAAAACACCCGAAATCCCAAATACCAACTAACCAACCTATCCCACTAAAATCAATATCAGATTCTCATCCAATAACTTTAGAGTTTCAGTTCCACCGAACCTCTACTACAGAACTGTCACACACTCATAGAAGCAAAAACAACGTCCTTTGCTCACACTCATAGAAGCAAGCTAACACCTTACCACCTGAACCAGTAGGCTCATTCTGATATGAGTTCACTGAAAATATAAGATAAGCCCACCTAATAGGGTAAGGCTAGGGTTAAAAATAATAGAATTATCCAAAAATGAGACTTGAACCTAAGACCTCAAACACACAATCAGAACACCTAGCCACCGAAACAGATACATATTTATGTCAGAATTCACAAAAAAAAAGTTAAATAATTCAAGGCATTACAACTCTACACTCTAAAAGAAATTTTGGCCTCGAAATTTACCTAATCCGAACAGATGAGGATACTACTAATGAATCGAGTCCTCAAGTTCCCACATGACTTCCTCAGTGCCATGATTTCACCATAGAACCTTAACTAATGGAATAGACTTCCTCCTCAGAATCTTTACATTTCGATCCAAAATCTGAACTGGCTCCTCCTCAAATGTCAAATCCTATCAAACCTCGATCTCTTTTATAGAAACAATGTTAGATGGGTCAGACCGATATGGCCTCAACATAGAGACATGAAATACGTCATGGATACGATCTAACTTCAGAGGTATTTTTGATTGATAAGCGACTGGTCCCACACACTTTAGAATCCGATATGGCTCAATGAACTTAAGGCCCAACTTGCCCTTACATTTGAACCGTAGAACCTTCTTCCATTGAGACACCTTAAGGAATACATAATCACTTACATAGTACTTGATATCCCTCCTTTTAGATCTGCTTAGGACTTCTATCTATCAAAAGCTACCTTAAGATGATCCTAAATTAATCTGACTTTGTCTTCAGGGCCCAGAACCCATCATTCACCCAACTTAGTCCAACACAATGGAGTACGACACTTATGACCATACAGAGCCTCGTAAGGTGCCACCTGAATGTTAGATTGAAAACTATTATTGTAGATGAACTCAGCTAAAGGAAAAAAAATCCTCCTAACTCCCTCAAAAATCAATTGCACAACTTCGAAGCATATCCTTTAGTATCTGAATCACCCTCTCAGATTGACCATCGGTCTGAGGATGGAATGCAATATTGAAGTCCAATCTCGAAACCAAAGCCTCATAAAGCTTTTTTCCAAAAGTGAGAATTAAAGTGAGAATCCCTATCAGAAATTATCAAAACTAAAACCCTGTGAAGCCTCACAATCTTAGAAATATAGAGCATTGCAAACTTCTACAGTGAATAATTTGTCTGAACCAGAATGAAATGGGTGGACTTAGTCAAACAATCCATGATGACCCATACAGAATTCTTAGTAAGTGATAAAGGCAACCTACTAACGAAATCCATAGTCACAAACTTTTATTTCCATAAAGGAATCTTAATGGGTTGGAGCAAACCTAAAGGCAACTAGTGCTCAGCCTTAACTTGCTGGCATGTCAGACAATAAGAAACAAAATTTGTTACCTCTTGTTTCAAACTCGGCCACCGATACAGTTTACGGAGATCTCGATACATCTTATTTCCATTGGAATGCATAGCATAAGGACTACTATGCGCTTCCCTCAGAATCGACTATCTCAAATCAGAGTCATTTGGCACACAAACCAATTTTGGGAAACACAGAAGTCCATAACTATTTAGCCTAAAATCAGACGTACTACCACTCTCTACCTAATAGAAATGCAAAACCAAGGAATCATCCCTCAGCAGCTTATCCCGAATTTGATCAATCCAAGTCGGTTTAACATGGAACTCAGTTAACAGACTCCCATCTTCAAATAAACTTAGGCAATCAAACATCACCGTCAAATCAGACATTGCTCTACAACTAAGAGCAACGGCCACCATATTGGACTTACCGGTATGATACTTTATTATGTAGTCGTAATCCTTGAGTAGCTTAATCCATCTACGTTGCCTAAGATTCAATTCCTTTGAAGTATACAGGTACTTAAAGCTCTTGTGATCGGTGTAGATGATAAACCTCTCACCATACAGATAGTACCTCTAAATCTTTAGGGCAAAAACCACGGCAGCCAACTCGAGATAGTGCATCAAATAATTTCCCCCGTGAGACTTAAGCTATCGGGACACATAAGCCACAACCTTACCATCTTGCATCAATACACATCTGAAACCGACATGTAATGCATCACTATAAACCACAAGCTCCTTACCAGATTCAGGTTGTATAAGAATAGGAGCCTGAGTCAAAATAGACTTGAGCTTTTCAAATCTTGATTATGGCTTGTCAGTCCAGACAAAAGGAGAATTCTTGCACAAAAGCTTAGTCAAAGGGGCTGTAATTAATGAGAACCCCTCAACAAACCTCCAAAATAACCCGTAAGACCTAAAAAACTACGGATCTCAGAAACATTCTTAGGTTATTTCCAATTAAGTACGACCTCAATCTTTCTAGGATCAACCTAGATCCCCTCAACATAAACCACTTTCCTCAGAAATGTTACTTCTTGTAACCAGAATTCACACTTGCTCGACTTAGCGTAAAGTTGTTTCTCTTGAAGTAACTGAAGGACTACTCTAATATGCTCATCATGATCATCCTCGGTCTTAGAGTAGGCCAGAATGTCGTCGATGAAGACTATGATGAACTGATCCAGATATGGTTAAAAACTTGGTTTATTAGATCAATGATTGCAATCAGAGCATGCGTCAAACTAAAGGGCCTGACTAGGAACTCGTAGTGCCCATAACGAGTCCTAAAAGCTGTCTTATAAAAATAATCTTCTTTAACCTTAAGCTGATGATACCTGACACAGAGGTCTATCTTCAAGAATACTGAAGACCTTCGAAACTGATTAAACAGATTGTTGATCCTCGAAAGTGTGTACTTATTCTTCACAGTTAGCTTATTCAATTGTTAATAATCAATGCACATCCTCATGGTATCGTCCTTTTTCTTCATGAACAAAATCGGTGCCCCTAAAAAGACACACTAAAATGGATGAATCCATGATCCAAAAGCTCCTAAAGTTGAGCCTTTAGCTTTACAAGCTCATTTAGTGCCATACGATAAGGAGCGGTAGACACCGAAACGGTACCTGGTAGAAGCTTAATGCCGAACTCAACTTCTCGATTTGGTGGTAAACCTGGTAACTTCGTAGAAAAACATTTAGAAATTCACTTGCAACTCTGCTATTCTCAGTAGAAGAGTCCCTAGAAGCTGAAACACTTACGCAGGCCAGACATGCTTCATACACTTTCAGAACCAATTTTTCGGCCACTAGAGCAGATATTAAGTTAGACAAGTAATCTGATCACTCACTGATCACAACAACCTCCATATCATCCTCGGTTCTCAAAACTACCCTTTTAGTAGTGCAATCTAAACTAACTCGGTGCTCTACAAGCCAATCCATGCCCAGAATCAAATCAAACTCTCCAAATGGTAGCTCTATTAGATTTTCCAGAAACACAACCCCTTGTACTTCTAGCGGTACATTTCTATACAGTCTATTTACCCGAACCGATTAACCCAGTGGACTCAATACAGAAATCTCACCTGAAGTACCCTTTGCAGTAATTCCTAAGTTATCAGAGATAGAGCTAGCTATGTAGGAGTGTGTTGACCCTATATCTATCAGTGCAAGATAAGTAACATCATAAATAAGGAACATACCCGTAATCATATCAGGGGCATATCTGTCCTTACAGCATCAAGCAGCATAACCAGTACAAGATGCCTTACCTCAGTCTGATTAGAACTACTGCCTGGTGCTCTTTGTCCTCTGCCCAAACCATTTCCACCCCTGGCAAGACCACGGCCCCTAGGCGGCTGTTGCACTGCCCTTTGAGGCTAAACACAACTTGAAATTGAAGCTTGCATCTGATCAGAATACCATAGGCACTCTCTAATACGATACTTTGTCGACTCCTTGCTCGGATAGCGCCTACCACAGTCATTGAATCACTGGGCCACAGTAGGAGCAACTGAAACTCTAACCCTAGAAGGCCTATCAAGTTTGGTTTGTTTCTTAGGCCTCTGAACCGAACTAGAGGACTCCAAATCCCTCTTATTCTTGCCCCTCTCTCGGTCCTTATTCTGGCTCTCCATGCAATTAACCTCTTTGGTGATCTTCACCTTGTCCACCAGAACGGTGAACTCCCGTTCCCTCTGCAGAACAATTAGTACTCTTAGACTATCCCTCAAACCATCCTCAAAACAAACACACTTTTCACATTCAGATGCCACCATCCCTCGAGTGTAACAGTTCAATCTCAGAAATTCAGCCTCATACTCGGCCACTGTCTTATCTCTCTACTTGAGGTTCATGAACTCTTGCCTGTGAGCATCCACATAACTCACTCCCACATACTTCCTCTAGAAGGTAGTCTTAAAATACTCCCAACTAATCTAATCTGGCTAAGTACCCTCATCAACTGCTAACCACCATTGGTATGCTTTGTCACGAAGGAAAGATACTGTACCCTTCAGTTTCTACTCAAGAGTGCAGTCAATATCATTCATTATTCTCTTGGTGGCCTCCAACCAGTATTTGGCCATAGTAGGGGTGACTCTAGTGAAGCCTCTAAATAGATCAACACCACAGGACTGAAGTCATTTAGTTACCCACCCACATCTTCCAAAACCAGAATGGGGTCTAGCGACCAACTCCAACACCGTCAGATGGCTTGGGATAGTGTGTCATCCCTAATCGAACAGCTTTGAGACCCGGTCTCGATACTAAGTGTACTACAATATTTCTAATTTTAGAAGTACTTACAGGATCAGCGTTGGAGACTCGGTGTACCACATACTTACCCAAAAAGAAACAAACTTTGTCTGAAATCCAATTCTTTTACTAGTACAATATTGAACCCAAAATTTACAGCCCGAGTTTTGCAACTTGACTCTGATAACAATAAATGTAACACCTCAAAATCCGGCCAAGACGTTATGGTCGAATCTGGGAATATTACAAGAAAGGTTTTGATTCCAATCTTATCATGTTAAAAACCTCGTACAGTTTATTACTAAAGGATTCCACATTTTATAAAACATATTATTATATTTATTAACGATACTAGCAACAGTTTGCTCTTGCAGAAAATATAATTTACAACGGAAGTTTTAAAAGTCATTATATTTGAAAACCAAGCTTGTGTTTTCAAAAATATGTTTTTACGTAAATTTGTTGTTTTATCATACGTCTTAGGATAAAAACCAAAACACATCCAAATCCAAAAATTATAAACAAATAGTCCAGAGAGTCTTAAAAATACAAAACTCTCAAGGATAATCCAAAAAACTAAAAAAATATTAATTAAAAATAGTTCATAGTTTAGTAGTCACCACTGAGCCTCATTCGGACTGACTCGTCTATGCCTGAGAATTACCTGAACAGAATAGACAAATAGATGTGAGTTCTCAAAAACTTAGTATGTAACTCAACAGAAAAATACATACATATAATCTCAGATTTCTCATAGAGTAGAACAAATATGGACATAAGTCCTTAATAGAATCAAAATATAGCAGAATCATGCAAATATACAAAGTCCTACCCCCATGCTCTACACACCAACTCTGACCATCCCAACACGCCATATGGGGTATAAAACACCCACCCATCACTACACACCACATAGTGTCTGTACAAAACTTATCAGAGAAAAAATTACAGCCATGTTACCAATATATTGGCAAAATGTCGTCTCACAGAATACTTCCTCCATATATACACATCCCACCCCATACACAGAAAAAATAATAGATCAACAAATATATTAGAATTAACATGTCCCACATTCTGAAATACAAATATTACATATATTTATATAGAACAATCAGACCATACATATTGTACTTCATAATACTCAAACCAGTCTATTAGAAAAGCAGATTTCATGCATTAAGGTTTGTTTTTCCTTTACCGACCATACGGAAGACCCACAGTCGATCGGAACGACATGTACGATCCTAGGGATAAATTATGTATCTTGGGCCCGTACGATCCTACGGAAGACCCACTCGCCCAAATTTGCCCACACGCCTGTGTGGCCCACAACTCACATGCCCGTATGGTATGCCCGTGTGTGCCCACACGCCCATGTGGTATGCCTATGTGGGCCTACACACCCAAATCAGCCTAGGCCGTGTGACCCACACGACTACAAACTCACTCGTCACACAATCATGTATTGTACACGGTTGACCTTACGGCCGGGCACATTCCCGTATAGCATTGATAGGCCAATTTTTTAGCTTTCGACGAACATCATTTTCTTAGGTTTTTGTTATAGACCTGGTTCGATTTTGATGCCATAACAATCCCAATGTAACACCCTTTACCCGTATTTGACGCCGAAACCGGTACGAGGCATTACCAGACTTGAACATACTTAATCATACAAAATTAGGCTAAAAATTTTCATTCCAACTTAAAATTTTTCATTCATATTCTTAATGTCCCTGTTATGGGCCTACGAGACCCAAAACATACACATAATGTGCTTCGGGACTAAGCCAGAATCTTTTGAATACTTAGAAAATTTTTGCTCAAAATAGGGCTACACGCCTGTGTGGAATGGGACATGCCCGTATGGGCAGGCTGTGTGGTCACACATGCCCATGTCCTTAGTCCGTGTGGATTGTATTTTTAATTTCAAACCTACAGGGGTTTTTACACAGCCTGGCACACGCCCGTGTCTATGGCTCGTGTCCTTTACACGGCCATGACACGCCCATGTCTTAGCTCGTGTGTGAAAACCTTGACATTCTATTTATTATCTCAGCAAACAATTAAGGGCACACAGCCAAGTCACATGCCCATTTGCTAGGCCGTGTGACGAATTTAATTCTTCCAATTAATGTGTAGACTTCACACGGCTAAGACACACGGCTATGTCTCTGCCTATGTTTACTACTGGGCATTCTATTTTACTAAATTTGGGTGCAGGGGACACACGCCCTATCAACATGTCTATGGGGTTGACCTCGTGTCACACACGGCCCAGACACGCCCATGTGCCTACCCGTGTGGGCAAATATAAGGCTATTTACCAAGCCATTTGCCACCATAAAAATAACCACACTTATACCATTTGCAACAACACATAGCATGGCAATAATGCACATCCAAACATCCACAATTATGACATCCACACCTTAATTTCATGCTGCATTCATCATGCATATACTTCACACATTATCCATTCAATTATGCAAGCTTGCACTTTCATGAATTTCATCATCATTGAATTAACATAACCTATCTAGTATTGACCAATTCCAATGGCCATTTACAAAATGAATAAGTAACAGCACTAGCCAACACATTGGCTAACCAATATGACATATAACAAAATGTCCAAGTTCCTATACATGCCATACCTAAAATACTCAAACTTTACTTTATCCAAAAGATTAACTTGATAGTGTGAATCAAGCTCTGATGTCCTTCAATCCCTGAGCTAGCTTGGCGATCTTACAAGAAAAGGGAAAAGAGAGGGAGTAAGCATAAAGCTGAGTAAGTTGCATGTAATAAACAACAACATAAAATCTTATAATAACATCCACATATCATATTATGAATAAACACATAGTCTTCAAGTGATCATTGACATGGCTTACTCATACTCTTTCTTACTGAACACACATCGAATACTAGACTCATTTCTCGTGAGTTTTGTATATGTACTTGTATCACTCCATCACATAACTTTAGTCTTTTTCATCTTTAACATAAACTTTAATTCTTTTTCCCATTGAACCACTTAGAATATTGAAGGATACTCGGTAATGTCATACATGTGGTAAGATGCCAATGCCATATCCAAGATATGGTCATATACGGGATCTCATATCGATGTTGACGCCATATCCTAGATATGGTCTTCTACGAGATCGTATATCGATGCCATGTCCCAGGCATGTTTTTACACTATTTCATATTGAAGCTAGGTTCCAAACGTGGTCTTACACGGAATCACTATTCGATGCCGATGCCATATTCCAGATATGGTCTTTCACAGGATCTCAATTCAGTGCCAATGCCATATCCAAAATATGGTCTTATACAGGACCTTATTAATCAAATGTCATGACAATGGTATCCTTTCTATTCCTAAGGTTCCACCGGGATTTTGATATAGCTTATCTTTATCATTTCTTTATCGAGACCTCATTAACTAATTTCATAAAAAGAATATACATTACATGCATTATCAAGTATTTAAATACATAATAACGTATTGTTGATTTATTACACACAAACTGTAACAACCCGGTTTAATCCCTAGTTAAAATAGTGGTTTTGGGACCACATATCCAAGTAAGAAAAATATTTTAATATTATTTTTGTGCTTATAATATGTGAATTAGCATGTGTGAAAGTTTCATATGAAAATTTGATAGTTTGTGTGCTTAATTTGAAAAAGGACTAAAATGCATAAAAAAATAAAAGTGATTAATTAAGTGTTTTAATGCTAAATTGAATTTGGCTTTTAAGAGGGAAGGCCTTAATGAGTAATTAAACCATTCTAATTGATGGTGGATATTAATGGCCTTATTATAAATGTTTTAAATGTTTATAAATCAAGGGTAAAATGGTAATTGATGTGATAATATGCATTAAAATAAAACAAATTCATAAAAGTGGCCATTATTTGTTCATGTTTGCCGAAATTGAAAGAAAGAAAAGCTAGGTTTTGGTGTTTTACTTCAATTTTTAATAATTTTTATGTTTTTAAGATCGTTGCTTAGTCTGTTATCAAGCCCATGTTTCAATTTGAGAAATTGATGAAGATTTCAAAATGTGATATTGATGATTTTGTGAGTTAAATGTTGTTAGTTGATGAATTATGGAAGTTTGGTATGAGATTAATATATTTTGTTCTTAGATTTTTTGTTAAATTGAGCTAAATTGGGCTAAATTGTATAAATGATATTTTGAGGGATTATAATGTGAAATCTATGAAATAAATGGGCTTAATTAGACTAAGGGAGGATTTAGCCTAGCTTGATTAAAATGATATTTGATGTATTTGATGATTTTATGAAATATGGACTAAATTGGCAAAATATGAAAATGTGAGGGCTAATTCGCAAAATGCCCTAAATATGTGTTTATGGGTTGTTTTGATTTAGTGTGCGATTAAATGAGTTAATTTTAATATGTATAGATCAAGGAAAGTGAAATTTAGACTTGGATCGCGGGAAATCGAAAGTCGACGAGTAATCGACTTATTTTAACAAATCACACTCGAGGTAAGTTCATAAGTAGTAATTTAGTTATAAATGCTATTAATGGCATTAGTATAGCATGAGCTGTAATGAATGAAACCTCGGAGGAGGTGAAAATAGTGAAATGGATGCTACAGTTGAGTTATTAAAGGAAACGATATATAAGAAGCTCGGCTGAACGGTAGGATTAGTTTTAGAATGTAGTGACATGTCACTAGGATTTAATTTGGTTTCAGGCCATGATATCGGCACTACGGGTGTGAATAATACCTTGACTTGGCTACGGGCCATGGTATAAGTGCTCTAGGGTAAGTTACATTAATCTGGCTACGGGCCATGGTATAGGTACTTATCAATGGTAATGTACATATATTCAATTCCTACTTCAAGTGGTTCAACGAGCGAGCAAAGGTTATAGATAAGTAAAAAAGGTTAGTACAGATTGAACAGGTACGTATGATGTACTTATAAGTATATGAGATGTTATGAGATGAATTATTGTGACTCATGGATAAAAGTCCATGGAATTGGGTAAACCATGTCATGAGACATGAAAAAAGATTTGTGATGATATACTTGTGATGAATTGAGCAAATGGTTGGTTTATGATTGAGTTTGTATATTAAATTACTTGCTTATGAGTTACTAAGCTTTAAAGCTTACTTGGTATGGTTATTCCTATTTTATAGATTATTAAAGCTACTAAAGGCTCGGGAATTGTCGAGGATCTTCATCGCACTATCCAAACTCAATTTGCTATCCTTTGTGGTTGTAAATATTAAGTATGGCATGTATAGGCTAGAAGTAATTTGAATATATTTGAATTTTATACAAGTTAAGCCAAGTGATTTGGCTAACTAATAGTTTATGTTCATGTTTGGAATTGGTATGTGTTTATGATGCAAATTTTGTAAGCCTTATGATGCATTTTTGGCCTAATGTGAAATGGTCATTTTCGTATAAATCAAATGGAAATTTTGGTATATTTTGATCATGAATTGAGTTGGTAAATGATTGAGTTATGACGTACATGTTTGGTTATGAATATGAATTGAGATAAGGTATATTTTGATATGGAATTATGTATGAATTGGCTGTTATTGAGTTAGATATATTGATATTTGTATTAGGCATGAAATTTGCTGATATTGAATTAGATATATTGATATTTGTATTAGGCATGAAATTGGCTGAAATTGGGTTATAAATGTTGCATAATTTGTGCTTGTAGGTACAAAGCATTATGGGGTGTGAAAGTGGCCTAAATAAGCCTATTTCATGCCACATGGCTAGAGCGCACGGGTGTGTGACTCGACTGTGTAACCCCTATTTTGTTGCTTAGTTGGGCAGTATGGCACACGGGCTAGACAAACGGCCGCGTCTGGTGACTGTGTGGCTAACTCAGAATGATACACGGTCTGGACACATAGGCGTTTCTAGTGACCGTGTGACCCTAGTTAGTGTTGCACACGGGCTAAGGTGAATTGCGAGGCACTTGCGTGCAAAGCACACGGCCTAGCCACACGGACGTTTGCCCTCTTCCAAAGGCAAAATTATGATATGATTTGTAATATTTTTAAATATTATCGATTTAGTTCCGACCCCTTTCTAATGCACGATTGAGGTCCCGTAGACCTTCTAAAGGGACTTAATAATGATGTTTGAATGTGATATGATGATGATGGTTTATAAGCTTGTGAAATGTTTATGAAATGTTTTGAATGTTCAGTAATACCTCGTAACCCTAGTCCGGCGATGGATGCGTGTTAGGGGTGTTACACAAACTTACCTCGATGACAAAATATTGATTATTGTTCGATTTAGTCCACCACATTGTTCTTTCCTCGGTTTAGGTCTGGACTTCGTGTTTCTTGATTTTAAAGCTTGAAAAATGTCAAAACCCTAGCTATGGTTTCTCTTCAATTTTTGGAACAAGGGGGAAGAAGATGGACAAGATTTTAGCTTGATTTTTCCCTTTTTATTAATTTATTAACCAAATGACCAAAATGTCATTCACTAAAAACTATGGTATTTTATCCTTCCTTGGGCATTTTTGTCCATCATGACATAAAATGG
This sequence comes from Gossypium stocksii, assembly GCA_020496765.1. Taxonomy (NCBI): domain Eukaryota; kingdom Viridiplantae; phylum Streptophyta; class Magnoliopsida; order Malvales; family Malvaceae; genus Gossypium; species Gossypium stocksii. Next base: position 65,072,382 of record CM035626.1, read on the forward strand.
TCTATTTACTAAGTAAGGACCTCTAATTTTCACATGTATTTTAATTAAGTACCTAAAAGCTTCTAGAACCTCATATTTTACTACTTTTGCAATTTAGTCCTAAAAGACAAAATGATCACTAAATCATAAAATTTCTACATGAAATTTTCACACAATCATGAAATCATATCATAGACCTTAAAATAATCATAAAACATATATTTCTACTTCAAATTTTTGGTCCTGCAACCACTATTTCGACTAGGCCCTAAATCGGGCTGTTACACCCAAGACCTTCAAAACCTAAAGATAATATTGTAAACATAGCTTTAGTAGTAAATTTACTAATTTAAACAAGGATTTGATCCCAATTTAAGGTCTCCTAAAATCGAACTACGCGCAAAACACTTACACTAACGAGCAGGAACCACTCAATATTTATATTGTTGGAGGAGGACCAACCACTTCTTATCTTTCCCCTAAATGAGAAATAACGAAACACCATCAATGGATTCTATTAAAAATAATTAAAATCCCCCCAACACAACATTGAAAAAATGACTCAGTAGCTTACCTATTCGAAATGGATCGAAGAACCCCCAAAAGCCCAATGACAACAACACAAATGACTATCAGAATTAAAGAGGGAAGCAACATAAATTTTTTTAGAGAAAGGAAGGGAGAGAGAAACGTCAAAAAGTAAGATTTTGGGAAAAGAAGAAAACGTCAAAAGAGGAGTGGAATTTTTGGAAAATTAAGAAAAATAAAATAATAAAAATAAAAATTAAAACACCAAAAATCCCAACTCCTTGATAACCCACTAACCAACCTATCCTACTAAAACCAATATTAGATTCTCATCCGACAACCTCAGAGTTTCAGTTCCACCAAACCTTTACTATATGACTAACACATACTCACAGAAGCAAAAACAACATCCTTCGCGCACACGGGGGTTCGAACACAAGACCCTGAGGCAAGTAAACACCTTACCACCTAAACCAACAGGCTCATTCTGATATGAGTTCACTGAAAATATAACATAAGCCCACCTAATAGGGATAAGGCTAGGATAAAAAATAACAGAACCATTCAAAAATGGGACTTGAACCCAAGACCTCAAACTCACAATCAAAACACCTAACCATTAAAGCAGATACATATTTATATCAAAATTCACAAAAACAAAGTTAAATAATTTAGGGCGTTACAGACTTAGAAGGTTGGACAATCGAATGAACACTCAAGTCACACTATCTTTAAATCTTGGTAGTTTTTGGAATGTTCATTTCAGATTATATGGCATGGACTAGGCTTGAAGGTTATTACTAATGTTTTGAATATGTAAATCGTTAAGTATGATTTAAATGTATACTATTATCCTTTATAATACGTGTGGATTATGTGATATATGTGATATATCCTAGCGACACGGTCGTTTGTCCCCTGTAGGTTCCATTACATACAAGTCAGGTAGTGACACGGCCTAGCACACAGCCTGTCACATGGGCTTGTGGGGCTATTTTGATAGTTACAAGGCTTGACACACGGGCGTGTGACGCGACCGTGTGACCCTACTCAGATTTACATAGGTAAGGACACGAGCTGGGATACGGTCGTGTGTCCCTATTTTGAAGGTTACACAGCTTGAGACATGAGCGTGTGTCTCAACCATGTGAAGCACACAGCCTGGCCACATGGCTGTGTGACTCCTGCAATCAAATTTTTCTAACTTTTTCTTGAACTTTTCAAATGTATCCAATTTGGTCCCAAATTGTTTCTAAGGTATTTTTAGGGTCTCGGGGGCTCGATTAAGGGACAATACATATGTCAATGAATGTATTTTAATATGTTTGCAATGATGTATGAAATGTATGTTTAATGTTTTGATAGTTTAGTAATGCTCCGTAACCCTAACTGACGATGGATACGGGTTAGGGGTGTTACACATACATATGTGAAAATTTGGTTAAGAAATTTTATTGATAAAGTGTCCAATTTGATTCATAGAATTAAATTGCAAAAGTTGTAAAATGTGTATTTTAATTGATAAGGAATTTAATTGAAATGAGTTCTTAAATTGGAAGTCTTGATGTGGCAATTAGACCAATATACTTTAGTTTGGACAAAAATGGACATGGAAAGGTAAAAATTTCAAAGTTTTAAGTGAAGGGAATTTTGGTTATTTGGTTAACAAATGAATAAAAAGGGAAAATCAAGTCAAAATTGTGTCCATCTTCTTCTACCTTGGCCGAATTTGTAACGCCCCAAAACTTTAGGGTATTTAATTTTGCATTATTTGAAAAAAATTGTATGTTGGTGTGGTGGCTTAGTGATTTGGGTGTTTGGGGGTCTTTAGGAAGCCTAGGCTCAAGTCTGGCCTTTAGCAAAATTTTAGTTTTTGGGGTTTAAAGGAACCTTGATGTTAGTGCTTCGGTCTTATATTAAATTGTGATCGGTTCATGTCACAAGAAGAGCTTGCAGCCTATTGGAGTGATGTTACAGGTATGGCAAGGAGAACTGGGGTTCGAATTATGGAGGGAGCTTTGGAGTGTTTATTTTTGCAACTGTGACACCTGGTGTTTGAGTTGTAATGGGTTTCTGCTAAGGTTGTTGTGGAATTAGTCAAAGAGAGGAGATCATGGGATATGGATAACATTTGGTAGATATTGGGAGGAGGAAAATGGGGAGAAAATTGTGGATTTCATTGGGGAGTAGAGTTACAGCCGATTGGGAAGTCTTTGGGAAGTCTTTGGGGGGTGTATATTCGATCATTAGTGCCAAATTGGTAAAGGGGGAGTAGGGTTCTTCTATTTTGTTCCTTTTCGAGAGCTTTTCTTGTGAGCTATTCATTTTTCAATTTGGTGCATTTTTGACCATTCGGGTCTTTTTCCTTGCAACTTTGTTCTCAGTTGTTGGATCACTTATGTCGAAACACAAACATCAAGTGTCGAATTCTCCCTTGGAATTCTTTTCTTGTTCTCATTGTCTATGCCGAATTGACATTCTTCTTCTCTCATGCTATTCTTTGGATCGATCACTTTCTATTCTTGACCGATATTCTTTTCAACCTTTTTCATATTTCATTTCTTTGGCCGAATTCTTGTCTCTCTCTCTCCCAATTCTTTCTTTCTTTTCTTGGTGAACCGAGTACTCATCTCTTCCTCCCTTTTCAGGTAATAGCTGAATTCCTCATCTTTCTTTCTTTATTCAATTTCTATTTTCTTTTCTTCAGTCGATTCCTCTCTTGACTGTGTAGTCGGTTCTCTGCCATTTCTCAAACGGTTTTTCATTGGCCGAATAGTACTGGTAAGTGTTTTTTAATATCGGGTTCTTCTCTTTTTCTCATTACCAACGCTCATCTTGCTTTCTCTCTGAAGGTCGAATCTTCTCCTTCTTATGTGTCTTGTTTTCATTTCTTATTTCATCTCTGCAATGGGATACTTGTAGGGTGCTAGGTAGAACAATGGAGCACTAGAGAATCGGAAGCAAATCAAGTCTTCTCTCACTATTATATAAGGTAGGCCGATTTTATAAAGGGTGTATAGTAAGGTGTTATTTGTGGGTTTTAATCACACCGTTAGTTAATTCTTTCTAAATAGGTCTATCGTGGTGTAGTTATTTGGCAACGAACATCTTCTAGCTGACGATTTTTAGGAATTAGGTTGATTTGCGAATCAATCAAGGTTAGTAGTAATAATTGGTTTGGGGATTTTATGTAGTGGTTTTAGCAAATGGAAGGCTAACGTTAGGCATGATTGGAATGCAGGCATTGGATGTAGCGGTACATTCAACTTCACGAAACAGGTGTGTAATGGCACCCCTAGATTACTGTGAATCGGCAAAAGCCAAAATGTCGAAATGCCAAAACCTTGGCATTGGCGTTCTCGTGGGTGTGCGCACACTCACGAGTTAAACCGAGCCCGCCAATCATGGGAGACAAACTATAGAGGCCTCCACGAGCGGTTTCGTGGGCTTAGGCTATTATGGGCCTCGATGGGCTGAAATGGGCCATGTGGACTCGATGGGCTTGTGGGCCCTACATGGGTAAAATTCTCGGTAGGTGATAATTAACTTTGTGGACTGTGAGGCTTGCATTGCCGTCATTGAATTTGGACTTAATGTGCCACACAAGCGTGTGGGCCCACTTGGGCCCAATAGCGGGTTTGAGGTTATTTGAATTGCTCGAGGTGACGGTAGACTCTCTAAGAGGTGGTAATATGTATCGAGACATCAACATTAGTTAAATGACCAAAATACCCCTGAGGGGTAAAATTACCATTTTACCCCCAACTGTCAAAATGACCATTATACCCCTAGAGATAGGTTGACTGATGAGTATGATCTTTTGTATGTATGATATATATGTACGACATGACATTCTACATGGGGTTGGGGTCTGATATGGATGAAGTTCTGTACTAGTGGCTTTCCCGCATAATTCTGTTATCAGTGGCTTCGCCACGTATTCTGATTCTGGCGGCTCTGCCACATATTCTGATATTAGCAGCCATGCTACGTTATTGGTGTGTTAGCTGGGTGGGTCGATTTAATCCCCACATGGTGTGCTGGTACGGGTGGTGAGTTGCATGGATTGGGTTGGGATACATACTCGTTCTATTATATTCTGTCTGAGCTTGGGCCCCACTATTTTTGTATAGGGCTAAAGGCCTGGACTGCTCTGTTACTTCATAGGGCTTCAGCCCAATCTGTTTTGCATGATCTGGTTTCTGTGGTCTAATAGGGATTACACACTAAGTTGTCGCAAACTCACCCTTTCTTTTAACTGTGCAGGTAATCCCCAACCTTAGATGATTTGGAGCCGCGAGGGACTCGGAGGTGGCCACACGAACATTGATTATTTAATTTAGACTTAATCATTTTTTTAATTTAATATTTGGGTTACATTTTGTAATAATTCTATTGAGATTTTAATTTGTTTTATTTAGGCTTTTGGTTGTTGATTTTAAATTGTTAAAGCAGATAAACCGAGTTTTCAAAATAATAAATGTTTTCAAGAAATTCACACGTTTTGACTTCAAACATTCGAAGCTTCCACAATTTTAAATAACTGGATACAACAAAGTTCAACTCTTAAGCAAACGTTTTGATGAAATGATTTCAAATTTATAACAACCAAGCTTGCTGAATTTGCTTAGGCAATTGAAAACGAAAAGTGTTTTAAACTTAGAACTAATCTTTTATCAACAAAGTTTGTTTTGAGCGTAGCTTTTATATGACATGCCAGATTCGGCCATGACATCTGGGCCGGGTTTGGGATGTTACAAAATTTCTCAAGGAAACCATAGCTAGGCTTTCTTCACTTTCCAAGCTTGATAGTAAGTGTATCCTAGTCCCGTCTTTAATGTTCTTTACATTTTTGAGCTCTTTGAAGCATGACTTAGCTATTTCTACCATTATTTTGAGCTAGTGTTCGTGTTCAAAAATTTACCCATGTGTGACATGCATGTGTTTTGATGTTTCATGGTAGATTATGAAAGTTTGATGTGTAATAAGCATCCTTTCCTAAGTGATTTTTCTTGAAAACACCTAAAAAGGACCTATTTGTAAATGTTGTAAAATGTGTAGTAAAAATCTAATTTGATGAGAAATGTGGGCTGATATGAGCATGATATAGGTTCGACTAGGCTTGGGTAACAAAGAAAATGAGTATATTTCATTCTACGAGCTTAGGGACTAATTTGCAAATATATAAAAGTTTAGGGGTAAAATTGTAATTTTGCCAAAGTATGATTTATGGGTTGTTTTGATTAATGTGATAAGTAAACAAGTGAAATTTACTATTATAGATCAAGAAACACGAAGCCTGGACCTAAACCGAGAAAAGAACAAAGTTGTGGACTAAATTGAATAGTTAGCCATATTTTGGTACCGAGGTAAGTTTGTAGTAAATAATGCAACATTACATTATTATGTCTTTAATACTTTAATATTACATGAATAGTAAAATTATTTTAGTGGAATTGGAAAATGATGACTCAATGATGATATGACGAAGATTCATTATTTCGAAAGCCTAGTTGAATCTTAGGAATAGAGGGGACACAAATGTCATGACATTAGGGTTATTGAGATCCCGTATAAGACCATATCTGGGATATGGCTTTGGCATGTGATTTTGTGTAAGACCGTATCTGGGATATGGTATTGACATTGACATGAGGTATCGTGTTAGACCATGTTTGGGACATGGCATCGATGTGAGATATCATGTAAGACCATAGTTCGGCTATCAGCACCAATATGTGATCCCATGTAAGACCATATCTGGGATATGGCATTGGCATCTTACCATGTGTATGAGATTTCCTGAGTATCTTTTAGTATTCGAAGTAGTTCAATGGGTAAATTTAAAGTTATGTTAAGGATGTGAGAACTATGATTATGTGATGAAGTGGTATAGGTATACACGTGAATCTCATGAGAAATGAGCTTGGTTTTTCATGCATTATTGGTAAGGATGTGAATAAGTAAGACATGCCTATGATCATTTTGATGATTATGTGCTAATTTATAATGAACTATGTGTATGTTATTACATGAATAATGTTGATAATTATTTATATGCAAACTTACTAAGCTTTATGCTTACTCCCTTCTCTTTTCCATTTTCTTATAGTGTCGCCAAGCTAGCTCTGGGATCGTAGGATGTTAGAGCTCGATTCACACTATCAAACTAATCTTTTGGGTATAGTGAACTCAATTATTTTGGGTATGGCATGTATAGGGACTTGGTCTTTTTGTGATATGTGTCATTATTGATTTGCCCAAAAGTGTTGGCTTGTAATGGTAATTGGTTCATTGTGTAAATGGCCATTTGGTATTGGCTAATATTGGTTAAGTATATATATGCATATGATGATGTCTTTCATGGATATGGTTATTGCATGGTTTGTGATGTTAAGTAGGAGATATTGCATGTGATAGAAAATGGCATGCAATTGATGTGTGAATGCCTTAGTTGTGGATAAATTGGTTGTGTGTATACGCTTGGATTGGTGTTAGTTCATGTTGTGTGGGTTGGTGCAAGTATGGGTGGCAAAAAGGCTTGATAAAGAGCCTTATTTTTGTCCATACGGGTAGACACATGGGCGTGTGTATAGGTCGTGTGTGACACACGGTCTGCACCATGGGTGTGTAGCTCAGCCGTGTGTCCCCTGTACCCTAATATGGCAAAATAGAATGTCTAGTAGTAAACACATGGGTAGAGACACGGCTGTGTGTCTCAGCCATGTAAAGGACACAGCCACAGGACATGGGTGTGTGCCCAGGCCATGTGAAGTTTGCACCTTAAATGCAAAAAATAAATTTGGCATACGGCTTAGCACACAGGCGTGTGACTCGGCCGTGTGACCCTAAATGGTTGATGACATCATAAACGAAATGCTTAATGTTTTTCACACGGGTTGGCACATGGGTGTGTGTGACCACATAAGCGTGTCCCAATTCACACGGGCGTGTGACACTAGTTTGATGAAAAATTTTCTAAGTGCTCCAAATTTCTCGGTTAAGTCCCGATCTACTCTCAATGTATGTTTTAGGCCACGTAGGTCCATATAAGGGATGATATCCATGTGAATGAATAGTGTTGAAATGAATGAAATTTTATGACTCGATTTTGTATGGATGTTTAAGTTTAAGTTCGGTAATGCCTCGTACCTTGTCCCGGCATCGGATACGGGTAAGGGGTGTTACATCTATATTGCCTTTATTTAGTGAGTTCAAAAGAATCACAAAAACCACCCATTCAAAAATATTGCTTTTCTTAGATCACTTTCTTTGTCGCTCCACTCACACTGAAAAAACTACTTACCTACAAGATGTTAATATGGAGTGTGAGCTTAAATAAGCTCAGTGAATGTTTAGAACTATCTCTAAGCATACACAACGTCACATGTTAAGTAAGAACATACTATGGCTCACTCATAACCATTATTTTCATCAAGTCAAAATAAAATATTCACGCTTCATTAAATCATAAAACTAACATATACTCTCACATGAAATTTCACTCAACTCATATATATGTAATTCATTTAATGATAATTCATGAAGACAAAACAACATATTCATGCTTCAATGACTCACAAGTCTAGCTTATATATTGACATGCATTTACACATAACATTTTCATATATTAATCAATTTATGATAATTTGACAACTTGGAAACATGAAACATAAAAGTGGACTCTATCACCATACATTAGATACACGTATCTCCATCATACCAATGAATCAAAGGGTCTAACATATCCCATAAATGTATCATAAAGCTAAACACTCGCCAACACACCAACATATCTCAGTGAATGGAGCTTAGCTCGACATTCCCTTATCCCTCTAATCTATCCTGGGGCTTCAATGCCCAAATCATAAAACACAAGGGTGAGTACTCACAATCCTATGGCATTCCAACTATATTCAATGGTTTTAAGAGATCTTAAGGCCAAAATATCTGTAAACACACACATTTAATTACTATTTTAATGCAAATGATCTTTGTTCATGATCATAAATTCATATCACAAATTTGTACACAATGCATGCTTATCAGATTCACATTTATTTGTTCTTTATGATTTAACAACAATCCTTATTTAATTATAGAAAGTAAAAATATTACCTTGATTTGATTAAAATGACAATCTATAACTCTAATTTGAAATTTGAACTCAAGAAGAACAATGACGAATTTGAGGAAGAAAACACGTTTTTTGTTTGAAACTGAGGGTTGTTTTGGTATTTGGAAGGTTAATAAATCCTAAAGAATGAATTGATTTTGAAAGAACTCTCTAATTTTAGGTTTTGGAAAACTTTTGAATAGTTTGGGTTTTTGAGAAGAAGGGGAAGATGGTGGGTGTTCTGTTGTAGGAGACTAATTTAAAAAATTGGGCAATTTGCCCTTTAGGCCACTCCTAATTCTTCCCTTCTTCAAAACGGTCATAAATCAATTGAAATACATTTTTTTTTTCTAAATGATACCTCAAAATTAAATATTTTTTGAGCTAAATAATAAAATAAAAATTTGATTATGACACGTACATAATTAAATTACTCATTTACGATCCTATTATTCGATATCTGACTCAACCTCCGGTTAGAAAAAAACTTGATTCTACTAATCTAAAACTATTAGGCCCGATTTTGGGGTGTGAAAGATAGTATAAGATGAAGAAATTCAAAACAAACCATAACCTTGAAAAGATAAATGTAACACCCCTTACCTGTATTCAACGCTAAAACAGGGTACGAGGCATTACTGGACTTATCACACGAACAAACATACAATTTCGGGTCATAAATTTGTGTCTGAATTAAAAACCATTCTCATTTAATCATAGAGTCCCTAATATAAGCCTACGAGGCCCATAATTTACATTAGAAGTGATTTGGGACTAAACCGAGAACTTTAGAAATTTTTACAAAACTTAGAAAATTTTTCCACTAAACAGGGGTCACACGCCCGTATGGATATGGGACATGCCCGTATGGGCAGGCTGTGTGGTCACACACGCCCGTGTCCCAACCCTGTGTAACTCTCTGATTTATAACTCATGACGAAATTGAGCTCACACGGCCATGTCACATGCCCGTGTGCTAGGCCATGTCGTCCACACAGTTGAGACACACACCCTTGTCTCTGCCCGTGTGCTCAAATTTGAGCACTCTATTTCTCAAAATTAAGGTGTAGGGGACACACGGCCTAAACACATGCCCATGGGGCTGACCATGTGTCGCACACGGCTTAGACACACGCTCGTGTGTCTACCCGTGTGGACAAAAACAATGCTATTTACCAAGAAATTTTTCCACCCTCACTTGCTCACATCTACACAACCTCACATGGCACAAATTCAATCTTGTAAAAGCAATCAAGCAATCACAACCAAGACAATAAGATGTCATTCTCATACCATTATTAATCATGCTTAGAACATCTACCTTTCCACATCAAATTATGCAAATTTCCACATTCAGAAGTGGTATTAATATAAATACACTCATAACCAACATTAGTCAACTTCTAAGGCTACATACAATTTGAACCACGAACCATTATAAGCTAACACATATGGCCACAAGACTGAGTCCCTATACATGCCATAAACTCTAAATACATAAATTCATCAATACCCATAATGATAGTTTGATAGTGTGATAGGATCTCTGGCGATCTCCAACCCAAGCAAACTTGATGACACTGTAAAACATGGGAAAGGAAGAGGAGTAAGCTACATAGCTTAGTAAGTTCATATGCAAATAATAAGCATCTTAAACATAACTTAATCATGCAATTTATGTAATGAAAGATAACATAAATGTCATTAAAAATCTCATAGTCATAAATTGCTTAATCACACCCTTACCGAGAGTCCATCACTTATGAGTTTTATTACCAATCATTTACCAGGACCATCAAGACAAGCACAAGATAAAATAAGTTGCTATAAAGCTCACAGTTATAACTTATTTGGTCACATTAATTGCTCTACCGATTTGCAAGCATAATTTAACACGTCTTAACATTAGCCTATCAACCTAAATCTCTTCATTATAATAGTTACCATACTCATCCAATCATTCCTAACCTCAAAATAAACATGCACATTAATTATGAGTATTCACTTTCCAAGCATATATTTTAACATCTTTCAATTGTTTAAAACTCATATTTTCCCAAAATCATTTTATTAGGCAATTATGCCAATCTTTCATTTTTCTCATATTCGATAAATCACACTTTGTGCGAATAAACATACCATATCATAACTCAATTTGGCCCAACAACCAATTACATGATAGCCAACCGAATTTACCATGTATTTCATGTAACACCCTTTACCCGAGTTCAACACCGGGATAAGGTATGAGGCATTACCGGACTTATTCATAGCTAGTCATAGAAAATCGGGCCATAAAATTTTTGTAACACCCTAAATTTTTGGATTTTTGTAATTTTGTTTGTCTTGTTTTGATTTTATGATTGGGGGTGTTAATTAAGTGATTTAAGAGTAGGTTGGAGTGTTTAAAGGGTCTTGTGAGTGACCCTGGGTCTTGGAAATATTTTGTTGTTTTGGCTTAAGAAGATATAGGCACGGTTAGTAGGCTTTTATATTAAATTGGCTGTAGCATGTCATGAAAAGGGTGTTGGTAAGTTGGTAATGAGGCGAGTTTAGTGTGCTTGGGTCGGGGGTTCGAGCTTATTGCAGGTTCGAACTTCACCCTGCGCATGGGAGATTACATTTTTGCTACTCACGTGGGATGGATGCTAAGCTTGATCGAAACTCCCCGTAGCAGCAAGATGAATCGGTCGAGTGATGGGTTATTGAAGGAAGGCTGCTGTCGGTGATCAAGCCAAGCAGTGAGAATGCTTTTATTCTTTTTATTTTATTTGAAATTTTAAATTGATGGCTAACTCTTTTCTTACAATTTTTTAAAGGCTTGTTTATGGAAAGTTTTGGCCGGATATGGGACTTGAGGTGCCATTCGGTCAATGCTATATTTTTGTTACCAAATTAAGGTGTGTAGGCTAGGATTTTTTGGCTATTGTGGGGGTAATAGGATTGCTTTCCTTTAGTTTTCTTAGCAATGACCGACACCATCTTGCATTTGCTCTCTATTCTCTTTGATTTTGCAAAGCCGAGTGCACCATTGGCCTTGGTCACCATCGAATCTCTACTTCTTTGTCACCATATTTTTCTTCATTTTGCCGAACCTTCTATCATAGCCTTTCTTTCATCTTTTTTGACCAATTTCTTCCCTCCTCTCCTGTAACACCTCTAAGACCCATACCCGTCGCCGGAAGGTCAAGAGGTATTACCTGACAATCGTAACTAATAAAACTTTACTCGAACTAACGGGATACTACCACTTTCCACTTATGAATCATAGATACTATTTGTATAATGCAATATGGGTACTTAGATAACACTAGCAACTAGTCTATAGAATGATTTCATGTGCATGAACACGTCATATAAGCATTCCACGCCATAACTAGTTCTTTCACTAGTGATCATCACTCAATATCATATACATATAAATAGAAAAGTGTTTTGGCCGAATGGCTATGTTTGAAACATGTAAATAGGCAATTGTCAGCGTAAAATAAAAACATCTAGTTTCATGGATAAACTTCATGAATGCATAAAAATAAAACTTAAACCGAATCGTGTCATACCTTTAGGTTCATAATAACTATTTACATCTAGGAAATTTTAGTATAGATTTCAATCTGCTCACATATAAGTATGTACAAGCCAACCAAATCATCATGATCAATCTATAAAGTTTCGGCATTTAGATTTTCATGTTCCTATTCGTACCATGCATATATCACAAAACAATCTTTCACAAATTGTATCTCAATTCAAACATTAGTAACTATCATCAACCTTAAGATAACATATAGACATAAAGCGATTTAATAAGCCATTTTCGCATGGCCATACTTAATTACAACCTCAAAAAGAGAGTTTCTCGTTTAACGACCATAAAATAAAAACTATACATGCCATTCACGAAGTTTAGCTATTATATACTGAAGAGAGAGAGAGCTTCAATAGTAGAGATGACTTCAAGCGCAAGGATCCCGAGACCGAAGCTAGCGAACGAGATCTAAAGAAAATTAAAACAGAAGAGGTGGGCAACAAAGTAAGCATTTAAAATGCATAGCAAGTTTTAAGCGATAAAGTATGGTTAAAAGACTAAATTGAAGTAATTTTCAGCACTTAATTAAAACATTCTTTAGCCGAAGGTAGCTCTGACTCTCTATAACGAGCTAAATTATTGGTTGGGGTATACCCCATACTTTTACACCCGTCTACTGAATCTTATTCTCATGCCCAGCATTAACTTAGTCCATTTCTATAAGAACCGAATGGTTTCATACAATGTATAGCCATATGCACTCAACATTTATAAACCATAATCCGAAACAATAATGCATAATGGTTAAATCATAACCCAACGAAAGTTCATTCATCTTTAGGATACAACACGTACCTGATCATATTACGTTAACGAGCTCATTAATTACTAATATTTGAGTCAAAATTTGTATCTTTCCATCACAAGTATCTTCGAGCTTAGCCCAAAATTTCAATATAGTTCTAAGGATCATCGGGATTATCCTCGGATGCAACATTGGCTCGAAAGCCCTTCGGGATTAACCCGGATACAACATTGGCTCGAAAGCCCTTCGGGATTAACCCGGATACAACATTGGCTCGAAAGCCCTTCGGGATTAACCCAGTTATAGGACTGAAACTTATGTCTTCGAATTCATCAATTATAACTTTCGCATATTTTATTTCACAAAACAAAATATTCATTTGCCTCATTCACAATTTCATACATAGTATGACATTATTTCACTATATGATCGGAAATAAACAGGTAATAATCCATATCTCGAATTGATTTCTAAAGCCTCTCTAGGTTTTGAAATTTTCGGCTATATGTCCTTTTTACCATTACATTATCAATCATAAATCATATGAAATCCAATTGTATGCTAAGCTATGTCACTTAAAACTTACCTCGGTGGTCGATAATTGTTGGCGAATTGCTAGTCTACCACCTTTGCCTTTCCTTTGTCTGAAGCTGTCCTAATGTGCTCTTGAGCTTAATAAGAACAAATTTTAACTCATTAAAATTTCATGTAAAACCGTTTATAGCCATATAACAACTAAGCTCAACAAGCACCCATTTTATGACCTTAGTTCCATTATATCGAATGTACTCCCTCATTAGCCACATACACTCACACGCATTTATTTTTAAAAAAATGACTCATAGTTCATTTGGCCACTAAACATTCTAGGTCCTATTAATTTCATATCAAGTGTCCATATTTAATTAGCACTAAGATTCTAACTAAATATCCAAACCGAGTTCAATTATTTCACTAGATATAACCGAATGTTTTGCTAGCGTAGGAAGTCACATACTTTACAATTCACCAACTCATTTCCCTATCAATTTCCCTTAGTAAATTCTATCAAACAAATTTACTAAGAAACATATCAATTTCTCAAGATATTTCTCAATTCAAAATCGGCTATTCCTAAGTAAGATTTCTCACAAATTAACTATTTCCAAACTAACATTAAAATCACATAGAAATACATATAATTTAGCTCAAGTATCCTCCAAACTCCCTACCTTACAAATACATGGAAAACATCTAGATTAAAATTCCACATAGCCGAATGCCAAAAGCATTGTCTAGCTCAAAATTCAACTCACTAACCTAACTAATGTTGACCAAAATTCCCAATACCAAATAACGTCCCTATAAGCACATTTCATCTATTTAAGCTTCAACAATATCCATTACAACCCAAAGCATGAAAAAAACCCATACTTCAAAATTCATTCACATGGCCGAATGTATATACCACCATCAAACTCAAAATTTCCGTATGGGTAGTAGTAAGGACACAAAAATGGATCTATTATCATAATTTTTACTCAAAATAACATTCAAAACATACCTTAATATTCCAAAGAAGGTGCCGAATGCTTTAGGGATGTTTTTTTTCCTTATTCTTTCACCAAGTTTCGGCTAAGGGAAGAAAAGATGAACAAAGAAATTTTTCTCCATTTTGTTTTTCATATTTTAATTTCAATATACATAAAAATAATTAAAGAATTCCATGCTTAGTGCTCCATATCACATCATGGCCGGCCACTCACTTCAAATAGGTTTAATTGACATGCAAATCCACGAATTTGACAACATTATGCAATTAGTCTTCTTACAAAGGCCACACATAAAGTTAAATCTTTCCATCTAGGTCCTTAAATTAAAAACACATGAAATTTGACAAAAGATCATAGCACACAAATTCACGTATGAACATTCACCTATTTAAGACATAAAACATTATAATTAAAATAAAATAAAATAAAATAAAAATAAAGTAAATTTCTTTAACTCGGTTTAATGGTTACGATACCACTTCCCAACTAGGGTCAAGTTAAGGCTGTCACAATTCTCCTCCCCTTTAAGGATTTTCGTCCTGAAAATCTTACCCGAAAATAGATTTGGATATCTGTTTTTCATAGCATCCTCGGGCTCCCAAGTTGCTTCCTCGATCTCGTGCTTAAGCCAAAGCACTTTTACTAACGGAACCTTTTTATTTCACAATTCCTTAACTTCAAGAGCTAAAATACGGACAGGTTCTTCTTCATAACTTAAATCAGGTTGAATTTCAACTTCCAACGGATTAATCACATGCGACGGATCAGATC
The DNA here is from genome assembly GCA_020496765.1 of Gossypium stocksii. Lineage (NCBI taxonomy): Eukaryota > Viridiplantae > Streptophyta > Magnoliopsida > Malvales > Malvaceae > Gossypium > Gossypium stocksii. The sequence goes on from CM035626.1 coordinate 65,087,642, forward strand.
AATAGTGACGGAGCATCGATACATGGAAAACATTGTGGATCTTTTCAAGTTCAGGGGGCAAAATCAATCTATAAGCAACCGGCCCAATCCGTTCTGATATCACATACGGTCCAATAAATCTCGGACTCAACTTGCCTTTACGGCCAAAACGGAATATCTTTTTCCACGGTGAGACTTTCAAAAATACTTTATCGCCAATCTGAAACTCAATATTTTTACGCTTCAGATCTGAGTATGATTTCTGACGATCGGATGCCATTTTCAAACTATCACGAATCATTTTCACCTTCTGCTCTGCTTCTTTAACCAAATCAACTCCGAGAATCTTATTCTCACTAAGCTCGATCCAAAATAGGGGTGTACGACATTTTCGACCGTAAAGAGCTTCGAAGGGTGCCATTTGAATACTCGACTGGAAGCTGTTATTATACGCGAATTCAACTAGGGGTAAGTATTTCTCCCACGAACCGCTAAACTCGAGAATGCAACATCTCAGCATGTCCTTGAGTATCTGAATAACCCGTTCAGATTGACCGTCCGTCTGCGGATGGAAAGCTGTGCTGAAATGAAGTTTGGTTCCCAAAGCCTCATGCAATTTCTTCCAAAATCGAGAAATAAAACAAGGATCACGGTCTGATATAATAGAGGTTGGCACTCCCTGCAATCTTATAATTTGGGAGATATATAGTTCTGCTAACTTATCAAGTGAAAAATTTGTACGAACCGGAATGAAATGAGCTGATTTTGTTAGTCTGTCCATAATAACCCAAATGGAATCCTTCTTGCTCGGAGTCAACGGTAAGCCCGACACAAAGTCCATTGTAACGCGATCCCACTTCCACTCCGGTATCAAAATTGGTTGGAGTAATCCCGACGGCACCTGATGTTCCGCTTTCACTTGCTGACATATTAAGCACTTAGATACAAATTCAGAGATGTCCCGCTTCATACCGTGCCACTAATACTGACGTTTCAAGTCGTTATACATTTTCGTGCTACCCGGATAACTGACATTCGGCTACTATGGGCTTCATTCAAAATCGTCGAAACTAGCTCAGAATTTCTCGGAACACACAGTCGGTCCCTAAATCTCAGACAGTCTTTTTCATCAATTCGAAACTCTGCATCCTCCCCCGACGTACATTTAGCTCGCTTAGCAACCAATTCGTCATCGATTTTCTGAACTTCACCAATTTGCCGTACAAACAGTGGCTCTGCTCTTAATTCGGCCACCAATACATCATCTGTCAACATCATTAAATTCACGTTCATAGCTCGCAAGGAGAAAAGAGATTTTCGGCTAAGGGCATCCGCAACTACATTAGCTTTTCCCGAATGATAATCAATAACAAGTTCGTAATCTTTCAGCAATTCTAACCACCGCCTTTGCCTCAAATTTAAATCCCTTTGCGACATCAGGTACTTAAGACTTTTGTGATCGGAAAAGATGTGACATTTCTCACCAAACAGATAGTGTCGCCAAATTTTTAGAGCAAACACAATAGCGGCCAATTCAAGATCATGGGTCGGATAATTTCGCTCGTGGGGCTTCAGCTGCCTCGAAGCGTAAGCGACAACCCGACCTTTTTGCATTAAAACGCAGCCTAGACCGTTCAAAGACGCATTGCTAAAAATTACAAATTCTTTACTGGATTCTGGCTGAACTAATACTGGAGCTTCCGTCAAAAGGGTTTTTAGCTGGTCAAAACTTTGTTGACATTTATCAGACCACTCAAACTTGACATCTTTTTGCAGTAGCCTTGTCAATAGAGTCGCAATCATCGCAAAACCTTTGACGAATCGTCGGTAATAACCGGCGAGTCCTAAAAAGCTTCAAACCTCAGAAACATTTTTAGGGGGTTTCCAGTCGAGTATAGCTAAAATTTTATTCGGATCGACTCAAATACCCGAAGCAGACACTATATGTCCCAAGAATCTGACCTCACACAACCAAAATTCGCACTTACTGAACTTCGCATACAATTGGTTATCCTGCAAAGTCTGAAGTACAAGTCTCAAATGTCTGGTATGCTCAATCTCATCACGAGAGTAAATCAAAATATCATCGATGGACACTACTACAAAACGGTCCAAAAATGGCCTAAACACACGATTCATCAAATCCATGAAGACCGCAGGGGTATTAGTGAGCCCAAACGGCATCACTAAGAACTCGTAGTGTCCGTACCTCGTTCTGAATGCTATCTTTAGCACGTCAGAATATCTAACTCTCAACTGATAATAACCGGATCGCAAGTCAATCTTCGAAAACACTGAAGCTCCTTTTAACTGATCAAACAAGTCGTCAATTCGGGGCAACGGATACTTATTCTTTACAGTGGCTTTATTCAGCTGTCGATAGTCGATGCACATCCTCATAGTCCCTCTTTCTTTTTCACAAACAAAACCGGTGCACCCCAAGGTGAAAAACTAGGTCGCGTGAAACCCTTGTCTATCAACTCTTGCAGCTGAGATTTCAGTTCTTTTAACTCAGTAGGTGCCATACGATACGGGGCAATCGAAATCGACGTCGTACCTGGAATCAACTCTGTACCGAACTCGACCTCTCTTACAGGTGGTAATTCTGATAATTCTTTGGGAAACACATCTGAAAACTCACAAACTACAGGCACCGTCTCAAGTTCTCGTTAGGAAACTTTGTTATCTAACACATAGGCTAGATAAGCTTCATAACCCTTTTTCACGTACTTCTGAGCTAACATGGAAGTGATTACGGCAGGTAGCCCGATTAGATCAATGGACTCAATTCAGATTATTTCATTATTCGAACATCGCAAATCAATAGTCTTTCGCTTGCAATTCACTATCGCGTCATGAACAGTCAACCAATCCATTTCGAGAATAATGTCAAATTCATCGAATGGTAGAAGCATCAAGTCGGCTGGAAAACAGAAATCTCGAAACATTAGGGGACATTTCTTGCATACTTTATCACCAGAACACAACGGCCCCAAGGGTTCGACACTCGAATTACAAACTCAGTAAACTCAACAGGAAGAGTCTTACTGGAGGCTAAAGTTTCACACACATATGAATGGGTCGAACCAGGATCAATCAGGGCAATAACATTAGTGTTAAAGAGTGTGAAAGTACCAGTAATAACATCCGGAGAAGAAGCTTCCTAACGGGCACGAATAGCATACGCTCTGGTAGGTGCTCGAGCCTCGGATCTAACTGCAGTGTCTCTAGTCCCTCTCTGACTACCACTAGCACTACCCCCTCGCCGCGGTGGTCTACCCCGTGCCGCCGTGCCACTAGGTCTCTGACTCGGATCGGGAGTGTGTTCATCATTTCTCGGACAATCTTTAATAAAATGATCGGCAGACCCGCACCGGAAGCAGGAGCGATCTCAATGCCTACAACTCCCCGGGTGCCATTTACCACAATATTTACAATCATATCTATCCCGACGTTCATTTCCAACACTGGCGATGGAAGTAGCTCGCAAGCTCACGGAAGGTCGATGATGTGCATGTTTAGAAAAACCCGATATATTTTTAGATCGGCTCGAGTCATCTCTAGTCTTTTTGGACAATTGCTGAACAGATTTTCTCGCAGATCTTTTGCAGAACTCTCTAGCTCCCTCATCGGCTTTTCTTTTCTCATTTCTGAGCTCTTCAGCTTTACACGCTCGCTCGACTAGAACGACAAATTCTTTAATTTCCAGAATCCCACTAGCAGTCTAATTTCTTCGTTTAACCCGTCCTCGAAATGCTTACACATAATAGCCTCAGAGGATACACATTCACGAGCATATCGGCTGAGACGCACGAATTCTCTCTCGTATTCAGTTACCGACATCTGACCTTGCTTGAGTTCCAGAAATTCCTTCCGTTTTTGATCGATGAATCTCTGACTGATATATTTCTTACGGAACTCGGTTTGGAAAAACTCCCAGGTGACACGTTCTTTCGGAACAGCAAAAACTAAAGTATTCCACCAGTAGTAGGCCGCGTCACGTAACAGAGACACCGCACATTTCAGACACTCCTCAGGTGTGCAGGACAGTTCATCAAAAACTCGAATAGTATTGTCGAGCCAAAACTCGGCCCGCTTGGCATCGTCGCTAGGGGTAGCCTGGAACTCTTCAGCCCCATATTTTCTAATTTTACCAACCGGGGCCTACTCGATCTCACTGGATCGGTCACAGGAGGGGTCATATAAGTCGGAAGCGGAGTATTCGGGGGCGGAGATTGCGGAACACACGGATTTGATCTAATGAATTGAGCGAACCAGTCACTCATCATCGCATAAAAGGCTTGTCTAGTGTCATCATCTCGATGACTGATATTCGGTTGAGAGTCAGGCGGTGCTGTCCCTTGCGCGGGAGCAGGCGCTACACTCTCTACATCATCCGCTACGGTTCGATCGGGTTCAAGATCTATTCTACACCAAAAATAATCACATTTCAGATGTCAGAAGTCATCTCACTATCGATATGAAACTAAATAGCATGTATAGCTAGCTAGACTCATACCTACTACGGTAGTCCAAGAATCGACTAAACCGTGGCTCAGATACCAATAAAATGTAACACCCCTAAGACCCATACCCGTCGCCGGAAGGTCAAGAGGTATTACCTGACAATCGTAACTAACAAAACTTTACTCGAACTAACGGGATACTACCACTTTCCACTTATGAATCATAGATACTATTTGTATAATGCAATATGGGTACTTAGATAATACTAGCAAATAGTCTATAGAATGATTTCATGTGCATGAACATGTCATATAAGCATTCCACGCCATAACTAGTTCTTTCACTAGTGATCATCACTCAATATCATATACATATAAATAGAAAAGTGTTTTGGCCGAATGGCTATGTTTAAAACATGTAAATAGGCAATTGTCAGCGTAAAATAAAAACATCTAGTTTCATGGATAAACTTCATGAATGCATAAAAATAAAACTTAAACCGAATCGTGTCATACCTTTAGGTTCATAATAACTATTTACATCTAGGAAATTTTAGTATAGATTTCAATCTGCTCACATATAAGTATGTACAAGCCAACCAAATCATTATGATCAATCTATAAAGTTTCGGCATTTAGATTTTCATGTTCCTATTCGTACCATGCATATATCACAAAACAATCTTTCACAAATTGTATCTCAATTCAAACATTAGCAACTATCATCAACCTTAAGATTACATATAGACATAAAGCGATTTACGAAGCCATTTTCGCATGGCCATACTTTATTACAACCTCAAAAAGAGAGTTTCTCGTTTAACGACCATAAAACAAAAACTATACATGCCATTCACGAAGTTTAGCTATTATATACCGAAGAGAGAGAGAGCTTCAATAGTAGAGATGACTTCAAGCGTAAGGATCCCGAGACAGAAGCTAGCGAACGAGATCTAAAGAAAATTAAAACAGAAGAGGTGGGCAACAAAGTAAGCATTTGAAATGCATAGCAAGTTTTAAGCGATAAAGTATGGTTAAAAGACTAAATTGAAGTAATTTTCAGCACTTAATTAAAACATTCTTTAGCCGAAGGTAGCTCTGACTCTCTATAACGAGCTAAATTATTGGTTGGGGTATACCCCCATACTTTTACACCCGTCTACTGAATCTTATTCTCATGCCCAGCATTAACTTAGTCCATTTCTATAAGAACCGAATGGTTTCATACAATGTATAGCCATATGCACTCAACATTTATAAACCATAATCCGAAACAACAATGCATAATGGTTAAATCATAACCCAACGAAAGTTCATTCATCTTTAGGATACAACACGTACCTGATCATATTACGTTAACGAGCTCATTAATTACTAATATTTGAGTCAAAATTTGTATCTTTCCATCACAAGTATCTTCGAGCTTAGCCCAAATTTTAAATATAGTTCTAAGGTTCATCGGGATTATCCCCGGATGCAACATTGGCTCGAAAGCCCTTCGGGATTAACCCGGATACAACATTGGCTCGAAAGCCCTTCGGGATTAACCCGGATACAACATTGGCTCGAAAGCCCTTTGGGATTAACCCGGATACAACATTGGCTCGAAAGCCCTTCGGGATTAACCCGGTTATAGGACTGAAACTTATGTCTTCGAATTCATCAAGTATAACTTTCGCATATTTTATTTCACAAAACAAAATATTCATTTGCCTCATTCACAATTTCATACATAGTATGACATTATTTCACTATATGATCGGAAATAAACATGTAATAATCCATATCTCGAATTGATTTCTAAAGCCTCTGTAGGTTTTGAAATTTTTGGCTATATATCCTTTTTACCATTACATTATCAATCATAAATCATATGAAATCCAATCGTATGCTAAGCTATGTCACTTAAAACTTACCTCGGTGGTCGATAATTGTTGGCGAATTGCTAGTCTACCACCTTTGCCTTTCCTTTGTCTGAAGCTGTCCCAATGTGCTCTTGAGCTTAATAAGAACAAATTTTAACTCATTAAAATTTCATGTAAAACTGTTTATGGCCATATAACAACTAAGCTCAACAAGCACCCATTTTATGACCTTAGTTCCTTTATATCGAATGTACTCCCTTATTAGCCACATACACTCACACGCATTTATTTTTAAAAAATGACTCATAGTTCATTCGGCCGCTAAACATTCTAGGTCCTATTAATTTCATATCAAGTGTCCATATTTAATTAGCACTAAGATTCTAACTAAATATCCAAACCGAGTTCAATTATTTCACTAGATATAACTGAATGTTTTACTAGCGTAGGAAGTCACATACTTTACAATTCACCAACTCATTTCCCTATCAATTTCCCTTAGTAAATTCTATCAAACAAAATTTACTAGGAAACATATCAATTTCTCAAGATATTTCTCAATTCAAAATCGGCTATTCCTAAGTAAGATTTCTCACAAATTAACTATTTCCAAACTAACATTAAAATCACATGGAAATACATATAATTTAGCTCAAGTATCCTCCAAACTCCCTACCTTACAAATACGTGGAAAACATCTAGATTAAAATTCCACATAGCCAAATGCCAAAAGCATTGTCTAGCTCAAAATTCAACTCACTAACTGAACTAATGTTGACCAAAATTCCCAATACCAAATAACGTCCCTATAAGCACATTTCATCTATTTAAGCTTCAACAATATCCATTACAACCCAAAGCACGAAAACAACCCATACTTCAAAATTCATTCACATGGCCGAATGTATATACCACCACCAAACTCAAAATTTCCGTATGGGCAGTAGTAAGGACACAAAAATGGATCTATTATCATAATTTTTACTCAAAATAACATTCAAACATACCTTAATATTCCAAAGAAGGTGCCGAATGCTTTAGGGATTTTTTTTCCTTATTCTTTCACCAAGTTTCGGCTAAGGGAAGAAAAGATGAACAAAGAAATTTTTCTCCATTTTGTTTTTCATATTTTAATTTCAATATACATAAAAATAATTAAAGAATTCCATGCTTAGTGCTCCATATCACATCATGGCTGGCCACTCACTTCAAATAGGTTTAATTGACATGCAAATCCATGAATTTGACAACATTATGCAATTAGTCTTCTTACAAAGGCCACACATAAAGTTAAATCTTCCCATCTAGGTCCTTAAATTAAAAACACATGAAATTTGACAAAAGATCATAGCACACAAATTCACGTATGAACATTCACCTATTTAAGACATAAAACATTATAATTAAAATAAAATAAAATAAAATAAAAATAAAGTAAATTTCTTTAACTCGGTTTAATGGTTACGAAACCACTTCCTGACTAGGGTCAAGTTAAGGTTGTCACATCTCCCAATCGTATTCCCTCTAGATTGATTCTTCTTTTTCTTCATCTCATTTTCTTTTTTCTTGCAGCAGTATTCTTTTGAACCGATTGTATCTCTCTCCCTTTCATTTCTCGTTTTCGGTATTGAACAATCGGTAAGAACTCTGGCATTTCATAAGGCCAGTGAGTATTCTTTTCTTGTCAAAACCTTGGCTTTGGCCGAACCTTGTTATTGCCTTTTATTTATTTTTTTCATTCTTTTGCGCAGGCCAAATCTAAGTCTTTGGTGGTAAGACCATGACTCGAACTCCTTTTCATTGTGGACGTTTTTTTGGTCTTGGGTAAGTTTCTTAATCATAAGTGTTGTTTACGCTATTTGGAAGTTTACGTGTGCCTTTATGTGATTAATTGTTTTCTTCTAAGTGAGGGTTTTATGGCATATTATTTTGATCGTATGATTAGGGGTTGATCTGTTTAAGGGAGAAAGGGGTCGAATCTTTGTCTCTTGCAAGTGATCAATTTTGTTCCCTTGTTGGTAAGTGACATTAGGTTGACTAAATTATAACCTATACCATGATTTTGGATTCAATTATGGTAGTTGACTAACAAAGAGATGATGGTAGCTATAGGTGCACAGTTGTCAGAAACAATGGGCGACTATCTCGTTTCAGGTGTGTGTTATCGCACTTTTTGGATACAAAGGCGAAATGCCGAAGCGACAAGTGCCGAAAAGCTGAAGAATCGAGTGTTGGCCACATGGGCGTGCGAACGTTCATGTGTTTGATTGAGGCCACGGATTGTGGCCTTATGTTGGAAAACAGCTTTCATGAACGGTTTCATGAGTTGGGCCGAAACGGGACAAATGGGCATGTAGGCCCACTAGATGGGCTTTAGACCGTTTTTGAATCTCTTAACTGTTTGGCTGCATTTGTCGCTAGATGACCATGGGCCTACTAATAGGCTTTCACATACGTAGGACCACACTGAAAAATGACTGAAATGCCCCTAATGGGCAAAATGACCAAAATACCCTCCAAGGGTAAAATGACTGTTTGACTCTGTATGTTTTCTGATTAAATTTATATGTTATGAAATGCTTTGTATGAGTTATCTGTATCATGATAGCATGTCATTTAATATGTTGCATTGCATGGGGGATGGGGTAAATGTAATTGGAGAAAGTGTACTGTTCTGGCAGCCTCGTTGCATTATTCTGTTGGCTTATAGCCTAATATTCTGGCAGCCTTACTGCATTTTATTGATAGTGCCGCATCAGTAATACACTGTGGAGTGTAGGGTTGGGTGGGTTGATTATATCCCCACATGGAGTGATGGGTTGGACAGATATGGAGTGTAGCGGATGGTTGGGTAGGATTCTAATTGCATGTTTTTCTGTTACTGTTATGGGCTTAGGCCCACAGATTGTGATATGCTACTTTAATGGGCTCTAGCCCAGGTTGATTCTATTATATTGTTATTGCCAGGGATACACACTTAGTATTTGTATACTCACCCTTTTATTTTACCGTACAGGTAATACTGAGGCATAGGCGATTCGGTGCTACGTGGACTTGGAGGCAGCCATACTTTGCTTTTATATTGTTTTCGGTTGTCATTTACTTTAATTATGGTTTTTATTTTGGGTTTGTAATAAGGCCACTATTTACTTTTTCTTAAATCTTGGGTTTATTTGTTTTATTTAAAATCTGTTAGCTCTAGGGCGCATTTTACGAAAGATATCTGTTTTTCCAAAAAAATCATATTTTCACAACAAACGAGAATTCAAACAAAGCTTCCGCAATCATTATATTTTTCTAAAGCATAAACCTTTCATAATCTGATTAATCAAGGGTACCGGAAAGATGTTTTCTTTAAACCTTAAAGAACTAGGGTTTTCCAACAAATCTAGTTAAAGTGAAACATGATTTCGAAACACTTCAATGTGGCACTATCAAATACGGCCATAACGTCTAGGCCAGTTTTGGGGTGTTACAATTTCATTCAATTCAAAATTATTCATACACATGTGTATCGTCCCTTATACGGACCTACGAGGTCCAAAACATACATTGCGAGTGGTTTGGGACTAAATCCGGAACTTTGGAACACTTAGAAAATTTCCATGTTTTGGAGAATCACACGCTAGTGTGAGTAGGCCGTGTGGTCACACACACCCATGTGGTTCAGGACACGCCTGTGTCCTCAACCCATGTAACTCTCTGTTTATGATGTTATGAATATTTATGCTATTGAAATGGTTAAATTAATCAATTTATCTTGAATTTAATTCGTGTTAGGTTGATTGCATTTCGTCTACTTATATTGTTAAAATTGTGTTTATGTTGTTATAGGCCTTGATAACATGTTTGATTAAGTAAAAACATGCCTAAGTTATTCTTGCATTACAATTGTTAGATAACTAATGGATTAATTATTTAAACAGATTGAAATGTAATTAATGGACACAGTATTTAATCAGTGCATGTTTATTCTTCTAAGGTAGCTGAAGGTTAAATTAGAATTGTATTTGGCGATACATATGCCTTGCATAACTTGCAAAATTATTGTGATTATGTAATTTAATAAGTATGTATATGCAATAACATGTTTACCTTTTTAAAACTGTTTAATTGATTGAATTAGCATAGAAATATGTATAAGAGATGAATGGATTTCTATAGGTGAATATGTTCATAAGTTAGCAAATTACCGAGTTGTCGTGAATTTATTCGTAACAACATAGACATGAGTTTAACAATTCTAAGTTAAAGAATTGTAATTAATCTAACACAATTATGTCATCTTGATTAAATCATATTTTGAAATCGTGCATTAGAATATTTTTCATTTTTTTAATTTATTTAATTTAGTTAGTTTTAAACCGTAGTCTTTAATCACCCTTTTCAATAAATTATTTTTTCCTCACCAAAGTGTTTTAAATAACATTCATAAATAATTCTTTTCACAGTCCCTGTGGGTACAATAACTCAACATTTACTTGTCACTTTATTACTTGTTACGATTGTGTACACTTGCACATTTCTGTCGTTCTGCCCGTGTGTGAAGCCATGTGGTGCGCCCAGGCTCAATTTGAATTGGCCTTTGATCAACACAGCAGAGACACATGCCTGTGTCCCTGCTTGTGTAGGCACAAAATAGGCCATTTACAATGCCATGTTGCCACCCAATTTTGGGTCATCCCTACAAGTTCAATATGCACCAATTGTACCACAATTTCAACCAATTTCTCAACCAAGACACACCATTTTCCATCACCTATTCCAGATCAAAACAAAGCCATAATTTCAACCATAAGCTAGTCATATCACATGGCATAACATATATACTTCTCAAAAACATATCTCAACTTATCTAGACTATACATAGCATACTTAAACATTTACACTTTCAGAAGGTACCAAAGTTTAGTTTGATAGTGTGGTGATGATCCTCGACGATCCCCGAGCTCTCGGTAGCCTCGATATCTATAAAACAACTGAAAACACACATAAAGTAAGCTTCCAAAAGTTTAGTAAGCCATATACAAATAAATTTATCACATATCTCAATTATAAACCAAATCATTCATGAATCTCGTGGCATAACACAATATCAAATTCATATTTCTCATATATTTCAACTATAGACATAGCTCTCTTGCATATAATACATCTTTTTCTCATCAAATCCATTCACTTATCACATAGCCACAAATGCACATATACTTACCTCACATTGTCAAATTTCATATACAATTCAAATGTACATGAATCGGATGAACATTCATATATTCCTTCATTTCTCATAATACCCGTTGAACCGTTCGGAATCAAATAGGATACGCGAGTAACTCGAAAAGCTGGTACAATGCCAACGTCCCAGTCGTGGTCTTACATGTAATCAAATATCGATGCCACTGTCCCTGACAGTGTCTTACACAAAATCAAATACGATGCCGATGTCCAAGACATGGTTTAACACATAAATCACAAATCGATGTTAATGTCCCAGATGTGGCCTTACACGATAACACATATCAACACGATAACACATATCAAAATCCTAATGTCATGACATATGTATCCTAACTATTCCTAGGTTCATACCGGGCTTTTTGGATGTTGTCACATTATCGGAATTATCTTAGAATTTCACAAATTCAGCTCTTATAGCCATTCAAAACAATTCAAACATCATAAAAGCAATAATATCTCAATTTAACACATTTATTTTTATATCGACTTACCTCGTACGAATTCGGACTGAATAAACGGCTATTCAACGATTTTTGACTTTCCCCGATCTAATTCTGTTTTCTTTGGTTCTTGATCTAAACACATTCAAATTTAACTCTTTTATTCAAAAAATCATTCAATTCAATCCATATACACACATTTAAGGCATTTTACAAATTAGCCCTAACATTTTCACATTTTGACATTTTAGTCCCTGATTCACAAAATCACAAAATATGAAAACTTTCTTTACACATAAGCTTAGCCGAATTTCTCGCTAGTCTATATAAGGCCATATGTTTCATAAATTTCACATTTTAATCCCTCAAAACATTATTTTCACAATTTAGCCTAAATTACTCAAATTCATCAAAAATTCCAATACAACACATATTAATCAAACACATATCTTTCATTTTTCACCAATTATCAACACAAAGCTTCTAATTTCATCAATGGCACATTTCAAAATTTTCATCAATTTCTCAAATTAAGGCATGGGCTTAATAGTAGACTAAGCAACAATCACAAAAACGTAAAAATTATCAAAAACAAATCAAAACACATACCTAAATTATCCAAGATGAGTGCCAAATGCTTAAACACCCAAAAACCCTTTCTTTCTTTGCTATAATCGGCAAAAATGATGAACATAATAGTTAATTTAATGTTTTGTTTTATGCACAATAATAAACCATTTACCTTTTTAACCTTAATATAAAACCATGTAAAACATTCATTTAATGTCCATTTTAGTCCACTAAAGATTCAAATGGTTTAATTACCTTTCAAGGCCATCATATTGAAAAGCCAAAGCAATTTAACACCTTAAGCATATAGAATGCAACCTTTGCATTTTCTGCGATTTAGTCCTTTTTCATAACTCAACACTTAAACGATCAAATTTTCATACGAAACTTTCACACATATCAATTCACATACTAAAAACATAGAAAAATAATATTAAAAATATTTTTTGGACTCGAATTTGTGGTCCTGAAACTACTATTCTTACTAGGGTTTAAACCAGGTTGTTACTACTCTCCCCCTTAGGGATTTTCGTCCCTAAAAATCTTATCGTTGAATAGACTCAGATATTGTTGTCTCATAGCATCTTCGGGCTCCCATGTAGCCTCTTCGACTCCGTGCTGATGCCACAATACTTTTACTAACGGAATTCTCTGATTTCGCATTTCTCTAATCTCGCGAGCTAGAATACGGGTCGATTCTTCTTCATATGTCATATCAGACTAAATTTCTATCTCTAACGGAGTAATCACATGTGAAGGGTTGGATTTGTATCATCGAAGCATCGATACGTGAACACATTATGAATCTTTTCTAGCTCAGATGGCAACAACAATCTATATGCAACCAGCTCAACACGCTCGATAATCTCATACGGCCCGATAAACCTCGGACTTAATTTGCCTTTTCTACAGAATCGAAGTATTTTCTTCCACGGAGACACTTTCAAAAACACTTTGTCACCGATCTCGAATTCAATATCCTTTTGTTTCAATCTGCGTATGATTTTTGATGATCGGAAGCTGCTTTTAGACTATTACGGATCACTTTCACTTTCTTCTCTGTTTCTTTTATCAAATCAACCCCGTGTATCTTATTTTCATTGAGCTCGAACCAATATAATTGTGTACGACATTTTCTACCATATAAGGCTTTGTACGGTGCCATTTTAATGCTCGATTGAAAACTATTATTATAAGCAAATTCAATCAATGGCAAATACTGTTCCCATGTACCTTCAAACTCAAGAATGCAACATCTCAACATATCCTCAAGAATCTGAATAACCCACTCAGATTGACCATCCGTCTGCTGGTGAAAAGCAGTATTGAAATGCAATTTCGTGCATAAAGCCTCTTGTAATTTCTTCCAAAACCGTAAAGTGAATCTCAGATCTCTATCTAACACAATAGACAATGGCAACCGTTACAATCTTACAATATCATAAATGTATAACTTAGCTAATTTATCATGTGAATAGTCTGATCAGACCGGAATAAAGTGAGCTAATTTCGTCAATCAATCAACCACAACCCAGATAGCATCTTTCTTTCTTAGAAATAGAGGTAAACCCGAAACAAAATCCATTATCACTCTATCCCATTTCCACTCGAAAATCATAATTAGTTGTAACAAACTGGATGGCACCTGATGTTCAGCTTTAAATTGCTGACATATCAAAAATTTCGAAACAAAATAAAAAATATCTCTTTTCATTCTAGACCACCAGTAAAGCTGTTCCAAATCGTTATACATTTTCGTACTTCCTGGATGTACAGATCGACGATTGTTGTGAGCTTCATTCAAAATCATTTGAATTAACTCTGAATTTCTTGAAACACAAATCCTGTCTCAGAATCTCAAACAATCGTTAACATCAACTTGGAATTTAGACTCAGAATCAGAATCACACTAAACTCCTTTAGCTAACAATTCGTTATCAACTTTCTCAACATCAATAATCTATTGTAAAAACAACGGTCTCCCTCTTAATTTGGCTAAAAATGAACCATCATCAGGCATAGACAACTGGGCATTCATCACTCATAATGCAAATAATGATTTCTGACTTAAAGCATCAGCAACAACATTTGCTTTTCCCGGATGATAGTTGATAACAAGCTCGTAGTTTTTTAGTAATTCTAGTCATCTTTTCTATCGTAGATTCAAATCTTCTGAGTCATCAGATATTTCAAGCTTTTGTGAGTCGAATACACATGACATTTCTCGCCATAATGGCGCCAAATCTTCAAAGTAAATACAATTGTAGCTAACTCGAGGTCGTGTGTCGGATAATTCTTTTCATGCAGGTTTAAGTGCCTCGAAGCATAGGTTATAACTTTGCCTTCTTACATCAGACCACAACCTAAACCATTTGTCAAAGCATCACTGTAAATGAAAAATTCTTTACCCGATTCTGGTTGTACTAGCACCGGAGCTTCAGTCAAAAGAGTTTTCAAATGGTCAAAACTTTTCTGACACTTATCGGACCATTCAAATTTCACATCTTTCTGAAGTAATCTCGTCAATGGAGTTGCTATCATCGAAAAGCCTGTTGCGAACCGTCGGTAATAAGAAGCAAGTCCCAGGAAACTGTAAACTTCAGACACATTTCTCGGAGGCTTCCAATCCAAAAATGGCTGAAATTTTTCTTAGATCAACTCGGATACCAGATGCTGATACAATATGGCCCAGAAAACCAACTTCGCATAACCAGTACTCACTTTTACTGAATTTCACGAATAGTTGCTTATCACATAGAGTCTGTAGCACAACTCTCAAATGCTCGACATGTTCATTCTCATCCTACGAATAAATCAAAATGTCATCAATGAATATGACAACAAATAGATCTACTACAGTCTAAAAATTCTATTCATCAAATCCATAAAAGTAGCAGGTGCATTTGTTAATCCAAAAGGCAGAACTAAAAACTCAGTGTCTGTATCTTGTTCAGAAAGCTATTTTCGGAATGTCTGAATCTTTTACTGTCAACTGATAATAACCTGATCTTAGATTAATCTTTGAAAACATAGTAGCGCTTTTTAACTGATCAAACAAATCTTCAATTTTGGGTAGAGGGTATTTGTTTTTGATAGTCATTTTATTTAACAGACGGTAATTAATGCACATTCTCATTGTGCTGTCTTTCTTTTTCACAAACAGAACCGGAGCACCCAAAGGTGAGAAACTCGGTCTTGCGAAACCTCTATCTATCAATTCTTGCAACTGATACTTTAATTCTTTTAACTCGGTCGGAGCCATTCTATATGGAGCTATCGAAATTGGAGTAGTCCCTGACACTAATTCAATGCTAAATTCAACGTCTCTAATTGGAGGTAATCCCAGAAGTTCTTTAGGAAACACATCAGGAAATTCACATACAATAGGCACTGATTCAATTTTCTTTTCTGTCACTTTTGAATCGATCACATAAGCAAAATAGGCTTCACAATCCTTTTTTCACATATTTTAGAGCTTTCATCGAAGATATCACAGCAGGCAACCCATTTAAGTCACTAGATTCAATTCGAACTATTTCATCATTCTTGCATCTTAAATCAATAGTTTTTCATTTGCAATTCACAATAACATCATTCAAATTTAGCCAATCCATACCTAGAATTATATCAAATTCATTAAAGGGTAATAACATCATATAAGCAAAAAAACAATCATCTCGAAACATCAATGGAAAATTCTTGCACACTTTGTCAACTAGGATGCTTTTGCCTAAGGGGTTCGATACTACAATTACGAATTCAGTAGACCCTACAGGAAAAGTCTTACTGCACACTAAGTTCGTGTATATATATGAATGTATAGACCCTAGATCTATTAATGCAATCACAGAAGTATCGTAAAGAGTGAATGTACCAGTAATAACATCTGGAGATGAAGCTTCCTCATGAGCTCGGATAGCGTAGGCTCTGGCAGGTGCTCTAGCCTCGGGTCAAACGACTGTATCTTTAGTAGCTCTTTGACTACCACTCACATTCGTTGTATTTCTGGGGGGTCTACATCTAGCTGAGGTGTTACTCGGTCTCAAATTTTGTACAAAATCGTGTTGTATAGATCAAGACAGTCTCGGATAAAGTGATTTAAAGATCCACATCTAAAGCAAGCTCGATCATTCAATCTACAACTTTTCAGGTGCCTTTTACCACAGTGTCTACATTTAGGTCAATCAGATCAGACAATTCAAACACTAGCAAGAGAAGTAGCTGGACTAAGAAAACTACTTTTTAGATTTATAAATTTATGATCTGTTTTGAGCTGTGAACATGTAATGGCCCAAAATTTATGTTTATGTTTTGATGAAAATATGACAAAAATATCTGTCTGCTTTAGTGGTTAAGTGTTATGGGTGTGTTTGCGAGGTCCCAAGTTCAAGCCATGACTTGGGCAAATTTTGGTATTTTTATGAATAAAGCCTTACCTCTGGGTAGTAGGCTCTTAGTTAAAAGCTTGTAAAATATGACAGAATAGGCCTGCTGGTCTGGTGGTTAAGTGGAGTGATGGTGTGAAGGAGGTCATGGGTTCAAATCTCTAGGATCGTAAGGGTTGTATTTTTGCTCCAAACTGAACTGGGTTTCTAAGTTGTGGATGTGTAGTGGGAAGTAGGGGAGCGATTTTAGGAGTGATTTAGGGGATTATGACGGAGAATATCCAAAATCTGATCACTTTATCCTTTTTCGAAAAAAGAGTCAATTTTCTCTCCATCCTTCTGATGTTTTCTCTCCCTCATCTCTACTGAATTTCTTCTTTGCTTCCTACTTGTTTATCTCTTCTTTTCTTTCCTTTTCTACTGCTAAAATTCCCTTGCTTCCCCTTAAACTATTCTTTCCTCTTGATTTTGTAGTGTTAAGCAGCACTTGTGCAAATTCGGTAAGTTGTTGGTTATCTTTTTAAGATATTATTTTGTTTTCAATTGTCTAATTTCGGGGATTTGGTAGTAGTTTTTCGCAATGGCTCTTCTTGTGTTTTTTGTAAACGTACTGATTCGAAGTTCTATGGTAAGTGTTCATTGTTTTATGGTTAAGTATTTAATTTTGAGGTTTTGATTAATCACAAGGTAAGACTGATTATAGTGTTGGATTGGTCAATATTTAGGTTCTGGAGTGCTCAGAGACTGGTTTAGCTTCAAACCAAACCAGGTGTGTACTCGAACGCAGAAAATGGGATTCAGTGAAAAGAAAAAATTTCTTGCTGTCGAAAAATAAGAGAAAATGATGCGAAAAATTGTAGAGAAAGGAAATAAGGGTGTTATAAACTTGGAAATCAACATTTTGCACTAAAATAGTTTTGGACAGCAGCAGTAGTCCAAATTTGAAAAATCATCAAAAATAGTGGAAATTGAGTTAGGGGTGGAATAAAATATAAAATTAAAGTTTATTGAGTCTAGTTTTTCATGGAAGAGACAATGTAAGCAATGGAATTATAAATTATGAGATATAATAAATTTTGTGAGACAAGGTCATAATGATTTTGGGTTTCCATATTCTAACTTTAGAAAAATCATCAAAAATCGTAAAAAATTAATTATGGGCTTAAATTTATATGTTTAAGTCCTCAATGAGTCTATTTTCCAGAGAAATAAACAAAAACATCATCCAGATTCCATACTAAGAGATAAATAATTTTAGCAAAGAAAGGTTGAAACCATCAAACAGTAGAATAGTGATAAATTTTAAGATTTTTGTAACACCCCGAAAATTTCTACAGTGAAGAATTATCCTTGATATAGTAAAATAAGGAAATAAAGTGACGAGAAGAGGAAATTTGAGTTATGTCATTGGGTAGCATATTATGATATATTAATTCAAGAAAGGACTAAATTGTAAAAGTGAGAAAAGTTTTGTTGCCCAAGAGTAAATACTCAAAATTTAAGGGGTTAAAGAGTAAATATGAAAAGTTAAAGGACCAATAGTGCAAATATTTTATGGGTAGAATAATCTAGAAACTAAGGAAAAAGGATGAATTAGGAGTAAATTGAATAGGTGAAGAATTATGAGGGACTAAATTGCAATTTTACCAAATTAAGTGATGACTCAAGGATGGAATTTTAAAAGATCATAAAAGGTGAAATGGTCAATTGGAAGAGAGAGAAATCTAGAAAGTAATGATGATGTTGGTGATATTTATAATTATTTAATTAGATAATTATTATTTATGTAATATTTTAATAAGATATTTTATTATTTTATTATTTTATTAAGTGTATATATATGTGTGTGTGGAAAAAAAAAAGAAAAGGAGAGAACATACCATCCACCTTCCATGCACCCAACGTATGGAGAGAAAAAGGAAGAAAGAAACTTTCATTTCTTTACAATTTGGTCATTCCACCAAAAATTTACCATTTTCACCTAGAAATCAAAAGAATTTCCACAACTACCAAAGAAGAAAAATGTTAAAGAGACTATGGAGAGTTAGAATATCAATTGGATTCAAGAAATAGAAGTTGGAGGAGAGAGAAAATCAAATTAAAGATTGAAATCAATGGGACAAGGTAAGTACATCAAAATTTTAATATGTTTTTAAGTTTAATATTATTGAAAAAGCATGGAAATGATGCTAATGTAGAGTTTTCTTATATATATATAGTACTATGTTCTTGATATGTTAGTGAAGAGAAAATAAGAGAAAGTGATGGGAAATATTGTAGAGAAGGGAAATAAGAGTGTTATAAACTTGATATTCAACATTTTGCACTAAAACTGTATTGGACAGCAGCAGTAGGTCAAATTTGAAAAATCACCAAAAATGGTATAAATTGAATTAGAGGTTGAGTGAGATATGAAATTAAAGTTTATTGAGTCTATTTTCATATAAAAGAACAAGTAAAGGAATTCTTTATTCTGAGATATTTATATTTTTGTGAGACTGATTCAGAATGATTTCGGGATCCTCTGTTCTGACTTGTAAAAAATCATTAAAAATTGTAAAAAAATATTTATGGGACATAATTTATATGGTTAGATTCCTTATTGAGTCTATTTTCATTAAAAACAATCGAAAACACTATATGAAAATCGTACTATGGGATAATTGATTTTTAGTGAAGAAAGGTCAGAGCTGTCGGATTATGTAACAGGGGAGAATTTAATGAATAAACTGTATTAATTGGCTAAACCAAAAATTCTGGAAATTTTATGGAAAGAAGATATGTGAGTCTAGTTTCAGGGAAAATTATCAGATCTTAATTTGGAGTTCTGTAGCTCAAGATATAAATAACTTAGTGAATATGACTCAAATGGACAGCTTTGAATATACACATAAGTGAATAGTGAAACTATTGATAATGTTACTTACAAGCATGTTACGTAAATTAAGGATGTGGAATGGAGAGGAGGAGGAGGAAAATATGTATGAATAATCAGTTAGCTTGACTAATTTGTATGTTTTAGGCTCAGGGACTAATTTGAACAAAAGTAAAACTTTATAGGCAATTTTGTAAAAATGTTAGAAATGATCAAACTACATGAAATGGATTTTTTTATTATTTAAATTATAAAATTGTATAAAATTATTAATATAGTACAAGATCGGGGAAAAACATGTTTTAGGGATTAAATTGAAAAGTGTTGAAATTATGGAAAATTCTGATATTTTATAGAATTTATGGGCTATTATCAATATGTATGATAATAATGGTTGGAAATAAGGATTAAATTGCAAGAATTTATTTTTCTAAGCCTAATGGTAAAATCATCATTAATTAAAGATTTAGGGACAAAATGGTAATTTTTCCTAGATCATTAATTGAATGTATTAGAATATAGAATAAATAAAAACGATGACCAAATTATTATAAAAATCCGGATGACTCAAATACGAGACTGGAATATGGAAAGAAAAATAACATTTATCATGACATATAAATATGTGATCACCTTTGAGACGTTGATACAAGGAAATTAAGTATGTTGAGACGAATAATAAATCCAAATAAAATATGTTGAGAAGAATAAATATGTTTGGGGGAAAATATGTCTAATTTTAAGTGATTTGAAATATAAATGTTAGATGAAATAAAATATTTGATAAATAAATCAGTAACTTTAGTAATGCTCCGTAACTCTAATCTGGTGTTGGATTCGGGTTAGGGGCGTTACAATTTTACTGTACTTATTTGATAATCTATAAATACTAGAAATTTTATGGTAGAAAGGTATTTGAGTCTAGTCTCAAAAACATCAAGTAGATATTAATTTGGAATTATGTAGCTCAAGATATAAATAATTTAGTAACAATGACTCAAGTATACATCTTTGAATGAACATATAAGTAAATAGTGAGAACATATATGAATATTTAGCTAGCATGGGTTATATTAAAAATGGATCACACGGCCAAGGCCAATTTGGGCTGAGTGGCCAACACGGGTAGGCCACATGGGCGTGTAAGCCCATTTCTCTGAAAAGTTGTCTAAGGTTGCATGGGCCGCCCAAGTCGACTGTGGACCTACTGAAGGGTCGGTAAGCCCTACTTAGACCGCTATATGAGTGATTTGTCCGTTTGATTTCTGTACCAAGCATGAATTATGATATCTAAATGTATGTACTGTAATTGCATAATGGCATGACATCTTTTGTATGTTGCATTGCATCGGGGTGAGTTATTGTTATTTGGAGGAAGTGTCTGAAAGGTTATTAAGCCTGTTATCTGGCAACTCTACTTCAAATTTCTGATTATGTGCCTCATTTCGGTAAAGCATGGAATGCAGGGATGGGTGGGTTGATTTAATCCCTACATGATGTGTAAGGATGGACGGAGATGGTGGGTAGGATCTAACTTTTGATCTGACTTTTTTTTTTACATCTGTTACTGTAATGGGCTTAGGCCCAATTCTGTATCCATGATGGGCTTCGGCCCGAATCTAAGACTGTTGATTCTGATATTCTGAATCTGTAATGGGCTTAGGCCTAAGACTTTATTTGACTGGCATCTATTAATCTAATTGTGTGCATGTTTTCTGTGGGGATTACACACTGAGTTTGCGAAAACTCACCCTTTCCTGTTAACCTGTACAGGCAATCCCCAGACTTGATGGGTCAGTGCAACGAAGGACTCGACGGTGGCCACACGTAAAAGGATACGTGTTTATACATAACAAAAATTTACATGCCCCATGCCCATATATGCGAAAATAAAATAATTATGCTAAGGCCAAGACTTGAACCTTGGACCACTTCTTGCTTCCCAATGCTCCTAACCACCAGACCACTTGCTTCTATATGTCAAGCTTTAACCAAAAATATTTATAAGCCTTTCCTTGTGATGCCAATTTCCACATAATGAGAAAAACTAAAATTTTTCTTAACGTCCCTTCTTGAACCCAGGACTTCTCAGACATCCCAAGCACTCCAAATCACTTAACCAACAAACCAAACATGAAAGTTTGAAATTTTTCTTGACCACAAAAATCAAAATTTCTCCAATACACGAAGCCCATTTCTCCTAAGCCCAAAATTTGGGGCGCTATACCTTAGTTGCTAGTAAACTACTCCATGGAAACTTCATTTAAACAATGTTAGTGTAAACATCATGCCTCACACACCGTGTTATCAATCAATATGTTATGAAGCAACAATAAACCATAAATTATTCAATAATCAAACTCAAACAAGCATAAATGATATTATAAAACCTTCCAAAATTAAAAGTGTCCAATGTCCAAGTCCAATTACAACCAAAATTGAACTAAGTCTTGGAAGTTCCACAATGCCCGATTAACATCTATAAAACGTGTAACTAAATCTCTACCGAGCCTTAATCTCTTAGAACTCTCTTACTCGGCTCCTCAGCTCCTCAATTCTGTCAGTTAATTGTACGAATGTAAGGGTGTGAGCTTAAAAAGCTCAGTGAATGTTACTAAAACGATGAGTAAATTAGCACCCAAATCATTATTAAATCGAAACTAATCAAATACAAATTTTCAGTCACAACATCAATCCATAGTAGTTCAATGTCATATACTCAACCATGTATCAAAAATCATAATTAATCATGACATATAATCACCTATTTAGCATATAAAATTTCATACATTTATATTGGCATATACAATCATGGCTTAATCGGGTGATCATACATTAGATAAACGGATCTCCTTACTCCCAATCAAAACTAGAATCAATCCTAGATTGAGTGGCCCGAGGCTACACGCTCCCTTATACTGCCTCAAATCAATCCCATTGAGTGGAGACACAAGCTCAACACTCCCTTATCTACTCAAAATCAGTCTATCTAGAGCCTCATTGCTCAGAAATAACATGTCAATATGGTGAGTACACATGTCAATATGGTGAGTACACACAAATCCTATGACATGCCAACTATATCCAATGGATCCACCATGCTATAATGCCAATATAATCAATCAATCATAACATAATTTCAGTCAATAATGTGCTTAATTTAAAGTGCCAAAATGCATATGTGAATAATGTAACATAGCCATTTTAACATCAAATTAAATCTAGCATACCAATTACCTATTATCAATGTTCATTTATCAAATGAAATATCAACATACCATGAACCAAAAACTCTAGCATGCTTGCTTAGTTCACCATTATAATCAATCAAATTAAGAACATAAAATCACTAAATGCTCACTTACCAACACTTAAAAAAAATTTCATCACTTAAACATATATCAATAATCTTGCAAAATTAACCAACCAAAACTAAATTAAATATTTGCAATCAGTAATTAATCATCCAATTAAGCATAAGTGAGGGTCAATTTACAAAATCGCCTTTTATAACACTCACCACACAACTAACTCAAGCACAACCAAGCAAATCCAAGCTTCAATTTCGATTAGCTTGATCCTCTTCAAGATTTGGAGCTTCATCAAAGATAAAATGGATATTACCACCTTTCAAAAGATATGATAAACACTAATCTTCACCAACTAGGCTGCACAAAATTCTCACTCAAAGTTACATTACCAGATTTGTATCATCAAGTCAAAAACTCGATTCCTCACAAAATCGATCACTCAAACCCTCCTAGTCACATCCAAACATCAATACTAGACCAAATAAACATATATTAAGCATCAATTTCACATTTATATCAAATTAATAAAAATCTAGAAAATCGGCTCATGAAGATGATAAGATTTGAATTTCTTTAAAATTACCTTACAAAACATGTTTAATCTTGATAAATAAGATGAAAAACCTTCTAATAGATCCATTTTGAGTTGGAACATCCATTGATTTGTGGGTTTCCTCTCAAAATTCAAGATCCACCATTAAAGCATCTTAAGTTTTTGAAGAAGATGACATTGATAAAAGTCATATAATTATCACTCAAATCATATAAATATGCTTCTAATCATCATAAAAATAAGTTTAGAAATAATAATCACCTTTGATTTATTCTAAATCCTTTGATTGAAAATCTTAATTTAAGAATCTTGAGAAATTTCAAAATATTTTTGGCTGCTTTTGTAAATAATTTCGGGTGAAAAGAGAGAGTATTTTGAGAAGGAAATTTGTTAAATCTATTCTCAGATGATAGATCTTTAAAACCATGCAAAAGATACAAATTTTATAGCTCTCTAATTTAGTGTAAATGGTGTGAAAAGTAGGCTAGATGTGTTGTGTTTAAAATTGAAATAACGCACCAGGAATTTAAAAATTAGGAAATTTGCCCAACGGTCACTCCCACATTTCCCTTACTTTACCAATTGATCATTTTCTTCCAAAATTTTGAATGTAAAGGTTTATTTGCCAAATAAATACTCCAAAATTTCCCTTATTTTACAATTAAATTTAATTTAATTAATATTTAAATTTAACTAAAATTAACCCCCAATAAAAATTATTTTAAAATTCTTTTTCAACCCAAATTAATTATTTTCACTAATAATTATTTCATTACTTTAAAATTAATTTTTTGAAAATATATTTTTATTTTTTTGGATTATTGTTTAATCGATTTTAGATGAAATTGACCTCCTAAACTAAATTAAAAATATTACTATTAACCCGATAAATTCCTAAATTCACGCTCAGAACCCGAAAAATATAACCGAAGCTAATAGACTTGGTTTAGGGATACTACAAGGTAAGTAACATTTCTTTACCTATGAACTTACTAAGCATTTGAAATGCTTACTCTATTCGTTTTCTATTTCTATAATGGTAATTTTGTAGAATGCGTTGATTGGATCACCTTGGAGCTTACACTATCCAACTTCTGAGTCAGTAGACTTTTAAACGTTCTAGATTCAATTATGTGGCATGTATATAAGCAATGTTATGTATATGTGTTTATCTTGAATGTTGGTACTTTGGATTTTAAATGTGGCTTGTATTTTTAATGGTTATATGTTATATACTTAAGTGTGAATGTTGGTAATGTGTTAGGTTATAGATTGGCACATGAATGATAAAGTTAGTGATCATGCTTGAGTAATTGATGCAAGTAAACAGTATTCAATGTGTGAGAAATTAGAGTTGCATAGGTTGATATGGTTTGGTAAAGTACCTAATGGATGTCCAATGGCACTTGATTGATCTTATTAATGGTTCGTTGCATGATTGGTTGAAGGATGAATTAGTATGCATTGAAATCAAATGTAGTTTAATTGGTACGAATTTTATAGACTAAAGTTGCATGTATGAGTGACATTCAAGGCATGACAGTATAGTTGTTTGGATTTGGTTGATGTTTTGGTATATTTGTTATGATAGGAATTGGTAAGGCATGACAACAAGTGTTATAAATTGAGTACAAAATGGCATGAAAGTATGCCATTGAAGGACTTGTAATCATGTAGTCATGTTTGATATGTTTTCTTGTGAAATGGTGCCAAATTAGGGCATATTAGTTAGATTGATTTTAGGTTGGGTAAATGAATGGTTGGTACATGTTTGAATTGGATTCTATGAAGGTTTTTATTGTGTTAAAGGTACCAAATGTGCTTGTTTTTGGTTTAGGCATGACAAGGGACAAAAAATGAGAGTTTCTGAGACATTTTGACATTAAGGTATCGATACCTTGCCAAAAATGAGAACCCTCTTGTCCTTAGAATACAGAAAATGTATGTCAACCTTTGATTGATAAGATCAAAAAGTTTGGGATTGAAGATGTAACACCCCTAACCTGTATCCGTTGCCAAATAGGGTTACAGAGTATTACCGGACATATCACATCATTCAACATATATTTCACGTACATTTTTCATTTTTAACATACATCCTTCACATACAATCATAAAGTCCCTAATACGAACCTATGAGGCCCAAATCATGCATTAGGAGTGGTTCGGGACTAAACCGATAACTCAAGAAAATTTTAGAAAACTTTAAAAATGTTTACATACATAGGACACACACCCGTGTGGCCAGGCCATGTGTCTTACACAGCCAAAAGACACGCCAGTGTCATAGGCTAGATCACATGGCCGTGTCCCAAACCGTGTCCTATCCCGTGTAACTTTCTATCTTGTGTCACACAGCCAACCACATGCCCGTGTGACCAACCCATGTAACTCACTGACTTGTTTTCAATGAAGTATCAGGAGACGCATGGCTGTGTCACCTAGCCATGTGTCACGCACGGTTGAGATACATGACTGTGTCTCTGTCCGTGTGGACAAAAATAGGCTATTCATGAAGCCATATATTTCACCTCAATTGCATTCACCTACAGAAACCAAATTTGAATATAACAATATCTTCAAATGGCATTTAATGTAACACCCCTTACCCGTATCTGACGCCTGGACAGGGCACGAGGCATCACCTTACTAAAACACTTTCAAATATTCAACTTAAGCCAACAAAATGATTCCCAATTTAAAACTTTTTCAAACATTGTCCTACGAACTTTCATATGGGCCTATGAGGCCGTAAACATGATTTGGAGACAATTCGGGACCTTTTTGGGTACTTGAGAAAATTTCACTAAAAACTACTAAAAATAGGGCACACGCCAGTGTGGCCTCTAGACATGGCCATGTGGTTCACACGGCCTAAGCACCTAAGGACACACCCGTGCCCCTTATCTGTGTGGATTTATTTTCCAACTTCGAACCTACAGGGGTTTTCACATGGCTTAGTACACTCTCGTGTGCTCAGCTCGTGTCCTTCACACAGCCAGGACACGCCCGTGTTGCAGCCTGTGTACAAAAACCTTGACATTCTATTTTTGGCATCAGAAATCACACGACCGTGGGATATGCCCATGTGCTAGGCCGTGCCCTTCACATGGTAAAGACACACGACCGAGTCTCAGCCCGTATGTTTACTACTAGGCATTTAATGTAACAAATTCAAGGTGCAGGGGACACATGGCTTAACAACACTCCCGTGGGGCTGACTATGTGTCACACACGGCCTAGACACATGCCCATGTGTCTACCTGTATGGACAACAATAGTCTATCTACCAAGCCTCTTTGCCACCCTGAAACAAGATCAAACACATAACAAGCCTAACAAGACTCCAATTGTAACACCCCTAACCCGTACCCGTCGATAGAGGGTTAAGAGGCATTACGGAACCAAAAATTTGAAAGCACTAAAGAGAATTCACAAAATGATTCGAGCATTCTAAATCCGATTACAAGGTTTTATACGCTTCTAAGGATCTCACCACAATCTATAACATCTAAACAATTGATCATAGCCGATTATAAAAATTAACATTTCAAGCCAACACACTTTAGACATTTACGACCAAGAGTACATATCTTCCATATTCATCCATACTCAATCATAACAAGCATCATTTATAAACAAACATAAAGTATTTTGATAAGCCATTTTCGCATGGCTGTTTGTATTTACACATCAAAATGGATCAAAAATTTAAAACAGAGGTTTTTAGCCTACACATGCCATTGTTTGATGAAAGAAATAAACCTTTGGGAGTACCAAAATCTATTGACGATAGTGCGAGTGACTTCGGCTTGAATCCCTTGAACCGTAGCTTCAATTGCAATCTATAAAACAGAAGGAAACATAAAATGTAATAAGCTTCTATGAGCTTAGTAAGCTTTGATTGACTTAACTAATTCATGTCTTATAAATTTAACTATATAACATAACAGAAACTCAATTTCAACAGGGCCTATCTACTTGGTCGAATACATATTCATACATGAGATAATTACAACATTTATTTTCAAATGATTTCCTTCCATCTATTATCACGAAGTCACAATTTCTCACATATACATCATGCATAGCCGAATATGTGTAAACTTTAGTAAACATAGACGGAGCTCTCATTCACAAAACCATCAAGCTTAATACTTAAGATACATAACGATTTAATATTTCACACAGGTATAAAATACATACCTGACCTTCTTAATACGACATCCCTAATTTATTGAAGTTGTATTGAAATTTCTCATAATCTTACACATACTCGAGTCACCGGCACAAAGCCTGCTTGGCACAAGGGCCTGATAGTATCACCGGCACAAAGCTTGCGAGGCACGAAGGCCCGAAAGTATCACCATTAAATCTCGAGCATTATTTACTCACATTCTCGTATGTCATACAATACATGTCATTTATAAATCATTAGTAATTTTCAACATAAGCGAACATGTACATATAACACCTTCCCATAACTCAATTTATCGAGCTCATTTATAACGTTCTATCCGATACCCATTCGGTTTGCTGGAATTTATCATAAAGATTCCACGTGTATAAGCTAGTCACATTTTTCCTTCAATTTCACATGTGCATACGGCTACCTAACTCAAACCATCACGTTTCATAATTGAATGTTTAACAAAGTACTATCAACAAATTTCAAAGCATATAACTTAAATGTTTCATATCATATTCATGTATATGCAAGGTGGATACACTCAAAACTTACCTCGGTATGTCCGAACGGTTGTAGACCGGCTACTCTAATACTTTCTCATTTCCCTTATCCGATTTTGATCCTCTTTGCTCTTGAGCTTAAAATTAGATAGAAACCATGGCCGAATGTCTTGAGCTTTTCCTACTTTCTCTTTTCTTTAATTTCGGCAAACACAAGAACAAAATGGAGCCTATTTTCCTTTATTTTTTCTTATGACATGCATGCCTTAAATTTTTAAATTACCAAACTAACCCTTTTAATTTTATTTCATTTCCACTAACTAAGGACCGAACATGTCATGCAAATGTTTCTTGGTTAAATTGCATTTTAACACCCTCATGTTCAAATCACATTAATAATTTGGCAATTCACTTAATTTCCCTCTAATTTATCATTTATGCCATTTAAGGCCTCATTTACTGTTTCTTCTTGTAATTAACAAAATTAAATCATAAGACTTTCACATATAGCAATTCATACAATATAATCACATAAGGCAACATTTAGATATATATATATATATATATATATTTTGTCTGACACAGTTTAATGGTTACGAAACCACTTCCCAATTAGGGTCGAATTAGGGCTGTCACAACTCTTCCCCTTTAGAAATTTTCGTCCTCGAAAATCTTACCGATAAATAAATGTGGATAATGTTCTTTCATAGATGTCTCGGTTTCCCAAGTTGCTTCTTCAATCCCGTGCTTAAGCCACAGCACCTTTACCAACAGAACCTTTTTATTTCGCAACTCTTTCACCTCACGAGCTAAAATTCGAATTGGTTCTTCTTCATAACTCAAATCGGGTTGAATTTCAACCTTCGACGGTTTAATCACATGCGAGGGATCAGATCTATAACGACGAAGCATCGATACATGAAAAACTTTGTGAATCTTCTCAAGTTCAGGGGGCAAAATCAGCTTATAAGCAACCGGCCCAATCTGTTCTGATATCTCATACGGTCCGATGAATCTTGGACTCAACTTGCCTTTACAGCCAAATCGAAGTATCTTTTTCCAAGGCGAGACTTTCAGAAATACCTTATCACCAATATGATACTCGATATCTTTACGTTTCAAATCTGCGTACGATTTCTGATGATCTGATGCTATTTTCAAACTGTCATGAATCATCTTCACTTTCTGTTCAGCCTCTTTGATTAAATCAACCCCGAAAATCTTATTCTCACTAAGCTCGGTCCAAAACAAAGGTGTATGGCACTTTCGACCATATAGAGCTTCGTAGGGTGCCATTTGAATACTCGATTGAAAACTATTGTTATACGCGAATTCAGCCAAAGGCAAATATCTTTCCCACGAACCGCTAAACTCGAGAATGCAACATCTCAACATGTCCTCAAGTATTTGAATAACCCGTTTGGATTGTACGTCAGTTTGCGGATGGAAAGCAGTACTAAAATGTAGTTTGGTACCCAAGGCCTCATGTAATTTCTTCCAAAATCTCAAAGTAAATCTAGGATCTCTATCCGAAACAATAGAAGTAGGCACTCTGTGCAACCTCACAATCTAAGAAATGTATAATTCCACCAACTTCTCAAGTGTATAATCAGTACGAACAGGGATAAAATGTGCCGATTTGGTCAATCGGTCAACTATAACCCAAATGGAGTCTTTCATACTCAGGGTTAGCGGTAAACCAGACACAAAATCCATTGTAACTTGATCCCACTTCCACTCGGGTATTAAGATCGGCTGCAGTAATCCTGAAGGCACCTGGTGCTCCGCTTTCACTTGCTGACAAATCAAACATTTAGAAACATAGTCAGAGATGTCTCGTTTCATACCGTGCCACCAGTAATAACATTTTAGGTCATTGTACATTTTTGTGCTACCCGGATGAACCGACATTCGGCTATCATGAGCTTCACTCAAAATCATTGGAATAATCTCTGAATTCCTCGGAATACACAATCGGTTTCTGAACCTCAAACAATCATTGTTGTCAACCTAGAATTCTAAATCTACATTCAAATTACATTGAGCCCTTTTTGCAGTCAAAACTTTGTCGTTTTTCTAAACTTCACAAATTTGTCGTACGAACACTAGTTCTGCCTTTAATTCTACTATCAACAAATTATCCATAGACATGGATAGATGAACATTCATTGCTCGTAATGAAAATAGGGATTTCCGACTGAGAGCATTCGCAACCACATTAGCTTTACCTGGATGATAATAGATGACAAGCTCGTAGTCTTTCAATAATTCCAACCATCGTCTTTATCTCAAATTCAGATCTTTTTGAGTCATTAAGTACTTCAAACTTTTATAATCAGAAAAGACATGAAATTTTTCTCCGAATAGGTAGTGACGCCAAATTTTTAGGGCAAAAACAATAGTAGCAAGCTCAAGATCATGAGTCGGGTAATTTCCCTCATGAGGCTTCAATTGTCTCGAGGCATAAGCAACCACTCGGCCTTCTTGCATCAAAACATAGCCTAAACCATTCTGAGAGGCATCACTAAAAACCACAAACTCCTTATCAGACTCAGGCTGAACCAACACAGGAGCTTTCGTCAAAAGAGTTTTCAACTGGTCGAAACTTTTCTCGCACTTTTCTGACCACTCGAACTTGACGTCTTTTTGTAATAGTTTTGTCAATGGTGTCGCGATCAACGAGAACCCTTTCACGAATCGTCGATAGTAACCAGTGAGCCCCAAAAAGCTCCGAACCTCAATGACATTTCTCGAAGGCTTCTAATCAAGTGTGGCTGAAATTTTACTCGGATCAACCCGTATACCCGATGCGGATACCACATGCCCTAAGAAGCTAACTTCTGTCAGCCAGAACTCACATTTACTGAACTTAGCATATAATTGCTTAACTCGCAAAATCTGTAATACCAATCTCAGGTGCTCGGCATGCTCAGACTCATCACGCGAATAGATTAATATGTCGTCAATGAACACAACTACGAACCGGTCCAAATACTGTCTGAAAATTCGATTCATCAAGTCCATAAATATCGCAGGGGCATTAGTGAGCCCAAACGGCATCACTAAGAACTCATAGTGACCGTATCTCGTTCTGAATGCTGTTTTTGGCACATCTGAATCTCGAACTCGCAGCTGATAATAACCCGATCTCAAATCTATCTTCAAGAACACTGAAGCTCCTTTCAACTGATCAAACAAATCATCAATGCGCGGTAACGGATATTTGTTCTTTATCGTCACTTTATTTAATTGACGATAGTCAATGCACATCCTCATCGTTCTGTCTTTTTTTCACGAATAAAACCGGTGCACCCCAAGGTGAAAAACTTGGTCGAGCAAAACCTCTATCCATCAATTCTTGTAGCTGAACCTTTAATTTTTTTAATTCGATTGGTGCCATATGATATGGAGCTATCAAAATTGGAGTCGTTCTGGGTAGAAGTTCAATGCCAAACTCTACTTCACGGACAGGTGGTAATCCCGACAATTCCTCGGGAAACACATCCGGATACTCACAGACTACTGGCACAGACTCAAGCTTCTTTTCTGACTCTTTCCATCAATCACGTACGCGAGATATGCCTCACATCCCCTTTTTACATAATTCTGAGCTTGCATCGAAGATATCACAGCTGGTAGCCCGCTCAAATCAGAGGACTCAATCCGAATTATTTTATTATTCTAGCATCGCAGATCAATAGCCTTCCGCTTGCAATTTACTACTGCGTTATACACAGTCAACCAATCCATCCCGAGAATAATATCAAATTCATCAAATGATAATAGCATCAAATCAGCCGAAAAACAAGAGTCTCAAATCATTAGGGGACATCTCTTGCACACTTTATCAACCAACACACATCGACCTAGAGGGTTTGACACTTGAATTACGAACTCAGTAGACTCAATAGGTAGAGTCTTACTGGATGCTAAAGTTTCACACACATATGAATGGGTTGAACCGGGATCAATCAGAGCTATAACATCTGTGTCAAAGAGAGTGAAAATACCAGTAATAGCGTCAGGGGAAGAAGCCTCCTCACGGGCACGGATGGCATAAGCACTGGCAAGTGCACGAGACTCAGATCTGACCGCAGTGTCTCTAGTCCCTCTCTGGCTACCACTAGTATTACCTCCCTGCCTCAATGGTCGTCCTCGTACTGCCATACTACCAGGCCTCTCACTAGGATCAGTATTACGTTCAACCTGTCTCGGACAATCCTTTATGAAGTGATCAGCAGCTCCACATTTAAAACAGGAGCGGTCATGCAATCTGTAGCTCCCTAGATGCCATTTCCCATAATGCTTGCAAACTGTTCTATCCCCGCGGTCATTGCCTATACTAGCAACGGAAGTGGCTCGCGTACTCACTGGAGGTCGATCACTATCTCGTCTGGGGTAACCCGAATTAGCCTTAGATCTGTTCGACTCATCTCGTAATTTCTTTGAAGATTACTGAAAAGATTTTCTAGACGATCTCTTGCGGAATTCTCTAACTCCATCCTTAGCCTTTTTCTTTTCAATACTGAGCTCTTCAGCCTTACAAGCTCGTTTGACAAGTACTACGAACTCTTTGATTTCTAATATGCCGACCAACAACTTGATATCTTCATTTAAACCACCCTCGAAGCGTTTACACATGATAGCCTAGGATGATACACATTCGCGAGCATAACGACTGAGCCGTACAAACTCTCTCTCATATTCAGTTACAGACATTCGGCCCTGTTGAAGCTCAAGAAATTCCTTCCGTTTTTGATCTATGAATCTCTGACTGATATACTTTTTTCAGAATTCAGTTTGGAAGAATTCCCAGGTGTCCCATTCTTTCGGCACAACAGAGACCAATGTATTCCACCAATAGTAAGTGGAATCATGTAATAGAGATACAGCACACTTCAAAGATTCTTCGGGCGAACACGATAATTCATCAAAAACTCAGATCGTATTATCGAGCCAAAACTAGGCCCGCTCAGCATCATCACTGACTGTAGCCCGGAACTTTTCAGCCCCATATTTTCTAATTTTGTCAACCGGAGGCCTACTCGATCTCAGAGGATCGGTCACAGGAGGAGTATTTAGGGGCGGGGGTTGTGGAGCAGCCGGATTCGTTCGGATAAATTGAGTGAACCAATCACTCATCATTGCATAGAAAGCTTGCCTAGTGTCATCATCTCGATGACTGGCATTCGGTTGAGAGTCATTTGGCGTAGTCCATTGCGCGGGAGCTGGCGCTACACTCTCTACGTCATCTGCTATAGTTCGTTCCAGATCGGGATTCATTTCTATACCAAAAATCACATTTCGAATGTCAAAAGTCATCACACTATCGTATTAACTAACAATGGCATGTATAGCTATATTCACACACGCTACGTTAGTCTGAGAACCGACTAAACCGTAGCTCTGATACTAATAAAATGTAACACCCCTAACCCATACCTGTCGACGGAGGGTTAAGAGGCATTACGGAACCAAAAATTTGAAAGCACTAAAGAGAATTCACAAAATGATTCGAGCATTCTAAATCCGATTACAAGGTTTTATACGCTTCCAAGGATCTCACCACAATCTATAACATCTAAACAATTGATCATAGCTAATTATAAAAATTAACATTTCAATCCAACACACTTTAGACATTTACGACCAAGGGTACATATCATTCATATTCATCCATACTCAATCATAACAAGCATCACTTATAAACAAACATAAAGTATTTTGATAAGCCATTTTCGTATGGCTGTTCGTATTTACACATCAAAATGGATCAAAAATTTAAAACAGAGGTTTTTAGCCTACACATGCCATTGTTTGATGAAAGAAATAAACCTTTGAGAGTACCAAAATCTATTGACGATAGTACGAGTGACTTCGGCTTGAATCCCTTGAACAGTAGCTTCAATTGCAACCTATAAAACAGAAGGAAACATAAAACGTAATAAGCTTCTATGAGCTTAGTAAGCTTTGAGTGACTTAACTAATTCATGTCTTATAAATTTAACTATATAACATAACAGAAACTCAATTTCAAAAGGGCATATCTACTTGGCCGAATACACATTCATACATGAGATAATTACAACATTTATTTTCAAATGATTTCCTTCCATCTATTATCACGAAGTCACAATTTCTCACATATACATCATGCATAGCCGAATATGTGTAAACTTTAGCAAACATAGACGGAGCTCTCATTCACAAAACCGTCAAGCTTAATACTTAAGATACATAACGATTTAATATTTCACACAAGTATAAAATACGTACCTGACCTTCTTAATACGACATCCCTAATTTATTGAAGTTGTATTGAAATTTCTCATAATCTCCCACATACTCGAGTCACCGGCACAAAGCCTGCTAGGCACGAGGACCTGATAGTATCACCGGCACAAAGCCTGCTAGGCACGAGGGCCTGAAAGTATCACAGGCACAAAGCCTGCTAGGCACGAGGGCCTGATAGTATCACCAGCACAAAGCCTGCTAGGCACGAAGGCCCGAAAGTATCACCATTGAATCCCGAGCATTATTTTCTCACATTCTCATATGTCATACAATACATGTCATTTATAAATCATTAGTTATTTTCAACATAAGCGAACATGTACATATAACACCTTCCCATAACTCAGTTTATCGAACTCATTTATAACGTTCTATCCTATACCCATTCGGTTTGCTGGAATTTATCATAAAGATTCCACGTGTAAAGCTAGTCACATTTTTCCTTCAATTTCACATGTGCATACGGCTACCTAACTCATACCATCACGTTTCATAATTGAATGTTTAACAAAGTACTATCAACAAATTTCAAAGCATACAACTTAAATGTTTCATATCATATTCGTGTATATCCAAGGTTGATACACTCAAAACTTACCTCGGTATGTCTGAACGGTTGTAGACCGGCTACTCCAATACTTTCTCCTTTCCCCTATCCGATTTTGATCCTCTTTGCTCTTGAGCTTAAAATTAGATAGAAACCATGGCCGAATGTCTTGAGCTTTTCTTACTTTCTCTTTTCTTTAATTTCGGCAAACACAAGAACAAAATAGAGCCTATTTTCCTTTTTTTTTTAATGATATGCATCCTTAAATTTTTAAATTACCAAACTAACCCTTTTAATTTTATTTCATTTCCACTAACTAAGGACCGAACATGTCATGCAAATGTTTCTTGGTTAAATTGCATTTTAACACCCTCATGTTCAAATCACATTATTAATTCGGCAATTCACTTAATTTCCCTCTAATTTATCCTTTATGCCATTTAAGCCCTTATTTGCTATTTCTTCTTGTAATTAACAAAAGTAAACCATAAGACTTTCACTTATAGCAATTCATACAATATAATCACGGAAGGCAACATTTAGATATATATATTATTTTTTTGTCTGACACGATTTAATGGTTACGAAACCACTTCCCGATTAGGGTCGAATTAGGGCTGTCACACCAATACTCATCCAATGGCCATAATTTGGCATCCACACAACTTAATTGAATTAAACAAACCAATAATCAAGAACAACCTTAACAAATTCATTTATCAGCTTTCAATGTTAGCCATCATTCATGTCATTACACAAAAAGAGTCAAGCTCTAATATAAGCCAACACCTTTGGCTTAAAATAAAATGACAATAAACTAATCTAGTTCCTATACATGCCATTTCTCAAAATGCTAAAAACTAACTGTACCAAGAGCTTCGGATGATGGTGTGAACGATGCCTCCGACGTACTTTGATCCACGAGCTAGCTAGGCGACTCTATAAGAAAATGGAAAGGAGAGGGGTTATTGCTTAATAAGTTATAAGTAAATAAATAAGAATAATTTACCATGCCATAGCATATTTTCAATATATCACAGGTTATGCATGATACAAGAAATGGCCATAAACTTAACTTATTCGTTTTCATCCTTTACTAATCATACACATACTAGTGAGCTCACATTACATACATTACACTTAGGTATCTGCACCACTCGAAAAAATCATCACAATATCTCTCAACTTAACATTAGCTTTAAATTTCCCTTTGAACTATTTAGAATACGAAAGGATATTCGATGAGCCTCCAACGTAGGGTACCAAGTCGATGCCATGTCCCAGACATGGTCTTAAACTAGCTCACATGTCAAGTCGACACCATGTCCCAGACATGGTCTTACACTAATTCTCAATGTATCGAGGCTGATGCCATGTCCCAGACATGGTCTTACACTGGCTCTCCCCTATTTGTGCCGATGCCATGTCCCAGACATGGTCTTACACTAGCTAGCACATATCCGTGTCGATGTTAACGAGGCCGACGCCATGTCCTAAACATGGCCTTACACTTGCTCTCGTATATCCCTCGTATCTCGACAAAGAATATCCAATCTATTCCTATAGTTCAACCGACTCTATTACAAATGTTCTCATCATTTCATGACTAAAAATCATCATTCAACAATTCATGCTCAAATAACATTCTCATACATAGCTCAATTCACAATGCATTATCTTATGACGAAACAATAAATTCATGCATAAAAATTAGAATGTTGTATTATTTACCTATAACTTACCTCGATACACAAAATAGAAAATGACATTTTTGTTCAATCGATTTGCTTGGCCTTCCCCCGGTCTAGGTTCAGATTTTGTAAATCTTGATCTACAACAATAAAAATTCACTAATTTAATCACCAATTTAATCTAAACATGTCAAAAATGATAATTTTGCAACATGACCATTTTTGCCCCTAGACCTCGGCAAAATGACCATTTTACCCCTAGGCTCAGAAATTGATTTTTATCAAATTTCCTTATTCTTCAAGCCTAAGCAAATCTTTTTCACTCTTATGATAACCCCAAATTCTCATTATTTCACACAAGTACTAACAACTTATTAACTTTACAAATTTGTCCAATTTAGGAGTTTTTCCTAAACACCCTTTCACAAAAGTTATTTATTTAACAACCTACATTCATTTTTCCTTCATAAAGTTCCAGCCAACAACACTTATACACTCATTGCAAAACTCTAAATTTCTAACCAAATTGCAAAATACACCCCTCAATAGGTAGCTCATGCTACAAGGGTTCCAAAAATGCAAAAATATTCAAGAAAGGCCATCAAATTGACTTACTTGTGAGGGTGATAGGTTGCTGAAATTTTAAAGCTTTCAAAAACCCAAACTTGCTGCAATTTTCAGTGAAGAATTAAGAAAAGAATGGAGAAGATGGTAGCTAATATTGTTATTATTTAATTGATAATATCTCACCTAACTTTGACCAGAATTGCCAAATTGATTTCCTCTCTCATTTCTTCATCCCATGGCCGGCCACACTTAAGAAAGGGGTCTTTTTGCCAATTAAAACTCTCAAGCTTTGATTCTCTAGCTATTTAACCCAATTTACTAGTAATTTGCAACTTTTACCTTTTATGCGATTTAGTCCTTTTTTCTCAATTAAGCCTTTAATCGCGTAAATTTATTTACCAAAATTCTCATGCACTTTTATAAAAAAAATACTGTAACACATAAACTAATGCTAAAATAATTTTCTCTAACCTCAAGTAAGTGATTCCGAAATCACTATTCTGACTAAACCCAATTTCGGGTTGTTACATTTAAACTCATCTAGACCAAGTTCAATTTATGCTATATTAATACCACCAACCATACAACACATGAATATCACAATAAACCATTCAATTTCATACTAAATTCACAATCTCAAATCATTAATATAGTCACTCAAAAACATGCATTATCTTGTCTAAAGCTTAGCATATATATATACAATGTCAATTCTAACCACTTGCTACCATCAATGCCAACTCACCATAAGCAACTTCAATACCATTTAACCAATTGCTATCATCATCAAAGTTGACCACTCTAAACATGTCATTTATCAAATTCAAGGTTTCTCAAACGTTCATTTGCCTCTGGTTACTTATATGTCTATTATATAACTTATATGCCAATTCAAATCACCATTTCACAATCAAGACAATACATAGCAAATATTGACCAAACATCATAAGTCATGTACTCATAAAATTACATACTATTATAAATACCAACTTTAAGCCAAATCACATGGCTAATTCCATATCAAAACACGTAGGCTTCATTAGCCAAAATTACCTATTCTTGTTGTACAACCATAAAGCTTATACATGCCATATAACCAAAATCGCAAACCTTATAAGTACCAAAATGATACTTGGATAGTGTGATGATATCTCCAAAACTTCCAACCCGAGTGAGTCTCCAAAATACTATAAAACATAGAAAAGGAAATAGAGTAAGCTTTATAGCTTTGTAAGCTCATATAATATAGAATTAAACTTACCATTTAATCATAAATTATAAGTATTCATAGTAAAATACATACAAATAGTCAAATGGCCTAAACACATGAATTCATCAATCAGTTAGTCATGTAATACACATATAACCATCAATTCAATACGAATGAACTCAATAATCGTTCAAGCTTCGTGTACTTATACCTTCCCATTCATACTTCACTATGTCATGTAACATTCATTTCACACAATTCATATAACTTTTATGCTATTTCATAGCAACTCATATAACCAGTAACATAATTGTGTCCGCTGAACCATATGGAATATCGATAGATTCACGGGTGTTACACTTAAGGTGTACTAGTCGGTAATCTGTCAATTCATGAACAATATGCTTTTTTGAGCTATAAACAGTAAGCTCCTCATAAGCTGAGGGAATAGTAAGCTCTAATAAGCTGAGAAATACTAAGCTCGTATGAGCTGAGATACCGGTAAGCTCATACGAGCTATGGCGAGTCCGCAACACATGCTAGATCTCAACCAAAATGGTAACCCTAGTGACATGTCACTCATATCCTACGAATTCCTAAGGTTCAAATGGGACTTGGTATTATTCTAACTTCATCGTTTAGGCAATCAAAGATTGAATTAATTATTTCCTCAATTCAATTCACAATCATACATAGCAATTAAATACATATGTAAATACTCAATTTCTAAGTATACGAACTTACCTTGTATAGCACAGATGAAAACGATTGTCTATTCGATAACTTTGCCTTTTTCTCGATCTAATTTCGATCTTTACTTATCTTGATCTATATAATATCAAAATCAATCCATTCATTATTCATTGTATTATTTTATCTTCATTACAATTTAGTCCTTATCACATAAAATTACAAATTCATACAATTTCATCCTAACCCATGCTTAGCCGAATTCTACATAGTCCCATAGCAGCCCATATTTTTCATTAATTCCCACATTTGACTACATAATTTTCACATTTCTCAATTTAATCCAAAATTGACATTTTTATTAAAAATCACTTAAAAAAACTTGTTAATCTAACAACAAAGATTCATTTTCCATCATCAAACTTTAAGATACTTATACATTCATCAATGAAAAATTCACATACTTTAACAGTTTCTCAAAATAGTCTCTGGGCTAGATAGACTAAGTTGCAACGATTCCTAAAACATAAAAAACATTAAAAATCGATCAACACTTTACTTACCTACAAGATGAACTTTAGCCGAACTTCAAGCTTCATTCATGGAGGTTTCTAACTTTAATTTTTGGTGGACTAACTTCATTTAGAAGATGATAACTTGTTTTTATTTTAATTTTACTTAGTTTAATCAATTAATTACTTATTTAACCTTACACAAATAACCTCAAATTCCTTTAATAAGTTCCATAAATGTCCACCCAATAAAAAATTAGTCAAATTACCACATAAGGACCTTTACTTTAAAGTTCTATAGCTATTTGACACCATTAGCTAATAGAACATAACTTTTATGCTTTACGCGATTTCGTCCTTTTTATCAAATTGATCATTCAAATGGTAAAATTTTTCAACGAAATTTTCACACGACTCCACTATCATGCTGTAGACATTAAAATAACAATAAAATAATTTTTTTGACATCAAATTTGTGGTTACAAAACCACTATTTCGATTTAACTAAAATCGGGCTATTACAACTCTCCCCCTTAGAGATTTTCATATCTTCGAGTTCTCTCCTAGCTTCTGCAATCCAGTGACAATGTTTAAGAACTTTTACTAATGCTACTATTTTATTTCTTAACTCTTTGATTTCGTGAGCTAAAAATTTAGATCAATTCTTCACTACACATCATATCGAGCTGAATCTTAACCCCTAAAGGAGATATTATATACAAAGGATCTATTCGATATCATCATAGCATAGATTTCAAAATACATTATATATCTTCTCAAGTTCTGACTGTAAATCAAGTTGATAAGCCACTGGCCTTATTCACTCGATAATTTCATACGATCTTATAAATCGCAGACTCAACTTCCCTTTATAGCCAAGTTAAAGAATCTTTTTCCCCCAGTGATACTTTCAATAACACTCTGTCATCGATCTAAAATTCAATATCTTTACATTTCAAGTCTGCATACGATTTCTGATGATCTAAAGCTATTTCCGACTATCGTGTATTACATTCACTTTTTCTTTTGTTTCTCTGATCAAATCAACCCCGTGAATCTTTTTATCACTAAACTCATATAAAACTTCATACAATATCATCTTTATACTCAATCGATAACTATTATTATACACAAACTCAACCAATAGTAAATATTTTTCTCAGTTGCTTTCAAATTCTAAAACACAGCAACGGAATATATCATCGAGAATTTGAATCACTTTTCTTAGATTGATCATCAGTTTGAGGATGAAATGCGGTGTTAAAATCCAACCGTGTACCCAAAGCTTTCTGTGGTTTTCTCCTGTATTACAATAGTAACTTCAGATCTCTATCCTAAATAATAGAAACTGGTACTCTAAGTAATCTGACAATCTTTGAAGTGTACAACTCAACTAATCTCTCAGGAGAGAAATATGTACGTATGGGGATAAAATGTGCAGACTTCTTCAAACGTTCAACAATAATCCAGATAGCATCTTTCTTTTTCGGTGATAAGAACAGTCCCGATACAAAATCCATCATAACTTTATCTCATTTCCACTCTGGTATCATCACAGGCTGTAACAGTCCCGAAGGCACTTGATGTTCGGCTTTGACTTGTTGACAAACTAAACATCTTGACATAAATTCTGAAATATCTCATTTCATACCTGATCACCAACATAACTATTTCAAATCATGATACATTTTATTACTCCCCGGATGAATAGATAAACAACCACTATGTGCTTCTTGTAGAATTTTTTGAATAAGCTTGAAATTTCTCATTCCATAAATTCTATCTCGGAACATTAAACAATCATTAGATTCGATTTGATATTTTGTATCACTAGTCGACTCACACTGTACTCTTTTAGCTTGTAATTCATTGTTACATTTCTGAGCTTCACAGATTTGTTGAAGAGACAATGGTTTAGCTTTTAACTCAGCTAATATCGAACCATCATAAGATAAGGTCAACTGCATATTCATTGCCCACCAAGCAAATACGATATCGACCAACACTAAGTCGCGTGTCGTATAGGTCTTTTTATATGGCTTTAACTATCTGGGAGCATAAGCTATCGTTATACATTCTTGTACTAAAACATATTCCAAACCATTTAATGACATATAACTGAAAATCATGAACTCTTTACCCTATTCAGGCTGAACCAGAACTGATGCTTCAGTTAAGAATGTTTTCAACTGTTTATAACTTTATTAACATGTGTTAGACCAATCAAACTTCACACGCATGATAATTTTGACAATTGAAACAACTTTGAATTACAAAAAAAAAAAAACATTTCTTAACTAGAACTATACTAATAAATATAATTCTATATCATGTCTTCTAAAATATGAATTCTTCATTCACACTACCCATTTATTTACCTGTGAACGTACAAAATTATTTCTAAATTTGAGGATCGACTCAAATACATATAACTCAATTAACCTTTCAAATGCATAACCCACTAAGAGTAAACGATTGAGTTGATCTTCACTGTCAAACAATAACTTTTTAAAGAAACCCTTTCTTTTTGTTGTCAAGATAACCCAGACATACAATTTATCGCAATTCTTCAAAATACTAATCAAAGATCCTTAAAAACTGCATAACTCAAATGAAACATAACATCCTATTTTAACTTATTGACATTTATCAAAATTACCTGGGGAACAATAACCAATATACAGATTTGAGCTTCATCTTCCACCATCTACGCTTTTGCCGATGTCAACCCTTTTCATGAAAGCTATAAAAGGATTATATATAATAAAGCTATTGTAACTATTAATCATTAAAGCATTGAACTGTACTGAAGCCACAACCATTAGATAGATTAAAACCATAGTGTTATAATAAGACCGATGTCTCGATCGTATAGATAGATAATACCCCACATATCAATAATGCATTTTAGAACAAAAGAGAAAATCGAATATAGTTCCGATAACAACCAGTGCAGAAACATAACCTCTATAAATTTGAAATCTGTACCACTATGTGTAACACCCCTTACCCGTGTCAGACGTCGGAACAAGGTACGAGGCATTACCAGACTTAAACTTAAGCGAACGTACATTTTCGAGCCATAAAATTTCATTAAATTTAAAATCATTCATACACAAGCATATCATCCCTTTTACAGGCCTACGAGGCCCTAAACCTACATTGGAGATGATTAGGGACTAAACCGAGAACTTTTAAAACTTTTACAACACTTGGAAAACTTTCAAGTTTTGAAGAGACATACGCCCGTGTGGTCACACACGCCCATGTGGCTCAGGACACACCCGTGTCTTCAACCCGTGTAACTCTCTATTTATGACATCATCAACCAATTAGGGGCACACGACCAAGTCACACACCCGTGTGCTAGGCCATGTGGTAAATTTAATTTTCGCATTTAATGTGCAAACTTCACAATGCTGGGCACATGCTAAGGCCGTGTCCTTCACACGGTTGAGACACACGACCATGCCTCTGCTCGTGTGTCTACTACTGGACATTCTGTTTTGAAAAGTTGGGCTGTAGGGGACACACGACCTATCAACATGCCCATGTGGCTGACCGTGTGTTGCACGTGACCTAGACACCATGTGCCTAACCTTGTGGACAAAATATTGGCTATTTTCCAAGCCATTTGCCACCCTGAAATACAATATCACATATTCACATTCAACAACACATATCATAGCGCAATTGATCAACCAAACTTTTATAATCAAAGCATCCACTCATCATTCACATAGCACAATCCCCATGCATGGACAATACACAATTATCAACTAATTCACGCATTCAACCACATTCATGAAAGACATCTTTAATTGATTATACCAATAACCCACCTTTGCCAAATTTCAAATGGCCATATACAAAATGGACTTTCAACTAACTTAGGCCAACATTTTTGGCCAAACCAAATATGACATAAAGTAAAATGACCAAGTCCCTATACATGTCATACTCATAAAAAGATCACTAATGTCAAATACCCAAAATAACAATTTTGATAGTGTGATGCGAACCTCTGACAAGTCCCGATCCTGAGCTAGCTTGGTGACACTATAAAACAAAGGAAATGAAATGAAGGGTAAGTTATATAGCTCAGTAAGTTTATATGCAAATAAATAGCATCTTAACCATGCAAATTCACATAAGGAGAGTTAATACATTTACCCTTGAACTCATATATGTTAAGCTTACTCAAGCACAACTTACCATGAT
Organism: Gossypium stocksii; assembly: GCA_020496765.1. Lineage (NCBI taxonomy): Eukaryota > Viridiplantae > Streptophyta > Magnoliopsida > Malvales > Malvaceae > Gossypium > Gossypium stocksii. Next base: position 65,131,745 of record CM035626.1, read on the forward strand.
AAAACTCTTATAATGTTCATACTTACAAATTTCTTGTGCACACCTGTACGACATCATCATACAAACACACATATATTTTCATATCTTTTGTTATTCTCGTTGAACACATCGGAATACTAACGTATATTCGAAAAACTTGCACATTAGTGCCACATATATGTAGCCAAAGCTACCACTTATCACATTTCACATATATGCTCATTCTCAAGCTAGTCACGGGTTTGCTTACACAAGCTGTCGGTTGGACGTAACTACTCAGTGCTGTTCATACAAGCTGACAGGTATCTGCAACAAATGCAGGATTACCTAGCCACTGAAATACGTACTAGACCAGCACCCGGACATCACTTAATCACATAAACACACTTAAGTCCTAATGACATGTCACTTGTATCCTATTTTATTCCTAATGTCCAACTGGGATATCACTTTCACAATTATCGAAACTTTGTCGATTATGTCGCGTATCATCTTTCGCACATTTTATATAACGTTAGAACATCAAAATATAATAAAATAATGTATTATTTAATACAAACTTACCTCGGTACAAAAATAGCAAATTTTGTGATTTAGTCCTCAACTTTGCCCTTTCCTCGATCTAGGTCAATTCCTCGTCTTTCTTGATTATTGAGCTTGAAAATGACAAAAGCCCTAGCTATGGAATCCTTAGGAGTTTCGGCCCTAGCTTGAAGAAGATGAGCAAATTTTGCTTTCTTTTTTCTTTTTTATTCTTTTATTAACTAAATGACCAATGCCCATTTAACCCTTCTTTGAAATTTTACCCATGCATGCCCATTTTTATCCAAATATATAAAAATTAGGCAAATTGCTATTTAAGGACCCCTAATTAATAATCCAAAGCTATTTCATACTTAAAGCTTTTAGAATATTGTATTTTGCAACTATTTCAATTTAGTCCTAAAAGTCAAATTGAACTCTTATTTACAAAATTTCTTCATGAAACTTTACCACAATCATGAAAAAATGTCATGGACCTCTAAAAAATCATAAAACAAATATTTATACTTCAGATTTATGGTCTCAAAACCACTATTCCGACTAGGCCCTATATCGGGATGTGACAACTCTCTCTCTTTAGGGATTTTTGTTCTCGAAAATCTTACCAGTGAAAAGGTTTGGGTATTGATTTCTTATAGCTTCCTCAAGTTCCCATGTAGCCTTTTCAACTCTATGTCTTTGCCATAACACTTTCACAAGGGCTATACTTTTATTCCTTAATTGTTTGGCCTATCGGGACAAAATCTTAACTGGCTCTTCGCCATAAGTCATATCCGGTCCAATCTTAACCTTTGTAGGTGAAATTACATCTGAAGGGTCTGATCGGTGTCTTCGCAACATAGATACATGGAACACATGATGAATCTTTCCTAACACATCGTGAAATAATCCAGTCCTTAAATAATTTAATTCCATACTTGTGGACTTATTCAATATATATCGTGTGAATTTCATCGTATAACACTATATTGGTGAGAGGGTAAGGGTCGTGAAGCTTCAAAATTTAACTCTCATATATACACGTATATAACATAATAGTTATCGTCAACATTATATTATAAACTTTAATTCATACCTTTATGAGTTTCGACTCATCATAACACATTTTTACTCAAATATTTGAGTATCGCTTTCAGCACTATCAAAATTAGCTCGGTTGGAATACATCTCTGTCTAATTAAACAAATTTCATCAGTGTTGGGAGATATCACACTATCACAGGTTAAATATGGCATGTATAGCTAGACTCACATATACTACGTTAGTCCTAGAATCGATTAAACTGTAGCTCTGATACCAACAAATGTAACACCCCTAACTCGTATTCAATGTCGAAATAGGGTTATGGAGTATTACCAGACATACCACATCATTCAACAAATATATCATGTACATTTTTCATTTTTAATATACATCCTACACATACAATCATAAAGTCCCTAATACGAGCCTATGAGACACAAATCATGCATTAGAAGTGGTTTGGGACTAAAGTAATAACTCAAAAAAATTTTAAGAAAACTTTAAAAAATTTCACATACATGGGACACACGCCTGTGTGGCCAGGCCATGTGTCTCACACGGCCAACAGACACGCCCGTGTCACAGCCTGTGTTGACATTCTAAATGGGATCATATGGCCGTGTCCCAGACTGTGTCTTACCCCGTGTAACTCTCTGACTTGTGTCATGCTGCCATCCACACGCCCATGTGACCAGCCTGTGTAACTCACTAACTTGTTTTCAATGAAGTATCAGGGGACACACGACTGTGTCGCCTGGTCGTATGTCACACACGACTAAGACACACGCCCTTGTGGACGGGCTATTCATCAAGCCATATTCTTCACCCTAATTGCATTCACCTACACAAACCAAATTTGCATATAACCATGTCTTCAAATGGCATTTAAACTCATCTAGACCAAGTTCAATTTATGCTATATTAATACCACTAACCATACGACACATGAATATCACAATAAACCATTCAATTTCATACTGAATTCACAATCTCAAGTCATTAATATAATCACTCACAAACATGCATTATCTTGTCTAAAGCTTAGCATATATATACAATATCAATTCTAACCACTTGCTACCATCAATGCCAACTCACCATAAGCAACTTCAATACCATTTAACCAATTAATATCATCATCAAAGTTGACCACTCTAAACATGTCATTTATCAACTTCAAGGTTTCTCAAATGGTCATTTGCCTATGGTTACTTATATGTCTATCATATAACTTATATGCCAATTCAAATCACCATTTCACAATCAAGACAATACATAGCAAATATTGACCAAACATCATAAGTCATGTACTCATAAAATTACATACTATTACAAATACTAACTTTAAGCCAAATAACATGGCTTATTCCATATCAAAACACATAGGCTTCATTAGCCAAAATTACTTATTCTTATCGTACAACCACAAAGCTTATACATGCCATATAACCAAAATCACAAAGCTTATAAGTACCAAAACAATAGTTGGATAGTGCGATGATATCTCCAATGACTTCCAACCCGACCGAGTCTCTGAAATACTATAGAACATAGAAAAGGAAATAGAGTAAGCTTTATAGCTTAGTAAGCTCATATCATATACAATTAAACTGACTATATAACCACGAACTATGAGTATTCATAATAAAATCCATACAAATAATCAAATGGCCTAAACACATGAACTCATCAATTGTTTAGTCATGTAATACACATATAATCATCAATTCAATATGAATGAACTCGATAATCATTCAAGCTTCGTGTACTTATACCTTCCCATTCATACTTCACTATATCATGTAACATTCATTTCACACAATTCATATAACTTTTATGCTATTTCATAGCAACTTATATAACCAGAACATAATTGTGCCCGTTGAACCACATGGAATATCAATAGATTCACGGGTGGTACATATAAAGTATACTAATCATTAGTCTGTCAATTCATGAACATATATGCTTTTTCGAGCTATAAACGGTAAGATCCTCTTGTGCTGAGGGAACAATAAGCTTTAATGAGCTAAGAAATAGTAAGCTCTTACGAGCTGAGATATCAGTAAGCTCATAGGAGCTATGGTAAGTTTGTAACACATGCTAGATCTCAACCAAAACAATAACCCTAGTGACATGTTACTCGTATCATATGAATTCTTAAGGTTCAAACGGGACTCGGTATTGTTCTAACTTCATCGTTTAGGCAATCAAAGATTAAATTATTTATTTCCTCAATTCACAGACATACGTATCAATTAAATAAATATGCAAATACTTAATTTCTAATTATACAAACTTACGTCGTATAACACGGATGAAAACGGTCGTCTATTCGACAAATTTGACTTTTTCTTTATCTAATTCTGATCTTTGCTTATCTTGATCAATATAATATCAAATTCAATCCATTCATTATTGATTGTATTCAATTTAACTCAAACTACATATTTTGGCAGAACTACACTTTTGCCCCTATTATTTTATCTTCATTACAATTTAGTCCTTATCACATAAAATTACAAATTCATGCAATTTCATCCTAACCCATGCTTAGCCAAATTTTATATAGTCCCATAGCAACCCATATTTTTCATTAATTCACACATTTGACCACACAATTTTCCCATTTCTCAATTTAATCCAAAATTGACATTTTTACTAAAAATCACTTAACAGAACTTGTTAATCTAACAACAAAGATTCATTTTCAACCATCAAACTTCAAGATACTTATATATTCTTCAATGAAAAAATTCACATACTTTAGTAGTTTCTCAGATTAGTCCCTGGGCTAGATAAACTAAGCTGCAATGATTCCAAAAGAATAAAAATCAGTAAAAACAGATCAAAACTTTACTTACATACAAGATGAACTTTAGCTGAACTTCAATCTTCATTCATGGAGGTTTCTAACTTTAATTTTTGGTGGACTAAATTCATTTAGAAGATGATAACTTTTTTTATTTTAATTTTACTTAGTTTATTCAATTAATTACCTATTTAACCTTACACTAATAACCTCAAACTCACTTAATAAGTGTCGATAAATGTCCTCCAAATAAAAAATTAGTCAAATTACCACATAAGGACCTTTACTTTAAAGTTCTATAGCTATTTGATACCTTTAGCTAATAGAATATAACTTTTATGCTTTACGCAATTTAATCTTTTTTATCAAATTGATCATTCAAATGGTAAACTATTTCAACGAAATTTTCACACGACTCTACTATCATGTTGTAGACATGAAAATAACAGTAAAATAAATTTTTTGACCATAGATTTGTGGTTCCAAAACCATTGTTCTGATTTAACTAAAATCGGGCTGTTATAGAAGAATTTCAAGGAAAGGCAGAAGATGATTCGACTTGAGCTGAATACTGGCTAGGAAATACTTAGAGAGTCTTTGAGGAAAAGGTATGTTCATTTGATGATTGCTTGAGATGTGTTGTATCCCTGTTGAACGATAAAGTTTATTAGTGGTGGTCCATGTTAATAGCAATTGTATCGAAAGATAGAGTTACTTGAGACTTTTTCCAATTTGAATTCTGAAAAAAATACATTAGCAAGCTCTATATAGAAGAGAGCTGAGCCAGGGAAGTAGATCAGTAGCAGAATGAGAATTTGTTTGGTTGATTAAATATGCTTAGGAAATTGTAGCTGACAAAGATCGAGATGTGTACCGTCTTCGAATGGGGGTTAAACGATGATATTCAGATGTTGGTGTTGGCACTAGAGTTAAAAGAATTTGCTGTTTTATCAAAACGTGCAAAGAAAACGGAAGAGATTTGGAATGAAAAGAAAATGATTGAGTCAAAGCTTCGGGACTCTAATAAACGAAGTTTAGCTAGATCATTTTAGACACCTCCGCTGAAGAAGTACAGGAATATTTATAGTCGTCTCACTTTACCTTCAGGGTTTCTGAGGAGAGATAAATTGAGATTGAGCAATTTAATACCTTCAACTACACCAGTAGCTAGAATAGGCAGTATTCGTGATGTAAGCAAACCAGACGATGGTAAGAACCATGTAGATTGGAAAGTTAAAAGAAATATTAATACAAAATTAACCTTATTTTATATTGGTTTAGGATATGAGTGAGTATTTGGTACACTAATAGTGTATTTGGTTTAGGACATGTGTCCATTTTTTTAATATATATTAAATATTTACTATGCTTATATAAGGCACTTGTTAACCCTTTAACCTTTCTTGTAGCATTTAAAAATTCCACTTCCAGTGTACCAAATATTTTCCCTTATGATATTAGACTATTAATAAGGGGAAATATTTAATATACTGCCAGTGGAGTTTTTAGACTCCACGAGTGGAGTTAAGGGGTTGACAAGTGTCCTATAGGGGGTATAGTAAAATATTAAAAAATAAATATTTAAAAAAAGAGATACATATGATGATCTGTAAAAAAATGCACTTTCAGTTGCTAGTTTTATTTATAACATTATTAGTTTATTATATTCTTTTGATATATTTTAGAAAAAATCACTTTAAGATATTTACTTGAACCAAAATAATAAAAAATCATATGTTTAATTCATTACAAATTGGAACTTCTTTAGAATATCTTCATTCTTTTTTAAATTTAACCACCCTCAATCTTGGAAGAAAGAAAAAAAAAAAAAAAGGATAATCAAGTCTTTCTGACTACAAATTTAATTTAGCATTTGTATTTGTATGAAACACTTATTATTTTTTTGCAACATATGTGCAGAAGTTATAGTTTTATATTCTTATGATTTAATTATTTGTAATTTTGCTTAGAAGTTAGAATGAATTTTTTTTTATATTAGTATGGGTTAATTTATTCTAAAACAAGTTATATATATAATTTTATATATGCATTATTATATTTAAAAATATATATGCATTATTTATTTTTACCAATGATTATGTTATATGTTTTCATATTATCAATTGTGATTCTTATTACCAAATTTACTTCATATTACCATTTTTGGAAATTCTTTAATTTGATAATTTATATAATTTCCATAGAATTGACCCATGGTGGAATTCATTAAAAGATTACTTCTACTATAGAATAAACAATTATAAAAAAAAAATAGCAAGCAATAGAGGCATGGCCACTTCTTTCACCAATTTCGTGGTATTGCTTGCATTTGCAACTTTCTCAAGCAATGTCGTATTTGGTTCACTTTTAGTAAAATACCATGTCCACATCTCCAATGATTTTAGCAATGGCAATCAATTGACTATCCACTGCAAATCCAGAGATGATGATTTAGGCTGGCACGTCCTCCAGGTATCAGAAGAATGGAGTTGGACATTTAGAGAAAATATTTATGGAACCACACTTTTTTGGTGCGACTTGATTGGGGAAAATCATTCTGCAAGTGTCAAAGTCTTCTATATGTATGATACTGAATTCCTTAAAATGTGTAATTACAAGGAATGTTTTTGGTCAGTAAGAGATGATGGAATATATTTGAAGAATGATTGGACTGCTTCGTGGTCGTTATGGTATGATTGGGAACACTGACCTACTTATCTTAAATTATGTTTCGTTTTTTATTGAAATAAAAAAGAATAAAATCTTTGTATTCTTTTTTTCTTTTTTCATTTTCATATTCATTTCTCTAGTTTTTTGTTTTCATTTTGGATTTAATGTTGATTTTATTTCAATATTGAATAAATCTACTAAGGGGAAACTTGAAAATTATTTTAGGTTAAATTCCCCCTCTACTCCATCGAAAGCGGTTTTAGAATTAACTCCTTTTTAGAGCATGTCATTTCGTTATTAAATAACATCCCAATGACATGGGAAAACAAACCAGACACTATTTTTACTGCAAGAATGTTGCCTTATTATTGGAAAAGATGATTTTTGTTGATTTTTTAAAAGATCAAAATCTAGTTTATTTACAATTTGTAAAACGGGAGTAAAACTTTGGATATTTACACTTTTTTTTCAAAAGATAAAAAACTTAGATACTTTTATTTGCTGTTAGAAAGGTCATTTCTTATTAAATGATAAAGAATATTTTGGGATTACTGTTGAAAGATAAGCTTAAAATTAAATTTTAAAGCACTAATCAAATCAATAGCTTTAAGCCAAAATTGGAACACCCAAATTTTGGCTCAAAAATTTCGACCGGATCTTGAGGGCTACATTGACAACTGAAATTATCCTAGAAAAATTTTTAAAAGAAGTACAATCAATGCTTCCAGTAATCAAAACCACGTACGGAAATGTTGTACCGAAACTTATCTCGTAAATCACATTCAAATCTTCAAATAGAATTATCACAAAAAGTCCTCATACCATAGTGCATTTACACTTAATTGCAACTATGAAAGTGCATAATCTTAATAATGTATAACCAATTTTATTTGAATTCAAACCAATCGGAGAAACTCCGAATCTCTGCTTTGCTAAATCTAAGACCTAACTACGAAACACGGAAATTACCTGAAAAGAAAGAACTAAGAGGGGGTGAGCTACGCGAGCTCAGTATGAGTCCAAAAAATTAACAGATGGCAAAAGACATAATAACACAATAAATATTCCAGAAAACTATATGTATAAAAATCACTTATGAAGAACTCAAACTAGTAATTCAAAATACAAAATGTTCCCAAATCATACCAAACCACAAAAATAATGTCCCAACTATATGTAATAACCGGAACACATCTCATCACATTAATCATATTGCCAATAACCCACCCTTCAAATAAATAGACGTGTATTCAGATGCAAAATGAATGCAAATAGTCAAAGACCCCACCATACCAACCAAACAACACTTTGTCCACCCTACACACCACATAAGAGCTACAATAAGCCCGTCCACCCTGGAACCATAATAGGCTCATCCACCCTACAAAACCATAATGTGGAACTAAGCCACTCGAATAACAATATGTGCTAAGCTGGCATATGTATAAATCATTACGGTAAACCACTGTACAAAAATATTGCAGTTGAATTGCCTAGTCAGTCTTCTTTCTCTTTGCAACCAAAACCTCGATTTTATGCAAATGCATGAATGCACACCATACACTAATAGACTCATAGAAACAGTCACTCACATTCAGTCAAACAATTTCAAAATCAATAGCGTTTGTACACATTTCAGAATTACAACAACAAGTAAGCATCTCAAGCTCATTCATCATAACCTATTAATACATTTCTCGATTATCTAAACTTAACACATACAAACACACATACATACTTAAATCCAAGTCATAGCGGAGTCCCAAACATTGTTACCAAGGCTTAACCGAGGGTTGGATTACACAGAAACACAAAATGAGCCAAAATACATCACAGAACAAAAATTTGCGAAATAAGGCCACACGACCATGTGCGCCGGCCGTGTGAAAGGGTATAGGTAGTGTAGAGGTCTACATGCCCATGTGAAAAGAGGCACACACCTATTTGAAAGTTGCACATGGTCATGTGGCGTAGACATACGCCCGTGTGACCAAGTTACATAGCCGTGTGCATAGCCCATGTAAGTCACTGTGCATTTTGTACAAAAATAAGCAAAATTAAGAGTAGAGTAGACACACCCGTGGGGAAAACTCACATGCCAGTGTGGCAAAGGGAGACGGCTCCAAGGCACACGCCTGTGTGAAAATCGACAAAATCCCCAAACAATAGCCACATGATAGTGTGGCATTAGTAATAGTCAAAAACCCTAATTCTCCAATGTCACAAGGCTGTGTAGACTGCCCGTGTGCAGCACACGGTTGTATGGCCAACCTTGTGGTCATGAAACCACACTAAAACAGGTTGGAATCATGAATTTGCATCAACAATGTAATCCCTAACTACTAATGGTTTAGAAACACACCTGATTTGCAATTCCCAAGATAACGAATAACCGAAATGCCTCAATTCAACCAATTATGAAAACTAGCAAACCAATCATGCTAAATTAAAATCAATCCAAATCACTGCAACGAGCCAACTATGAATTAATCTAGAAATAAAAAAGAAACAATTAACCCATACTAAAACTTACCCGATTCAATACCCTAATGGACGCAATTGCACACAAACAATTGTAGCTAAAGTTTTAGTACTCGATTTTCGAAGTTATAATGTTGAAAGTGATCAATGAGAAAAATTCCCAATATGAAGAAACCTTAAAATAAGTTTTAAGATAAAAAAAGACCAAAACCCTAAAATCGAGAACAAAAATTGAACTAGAAAGAAGAGGGGAAAGAAAAACCTGACAAGGCATATGGAAAAGAATGTGAAAATAATTTTGGAATAACCCTTTATTTCAGATTAAAAATAAAAAAATAAAAATAATAAATAAGTATTTAAAACTTAAAAACAAATCTAAAATAAAATTAATTCCACAAAACACACATAAGAACTAAAATCCAAGACCTAAATGTAAACTAAATAAGGACTAAAACCCAAGACCTAAATGTAAACTAACACACCCTTTACCACCAAACCACCATACTCATTCTAATATTAAAACGTGAAAAATAAACCCAATTGCTCAGCCTACTCACTATCATATTCATTGTAATTTCATGCATTGACAATCACCTATCCTTTTTACCTTGTGAGCACTTAGCATTCTGTTGAATATTCACGTTAGGTATCCCAGTTTCTCACTATCATATTTTATCTTATTATTTTCAAGTTATTGCTTCGACAACTAATCTCACAATTTTATCTTATTTCTATCTATTTATTGTACAGACATTGATAGACAAAAGACAACCATCATCGTGGGATCGATATCCGGCAGACTCATATCTGTCTACTATACTTACTTCACCAGTGTATGCTTGCACATTACTGCTGTGACATTAAACAGTCTATCATGTAACACCCCTAACCCGTATCCGTTGCCAGTTTAAGGTTACGAGGCATTACATATCAAAAGACGGATCAGAAGAATCACACGTTATCAAGCATGCATAAAATATAATTTCTTTAACTATATAAATTAAAGTCTACTCAATAAATTATGCACTTACTCATGATTGAACAAATATGCTATAAACCGTTCATGCATCATGTGAAATTAAAACTATTCATTTGATAAATTCTCAACACCATAGCCTAATATAAGACCATTCTAGACTTGTGAATCCATTCGTTAATACTTATAACCAAAACCAAGTTAACAACAGCAGATATTTTCAAAATGATCAGCCACATAATTTTGATCAACCATACATTCATACTTAGCAATTAAGTATGTAACGCCCTAATTTTTGGGTTTTTCTTAAATAGTTCTTTATCTGATAAAATGTCTAAATGCTAGTATTTGGGTGTGTAATGCATGTTTGGGGAGTGTTAATGGGCCTATGGAAGGCCCATGTGCTGGTTAGAAGCTCAGTAAAATTTTTGTATTTTTGACTTAGGAGATAGGGGACCATTGAAAGTAAGGGTCTTAAGAAATTGTGTGCAAAATGTAGCACAAATGGGTCAGTGGTAAAGTGGCAAGGGATACGCCACTAGACTCCTTAAAAGGTGGCGCCTAAGTGAGCTTAGAGGTCAAGGGTTCAAGCGCCAGAGGTTGCAAAGGTAGTGTTTTATTTTTGAGCTTGAGCAGGTAAGAGTTTGAAGCAGAATTGAACTCTGCTTGGGAGAATTTGAATCGGTCAAGGGAGCAAATTGTGGAGGAGGTTGAGGAGCAAATCAAGGAACTTCGAATTTTGAAAAGAAGTAGCCGATTTTGGGACTTTGCAAGTGCAATTCGGCTAGGGGGATTAGTGCTTGCATTTTCGGCAATTAGGCTCTAGTGGGTGCCGAATTCTCTTTAGTTCTCTAGGAGTTTTGTGCCGATTTTCCTTAAGCATGGAAGCTCTCCTCTTCTGTCAATCTCGCATAGCCTATTAGGTATCCTTTTTGCCACTTCGTTCCTCTCATTAAACCTTGTAGCCAAACCCTATTTCCCCTTGTTGCCGAATCTTCAGTCGACTAAAGCACTTCCTTTTTGTTTTCTTTTCCATTCTCATCTATTTGCTTCTCTTCTTCTCTTCTTCTAAAACCATAAACTGACTCCATACCCTCATTCTCTTGCTGGCTGAATCCTTGCACCACCACTCTCTCTTCTCTTCTTCCATTTCTTAAAGCCTCTTGTTTCTTATTGAGCCGAATACTTTGAGGACCAAAACCGTATTTCTTCTTTTGGGAACCTAAAGCCTCCATACCTTGTGGTGTTTTAAACCGAATTCTAAGTCATCTTTTATCTCTTCTGGCGGTGGCAAGCGGAGCTGTTGTAGATCGTAGTTAGATTGGTAAGTACCTTAAGACTTATTTTGTTAGTTCTTCAGGATTTAAAGCTGTAAGTCGAATTCCTTATGGGGAGGCTAACGTTAGTGACTAAGGGCTTGTTGGCCGCTCTCTTTTGGTTTGGTTTTGTTAGTGCGATCAAGAGGCTGTGCAACTAAGGACTCGGAATGCTAAAACGCTACGGGACAGTAGGATCTGGTCCACTTTCAACAAGAAGGTAAAGGTTTTTAAGGACTAAGGCCATGTGAGCCGATTAGGATAATGAGATTTTGGTTTTATGGTTGTAGATTATTTAACTAACACTGAGGTGATTAACAATAGGTTTCGTTCGTGGATTTCTTCAACAGTTTCGACAGCTAACAGGTGTGTAACGTATCTCTATCATAGACTAGGATGGCTAAAGGATGTAATAACCGAAAACTGTGCTAAAGTGACCGATCGGAAGTGACCGAAAATTAGTCTTGGAAGGATCTAAGAGTAGCCAAATACTCTATTGTGGTCACACTGGGAATTGACGATGGCGAAATTACAGAAGGTGCAATTTCGAGCGTTTTGGTAAGCTGGGCTTCAATGGGCCAAGGTGGGCCCAATAGGCTTCCGAGCCCAAATCTGAAAAATGTTCATAAAAGACTTTCTGGTAACTTGAATAATCAAAACATGGTTAAGATGGTAAACTAAACTTAAAAATTAGACGTAATGGACTTGCGACGACAATGGACATAGTAAGGCCCATTAGGGGTTTTAAGCTAAAAAGGGTAAAAATTGGACTTTTAGTTGAAACAGACTTCCGAGGTGAGCTATGGACTAATAACTAATTGGACATGCATAAAAACTCTGAAAATATGATAAAGGACTAAAATACCCCTGAATCTGGAAAATTACCAAAATACCCCTATGTGTAAAAAGACTATTATACCCCTAGGGTCAATTCTGTATGAAATGTATGATTTTATGTATCTGCATGAGTTACCATTTAATGTGAGCATATCTGATGCATGAGATGCTATATGTTGCATGCTAGTATGTATATATCTATTGCATGGGGTATGGGTTTATGATGGAGGAAGCGTTCTGGCAGCCTCACTGCAATCTGGTGACTTTGTCACATTATTATCTGGCAGCCTCGCTGCAATCTGGTGACTTTGTCACATTATTATCTGGCAGCCTCGCAACAATCTGGTGGCCTCGCCACAATATCTGTATCTGGTGACCTCGTCACAATATCTAGCAGCCTCGCTGTAAATTATATCTGGCAGCCTCGCTGCAATTATCTGTGGTGTGTAGCGGTTGGGTGGGTCGAGTAGTCTCCCCACATGGTGTAAGGCTGGTACGGGGATGTTATGGATGGATCTGGGTTGGGTTTCTGCTTGCATATTATATCTGATCTGTATCTGTTATGGGCCTATGGGCTTAACCTGATTTCTGTAATAGGCCAAGGCCCAACTAATCTGATTCTGAGGCTTGATCTGTTTTGGCCTATGGTTGAGATAATGTTGCACACTGAGTTGTCAAACTCACCCCCTTTTATTTAATCTCTGCAGGTAACACTCAACCATAGTGGGCTTAGAGCTGCGAGGGATTCGGAGTGGCCACAGCATCTGCAGAACTGGTTTTCATTTTGTTCAAAGTATTTTATTATTAAGTTATTTTTGGGTTTTATTTTTTAATAAGGCCGCTATCTAAGTTTTTATTTGGTTTAATTTTCCCTTGATGATTAAATTACATTTTATAGAATCGCTAGTTTAGGCTGCGCTGGTTTCAAAATCTAAAGAACGTTTTCAAAACTCAACGAGTGAATAATATGGATAACTTAAAGGATTTATAAACTGGTCTTAACAAACTTACTCTTTTGATTCAAACCTCACTTAAGACACAACAAGACTAAAAGGGTCGTAAACTTAGTTTTAGGATCGTGTGACACACCAGATCTAGTCGTAACGTCTAGGCCAGGTTTGGGGTGTTACATTTAGTGGTATCAGAGCCAGGTTGCAACAACTCGGCTGTGGATTGGGTCTAAAAATGGAAGTTTTCAAACAATCAAAACAAATATTTTCGAAAGGTCATGTTTTCAACAATTGTTTTCAAAATTAATTGGAACCTATTTTGATGAACTTCTTTTGTATATAAATGATTTATTTTCAAAGAATAAATCAGGTTTTCCTAAGTAATCTTTCTAGAGAGTGGCACACCAAATCTCCGGCCCAAGCCTGTAAGTTTTCTAAACTTTTCTGATGTTTCTGAAAATTCTAATTATATGCCTGACTAAAGACTCTATTATGATACTTTAGCTAGGGTATTACTGAAACTATAGAGACTCTGATAGGTGGACTGAGACTGTAGCTAGGCTACCGCGGAAGAAGATAACCTCTGAAATGCTACTTATTCATAAGACATCTGTAATGAACACTGAAATATTAATCTGACTCATAAAATTTCTAAAACAGAAAATACGAGATGAGTACACGAGCAGCTCGTGGTAGGGGCCGTGGACGTGGCCGAGGTAGTGCACGAGCTGAAACTTCATCTTCGGGTCATGCGCCAGCAGCTGATATACCGATACCACCGGCAATAGAGGTAGAGTCCCATGATCGAGGTGTTGGGGACGACGCCCTATCACAAGCGATGCTTCGAGTTCTGGAAAGGGTTGTTGGGGCAAGTACCGGTAATGGATTTCGGGGACCCATTTCTGAGCGACTCCGAGCTAATGGGGCCGAATTCTTTAGGGGTGTGTCTGGTGTAGCCCCAAATGTGGCCGAGTATTGGTTGGAGGCCACAGAGCGAATTATGGATGATCTGGACTGCTCTATGGAGTAGAAGCTGAAGGGAGCTGTATCGTTGCTGAGAGATGAAGCTTATCTGTGGTGGCTCACGGTAAGAGATGGAACTTCAGATGGTGAAGTAACGTGGGAGCTGTTTAAGAAAGCTTTTAAAGGAAAATATGTTGGGGCTAGCTATGTGGACGCCCGTAGGAAAGAGTTCTTAAATTTGGTTCAGGGAAGTAGGACAGTATCTGAGTACGAGGCTGAATTTCTGAGGCTGAGCCGATATGCTTCTGGGATAGTTGCTACTGAATATGAGCGTAGCATACGTTTCGAGGATGGTCTGAGAGATGAACTAAGGGTACTAATTGCTCCGCAGAGGGAGCGTAACTTTGCTGCTTTGGTTGAGAAAGCTAAGATAGCTGAGGAAGTAAAGCGTACTGAGAGACAGGATCGCGAAAAGGATAGAAACCGCTTTCGGAGGGATTCTGGACCATTAGGTGGGGCTAATAGGAATGTTAAGAGAGCAAGAGTGGCAGAACCAGTGCGAGCGGTGCCAATGAATGCTGTCAGACCGCAGGGTTGTAGGAGTTGTGGTAAGATACATTTGGGCGAGTGTCGGAAACGTTCTGGAGCCTGTTTCGATGTGGGTCGATGGAGCATAGGATTAAGGACTGTCTCGAAGAACCGGATCAAGGACAGGTTATGGCTTAAAGTGTTGCTCAACCAGTGAGGGGTGGACCACCAGCTCCGAGAGGTCGTGGACAAGGTAGAGGCAGAAATGGTAATGGTCGAGGACGAGGAGCGCCTGGCAGGGGTGCTGGTTTTGCTGAGGCTCGTCAACCAGCGTTAGTTTAAGCAGTTCGTCGCCGAGAGGAGGGTGATGCTCCTGACGTCATAACCGGTACGTTTTTTATTTCTAATATGCCATACACTGCGTTGATAGATGTTGGATCTACCCATTCTTATGTTGCATGTGCCATGTCTGGGTTGCTGGGAGTGCGTTCTAAGGAGACAGTGAGTAGGGTATCTGTATTAAGTCCTTTGGGTCACTCGGTTAGGGTAGACAAACTGTATAGAGATGTACCTATAGAGACTCAAGGAAAAATCTTTTTTGGAGACTTGATGGAGCTACCTTTCGGAGAATTTGATCTCATCTTGGGAATGGATTGGCTTGTAAAGCATAGGGCTACTTTGGATTATGCTGCAAAATGAATGAGGCTAAAGACTGTAGAGGATGAGGAAGTTATGGTGATAGGTGAATGTAGAGATTATTTATCCAATGTGGTGTCAGCATTAAGAGCTGAGAAGTGGATTCGTAAAGGATGTAAGGCTTTTATGGCATTTATAAGTCAAATTGGATTTGAGAAGCTAACTGTGGATCAAGTTAGAACCGTTAAGGACTTTCAAGATGTGTTTCCAGAAGAGCTTCCAAGTTTGCCTCCTAATTGAGAGGTTGAATTTGGGATCGATTTGTTGCCTGGTACGGCACCAGTGTCCATTGCACCGTATAGGATGGCACCAAAGGAGTTGGTGGAGTTGAAAGCGCAGATTCAAGAACTGTTGGATAGGGGCTTCATTAGGCCAAGTGTGTCTCCATGGGGAGCACCAGTGCTATTCGTTAAGAAGAAAGATGGGTCAATGCGCATGTGCATCGATTATCGGCAGTTGAACAAATTGACGATTAAGAATAAGTACCAGTTGCCAAGAATCGATGATCTGTTCGACCAGCTTAGAGGAGCTTCAATATTCTCCAAGATTGACCTTCGGTCTGGGTATCATCAGTTAAGGGTGAAAGAGGTGGATATTCACAAGACGGCATTCAGAACTCGTTATGGTCACTATGAGTTCTTGGTTATGCCTTTTGGGCTGACCAATGCACCTGCAGCTTTTATGGATCTGATGAATCGAGTGTTCCAGCCATACTTGGATCGATTCGTGGTCGTCTTTATCGACGATATTTTGGTCTATTCTGAATCTGAGGAGAAACATGATGAGCATCTCCGTATTGTGCTACAAGTGTTAAGGGAAAATGAGCTTTATGCAAAATTCAGTAAGTGTGAGTTTTGGTTGAGGGAGGTAACCTTCTTAGGTCATGTTGTATCAGCTGAGGGGATTAAGGTAGACCCTCGAAAGATTGAAGCAATTCTGGAGTGGAAACCACCGAGGTCAGTGACAGAAATTCGAAGTTTTCTGGGTTTAGCTGGATACTATAGAAGGTTTGTAGAAGGATTTTCTATGATGGCAGCGCCATTGACAAAACTCGTAAGGAAAGGAGTGTCATTTAGTTGGACCGAGCAACAGTAAGAAGCTTTTGAGAAACTAAAGAAGGTTCTGACCGAAGCACCTGTACTGATTCAACCAGAGTTTGGGAAAGATTTTACCGTGTACAGTGATGCATCACATGTTGGGTTGGGGTGTGTGTTGATGCAAGAGGGTAAAGTGGTTGCTTATGCATCGCGACAACTTAAACCTCATGAAGTGAACTACCCTACCCATGATCTAGAGTTGGCAGCGGTAATCTTCGCACTTAAGATCTGGCGACATTATCTGTATGGAGAAAGGTGTATTATATACACAGACCATAAGAGTCTTAAGTACTTGTTGACTCAGAAGGAGCTGAATCTTAGGCAACGGAGATGGATTGAGTTGCTTAAGGATTATGATTGTGCGGTTGAGTATCATCTAGGCAAAGCTAATGTGGTGGCTGATGCCCTAAGTCGTAGAACTGTATCTGATCTGAGAGCTATGTTTGCTCGTTTGAGTCTGTATGATGATGGTAGTCTGTTAGCAGAATTGCAAGTAAGACCGACCTGGGTGGATGAGATTAAGGAGAAGCAGTCGAAAGATGAGTCACTGGTTTCTCGATTTCAGCAGGTTAGGGATGGGAGTACTTCTGAGTTTGGACTTAACAGTGAGGGTGTTCTATGTTTCCACGGTAGAATCTGTATGCCTAAGGATTCGAATTTGAGGCAAGCAATTCTGAATGAAGCTCATAAAGGATGGTGTGCTATGCATCCTGGAGGTAATAAGATGTATCATGACTTAAAGGAGTTGTATTGGTGGCTTGGACTGAAGCGAGAGGTAACGGAATTTGTTGGGAAGTGTCTAACTTGTCAGCAAGTGAAAGCTGAACATCAGTTGCCTTCTGGACTTCTACAACCAGTGAAGGTACCACTCTGGAAGTGGGAAAGGGTGACCATGGATTTTGTAAGTGGATTGCCCTTGACGCCTTCAAAGAAGGACTCGATTTGGGTGATCGTGGATAGGTTGACTAAATCTGCTCATTTCATCCCTGTTCGTACTGATTATTCGCTTCAGAAGTTAGCCAAATTGTATGTGGCAGAGATTGTACGTCTGCATGGGGTGCCAGTGTCTATTATTTCTGATCGAGACCCTAGATTCACATCTCGGTTCTGGCAAAAGTTGCACGAGGCGTTGGGAACGCGACTGAACTTTAGCACGGCTTTTCATCCCCAGACTAATGGTCAGTCGGAAAGGGTTATTCAGATTCTGGAAGATATGTTGAGGGGATGTGTTATCGATTTTCGAGGCAGTTGGGAAGATTATTTACCGTTGGCAGAGTTTGCGTATAATAACAGTTATCAGGCTAGTATTCGTATGGCACCTTATGAGGCACTGAATGGACGTAAGTTTCGTTCACCTAGCTGTTGGACCGAATTGGGTGAGCGGCAAGTTCTTGGACCTGAATTGGTAGCAGAAACTGAAGAGAAGGTCAAGGTGATAAGGGATCGATTAAAAGAGGCATCTGATCGACAGAAGTCTTACGCAGATTTGAAGCGTAAGGAAATTGAGCATTCAGTAGGTGATATGGCCTTTCTCAAAGTTTCGCCTTGGAAGAAGATACTAAGATTTGGTAAGAAAGGCAAGCTAAGTCCGCGATTTATTGGGCCTTATCGGGTTCTTAAGCGAGTAGGACCGGTGGCGTATCAGTTAGAATTACCGCTAGAGTTAAATAGAATTCATGATGTGTTTCACGTATCCATGCTAAGGCGATATCGTTCTGACCCTACCCATATTCTACCAGTTGCAGAAGTGGAAGTACAGCCTTATTTAACTTTCGAGGAAGAGCCTGTGCAGATTTTGGATCGAAACGTAAAGGTTCTAAGAAGAAAATCAGTCCCATTGGTAAAGGTACTTTGGCGTAATCATGGCAGAGAGGAAGCTACTTGGGAACCAGAGGAGGCAATGCATCAGCAATATCCTCATTTGTTTAGACCAGGTAAATTTCGAGGACGAAATTTCTTTAAGGAGGGTAGAGTTGTAACGCCCTAATTTTCGGGTTTTTCTTAGATTGTTCTTTATCTGATAAAATGTCTAAATGCTAGTATTTGGGTGTGTAATGCATGTTTGGGGAGTATTAATGGGCCTATGGAAGGCCCATGTGTTAGTTAGAAGCTCGGCAAAATTTTTGTATTTTTGACTTAGGAGATAGGGGACCATTGAAAGTAAGGGTCTTAAGAAATTGTGTGCAAAATGTAGCACAAATGGGTCAGTGGTAAAGTGGCAAGGGATACGCCACTAGACTCCTTAAAAGGTGGCGCCTAAGTGAGCTTAGAGGTCAAGGGTTCAAGCGCCAGAGGTTGCAAAGGTAGTGTTTTATTTTTGAGCTTGAGCAGGTAAGAGTTTGAAGCAGAATTGAACTCTGCTTGGGAGAATTTGAATCGGTCAAGGGAGCAAATTGTGGAGGAGGTTGAGGAGCAAATCAAGGAACTTCGAATTTTGAAAAGAAGTAGCCGATTTTGGGACTTTGCAAGTGCAATTCGGCTAGGGGGATTAGTGCTTGCATTTTCGGCAATTAGGCTCTAGTGGGTGCCGAATTCTCTTTAGTTCTCTAGGAGTTTTGTGCCGACTTTCCTGAAGCATGGAAGCTCTCCTCTTCTGTCAATCTCGCATAGCCTATTAGGTATCCTTTTTGCCACTTCGTTCCTCTCATTAAACCTTGTAGCCGAACCCTATTTCCCCTTGTTGCCGAATCTTCAGTCGACTAAAGCACTTCCTTTTTTGTTTTCTTTTCTATTCTCATCTATTTGCTTCTCTTCTTCTCAAACCATAAACCGACTCCATACCCTCATTCTCTTGCTGGCCGAATCCTTAAACCACCACTCTCTCTTCTCTTCTTCCATTTCTTAAAGCCTCTTGTTTCTCATTGAGCCGAATACTTTGAGGACTAAAACCATATTTCTTCTTTTGGGAACCGAAAGCCTCCATACCTTGTGGTGTTTTAAACCGAATTCTAAGTCATCTTTTATCTCTTCTGGCGGTGGCAAGTGGAGCTGTTGTAGATCGTAGTTAGATTGGTAAGTACCTTAAGACTTATTTCGTTAATTCTTCAGGATTTAAAGCTGTAAGCCAAATCCCTTATGGGGAGGCTAACGTTAGTGACTAAGGGCTTGTTGGTCGCTCTCTTTTGGTTTGGTTTTGTTAGTGCGATCAAGAGGCTGTGCAACTAAGGACTCGGAAGGCTAAAACGCTACGGGACAGTAGGATCTGGTCCACTTTCAACAAGAAGGTAAAGGTTTTTAAGGACTAAGGCCATGTGAGCCGATTAGGATAATGAGATTTTGGTTTTATGGTTGTAGATTATTTAACTAACACTGAGGTGATTAACAATAGGTTTCGTTCGTGGATTTCTTCAACAGTTTCGACAGCTAACAGGTGTGTAACGTATCTCTATCATAGACTAGGATGGCTAAAGGCTGTAATAACCGAAAACTGTGCTAAAGTGACCGATCAGAAGTGACCGAAAATTAGTCTTGGAAGGATCTAAGAGTAGCCGAATACTCTATTGTGGTCACACTGGGAATTGACGATGGCGAAATTGCAGAAGGTGCAATTTCGAGCGTTTTGGTAAGCTGGGCTTCAATGGGCCAAGGTGGGCCCAATGGGCTTCCGAGCCCAAATCTAAAAAATGTTCATAAAAGACTTTCTGGTAACTTGAATAATCAAAACATGGTTAAGATGGTAAACTAAACTTAAAAATTAGACGTAATGGACTTGCGACGACAATGGACATAGTAAGGCCCATTAGGGGTTTTAAGCTAAAAAGGGTAAAAATTGGACTTTTAGTTGAAACAGACTTCCGAGGTGAGCTATGGACTAATAACTAATCGGACGTGCATAAAAACTCTGAAAATATGATAAAGGACTAAAATACCCCTGAATCTGGAAAATTACCAAAATACCCCTAGGTGTAAAAAGACTATTATACCCCTAGGGTCAATTCTGTATGAAATGTATGATTTTATGTATCTGCATGAGTTACCATTTAATGTGAGCATATCTGATGCATGAGATGCTATATGTTGCATGCTAGTATGTATATATCTGTTGCATGGGGTATGGGTTTATGATGGAGGAAGCGTTCTGGCAGCCTCGCTGCAATCTGGTGACTTTGTCACATTATTATCTGGCAGCCTCGCTGCAATCTGGTGACTTTGTCACATTATTATCTGGTAGCCTCGCTGCAATCTGGTGGCCTCGCCACAATATCTGTATCTGGTGACCTCGTCACAATATCTGGCAGCCTCGCTGCAAATTATATCTGGCAGCCTCGCTGCAATTATCTGTGGTGTGTAGAGGTTGGGTGGGTCGAGTAGTCTCCCCACATGGTGTAAGGCTGGTACGGGGATGTTATGGATGGATCTGGGTTGGGTTTCTGCTTGCATATTATATCTGATCTGTATCTGTTATGGGCCTATGGGCTTAACCTGATTTCTGTAATGGGCCAAGGCCCAACTAATCTGATTCTGAGGCTTGATCTGTTTTGGCCTATGGTTGAGATAATGTTGCACACTGAGTTGTCAAACTCACCCCCTTTTATTTAATCTCTGCAGGTAACACTCAACCATAGTGGGCTTGGAGCTGCGAGGGATTCGGAGTGGCCACAGCATCTGCAGAACTGGTTTTCATTTTGTTCAAAGTATTTTATTATTAAGTTATTTTTGGGTTTTATTTTGTAATAAGGCCGCTATCTAAGTTTTTATTTGGTTTAATTTGCCCTTGATGATTAAATTACATTTTATAGAATCACTAGTTTAGGCTGCGCTGGTTTCAAAATCTAAAGAACGTTTTCAAAACTCAACGAGTGAATAATATGGATAACTTAAAGGATTTATAAACTGGTCTTAACAAACTTACTCTTTTGATTCAAACCTCACTTAAGACACAACAAGACTAAAAGGGTCGTAAACTTAGTTTTAGGATCGTGTGACACACCAGATCTGGTCGTAATGTCTAGGCCGAGTTTGGGGTGTTACAAAGTAAGCCATTTTTGCATGGCTTAAATACATTTACAACACAAAATAAACTAGTTTCAAAAGAGGGTTAAGCCTATACATGCCATCTTCCAAAATATAGACTTTTTAAAAGTACCAAAACAGTAACGATAGTGTGGATGACTTTGGATGTGAATCCCCGAGCTCGTAGCTTTCAATCAAGATCTGTAAAATAGAACAAACACAAATATTCACAGTAAGCAATTAAGCTTAGTAAGTCTTAAGTAATTTAAATAATTAAACTCGCTTGTGAGCTTTATTCACATGTGTAATCACTTCATAGAACAATTTCCATCTAATAATGAATATCCAAAATCATGCATAACAATTTCTAAGCATACTACCACTTAGCCGAATATGCATAGTCATCTATATGCACGTGTAACATATTAATTCATGAAAATTTGAATTCATGTAGTCATAACATTTACATACTTCAATGTCAACTTAATTTAATCGAATCCAACTAATCTTCCATACCACTTCAACATTTCATTCCAATATTCATAATCATATATATATATATAGAAGACCGATACTTTTACAAATAATATCACAAAAACCGAATGTACTTATGTACATATAAATATATCTTTTCGACAACTTCACAAATGCTGCTTATTACACATTCATAATTCAATTTGAGTTGTTCTCACATATATAAGCACATAGTACGTACCTGAGCAACTTAATGTATTGAACAGATTCAATAACCATTTTAGTACAAGATCTCATAGTCTTAGACTTTTATTGATTCACCAGCATTAAGCCTGCTAGGTAAGATCCCGAGTCCATCATCGGCATAAAGCCTGCTAGGTATAAACCTAAACTTAACACTGGCACTAGGCCTGTTGGACTTTAAGTTCGATATTCATTCACCGGCATTATGCCTGCTAGGCTAGAAGCCTGAAGATATTCACCTGCTAAAAGCTTGCTAGGCCAAGGCCCGAATAGCTTATCACAACAACCAATTCACATGGTTTCAAATATCAAATCATATACGTTCTTTTCCATGTAATACATAAACATCATTAAAACCTTTGTATCGTTCTAATACAATTACATAACATCTATCGTATTCTCATTTCTTAACTTACCATTCGGTAATGTACATATATCAACTATTTATTTTCCACTTCATGTATATAACATTCAGCATTATAACTATATAAATCACTTTACTTCACTTTCATGCATACCATTCGGTAATAGGCAAGTATTCATACGTATTAAATTAAAAGATGTATTATGGCATATTCACAAGTACTTATGTTTAAAATACTTAAAACTTACCTCAATTATCGTCGAACAACTACGGATCGGCTATTCAACTATTTTCGCCTTTCCCCTATCTGAATTTGGCTCTCTTTGCTCTTGAGCTAAATCAAATAAATTTTAATTTGTTACAACTCAATTGTTCATACTTTTGGCCGAATGTAGCAAGAAAACTAATTAGACCTTAATAGCCACATTTAGCTAACTTTTAATATCATCTACTTATCATTAATCACAGTCGGTCATTACCCTCAAATCACAACAATACCACTTACTATTTCTAGGTCACATTCGGCAATTATCATTTAAAATATAGCAACATCATTCACTATATTTTAAGTCACTTTCGACTAACACACATAAATCATAGTAGAAGTTATACATATTATAAATCATCATTGACCTCCTTATTATTATCAAATTAAACCATTTCCCACAACAACCCATATTCAGCATTATAATATATAGCTCAAGAATCAAATCATACACATCATAAGCCTCAATCGGCCACTTCAATGTACCTCAATTAAACCATTCTTTAACATATGGTACATTTGGCAATGGTATTCCAAAAATTTAACTTTATTCAAATGTTGTTTATACGTAATATATCTAGAACAAAATCACATAACAGCCCCTTTCAAAACCGGACATTAACCATTCGGTCCTATCATCTTTGCTAAGCAATTATTCAACATTCTACCTCCC
This sequence comes from Gossypium stocksii, assembly GCA_020496765.1. Classification (NCBI taxonomy): domain Eukaryota; kingdom Viridiplantae; phylum Streptophyta; class Magnoliopsida; order Malvales; family Malvaceae; genus Gossypium; species Gossypium stocksii. The sequence goes on from CM035626.1 coordinate 65,155,588, forward strand.
ATACCTTAGCCGAATACTCCCTAGTATATCTCAATCTTCACAAATAAATCCAAGTGCATAAAACTTACCTTGTAACACCCCAAACCCGGCCCAGATGTTATGGCCAAATCTGGTGTGCTACATCACCTAACTAATCCATGTTACCTAGTTACTAAGTTTGGTAGTGAGTTTTGTAAAATGATATTTAGGGTTGAGGAGAAATTCCTGATTCATTTTGACGATCATACTAATCTCTACCAGTTCTTAACAGGTTTACTTCTTTATCTTTATCTTGGTTAACCGATGGTATTGTAAGTTGGTCTTGAAAACATTGGTTTAAGTTTAGAAAAACGTGCGTGGTTGTAGTTAAAGTAAATCATGCATAAGTAGAAAGAAATAAAAACCCCAAATATGAATAGTTAATGTAACACCCCGAAAATTTCTACAGTAAGATATTATCCTTGATATAGTAAAATAAGGAAATAAAGTGACAAGAAGTGGAAATTTGAGTTATGTCATTGGGAAGTATATTATGACATATTAATTCAAGAAAGGACTAAATTGTCAAAATGAGAAAAGTTTTGTTGCTCAAGAGTAAATACTCAAAATTTAAGGGGTTAAAGTGTAAATATAGAAAGTTGAAGGACCAATAGTGCAAATATTTTAGGGGTGGAATAATCTAGAAACTAAGGAAAATGGATGAGTTAGGACTAAATTGAATAGGTGAAGAATTTTGAGGGACTAAATTGCAATTCTACCCAATTAAGTGATGACTCAAGGATGGAATTTTAAAAGATCACAAAGGGCAAAATGGTCAATTGGAAGAGAGAGAAATCTAGAAAGTAATTATGATGTTAATGATATTTTCTAATTATTTTATGAGAAAAATATTATTTTATTAATATTTAATAAGATATTTATTATTATTTTATTATTTTATTTAGTATATATATGTGTGTGTGTGGAAAGAAAAAAAAAAGGAGGAGAAGGGGAAAAGAAACAGAATAGCAAACGGGAAAAGAAGGGAAGAAAAGAGAAGGAAAAAGAAAAAAGAGAAATTGAGGATTTAAAACTTGTATGTTTAATAGGTAAGTCAATTAAGCCTTTTTCTTTAAATTTGATGTTTTAAAAGCTTTAAAACAAAGTCTTGTTAAGAATTAAGTTGATATTTTGATAGTTCATAGATTTCTAAGAGTAGTTCATGTTGAGCGAGAAGATGAAATAGGGGTTTATTTGATAGAATTTTAAGTTAGAATGAAAAAGAGGATTAAATTGTAAAAGAGGCCATAAGTTTTATATAGTAGGGATTGAATTGGAAGAAGTTTTAAATTTGAGTTCTAATATAAACATGGGATGGTTAAGTTAAACATGGGAAGAGATTAAGTAGAAATGAAGTATGAATTGAGTTGTAAAAGTAAGTAAACTTAGTTAGGATTTAATTGCAAAATAAACTATAAGAAACAGTTTTGGGCAGCAACATAAGCTTAACTTTGAAAAATCACCAAAAATTGTATAAACCGAATTAGAGGATTAATAAGATATGAAATTAAATCTTATTGGGTCTATTTTCATATAAAAGGAACATAGAAAGTAAAGGAATTCTGTATTTTGAGATATTTATATTTTTGTGAGACTGGTTCAGAATAATTTCGGGATCCTCTATTCTGATTTGGGAAAATCATTAAAAATTGTATAAAAATAATTTTGAGACATAATTTATATGGTTAGATTAGTTAATGAGTCCATTTTCAATATAAATAAACAAGAACATCATTTGAATTCTTTACAAAGAGATAATTAAATTTTACCGAAGAGTGGTTAGAACTGTCGAATAGTAAAATAAGGGAGAATTTAATGAATAAACTGTACTAATTGGCTAAACCAAAAATTCTAAAAATTTTATGGTAAGAAGATACGTGAGTCTAGTTTCAAGGAAAATTTATGGATCTTAATTTGGAGTTCTGTAGCTCAAGATATAAATAATTTAGTGACTATGACTCAAATGGACAGTTTTGAAAATACATATAAGTAAATAGTGAAAGTTTTGATAATGTTACTTATAAGCATGTTATATACATTAAGGATGTGGAATGGAGTGGAGGAGGAGGAAAATATATATGAATATTCAACTAGCATGGCTAATTCGCATGTTTTAGGCTCAGCGACTAAAATAAAAGTAGAATTTTATGGGCAATTTTGTAAAAATGTCAAAAATGATCAAATTGCATGTAATGGATTATTTTATTATTTAAATTACAAAATTGAATGAAAATATTAATTTAGATCAAGATCAGACGAAAACTTGTTTTAGGGATTAAATTGAAAAGTGTTGAAATTATGAAAAAAATTCTGATATTTCATAAAATTCATGGTTCTTATCAATATGTATAAGAATAATGGTTGTAAACAAGGGTTAAATGACAATAATTTTATTTTTCTGAAATCAAGGATGAAATTGTAATTAATTAAAAGTTTTAAGGGTAAAATGGGAATTTTGCCTAGAGCAATAATTAAATGTGTTAGAATATGAAATAAAAGAAAATGATGATTAAATTTATTTATAAAGATCCGTGCAACTAAAATACGAGACTTAAACGTGGAAAAAAAGAAGAAGAAGGTATCGGATTAGTGAAATTGTAAACATAAACAAGCAACGAGGTAAATTAGTGTAGCTTGAATTGTATTTTTGAATACACGAAATCTTGATATAATGAATTACTTGATTTAAGTTTATGAAAAAATGGCAAGAAAATGATATTCATCTTGACATGTAAATATGTGATTATTTTTGATACGATGATACAAGAAAAAAACTAAGCATGCTGAGACGAGTAATAAAATTCAAGTAAACATGTCAAGAAAAATAAGTATGTTTAGGGAGAATATGTTTGATTTTAATTGGTCCTAAATATGAATGCTAGATGAAATAAAATATTTGATAAATAAATTAGTAACTCCGGTAATGCTCCGTAACTCTATTCTGGTGACGGATTCGGGTTGGGGGCGTTACAGTTAAAGCGGCCTTATTACAAACCCAAAATGAAAATAAAACGAGTAAGTAAAAATAACGAAATAACTTAAGCAAGTTTAAAACCAAAACTCGGTCTCTGTGGCCACTCTAAATCCCTTCCAGCTCCAAGTCCACGAACTAGGGCTCACCTGTAAGGATGGAAAGAAAAGGTTGAGTTTGGAAAGCTCAATGTGTGCAGAAGCCCATCCAAAGCCCAAGTTAGCTCAAGCCCACTGGGCCTAAACCCTATACAGTCTCAGTCGATTACTAGGCCAAAGCCCTATTCAGTCTCAGTAATCTGGGCCGAAGCCCTATTCAGATAGTAGTATGGCCCATAGGCCCAAACAGAACAGTACAGATAAACAGTATGCATGCAAACGAATATGTAGGGAGACTACTCAACCCACCCAACCACTACACACCACCCATACCACCCAACACACCATGTGGGGAATAACTCGACCCACCCAGTCGACACACCACAGTCGCAGCATGGCTGCTCAGATAGACAGTATAACGAGGCAAAGCCCATTTTCAATAATACGAGGCATAGCCCCTTTCAATAAACGTGGTAGTGCCACTCACACTTCCTCCATTATTAACCCAACCCATGCAACAGATATATATAGTATGGCACACAGTAACAGTAACAGTCAAGTCATGCATTTCAGATATACCTAGCCCTAGGGGTATAACGGTCATTTTTCACCTAGGGGTAAAACGGTAATTCCTCACCCTAAGAGGTATTTCAGTACTTATTTCATAATTTATGAGTTTTATACATGTTACAGTCTCTACTAATCTCTATTTTCATCTCCACAGTCTATGTAACAGATTTTATCCATTTCAGTCACTGGGCCCTAAAATCCCTAATGGGCCCTACAATGTCTATTGGTCACTTAAGCCCATTCAGTCCAATTTTAGTATTCAGTTACTAGTTTTAGCAGTTTTAACCCTATAGTCTTCAAAATACCCTTAAAGCCCATTTTTACCCAAATGGGCCCTAAAGCCCATTGGGCCTACATTCGGCCCACTGAGGCCCAACTCACTAAAGTGTACGAAATTACGAACTCGACTCACATACCAGTAGCGACTTTAGATCCATCATACTCCTATCGACTTGAGAGCATTCACATGCTCACAAGCCCACGAAATGCCAGAACTTCGGCATTTCAGCTTTTCGACTTTTGCTGGTTTGAACCATGAAAAGGTGTTCGATACACACACCTGTTTGAGATTCCACTGACAAAATCCTCTATGTGATAACTCCTACAATCCATCACTTAATCGATTAGACCATAGATCTACGAAAACTATAGTGGAAAATCCCTTACCATATTTGGCCAGTGTCCCCAATGGCCATGAAATCTCACCTTGTCGACTTAGATGCACTATATCTAGATCTGGTTGTATCGATGCCTTCAGTTCCTCGTTGGCTCTCCTCTTTCACTAACTAACACGTATAAGAACCAAAATACAACACTGGGTTATCCATAGACTATGTCGATAGCCTCCCTAAGTACAAGGGATTTCGACTTTTCCTTAACTTTTAAGAAAACAAATGTATTCAGTGTTTGATCACTTACCGATAACTCTACTTGATGAATACTGCTTCCACGCCCTCTCTAAACTAAATCCGTAATAAATCTATCCCAAACGCTAGTAAAGAATGGCTCTAGAAGGTTCGGCTTTTAGATCTATGGCAAGGTGTTCTTGTCGACCAAACAACAGGATAGGTGAAGTGATTCGACAAAATGAAGAGATGGAAGACTAGGGATTCGGCTCTTGATAGATTTGAAAAAAAGGAGTATCAGTTTCGGTCAAGAGGTAAACAGCAATGGTATATTTTCGGTCTCTAATGGTTGTCGATAGAGCTTGAAGAAAAGATAGGAAAGAATAGATTCGATTCGGCTTAGGAGGGCTTGCAATGGGATGAAATCAGCTTGAAGGGAGAATGGTGGGATGGGATCGGTTCAAGGTGCAAGAAGAACAAAAAGGGAGAAGAATAATGGGAGAAGAAGAAGAGAAAAGAGATGTGAGTTTGGCTAGAAGGTGCAATCGGCAATAGGGGTTTTGGGGTAGTAGGGTTCGGCTATTAGGTCAGAAAAGAAGAAAAGAATGTGGCAAAAGAATGATAAAAAGATAGACATAAAGATCTGTACTCAAACGGTAGAAAAAGAGAACTCACTGACTAAGAGAAATCAGCACACTAACACCCAAATGCCGAAAATGCTATGCTCAAAGTTGGATGCCGAAATTGCACTATACAGAGTCCCTTAGCCGGTCACTGCTTCTCCAATTTGAATTCCCCTAAAATCTCTCTTGATCCACTCTCATGAGAAATTCAAACTCCCCATGATAGAGTTCCACTTGAGTGCCAACACTTGTCCACACTTGCATATAAAAAATAAAAGTACCTTGAACTTACCTTGACTTGAACCCTGGACCTCACGATCCAGAATTTGCACAGGCTCCTCTTCAAAGGTCAAATTAGTCTTTACCTCAATCTCTTCCGCTGGTACAACATGCGAAGGATCCGATCGATATCGTCTCCACATAGACACATGGAAAACGTCATGGATACGGTGCAGCTCTGGTGGCAACTCCAACTGATATGCTACTGGCCCAATCCGCTTGAGGATCTGATAAGGCCCAATTAATCGCAGACTTAACTTGCCCTTTCTACCAAATCTCAAGATCTTCTTCCATGGCAAAACCTTCAGAAAAAGCATGTCCCCAACAGTGAACTCGATTTCCTTACGCTTAAGGTCAGCATATGACTTCTGCCTATCAGATGCCTTCTTTAACCAGTCTCGAATCAGCTTAACCTTGCTTTCAGTATCTGCTACCAACTCTGGCCCAAGAACTTGGCGCTCTCCTAACTCCGTCCAACATGTAGGTGTACAACATCTTCGCCCATAAAGTGCCTCATATGGAGCCATTTGAATACTCGCTTGATAACTGTTGTTGTATGCAAACTCTGCCAATGGTAGATAGTCCTCCCAACTTCCACGAAAGTCAATAAAGCATCCTTTTAGCATATCTTCCAGAACTTGAATAACCCTTTCCGACTGTCCATCTGTCTGAGGGTGAAACGCAGTACTAAAATTCAATCGCGTACCCAATGCCTCATGCAGTTTTTGCCAGAATCGAGATGTAAATCTAGGATCTCGATCAGAAATTATCGAAACTGGCACTCCATGCAATCGCACTATCTCTGCCACATACAACTTGGCCAACTTCTGCAGTAAGTAATCGGTTCTAACTGGTATGAAATGAGCAGACTTCATCAATCTATCTACGACTACCCAAATGGAGTCTTTCTTCGAGCGTGTCAAAGGTAACCCACTCACAAAATCCATCGTTACTCTCTCCCACTTCCACTGTAGAATTTTCACTGGATGCAACAGTCCAGAAGGTAATTGGTGCTCAGCTTTAACCTGCTGGCATGTCAGGCATTTCCCAACGAATTTATTCACCTCTCACTTAAGTCCAGGCCACCAGTACACCTCTCGTAAGTCTCGATATAACTTATTTCCTCCAGGGTGCATGGCACAAGGTCCACTATGAGCTTCTTTCAGAATCATTTGCCTCAAATTAGAGTTCTTTGGTATACAAACTCTTCCACGGAAGCATAGAACCTCATCAGAATTTAGTCAAAAGTCCTCAGTCTCACCCTTCTTAACTTGTTAAAATCGAGGAACTAACAAATCATATTCCAATTGCATCTCTTTAATCCTCTCAGTCCAAGTCGGTCGCACTTGCAATTTAGCCAACTGGCTTCCATCATCAAATAAACTCAAACGAGCAAACATAGCCCTCAACTCAGCAACAGTCCTTCGACTTAGTGCATCAGCCACCACGTTAGCCTTACCTAGGTGGTACTCAATCGAACAGTCGTAATCCTTAAGCAACTCTACCATCTTCGTTGCCTAAGATTCAAATCCTTTTGGGCCAACAGATATTTGAGACTTTTATGGTCAGTGTATATAAAACACTTCTCCCCATACAGATAGTGTCTCCAGATTTTCAATGCGAAGATCACCGCTGCCAACTCCAGATCATGTGTAAGGTAATTCGCTTCGTAAGGCTTCAGCTATCGTGAAGCATAAGTGACCACTTTACCCTCTTGCATCAGTACATAGCCCAATCCTACATGCGACGCATTACTGTACACAATGAAGTCCTTTTTAGACTCTGGCTAAATCAACACTGGCGCCTCAGTCAACACCCTTTTCAGCTTGTCAAAAGCTTCTTGCTACTTCTCAGTCCATATAAATGCTATTCCCTTTCTTAACAGTTTCATCAATGGTGCCGCGATTAAAGAAAACCCCTCTACAAAACTTCTGTAGTAACCTGCCAGACCTACAAAACTTCAAATTTTCGATACTGACCTTGGCAGCTTCCAGTCTAGAACTGCCTCAATTTTTTGAGGATCTACTCTAATCCCCTCAGCTGAAATAACATGACCCAGAAAAGTCACTTCTCGCAGCCAGAATTCGCACTTACTAAACTTCGCATACAGTTGCTTTTCTCTCAATACTTGCAGAACAATTTGAAGGTGTTCATCATGCTTCTCTTTTATTTCCGAATACAGCAATATATCATCACTGAAGACGACCACGAACTGATCCAAGTACGGCTGGAACACTCGATTCATTAAATCCATAAAGGCTACAGGTGCATTCGTCAATCCAAATGGCATAACCAAAAACTCATAATGACCATATCGAGTTCTAAACGCCGTCTTATGAACATCCACCTCCTTTACCCTTAACTGATAGTATCCAGATCGAAGATCGATCTTGGAAAACACTGAAGCTCCTCTAAATTGATCACATAAATCGTCGATTCTCGGTAGAGGGTACTTATTCTTTATCGTCAGTTTGTTCAACTGGCGATAATCGATGCACATACGTATCGTTCTATCCTTCTTTTTCATGAACAGCACCGATGCTCCCCATGGAGACACGCTTGGTCTAATGAAGCCTCTATCAATAACTCTTAAATCTGGGCTTTCAGTTCCACTAGCTCCTTCGGTGCCATCCTGTAAGGCGCGATGGACACTTGAGCTGTTCCAGGCAACAAATCAATTCCAAATTTGACTTCTCGGCTAGGAGGTAATCCAGGAAGCTCCTCAGGAAGGACATCTTGAAACTCATTGACAGTTCTAACTGTCTCCGCTATCACACCTTCAGACTCGGTTTGGCTCACAAATGCCAAATATGCTTCGTAACCCTTGCGAATCAGCTTTTCAGCACTTAAGGCCGAAACCACATTGGACAAATAGTCCCTTCGCTCTCCAATAACCATCACCTCCTCGCCTACGGTTGTTCTCAAAACCATCCTTTTGGCCACACAATCCAAAGTCGCATTATGCTTAGTTAACCAGTCCATGCCTAAAATCAAGTTGAATTCTCCAAAAGGTAACTCTATTAAGCCTTCAGTAAAAATTTTACCCTGAGTCTCTAAAGGCACATCCCTAAAGAGTTTATCTACCCTAACAGAGTGACCCAACGGACTAATTATAGTTACCCCACTCACAGTCTTCTCAGAGTGCATACCCAACGACCCAAAAATCTCACATGCAACATATGAATGTGTCGAACCCACATCAATCAGAGCTGTATATGGTATGCTAAATATCAAGAACGTACCAGTTATAACGTCAGGTGCATCACCCTCCTCTCGACAATGAGCGGCATACACCAAGGCTGGTTAACGAGCCTCAGCATTACCAGCGCCCTGCCAGGTGCTCCACGTCCATGTCCATGTCTGTTACCTCCTCTACCTTGACCACGGCCCCTTGGCAGTGGCGGTCCTCCTCGCACTGGCTGAGCAACCTTCTGATCACCAGCTCGAGTCTGGGCTGGCCTCTATGGACAGTCCTTAACTTGGTGCTCCTTGGACCCGCACCTAAAACAAGCTCCAGTACTTTTCCAACATTCACCCAGATGTACCCTACCACAATCCCTACAAGGCTGTGGTCTAACAGTATTTACCAGCACAGCTCGAATTGGTTCCTCCATCCTAGCTCTCTTGAAATTTTGGTTTGCAGCACCCGATGGTCTAGAATCTCCCTTAAAGCGGTTGCGATCCCTATCGCGGTTCTGTCGTTCAGCTCGCTTTACTTCCTCAGCTATCATAGCCTTTTCCACTAATGCAGCAAAGTCGCGCTCCCTTTGCGGAGCTATCAACACCTCAGCTCATCTTTGAGACCATCCTCGAAATGAACATTGCGCTTATATTCAGTGGCAACAATACCACTAGCATATCGACTCAACTGTAGAAATTTCGCCTCATATTCAGCAACGGTCTTACTGCCTTGGGTCAAATTTAGGAATTCCTTCCTACGTGCATCCACATAGCTAGCTACGACATATTTTGCCTTGAAGGTCTTCTTGAACAATTCCCATGTTACCCCCTCAGCTGGGGTACCCTCTCTCACGGTGATCCACCACTGATATGCCTCGTCTCGCAGCAACGACAACTCTCCTTTTAGCTTCTGCTCCACCGAGTAATCCAGGTCGTCTATTATCCGTTCCGTAGCTTCCAACCAGTACTCAGCCACATTTGGGGCTACTCCTGATATACCCCTAAAGACCTCAGCTTCGTTAGGCCGGAGTCATTCAGAAATGGACCCTCTAGTCACTATTCCAGTGCTTGCCCCAGCGACCCTTTCTAACACCCTCAGCATAGCTTGGGACAGAGCGTCGTCCCCTGCAGCCCTATCATATAATCCAGTCTCCGTCGCTGGCAGAGCTCGCACTTTCTCAGCTGGCATATGTCCAGAAGACGAAGATCAGCTTGCACACTACCTCGCCCTCGTCCACGGCCTCGTCCACGAGTAACTCTCGTACTCATATCAATTTTATCTGACTTACGAATTTTATGGCATCAGTTTAATGTTTCAGTTCTTTATTACAGAATGTTTTATGCACAGATAAATTTTCAGAGTTTATTCCCGCGTTATCGTAGTCTAACTACTATCTCAATTTTCTAGGGTTTAGTTTTCCCTACAGTCTCAGTCTTGTAGTTTAATACTACCTAATCTACAGTATCACATCAAAGGCTTAGTTCTACCTACAGTATTGTTTCAGTACAGTACAATTTATAAAGCAGAAATACTTACAGACTTGGTGCCGGGGATTTAGTGTGCCACATCTCAAATTATCAGTTTTCAAAAAAACTCAAAAAGATCAATTCTCAAAACGTGTGTATTTTGAAGAAGATAAGTTTGAAAAAAAATCTCTTTAAAACAAAAATTTTCCTGAAAATCAGATTTTCAAAAAATACCCTTCTTGGGCTTGAAAATTTTGAAAATCTTTTTAGATCCGATCCACAGCCGAGTTGTTGCAACTAGGCTCTGATACCACTAAATGTAACACCCCAAACCCAGCCCAAACGTTATGGCCAAATCTGGTGTGCTACATCACCTAACTAATCCACGTTACCTAGTTATTAAGTTTGGTAGTGAGTTTTGTAAAACGATATTTAGAGTTGAGGAGAAATTCCTGGTTTATTTTAACAATCATACTAACCTCTACTAGTTCTTAACAGGTTTACTTCTTTATCATTATCTTGGTTAACCGACGGTATTGTAACTTGGTCTTGAAAACATTGGTTTAAGTTTGGAAAAACGTGCGTTGGTTGTAGTTAAAGTAAATCATGCATAAGTAGAAAGAAATAAAAACCCCAAATACGAATAGTTAAAGCGGCCTTATTACAAACCCAAAACGAAAATAAAACGAATAAGTAAAAATAACGAAATAACTTAAGCAAGTTTAAAACCAAAAATCGGTCTCTGTGGCCACTCCGAATCCCTCCCAGCTCCAAGTCCATGAACTATGGCTCACCTGCAAGAATGGAAAGAAAAGGGTGAGTTTGGAAAACTCAGTGTGTGCAGAAGCCCATCAAAAGCCCAAGTCAGCTCAAGCCCACTGAGCCTAAACCCTATACAGTCTCAGTCGGTTACTGGGCCGAAGCCCTATTCAGTCTCAGTAATCTGGGCCGAAGCCCTATTCAGATAGCAGTATGGCCCATAGGCCCAAACAAAACAGTACAGATAAACAGTATGCATGCAAGCGCATATGTGGGGAGACTACTCAACCCACACCAACTGCTACACACCACCCGTACTAGCCAACACACCATGTGGGGAATAACTCGACCCACCCAGCTGACACACCATAATCGCAGCGGCTGCTCAGATAGACAGTATAACGAGGCAAAGCCCATTTTCAGTAATACGAGGCATAGCCCCTTTCAATAAACGTGGCAGTGCCACTCACACTTCCTCTATTATTAACCCAACCCATGCAACAGATATATATAGTATGGCACACTGTAACAGTAATAGTCAAGTCATGCATTTCAGATATACCTAGCCCTAGGGGTATAACGGTCATTTTTCACCTAGGGGTAAAATGGCAATTCCTCACCCTAAGAGGTATTTCAGTACTTATTTCATAATTTATGAGTTTTATGCATGTTACAGTCTCTACTAATCTCTATTTTCATCTCCACAGTCTATGTAACAGATTTTAACCATTTCAGTCACTTGGCCCTAAAACCCCTAATGGGCCCTACAATGTCTATTAGTCACTTAAGCCCATTCAGTCCAGTTTTAGTATTCAGTTACCAGTTTTAGCAGTTTTAACCCTACAGTCTTCAAAATACCCTTAAAACCTATTTTTACCCAAATGGGCCCTAAAGCCCATTGGGCCCATATTCGGCCCACCGAGGCCCAACTCACCGAAGTGCACAAAATTACGCACTCGACTCACATACCAGTAGCGACTTCAGGTCCATCATACTCCTATCGACTTGAGAGCGTTCGCACGCTCACAAGCCCACGAAATGCCAGAACTTCAGCATTTCGACTTTTCAGCTTTTGCCAGTTTGAACCATGAAAGGGTGTTCGATACACACACCTGTTTGTGATTTCGCCGACGAAATCCTCTATGCGATAACTCCTACAATCCATCACTTAACTGATTAGACCATAGATCTATGAAAATTACAGTGGAAAATCCCTTACCATATTTGGTGAGTGTCCCCAATGGCCATGAAATCTCACCTTGTCGACTTAGATGCACTAGATCTAGATCTGGTTGTATCGATGCCTTCAGTTCCTCATTAGCTCTCCTCTTTCACTAACTAACACATATAAGAACCAAAATACAACACTGGGTTATCCATAGACTATGTCGACAGCCTCCCTAGGTACAAGGGATTTCGGCTTTTCCTTAACTTTTAAGAAAACAAATGTATTTAGTGTTTGATCACTTACCGATGACTCTAATTGATGAATACTGCTTCCACGCCCTCTCTAAACTAGATCCGTAATAGATCTATCCCAAATGCTAGTAAAGAATGGCTCTAGAAGGTTCGGCTTTTAGATCTATGGCAAGGTGTTCTTGTCGACCTAGCAACAGGATAGGTAAAATGATTCGACAAAATGAAGAGATGGAAGACTAGGGATTCGACTCTTGATAGATTTGCGAAAAAAGAGTAGTCGGTTTCGGTAGAGGTAAACGACAATGGTATAGTTTTGGTCTCTAATGGTTGTCGACAGAGCTTGAAGAAAAGAGAGGAAAGAATAGATTCGATTCGGCTTAGGAGGGCTTGCAATGGAATGAAATCGGCTTGAAGGGAGAATGGTGGGATGGGATCGATTCAAGGTGTAAGAAGAACAAAAAGGGAGAAGAATAATGGGAGAAGAAGAAGAGAAAAGAGATGTGAGTTCGGCTAGAAGGTGCAATCGGCAATAGGGGTTTTGGGGTAGTAGGGTTTGGCTATTAGGTCAGAAAAGAAGAAAAGAATGTGGCAAAAGAATGATAAAAACACAGACCTAAAGCTCTATACTCAAACGGCAGAAAAAGAGAACTCACTGACCTAGAGAAATTGGCACACTAACACCCAAATGCCGAAAATGCTATGCTCAAAGTTGGATGCCAAAATTGCACTATACAGAGTCCCTTGGTCGGCCGCTACTTCTCCAATTTAAATTCCCCTAAAATCTCTCCTTGATCCACTCTCATGAGAAATTCAAACTCCCCATGACAGAGTTCCATTTGAGTGCCAACACTTGCCCACACTTTTACATAAAAAAATAAAAGTACCTTGAACTTACCTTAACTTGAACCCTGGACCTCTCACTCCCTCCTAGGCGCCACTTTTTTAGGAGCTTAGTGGCACCACCTTGCCACTTTGCCAAGAGCTTCTTTGTGTCAGTTCTTACCAAGTTTTTCTTAAGAGCCCACTTAAGCCAGCTCCCCTTTCCCTTAAAGCTTACACTTGATATTTTTACCAGGTTTTAACCTAACCTTGCGCCTCCTAAAGGCCCACTAAAATACTTAAACACATATTTAACAATCAGTTCACTAAAAATTGCATTTTTACCAAAATCACACAAAAGTAAAAAAATCCTGAAAATCAGGGCGTTACATACCTTAATGAATTTATCTATGGCACTTTTAACCGAAAGTGGTATATTAATACTTGAATCCTTCTATCTCATGATTCAACTAAAACTATAATCAAATTCAACTTAATTTCCTCCATGACCGAATGTACACACCTCAATAAACAACGAATTATTCACATCTTTATTCAAGTCCACATTCGGCAACCATATATATACATAGAAATTAATTTAATTATCAATTTCTAATATTAAGCACAAATCTCCCATTTCACTATAATCACCGAATGTAATTACTCATTTTAATCACTTATAGCAAGATTTAATTAGTTCATACTCACCTATAATCAACTCTCATTGCACAACATCAAAACATCAACAAATTAACACATTGAAACTATGGCCGAATGCATCATTTACTTCAAACATCAAAATTTAACATATGGGCTATATCAAGAACTTAATGATCAACTTAATTTCATAAAATCAAAAGAAAATAACATGAAATCATACCTTAACTTTGACACTAGAATGGCCGAATGCCTTAGCTTCTCTTTTCTTTTCTTTTCTCTATGGTTTCGGCAAAAATAAAGAAAATGAACAACCATTTGCATGTTTTACTATTACATGCATAAGTGTAATTATTGTTTTACCCCATTAACCCCTTTTTATAACATTATCATCCTGCCAAATGACCGAAAATGTCCATGCATGATTCCCTTGGTCTAATTGTTTCTTAAGCCCTCCAACATTAAGGAACAACCACAATTCGACACTCACACTAAATCCATCTAAATTTTCTTTTAAGCAATTAAGTCATTATCTAATAATTCGACATCCAATTGACAAAATTAAATCACGAAACTCTCTCACATTACAATTCACATAATAAAAACACTAATAATAAAAATTTTAAAATTTTTCGGACTTGGTTTCGTGGTTCCGAAACCACTTTTCTGATTAGGGCCAAAATAGGGCTGTCACAACTCTCCCCCCTTAGGGATTTTAGTCCCCGAAAATCTTACCAGCGAATAGGTTAGGGTAACATTCTTTCATTGAATCCTGAAGATCCCAAGTCACTTCTTCAACCCCGTGTTTGAGCCATAACACTTTCACTAATGAGATTTTCTTATTCCGCAATTCTTTCACCTCGTGAGCCAGAATGCGAATCAGTTCTTCCTCGTAACTCAAATCAGACTGAATTTCGATCTCTGACGGACTAATCACGTGTGAAGGATCAGATCTATACCATCTAAGCATTGAAACATGAAAAATATTATGAATCTTTTCAAGTTCGGGTGGCAAATTTAATCTGTATGCTACTGGCCCAATTCGTTCTAAAATCTCATATGGTCCGATAAATCTCGGGCTCAATTCACATTTACGGTCGAATCTGAGTACCTTTTTCCATGGTGAAACTTTCAAAAACACTTTATCACCAATCTGATACTCTATTTCTTTATGTTTCAAGTCTGCGTACGATTTCTGACAATCCCACGCTGCTTTCAGACTTTCACGAATCATTTTTACTTTCTGTTCGGCCTCTTTAATTAAATCAACTCCGTAAATCTTATTTTTACTGAGCTTGGTCCAAAACAACGGTGTACGACATTTACGACTGTACAAAGCCTCATAGGGTGCCATCTTGATACTCGATTGAAAACTATTATTGTATGTAAATTCAATTAAAGGCAAGTATCGTTCCCACGAGCCACTAAATTCAAGGATGCAACATCTCAACATATCCTCGAGTATCTGAATAACTCGTTCGGATTGACCGTCGGTTTGGGGATGGAAAGTGGTGCTAAAATGCAATTTGGTACCTAATGCCTCCTTCAATTTCTTCCAAAACTTTGATGTGAACCTCGGGTCTCTATCTGACACAATAGAAGTAGGTACCCCATGTAATCTTACAATCTGAGAAACATATAATTCGACTAACTTATCAAGTGAATAATCGGTGCAAACAGAAATAAAATGAGTCGACTTTGTCAATCTATCTACAACAACCCAGATCGCATCTTTCTTGCTCGGTGACAATGGCAACCCAGATACAAAATCCATCGTGATGCAATCCCATTTCCACTTAGGTATCATAATCAGCTGAAGCAATCCCGAAGGCACTTGATGGTCCGCTTCACTTGTTGACATATCAAACATTTCGAAAAAAAGTCAGAAATGCCTCGTTTCATACCGTGCCACCAATATTGACGTTTTAGATCATTGTACATTTTCGTGCTACTCGGATGAACTGACATTCGGCTACTATGAGCTTCATTCAAAATTCCCACAATAATCTCTGAATTTCTCAGAACACACAATCAGATTCTGTATCTCAAACAATCATCTTCATCAATCAAAAACTCTGAGTCCTCTTTCAAATAACATTGAGCCCGTTTAACAATCAAATCATCATCAATTCTCTAAGCTTCACGAAGTTGTTGCATTAACATTGGTTTTGCTTTTAATTCCGTTACTAACGTATCATCAGCGGACATAATCAAATGTACATTCATTGCTCGTAGAGCAGACAATGATTTTCGACTTAGAGTATCAGCAACCACATTAGCCTTTCCCAGATGATAATCAATGACAAGCTCATAATCTTTCAATAATTCTAGCCATCGTCATTGTCCCAAATTCAAGTCTTTCTAAGTCATCAAGTATTTGAGGCTTTTATGATCGGAATAAATATGGCATTTCTCTCTGAACAAGTAGTGACGCCAAATTTTCATAGCGAAAACAATAGCAGCTAATTCGAGATCATGAGTTGGATAGTTTTGCTCGTGAGGTTTTAATTGTCTCAAAGCATATGCAACAACTCTACCTTATTGCATCAAAACACAGTCCAAACCGTTCAAAGAGGCATCACTATAGATTACAAATTCTTTACCGGATTCTGGCTGAACTAACATTGGAGCTTCTGTCAAAAGAGCTTTCAACTGATCAATACTTTTCTAACACTTTTCTGACCACTTAAATTTGACATCTTTCTAAAGCAACTTTGTTAACGGTGTTGCTATCATCGAGAAGCCTTTCACGAACCGTTTATAATACCCGGCAAGTCCCAAAAAGCTCCAAACTTTCGAAACATTCCTCGGAGGTTTTCAATCAAGTATAGTTGAAATTTTGCTCGGATCAACCCGGATACCCGATGCGAATACAACATGTCCTAAAAAGCTAACTTCACGCAACCAGAATTCACATTTACTGAACTTTGCATAAAGCTGTTTGTTTCGCAAAATTTGTAACACTAATCTCAAATGTTCGGCATGCTCACTTTCATCATGTGAATAGATCAGAATGTCATCTATAAACACAACTACAAACTGATGTAAATACTGTCTAAAAATCTGGTTCATTAAATCCATGAAAATCACAGGGGCATTAGTGAGCCCAAACGGCATCACCAAGAACTCGTAGTGTCCGTACCTCGTTTTGAAAGCAGTTTTAGGCACATCGGAGTCTCTAACTCGCAACTGATAATAACCGGATCTCAAGTCTATCTTCAAAAATGCGGAAGCTCCCTTTAGCTGGTCAAATAAATCATCAATTCGCGGCAACAGGTATTTATTCTTTATCGTGACTTTATTAAGTTGACGATAATCGATGCACATTCTCATAGTTCCGTCTTTCTTTTTCACGAACACCACTGGTGCACCCCAGGAAGAGAAACTCGGTCGACCAAAACCTCTACCTGTCAGTTCTTGCAACTAAGATTTCAATTCTTTTAATTCGGTCAGTGCCATACGATATGGAGCTATCGAAATCGGAGTCGTTCCAGGTACTAAATCTATACCAAACTCTACTTCTCAAATAGGTGGCAATCCAGGTAATTCCTCAGGAAATACATCCGGATATTCGCAAACCACAGGTACGGTTTCAAGTTTTCTTTCTGATACTTTACTATCCAGAACATACGCCCAATAAGCTTCACATCCCTTTTTCATATACTTCTGAGCCAACATTGAAGATATCATTGCCGGTAACCTGTTCAAATTAGCAGACTTAACTCGAATTATTTCACCACTCGAACATCGTAAGTCAATTGCTTTTGTTTTACAATTCACTACGGCATCGTGCATAGTTAACCAATCCATACCGAGAATGATATCAAACTTGTCAAACACCAATAGCATCAAATTGGCCCGAAAGCAAAAATCTCGAATCATTAGAGGAAAATTCTTGCATACTTTATCAACTAAAGCACACCAGCCCAAAGGGTTTGACACACGAATTCCAAATTCAGTAGACTCAACAGGTAGAGTCTTATTGGATGCCAAAGTTTCATACACATAGGAATAAGTTGAACCGGGGTCAATCAAAGCAATAACATCAGTATCAAAAAGGGTGAAAGTACCGGTAATAACATCTGGGGAAGAAGCCTCCTCGCGCGCACGTATGGCATAAGCTCTAGCAGGTGCATGAGCCTCAGATCAAACAGCAGTATCTCTAGTCCCTCTCTGACTACCACTAATGTTACCCGTATGCCTAGGTGGTCTACCTCGTGCTGCGGTGTTACTAGGCCTCCCACTCAGATCAGTATTCTTCTCAGCTAATTTTGAACAGTCCCCGGTAAAATGGTCAGCTGACCCACACTTGAAACAGGAGCGATCATGAAGTCTGTAGCTCCCCGAATGCATTTACCACAATGCTTGCACTCGGATCTATTCTGACGGTCATTCCCAACACTAGCAACGGAGGTAGCTCGTGTGCTCATAGAAGGTTGATCGCAATCTCGTTTGGAAAAGCCCGAAGTATTCTTAGATCGACACGAGTCCTCTCGAAATTTCTTTGATGACTGTTGAGATGTTTTTCCCAAAGATCTTTTACGAAACTCTCTAGCTCTAGCTTCCACTTTTCTTTTCTCAATTCCAAGCTCTTCGGCTTTACACGCTCGATCAACAAGTACTACAAACTCTTTAATTTCCAGAATGCCTACTAACAGTTTGATATCTTCATTCAATCCATCCTCGAAGCGTTTACACATGATGGCTTCGGACGAGATACACTCACGAGCGTATCTGCTGAGTCTCACAAATTCTCGTTCATATTCAATAACAGTCATTCGGCCCTGTTTAAGCTCAAGAAACTCTTTACGCTTTTGGTCGATAAATCTCTGGCTGATATACTTTTTACGGAACTCCATCAAAAAGAATTCCCAGGTAACCCGCTCTCTCGGAACAACCGAAACCAAGGTATTCCACCAGTGATAGGCAGCATCCCGTAGCAAAGACACGGCACATTTCAAGCATTCATCGGGTGTACACGATAATTCATAAAAAAAGCGTATAGTATTATCAAGCCAAAATTCCGCTCTCTCAGCATCATCAGTAACTGTGGCTTTAAACTCTTTAGCCCCGTATTTTCTAATTTTATCAACCGGGGGCTTACTCGATCTCAACGGATCAGTCACAGGAGGCACCATGGGTATCGGAAGCGGATTATTCGGGGGTGGGGGTTGTGGAACAACCGGATTAGTTTGAATATATTAAGTGAACCAATCACTCATCATAGCATAGAAGGCTTGTTTCACCTCCTCATCTTCATTACTCGCATTCGACTGAGAGTCATTCGGTGCTGTCCCTTGCGCGGGAGTGGCGCTACGCTCTCAACATCATCTGCTACAGCTCGATCGGGATCGGGATTCATTTACTATACGAAAAACACATTTCAACTATCAGAAGTCATCACACTATCGTATTAACACATTATGGCATGTATAGCTAGACTCACACACGCTACGTTAGTCCTAGAATTGACTAAACCATAGGTCTGATACTAATAAAATGTAACACCCCTAACCCGTATCGTCGCTAGATTAGGGTTATGAGGCATTACAGATCAAAAGACGGATCAGAAGAATCACATATTATCAAGCATGCATAAAATATAATTTCTTTAACTATATAAATTAAAGTCTACTCAATAAATTATGCACTTACTCATGATTGAACAAATATGCTATAAACCGTTCATGCATCATGTGAAATTAAAACTATTCATTTGATAAATTCTTAACACCATAGCCAAATATAAGACCATTCTAGACTTGTGAATTCATTCGTTAATACTTATAACCAAAATGTTAACAATAGCAGATATTTTCAAAATGATCAGCCAGATAATTTCATCAACCATACTATCACTTAGCCGAATATGCATAGTCACCTATATACACGTGTAACATATTAATTCATGAAAATTTGAATTCACGTAGTCATAACATTTACATACTTCAATGTCAACTTAATTCAATCGAATCCAACTAATCTTCCATACCACTTCAACATTTCACTCCAATATTCATAATTACACATATATATATAGAAGACCGATACTTTTACAAATAATATCACAAAAACCGAATGTACTTATGTACATATAAATATATCTTTTTGACAACTTCACAAATGTTTCTCATTACACATTCATAATTCAATTTGAGTTGTTCTCACATATATAAGCACATAGTACGTACCTGAGCAACTTAATGCATTGAACGGATTCAATAACCATTTTAGTACAAGATCTCATAGTCTTAGACTTTTATTGATTCACTGGCATTAAGCCTGCTGGGTAAGATCCCGAGTCCATCACCGGCACAAAGCCTGCTAGGTATAAACCTGAACTTAACACCGGCACTAGGCCTGTTGGACTTTAAGTCTGATATTCATTCACCGGCATTGTGCTTACTAGGCTAGAAGCCCGAAGATATTCACCAACTAAAAGCTTGCTAGGCCAAGGCCCGAATAGCTTATCACGACAACCAATTCACACGGTTTCAAATATCAAATCATATACGTTCTTTTCCATGTAATACATACACATCATTAAAACCTTTGTATCGTTCTAATACAATTACATAACATCTATCGCATTCTCATTTCTTAACTTACCATTCAGTAATGTACATATATCAACTATTTATTTTCCACTTCATGTATATAACATTCAGCATTATAACCATATAAATCACTTTACTTCACTTTCATGCATACCATTCGGTAATAGGCATGTATTCATACGTATTAAATTAAAAGATGTCTAAATTTTCATGACATATTATGGCATATTCACAAGTACTTATGCTTAAAATACTTAAAACTTACCTCAATTATCGTCGAACAACTATGGATCGGCTATTCAACTATTTTTCGCCTTCCCCTATCCGAATTTAGCTCTCTTTGCTCTTGAGCTAAATTAAACAAATTTTAATTTGTTACAACTCAATTGTTCATACTTTTGGCCGAATGTAGCAAGAAAACTAATTAGACCTTAATAGCCACATTTAGCTAACTTTTAATATCATCTACTTATCATTAATCACAGTCGGTCATTACACTCAAATCACAACAATACCACTTACTATTTCTAGGTCACATTCGGCAATTATCATTTAAAATATAGCAACATCATTCAGTATATTTTAAGTCACTTTCGACTAACACACATAAATCATAGTAGAAGTTATACACATTATAAATCATCATTGACCTCCTTATTATTATCAAATTAAACCATTTCCCACAACAAGCCATATTCGACATTATAATATATAGCTTAAGAATCAAATCATGCACATCATAAGCCTCAATCGGCCACTTCAATGTACCTCAATTAAACCATTCTTTAACATATGGTACATTCAGCAATGGTATGCCAAAAATTTAACTTTATTCAAATGTTGTTTATACGTAATATATCTAGAACAAAATCACATAACAGCCTCTTTCAAAGCCAAACATTAACCATTCGGTCCTATCATCTTTGCTAAGCAATTATTCAACGTTTTACCTCCCATACCTTAGCCGAATACTCCCTAGTATATCTCAATCTTCACAAATAAATCCAAGTGCATAAAACTTACCTTAATGAATTTATCTATGGCACTTTTAACCGAAAGTGGTATATTAACACTTGAATCCTTCTATCTCATGATTCAACTAAAACTATAATCAAATTCAACTTAATTTCCTCCATGACCGAATGTACACACTTCAATAAACAACGAATTATTCACATCTTTATTCAAGTCCACATTCGGCAACCATATATATACATAGAAATCAATTTAATTATCAGTTTCTAATATTAAGCACAAATCTCCTATTTCACTATAATCATCGAATGTAATTACTCATTTTAGTCACTTGTAGCAAGATTTAATTAGTTCATACTCACCTATAATCAACTCTCATTGCACAACATCAAAACATCAACAAATTAACACATTGAAACTATGGCCGAATGCATCATTTACTTCAAACATCAAAATTTAACATATGGGCTATATCAAGAACTTAATGATCAACTTAATTTCACAAAATCTAAGAAACTAACATGAAATCATACCTTAACTTTGACACTAGAATGTCCAAATGCCTTAGCTTCTCTTTTCTTTTCTTTTCTTTATGGTTCCGGCAAAAACAAAGAAAATGAACAACCATTTGCATGTTTTACTATTACATGCATAAGTGTAATTATTGTTTTACCAAATTAACCCATTTTTATAACATTATCATCCCACCAAATGATGACCGAAAATGTCCAAGCATGATTCCCTTGGTCTAATTGTTTCTTAAGCCATCCAACATTAAGGAACAACCACAATTCGACACTCACACTAAATCCATCTAAATTTTCTTTTATGCAATTAAGTCATTATCTAATAATTCGACATCCAATTGACAAAATTAAATTACGAAACTCTCATACATGACAGTTCACATAATAAAAACATTAATAATAAAAATTTTAAATTTTTTTGGACTCGGTTTCATGGTTCCGAAACCACTTTTTCGATTAGGGCCAAAATAGGGTTGTCACAGATCAAGTGTTGGCGCCATTGTCGAGGATGGCATTTGTTTGATGTTTATTTTTGTTTGTTTTTATTTCATAATATTTAGTTTTTACTAACTTGTTTTCTTTTCGTTGCTATTTTCACATTTTATTTTAGGTGTTGTATAACTCGAAACAATTCGGAGTTTATTTCCAATTTTGATCTAGAAATTGAAGAACCATTCGGAGGAGACTTTAAGAACAAAGGAATATAGCTTTACCAAGAAATAATGCAGTCATAGCCTCGATACAGAACCAAAATATTAATGACCCAATGTTGCAACAAGATGCTCAAATACATAATAGGACTATACGAGATTTTGTCATGCTTATCTTGGATGACTTACAACCAGGAGTTGTTATGCCAGCAATCCAAACTAGAAACCTTGAACTCAAGTCGGTAATGTTTCAAATGTTGAATTTTAATGGGCAATATGTTGGACTACCGTATGAAGATTCACGTGAACATCTTAAATCAGTTTTATTGATTTGTGCTTCCTTTTTTCGACAAGGCATTCCTAATGACACTTTGAAGATGCAATTATTTCCTTATTCCTTATAGGGAAGAGCTCATACATGGTTCCTTGGTCTACCTATCGGATCAATTACTTCTTAGAATGCACTAGAATCACAGTTTGTTTTGCGATTTAACCCATCGACAATGAATGCTCGTCTCCGAAATGATATTATAGCTTGTCATCAACTGGACCATAAGAATCTTCACACTGTATGGGAGCATTATAAATATTTTCTTTAATGTTGTCCCATGCATGGCATTAATCAGGAAACACAAATTGAGATTTTTATAATAGGCTGAATTCACACACGAGGAATCTTGTCGACACATCTGTCAATAGACCTTTTCTGGATTGTACTTATAATGATGCTATTGAATTCTTGAGAGAATTGCTTAGAATGATTATCAATACCCTATCTCTAGAGCTGCACAAGCAAAAGCTACTCTAGGAGTTATTGAATTGATACACTATCTGCATTTAGTGTTCAAGTTTCTTCTCTTGCAAATATGATAAAAAATATGCAAAGGACTAGTGACGTTGCACCTATACAAGTCGCTCAACAAGTTGATGTTCCTACATTTTTTGTGAGATTTGCAGTGGCAACCACAGCTATGAAGATTGTCCACAACATGCAGAGAATGGCTTTTATGCCAGAAACATCTCCAACAATTCTTAATGAACTCTTATAATAGTTCTGCATGCAGTCAACAGTCTTAGGGAACTGAGAATGCTGGATAAAATGTTGTGACATTCTGATATGTGAATATATCTACTCAAGCAAATTATAATTCAAGACAAAGGAATTACAATCAACAACAACAAAACTACAATCAACACATTCAGATACAACCACAACAAAGCCAAATGCACCCACACTAGAATTAGATGCAATCATAACACTCTTCAATACCGAATCAGGAACATCGACGACAATAGTACATGCAAGCTTCTCCTTCTGACCCGTTAGCTGCTCTTGAGGCTTTAATGCGGGAGTATATATCTCACACAGAAGCTATTGTACAAGGGAATTCATAATCTATTCTGACGTTGGAGGCACAATTAGGACAACTTGTTTTGAATCTGAATACTCGAACACCAGGCACACTACCTAGTGACTTGGAAAATCCCAGTCCAAGGGGGAAAGAACATTGCAAGGCTACCACACTTAAGAGTGGTAAATAAACTGGTGGGTTGACTACAAACTCTACTGTCACACGTCAAACTACTAGTTAAATGATCCCTAGTGAGAAGGTTGAATCTGAAGAGCTTTTCAATGCATCAGATAAAGAAGTTCCACAAATTGTCACTCATATGCTTAATGTCTGACCCTCAAAACTATTGACGTAACCAAATGTGTCATCGCAATCAAATGTATCTCCGCCTTTACCTTTTCCACAAATATTTAGGGAGAATGGGCAGGATAAGCAGTACCAGCAATTTCTGAATACACTGAAGCAACTTTAGGTAAATATTCCTTTAGTAGATTCTTTTTTGACAAATAACTTACCCCCCAAAATGAAAGATCCTGGGAGCTTTACTATCCCGTGTTCAATTGGCAACCATTATTTGGGCAAGGCTTTATGCGACTTGGGAGCTAGCATCAACCTAAAAAGCCATTATCTATTTTTAGAAAGTTGGGAATGGTCACATGAAACCTATTGCAATGACATTACAACTAGCTGATTGATCATTGGCTCAACTTGATGGGCAAATCAAAGATATCTTAGTTCGTGTGGATAAATTTATTTTTTCGACTAATTTTATCATACTTGACTGCGAGGTAGACAAGGAGGTTCCCATAATCTTGGGACGACCATTTTTAGCCATCATACGAACTCTTATTGATGTTTACAGAGGTGAACTGACCATATGACTCAATGATGAGATTGTTACCTTCAGTGTTTTTGAACCTATTCAATGAAAGGATATAGAAGAATGCCATACTGTCTATGTGCTAGATGATTTAATTATGAAATAATTCAATGACCAAAGCACAATACTTTTTGAGGAGTTTGCAGTGACATTTGATGAGGAATTCCTAGATAATTGTGACAACATGAGTGACACTAATAATATTAAACTCAAGCATGGATGATAGATAGAATCCTTAAACTTAGCTAATAGAACAACTCTAAATTTCAAACCATCTATTGATGAAGCTCATATTCTGGAATTGAAACCACTACCTACTCATCTTAAATACGTCTTTCTTGGTGATAATAACACTCTCTTAGTTATTGTCTCCGTAACACTAGATGTAACTCAAGAAGAGAAATTGATCCATATTCTTAAGCAAATAAACAAGCTAGTGATTGGAGTATTGCTGATATTCGAGGCATTAGTCCATCTTTTTGTATGTACAAGATCAAGTTACAAGATGAAGGCAAGTAATTGATTGAGCAACAAAGAAGATTAAACGAGAAGGTGAATGGAGTTGTTAAGAAAGAAATTATAAAGTGGCTTGATGTTGGAACTATCTACCCTATATCTGATAGCAATTGGGTAAGTCTAATGAAATGTATTCCTAAAAAGAGTGGCATCACAGTGGTTAGCCATGACAAAGACGAATTAATTCCTACACGCATTCCTACAGGATGGCGAGTCTGTATGGATTATCACAAACTTAATGCTGCCACAAGGAAGGAACACTTCCATTTCCTTTCATTAACCAAATGCTGGACAGGCTTACTGAAAGAGCCTATTACTGCTTCTTAGATGGCTATTCTGGGTACAATCAAATTGCTATTACACTGGAGGATTAGGAAAAAACAACTTTCACTTGTCCTTTTAGTACTTTTGCTTTTCGCTGTATGCCTTTCAATCTTTGCAATGTACCAACCATATTTCAAAGGTGCATAATGGAAATATTCTTGGATATGATTGAAGATTTTTTAGATGTTTTTATGGATGATTTATCAGTCTATAGGAATGATTTTGATCATTGCACTGGCAATTTGGATAAAGTATTGCAGCAATATGAAGACACACATCTTGTTTTAAATAGGGAAAAATTCTTTTTCATGGCAACTATAGGTATTGTGTTAGGCCATCATATCTCTAGTAAAGGCATTTAAGTAGACAAAGCTAAAGTGGAAATTATTGAGAAATTACCTCCACCGACAAATGTGAAAGGTATTCACAGTTTTCTTGGGCATACGGGGTTTTACTAAAAATTTATTAGAGATTTCTCAAAAATTGCAAAGCCCTTATGCTCATTGTTGGAACAAAATAAAAAATTCCTCTTTGACGATGCATGCTTTGAGGCATTCATTCAATTAAAGACATAGCTAGTAAAGGCACCCATTGTCATTGCACCAGATTGGTCTCAACCTTTTGAAGTTATGTGTGATGTAAGTGACTTTACTGTGGGTGCTGTTCTAGGACAATGTAAGGGAAAAGTATTTCATGCCATCCATTATGCTGGCAAAACTCTTACAGTGGCTCAAATTGACTATACCACTACAGAGAAAGAATTGTTGGTCGTAGTCTTTACTTTCGACAAGTTTCGTTCTTATCTTATTAGTGTAAAGGTTATCGTATTTACTGATAATTCAGCATTGAGATATCTTTTTGCGAAGAAGGATACAAAATCAAGATTGATATGCTGGATCTTACTGTTGCAAGAGTTTGACATCAAGATAAAAGACTGCAAGGGTTTAGAAAATCAAGTTGCAAATCATTTGTATCGTTTGGAAGTTGGCAACGAAGATGGAAAAATACTTCAAATTGTCGACGCATTCCCAGATGAGAAGTTATTTACTGTAGATGCAACCCCTTGGTATGCAAATCTGGTTAATTATCTAGTGTGTGGAAAACTCCCTTTGGGTGTCATAGGCCATAGATAAAAAAGAAAGATTTCTTCATGAAGTAGTGAAGTATCATTGTAACGAACCATATTTATTCAAGGTATGCGACAACAACATTATTTAGCGTTGTGGTCTGGAAGAGGAGATGCTTTCAATCTTAAAGTACTGTCAAGATGCTCCTTATAGAGATAATTTTGGTGGCATGCAAATTATTGCTAAGGTTCTCCAATTAGGATTCGACTGGCCATCATTATTCAAAGATGCCCACAAT
Organism: Gossypium stocksii; assembly: GCA_020496765.1. NCBI lineage: Eukaryota > Viridiplantae > Streptophyta > Magnoliopsida > Malvales > Malvaceae > Gossypium > Gossypium stocksii. The sequence goes on from CM035626.1 coordinate 65,182,439, forward strand.
TTTGTGAATCAATGCAATAGGTATCAGTGCACTGGTTTTATATCCCGACACAATGAAATGTTGTAGCAGCTAATTATAGAGGTTGAATTGTTTGATGTTTAGGGTATGGATTTTATGGGACCATTTCCAAGTTCATTTGGAAATCTTTATATATTAGTAACTATTGACTACGTCTTGAAGTGGGTTGAAGTTGCTGCAGTCCTAAAGGATGATCCAAAAAGTGTGCTTAATTTCTTTTACAAGCATATACTCATCGCTTTGGCACACCAAAAGCATTGATTAAGGATCAGGTGTACACTTTCATTGCAACCAAGTGGTAGCCGCACTAAAGATATATGCAGTTAATCACAGAATGACTATTACTTGTCATCCGCAAACTAATGGACAAGCTGAAATATCGAATCGACAAATTAAAAACATTCTTGAGAAGGTTGTGAACCCTTCGAAGAAAGATTGGTCTTCCAGACTAGATGATGTTTTATGGGTATTGCAGATAGCATACAAAACTCCATTAGGGATGTCGCCGTATCAATTGGTTTTTGGGAAGGCATGTCAATTGCCAGTTGAATTGGAACAGAAAACAATGTAGGCAATTAAGCAAGTGAACATGGACTATGAAGCTGTTGGAAAGAAAAGACTATTGGATATCACTGAAATAGAGGAGATTAGGAGAAATGCCTATGAAAACGCTGCAATTTACAAGGAAAGACCAAACGATGGCATGATAGAATTATTTTGCAGCGAAAATTTACTGCAAGTTAACAAGTTTTATTACTCAACTCTAGACTGAAGCTGCACCCAGGTAAATTATGTTCTTGCTGGTATGGATCTTCCGAAGTCATCAAAAGTATTTTCTCATGGTACAGTTACAATCAGAAATTCAAATGATGGATACCAATTCAAAGTGAATGGCTAACGATTGAAACAATATCTTGGGAATATTGATCACAAGTAGGTAGAGACCATTAAATTGGTCGAAAAATCATAATTTTTATGAATTTTATTTTGTAAATTTATTTTTATTTTATTTTTTTTCTGTTCAAGTTTTTTTATTTCTATTTTTCAGAATAATTAGGTACCATTGTCAATTTACTTGGGCTTTATTGTCAACGCAGTTTGTACTATTGTACTGTCACATCTGACTTAGCAAGAATGAGGGTAGATTTTTAGATCCCATCATTTGATCAAAAGTCACCTAGTCGTCTAATCTGTAACACCATTCTCATTGGATGCAATTATTCTTGCCAGTTTTATTTCCCTTCAGAAAATCATGCCTTTCTATCTTCTATTTTCACTTACTATGAACCCATGTTTATTGTACTGACTGTGAAACACCCAAGCAGTAATTTTTATTCACTTTCTCTTCCCCAAGTTTGTACCTTTACTCCTTTAAACCATATTCAATCCACAAACCAAGTAAAATATGGCAAGAATGAGAGGATCAGTTAAGTAAGCCACCAAGCCTATTGAAGAACACTCATCCTCTACAACTACAGTTCGTGAGTCAGAATCCTCTATGCCAATTGATAAAAAGGAGCCGATGATCTTTTTAACGAAAGCGATCAGATACAAATTTCAAAAATACATTTTAAATCAAAACTTCCACCCAAAATAGGGCATTCTCTTTTCATAATAACAAGACCTGGGTAAACAAGTCTCTAGAACCATTTTTAAGTTGATATGGGTGACTTTCTTCACACATCCTGGAAGCTATTCTCTTTTATTGGTACATGAGTTTTACACTAACCTTTATGACCATAAGTTGGAGTTTATCTTTGTTTGAGAAGGTTTATTTCCATAAGGTGCTACAAAAATCAATGAGCTATACAACACTAAGGTGGATGTCGATGAACACTCCAAGTTTATTGAGGATATCACAAACAGGAAACAAGACCTATTGCTGAAGGATTTATGTGTCGAAGGAGCATTATGGATGGGTTAACATTTAAAGAATTACACAATGCACCGCCACTTCCTGACATTGCAAAGTAAAATCTAGTTTCATTTTACCAACTACCGGCTACTGCCCTCTACTCACAACACCACAGTCAATCTTGATAGAATGTGCCTAATACAATCAATTGTTAAGGGTAGAAAGACTGATGTTGGCGCAATACTCCACTAGGAAATTACCAACTGTGCCACAAGGCAAACTAGAATTTTGGTTTTCCCATCGTTGGTATGCTACTATATGAGCAGAAAGGGATCGTGCCTTTGATGATCAAGAGGTCTTGAAAAATAAGGGCCCAATCAATGAAGAGTCTATTGAAAGAATGACTCGTGACAAAGATATGCTGGCAATGAAGGAGGCAGAGACCAGCAAGATAAGGAATGGCAAAATTAAAGCAGAAAGCAAGGGAACAAACTTGACTGTAGAAGCACCATTGCTATGCAAAATGAAGGATATCGAGAAGTTGTCCAATTCCATCAGTAATAGGTAGATCAAGCTTGTTGTTATAATAGAGGATATGGACAGATCACAAAATTTGTTCTACCCTTATACCAAGGCTTATAAAAATTCTGTTATAGCCACACTACGTCAGTTAAGCCTAAACCTACGCCCAGAATTTCCAATGTTTGCACTAATATCTGAGAGTATGAACCCTCCTCCGAGGAAGATGACCTAGGGGACTAAGACATATCGGTAGAATCCCCTCTCATTGTGCACGTCTCTAATATTGAGAAAAAATAGGACTCAAGGGACGTTGAGGACTGCATGTGAAGGATTGATAGTCTGGTCGAGGGTGACATCATTGCTGGTCAAGAGGCGTCTGCTATTGAAGATGAAGTTGTTGTGAAGGAGGAGGACGTCAGTGTTGAAGTGGTGAATGAGAAGGCTGAAGAAGAAAATACTAAGACAGAAGCTACTGAGAAAGAATCTGTTGAGGACATTGTCAATGCATCCAAGTTTGTCCATGGAACTAATGATAATCTAGAGTTAGACCAGCAAAAGCTGCAGAGGTAACAAGTAAGGAGCACCACAATTTGTTGGCTATAATGGTCTATATTGGACCATTCAAGGTGACCCCTCCTACAAAAGAAGCAACCGATGATACCAGGGTAATGTTGGAAACTGAAGAGCAATCTGAAGATTGTGCGAAGCTTAAAGAAAAGAAAAGAAAGCACTTCAAAGATAAAAATTACAAGAAAGAGTAGGAAAATAGGAAGAAGAAGAAACATCATGCAACCACATTGATGGTTGAGGAAAACTGAGTTAGTTTATTTTAATTTTTAGCTGAAGTATTCATTCATTGCTTGTAGCTATAATTTTCATTTTGTTAGTAAACATTGTCGTTGCATTGTTATTGTCATCGCATTTTAATGTTAGTACATTGGGGACAATGCAAACTTTAAGTTTGGGGGAATGCATATGGGGATTGGAAACACACTGACATTTCAAAATTTTTTAATATTAATGAAGCATACAAGATTTATTTATGGTTAATGCAAATGTGTTGAAAATTTTTGTTACATTTGATCTTAATTCTTGAATCATGTGAACTATCAATGAATGAGTTGGAGAAATTTGACTGAATGTTGTATTATCAATTCTTTGATGAATTATTTGGGTTGCATTAGTAATGGATGACTAGTAGCATTCCTTGAATCTTGAATGAATTTGCCTTTCACAGCTACTCATATGTAGATATAGTTATGAATAAGAGACACTACAAAGTGGGTGTATTATGAAATGTTAAAAAGGGAACACTTCAATTTAAGAATTAGAAAAATGAATTTAGCCAAAGGCTGTCACTACACGAGCTTGTGTCGGTGCAATTACGTACTCCTTAGGGGTTTGTTGCACTCCATCGTTACTTCTCAGGAACAAGGTTACAATAAGTCAACGATATCCCTTATTCACCAATAAAAACATATATTGTACAATAAATGCTATATTGGTAGATAGAATTTGGGATTTGAAGCATGATGTTGGTTTTGATGAATATGCAATCTTATTCGTTCATATTTATGTATTGTCGACGCAATATTCTGTCATCTAAATGTGAATCATTCATTGGGATTTTAGGTGATTCAAGTTGATAGAATGATCATTTATCTTAATGAATTCTTATGTAGCCTTACCTGCTTCTATTTCACTTGAGGATAAGAAAAAACTCAAGTTTTGGGGGTGTGATAGTACTAGAAAGAACATATGTTTTCTCCCTACTTATTGGTTAATTTGTTCCCATTTAGCTATCTTTAGCACATATTTTAGTATTTTCAGTTTAGTAATTTACATTTTATGACTCAGTGGATCTTAGCTTATTTACCCTTAATTTTGTCATATTTTGGTACTGATGTCGCTGCATGAGTAATTTCAAATTGCACCCAAAATTGACGCCACATCTGACATCTGTCCGGATAAGAACAAAAATGCATGAGCTGTCCAGTTTGATACAACTAACTTGTACATATGGAGGCAGCATGATTCTGATGAAAGGACACCTAAGCTATTTGGGGGAAAATATAAAAAATCACATAAGTAGAAAAAAAAAAAAGGAGAGAGGGAGGAAAGAGCTTTTTGGATCAAAAGGAGAGAGGGAGGAAAGAGCTTTTTGGATCATCTTCTTCAACCTATCCCTTAAAGCTTTCGGCTATGGTAGCTTAGCTCTGATAGGTGAACTGACGTGAAAAGGATGCAGCTTAGCTCTTGAAGAGGAGCCCTGAGTGAGACACAAGAGGTAATAGATAGATTCAAGTCGAGTTGTCTAGGAATAGTATTCTCCACTTGTTTCTTTTATTTTTCTTTTCTCGACATTGGTGCTTACTTTCTATTTCATGTTAGTATGAAAGTACAAATGATTTTTGGGTTAAATTTTATTTTATTCAATATTGCTTCTACGATTTAATCTTTGGGTTCAAATGTTTTTAGCATGGAAGTGTCACTGACATTGGAAAGTGCAATGACAGTTCAATTTAACAAGCATGACAATGAAAGTTGCTTAAGAATTAGAGGAATTTAATCCACTTGTTCTTAATAGTGTCCTATTGCCATCATCGGAAGATATGGTTAATGTGCATGTTTAAGTCTTTGATTAAATATAGAAGTTAAGCTTGGTAAGATATTCCTTGCAATTCCATGCATCGACAATCACCTATCCTTTTTACCTTGTGAGCACTTAGCATTTTGTTGAATATTCACATTGGTGATCCTAGTTTCTCACTATCATATTTTATTTTATTATTTTCAAGTTATTGCTTCAACAACTACTCTCACAATTTTATCTCATTTCTATCTATTTATTGTATTGACATTGATAGACAAAAGACAACCATCCTCGTGGGATTGATATCTAACAAACTCATATATGTCTACTATACTTGCTTCGATAGTGTATGTTGCACATTACTGCTGTGACATTAAACAGCTGATTAGGTCTTGAAAGAATCGAATTTGATTTGAGAAAGAAAGTTATTGTAACGCCCTAATTTTTGGGTTTTTCTTAGATTGATCCTTATCTGATAAAATGTTTAAATGTTAGTATTTGGGTGTGTAATGCATGTGTGGGGTGTGTTAATGGGCCTATGGAAGGCTCATGTGTTGGTTAGGAGCTCGGTAAAATTTTGAATTTTAAGCTTAGGAGATAGGGGATCATTGAAAGTAAGGGTCTTAAGAACTTGTGTGCGAAATAAGACACAAATGGATCAGTGGTAAAGTGGCAAGGGAGACGCCACTAGGCTCCTTAAAAGGTGGCACCTAAGTGTGCTTGGAGATCCAAGGTTCAAGCTGCAGAGGTTGCAAGGTGGTGTTTTATTTTTGAGCTTGAGCAGGTAAGAGTTTGAAGCAGAATTGAACTCTGCTTGGAGGAGATTTGAATTGGTCAAGGGAGCAAATCGTGGAGGAGGTTGAGGAGCAAATCAAGGAACTTCGAATTTTGAAAGGAGGTAGCCGATTTTGGGACTTTGCAAGTGCAATTTGGCTAGGGGGACTAGTGCTTGCACATTCGGCAATTAGGCTCTAGTGGGGGCCGAATTCTCTTTAGTTCTCTGAGAGTTTTGTGCCGATTTTCCTTAGGTAAGAAAGCTCCCCTTTCTTTGTCAATTTCGCATAGTTTATTAGGTACTTTTCTTTTTGCCATTTTGTTCCTCTCATCAACCTAGTAGCCGAACTCTTATTCCACTTTTGAGCCGAATCTTCATTCGACTAAGCACCTCCCTTGTTTCTTTTCTACTCTCATCTATTTGCTTCTCTTCTTCTCAAACCATAAATCGACCCCCCTTACCACCATTCTTCTGTTAGCCGAATCACATCTTCTCTCCCTCTCTTCTCTGAATCTTTGCCGACAACTGTGAAAGAGGCCAAAACTCCTGGTGACCGATTACCCTTCTTCCAAAGTCGACTGCCTTCTCTTCTTTTAAAACATTCAATTAGCCGAATCCCTATCCCTTCATCCCTTGTATCTGCCGAATCACTCTTCTTTCTCTCTTCTTCTTTTACTTCATAAAACTCTTGTTTTGCCGAAACCGAATCTCCTTTTACCGAAAGCCTCCATACCCGGTGGTGCTTTAAGCCGAATTCTAAGTCATCTTTTATCCCTTCTGGCGGTGGCAAGTGGAGCTGTTGTAGATCGTGGTTAGATTGGTAAGTACCTTAAAACTTATTTTGTTAGTTCTTCAGGATTTAAAGCTGAAAGCCGAAACCCCTTATGGGGAGGCTAACGTTAATGACTAAGGGCTTGTTGGCCATTCTCTTTTGGTTTGATTATGTTAGTGCAATCAAGAGGCTGTGCAACTAAGGACTTGGAAGGCTAAACACGATTGGACTTCGGGATTTAGTTCACAATCGACAAAAAGGGGTAAGATTTCGATGCTTAGGCCACGTAGGCCGATTATGGTAAGGGTTTATGGCTCTTTGGTTATAGATTATTAGACTAAAAATTATCGTTCGATTGTAGGCTCTTCGTACGTGGATTCTGTCGTTGTTTCATCCATTAACAGGTGTGTAACGTATCTCCATCATAGACTAGGATGGCTAAAGGCCGTAATAACCGAAAACTGTGCTAAAGTGACCGATCGAAAGTGACCGAAAATCAGTCTTGGAGGGATCTAAGAGTAGCCGAATACTCTATTGTGGTCACATTGGAAATTGACGGTGGCGAAATTACAGAAGGTGCAATTTTGAGCGTTTTGGTAAGTTGGGCTTCGATGAGCCAAGGTGGGCCCAATGGGCTTCCGAGCCCAAGTTGGAAAATGATCGTTAAAGACTTTCTGGTAACATGAACAATAAAAAGATGGTTAAGTTGGTAAACTAAACCTAAAAATTAGACGTAATGGACTGGAGACGAAATGGACTTAGTAGGGCCCATTAGGGGTTTTAGGCTAAAAAGGGCAAAACTGGAAATTTAGCTTAAATGGACTTCCGTGGTTATATGAGGGCTGATAAATTATTGGATTTGCACAAAATCTCTAAAAATATGAAAAAGGACTAAAATACCCTTAAATATGGGAAATTACCAAAATACCCCTAGGTGTAAAAAGACTATTATACCCCTGGGGTCAATTCTGTATGAAATGTATAATTTTATGTATATGCATGAGTAATTTTTATTATGAATATATCTGATGCATGAGATGCTATATGTTGCATGCTAGTATGATTACATCTGTTGCATGGGGTATGGGTTTATGACGGAGGAAGCGTTCTGGCAGCCTCGCTGTAATCTGGTGACTTTGTCACATTATTATCTGGCAGCCTCGCTGCAATCTGGTGACTTTGTCACATTATTATCTGGCAGCCTCGCTGTAATCTGGTGGCCTCGCCACAATATCTGATCTGGTGACCTCGTCACAATATCTGGCAGCCTCGCTGCAAATTATATCTGGCAGCCCCGCTGCAAATATCTATGGTGTGTAGTGGTTGGGTGGGTCGAGTAGTCTCCCCACATGGTGTAAGGCTGGTACGGGGGTGTTATGGATGGATCTGGGTTGGGTTTTCTGTTTGCATATTATATCTAATCTGTATCTGTTATGGGCCTATGGGCTTAACCTGGTTTCTGTATGGGCCAAGGCCCAACAGATCTGATTCTGAGGCTTGGTCTATTTTGGCCTATGGTTGAGATAATGTTGCACACTGAGTTGTCAAACTCACCTCCCTTTTATTTAATCTCTGCAGGTAACACTCAATCATAGTGGGCTTGGAGCTGCGAGAGATTCGGAGTGGCCACAGCATCTGCAGAACTGGTTTTCATTTTGTTTAAAGTATTTTATTATTAAGTTATTTTTGGTTTTTATTTTGTAATAAGGCCGCTATCTAAGTTTTTATTTGGTTTAATCTTTCTTTGATGATTAAATTACATTTTATAGAATCGCTAGTTTAGGCTGCGCTGGTTTCAAAATCTAAGAACGTTTTCAAAACTCAACGAGTGAATAATATGGATAACTTGAAGGATTAATAAACTGGTTTTAACAAACTTACTCTTTTGATTCAAACCTCACTTAAGACACAACAAGACTAAAAGGGTCGTAAACTTAGTTTTAGGATCGTGTGACGCACCAGATCTGGTCGTAACGTCTAGGCCGGGTTTGGCGTGTTACAGTTATTCTTGGTATTTTCATTACCAAGAAGAGAATCAAGTGGTTAGAAGCAGATTTGAATAAAAAGGAATCAAAACCTAATGAAAATAATAGAGGAACAATAAGAAGGGTTTGACCAACAAGAAAGAATGAAGATCCAAACAAATGAATGTGAATTGGATTGATCTTAATGGGAAAGGCATGCTATTGATTCAAATCTAGACAAAGAAAACAAACAAATTAGTTTTGATTGAAAAAGAATGGAAAACAAGCAAAGAAAGCAAGGAAAAGAAAGGGGCATCAAGAAAGTGTCCAAGATGGAGTTGGATAAGTTTCTTGGATGAAAAGAAATCAATCTTGACTCTAATGAAAGCCTCCAAATTAGATTTGAAAAACGATAATCAGAACAAATTGTTAGAATGAAGAATTAAAGCAAAATAAAAATTGTTTTTACTAAAAAGGAATCAGTAAAGAAAAGGATATACTATTTTCAAAGGTTTCTTGATGAAGAACAATAGAAGAATGTTGAATTAAATAAATAATAATTAAACAACAAACAAATTAAAAGTAATAAGAAATAATGGATAAGATGTGAATGTCATGATAGGTGTCTAAGCAGCTTTGGAATCAAAGAAACCACAACCCTTTGTAGCGGCTCTAATCTCCCCTTCAATAAAGTGTTCTTGGCAAGTTGAAGTAAAAATAATCTCCTTAAATCTAGGGTTTAGGTTATCATGACAACTAGATGTCAACTAAACATGATAACTAAGCAAATAACTAACTAACTAAATAAATAAACATGTGAAAATGTGTCTAAGTGTAAAATGATGGGAAATTCGATCAAGGCTCATAATGGGCTCATTGGGTAAAATTTTTACACATAAACCCTTATCAAATTCAAATTTGGGCTGAAAATTTAAAAATAATTACAAAAAGGACCCTTTTAAGAATTTGGCCAAATATTCAACTAAGTCCTCAAAACTTCATATTGGGGTTGTGGACATCCTAATGGGTCGATTGCAAGAACTTGAACTTGTGATCCGTTTGCTTCCAGAATTGGCTTGTTCAATCTCGAAAGTGTCATCCATCACGCACCAATTTTAGGAATCAATTAAAATTCCAAGATTTGAAATCTTGATTTTTATTGATTCTTGGAATCATCCAAAACAACAAAATTAGACGAAGATTTGGTTTCTTCATTTTCGTGAAAATAAGAAACTAAATCTTGATTTTCTTTTCTCCTCGTATGTGACAGCCCTAGTTCGACCATAGTCGGGAAGCAGTTTCGGGACTGCTAAACCGAGTCAAAAAAAATGATGTGAGTTGTGTAGTTGATATGAGTTTTGGTATGTGTTATAAAAATTGTGTGAAAATTTGACCTTTAAAATGAGTAATTGCTTAAAGAGGGCTTAAGTGTTGAACTTTGGAATTATAGTAGGCAAAAATCAAAGTGACTAAAAAGTAGAAAGTTACAAAGAATTGTCTTTGCATGTCAAATTTACCATTTCCACTCTAGTGGACGGTAATGATGATGTTTAATTATATTACATGCATTTTTGTTTTATTAGAAAATAAGAGATAATGCATAAAATAAGATTTAATGGAAATAATCAAAAGGAAGCCATTTTTTTCTTTGTTTTGCCGTGAGTGAGGATTGAAATAGAGGGGTGTGAAGCTTGAACATTCAGTCACCTTCAAAACCAAAATAAGGTATGAAATTATGATTAGTTTTTGATGATTTTTAGAAGTTGGAATGGTTAGAACATCTTCTAGCTAGCCCACGTTTAGATTTTTGTGAATGTGGAAGTATTTTGAGCTTTCGGTAATGTAGAAGATCTAAGGAAATGGTTGTGAACGTATTTGCTATTTTCTCTTTGGGATTTCGGATAGGGAAGACTTAAATTTTGTTAAATTGAGTTTCAATGGAGGTTTATATGAGTGTGAGTATTTTTGACTAACAATTTGAGTGTTGGCCGAATATAGAAATAGGTGAGACTTGGTAAAATTGTGGGTGTGGGTGCTAAGGGGGATTCACAGCTACTAAAGAATGAAATTTAGCATGTTTTATATGATTAATATATGGGGTGTGAAATTATGCCATGAAATTAAAGTACTATGGAGTTTAGTACATAGTATTAAGATTTGCCGAATGAACCAATTGTGTATTAAATAGACTTTTAAAATAAAAAATAGTGAACTATGTTGTTAACTCATAAATTCGATTTTGATATTAAGAAAAATGAAGTCTTTAGTCATTTTGTTAATTAGAGAATTTAGATGTTTTGATTTGTTTGATATTAACATTCGGCCATAAGGTATAGTATATCATTAAAGATGTTCATTTAGAGGTAGTTTGAAGTATTATGTATTAAGTTGGTTAAGAAAGCTATGTACACTTGCCCTAAATCTTTAGTCTTTATATGACATGTAACTTAATTAGGTTTAGCCGAATGTGATTGTACATGAAGTTTGTATATATGTTTTGTTGGAATGCTAATAAGGCGAAGAGGTGAGAGGAACGAATAAAGTCTAACCTAATTAAATTTGTTTAAATTAAGATCAAGAACAAAGAGGGACACCCTCGGACAAAGGAAAAGCGAAGGTCGTGGAATAGCTAAATCGTGCACTAAACAAGAAGATACGAGGTAAGTCCTTGAGTAACAAATCTTCATTTATGATAAGGTGATGTTATAATGCATTTGTACAATATGTGATGCTTAATGAAAGACGGTATGTTCAAATGTAAATTTTTGGAAATGAATGTGTGAGAAATTGTTGGAAGCCGATTACTAAGGTGTAATATTAATGTGTTTAGATGTGAAAATTTTGTTCTTTGCTTACAAATAAACAAACTGTATGCAGTATGATTGGTATTATGCCGAAATTCTGGGTTTGTATCTGAACGGTTATTGAAAGATGTTATGAAAGATATGCTGATATGTACGAGTATAAATTTCGTTGTTAAAGCCGAGCTTAGTCTCGAAAGACTTTCGAGCCAGAGTTAAAGCCGAGCTTAGTCTCGAAGGGCTTTTGAGCCAGAGTTAAAGCCGAGCTTAGTCTAGTCTCGAAGGGCTTTCGAGCCAGAGTTAAAGCCGAGCTTAGTCTCGAAGGGCTTCCGAGCCAGAGTTAAAGCCGAGCTTAGTCTCGAAGGGCTTAAAGCCAGTGGTAAGTTTCAGGTATGGCCTTGAAGCCCATTCGTGGTGAAAATCAGATATGGGTTAAATGAATAGGCTCACATATGAATAATTATTTAAAATAATATCGCCCTTGACATAACAAATGCGCCACTTAAAGTAAAGGAAACAGGTATGCATTCTATGCTCTCAATGATTTAGAATGTCATTGAGTTTTATTTAGTTGAGCCTGGTAAGGATTTGTGAACTATTGTTTAATATTAAGTGCATGTATAAGAAATCTGATGTGGGGGTGTACAATTACGTACTCGATTGATTATACAAAGAAGAAAATGGAACTGCTTGATTTGAGTGAATAACTCTTTGATTGTATTAAGCTTCCTTTTGTGATATACATGTGAGCAAATTAGTAATATGGGTAATGATCATAATCGGCCAAAGAAGGTTTAATCATGAGTTGATAATACTATGCCCTTCATTTATTTTGATTAAGTTACTTAAGTACTTACTAAGCAAGTATTTGCTTACTCTGTTGTCCCTGCTCTCAATTTTGTAGATTCTTGATCGAAAGCTACGGTCTCGAGAATTTCGGAATTGAAGTCATCTACACTATCACTTATCTTTTGGTACGGGTAACCAAGTCTAGAAATGGCATGTATAGGTTTAGCCTTTGGCGGTCATGCAAACACCTTTTGATTTTGTAACTAAGTTAGGCCATGCGTAAATGGCTCTCTTAAATTTTTCACTTTTATAGTCATGGTATTAACTAGATTATGTTATATGTGAATGGTTGCAATATGCATGTTTGTAAGCAAATTTTGAAGCATGTTATACCTTATTAATGGTGGTCTATGAAATTTAGGTATTGAATGTGACTAGGGACAAGTTTTATTTCGTACATCGTTTTAAACTTTGTAAATAGGTATAGTTGTTTTCAGTGGATAAGCATTTGCCCAACAGTGACAAGTATACCTATATGTTAGTAAAGATTTTCTGTTAGTATCATGTGGCTTTACAAAGAATTGGTCTGGTGGTGCCTCATGACCCTCCTGCGATGGGACCCAGTTTAGGGGCGTTACATTTTATTGGTATCAGAGCTACGGTTTAGTCGATTCTCGGACTACCGTAGTAAGTATGAGTTTAACCATACATGCCATTTAGTGTCATTTTGATAGTGAGATGACTTCTGATATCTGAAATGTGATTTTTGATATAGAATGGATCCCGAACCTGATCGAACCGTAGCGGACGATGTTGAGAGTGTAGCTCCTGCTCCCGCGCAAGGGACAGTGCCACCCGACTCTCAGCCAAATATTGGTCGTCGAGATGATGATATTAGACCAGCTTTTTATGCAATGATGAGTGACTGGTTCGCTCATTTCGCTAGATCAAATCCGGCTGTTCCGCAAACTCCGCCCCTGAATACTCCGTTTTTGACTTTTACGACTCCTCTTGTGACCGATCCAGTGGGATCGAGTAGGCCCCCTGTTGACAAAATTAGAAAATATGGGGCTGAAGAATTCCGGGCTACCCCTAGTGATGAAGCCGAGCATGCCGAGCATTTGAGACTAGTACTTCAGACCTTACGTGAAAAATAATTGTATGCGAAATTCAGCAAGTGCGAATTTTGGTTGCGTGAGGTCGGGTTCTTGGGGCATATAGTATCTTCTTCGGGTATTCGAGTTGATCCGAACAAAATTTCAGCTATTCTCGACTGGAAACCCCCTAAAAATATTATTGAAGTTTGAAGCTTTTTAGGACTCGCTGGTTATTACCGACGATTCGTCAAGGGTTTTTCGATGATTGCGACTCCATTGATGAGACTACTGCAAAAAGATATCAAGTTCGAGTGGACGGATAAGTGTCAGAAAAGCTTCGACCAACTGAAAACCCTTTTGACGGAAGCTCCAGTGTTAGTTCAGCCAGAAACCGGTAAAGAGTTTGTAGTTTATAGTGATGCCTCTCTGAACGGTTTAGGTTGCGTTTTGATGCAAGAAGGCCGGGTTATTGCTTATGCTTCGAGACAGTTGAAGCCTCACGAGCGAAATTATCCGACTCATGACCTTGAATTAGCCGCTATTGTTTTCGCTTTGAAGATTTGGCGACACTACCTGTTCGGTGAAAAATGTCACATCTTCTCCGATCACAAAAGTCTCAAGTATCTGATGTCTCAAAAAGATTTGAATTTGAGACAAAGGCGATGGCTAGAATTGCTAAAAGACTATGAGCTTGTTATTGATTATCAGCCGGGAAAAGCTAATGTAGTTGCAGACGCTCTTAGCCGAAAATCTTTATTTTCGTTGTGAGCTTTGAACGTGAAGCTAACGATGTCAGCGGATGATGTGTTGATGGTCGAATTGGTAGCAAGACCTGTGCTACTTCAACAGATTTGTGAGGCTCAAAAAGCCGACGACGACTTAGTTGCCAGACGAGTTCAGTGTGAGTCGAATGTGAATTCAGAGTTTCGGGTCGACGGAAATGATTGTTTGAGATTCAAGGACCGATTGTGTGTTCCGAAAAAGTCCAAGCTAGTTTCGATGATTTTGAATGAAGTCCATAATAGCTGAATGACAGTCCATCCGGGTAGTACGAAGATGTATAATGATTTGAAGCGACAATATTGGTGGCACGGCATGAAACGAGACATCTCTGATTTTGTATCTAAATGCCTAATATGTCAGCAAGTAAAAGCGGAACATCAGGTGTCGTCGGGATTACTTCAGCCGATTTTGATACACGAGTGGAAATGGGATCGCGTTACAATGGACTTTGTGTCGGGTTTACCGTTGACGCCGAGCAAAAAGGACTCTATTTGGGTTGTTGTTGATCGATTAACGAAATCAGCCCATTTCATCCCGGTTCGCACTGACTTTTCGCTTGGTAAATTAGCGGAATTATACGTTTCTCAGATTGTGTGACTCCATGGGGTGCCGACTTCTATTGTTTCGGATCGAGACCCTCGATTTACTTCTAGATTTTGGAGGAAGCTGCAAGAAGCTTTGGGTACCAAACTTCATTTCAGCACCGCTTTTCATCCGCAGACGGACGGTCAATCTGAACGGGTTATTCAGATACTCGAGGACATGTTGAGATGTTGCATCCTCGAGTTTAGTGGCTCGTGGGAGAAATATTTACCCCTAGAGGAATTCGCGTATAATAACAGCTTCCAGTCGAGTATTCAGATGGCGCCCTATGAAGCTCTTTACGGTCGAAAATGCCGTACACCTCTGTTTTGGACCGAACTTAGTGAAGATAAGATTCTCGTAGTTGATTTAGTCAAAGAAGCGAAGCAGAAAGTGGAGTTAATTCGCGATAGTTTGAGAATGGCATCCGATCGTCAGAAATCATACGCGGATTTAAAACGAAAAGACATCGAGTATCAAGTGGGTGATAAGGTGTTTTTGAAAGTTTCACCTTGGAAAAAGATACTCCGTTTTGGCCGCAAAGGCAAGTTGAGTCCGAGATTTATTGGGCCGTACGAAATTTCGGAACGGATTGGGCCGATTGCTTATAGACTGATTTTGCCTCCTGAGCTTGAAAAGATCCATAATGTTTTCCATGTATCGATGCTTCGTCGGTATAAATCCGATCCTTCGCATGTGTTAAATCCGTCCGAAGTGGAAATTCAACCTAATTTGAGTTATGAGGAAGAACCTATCCGTATTTTAGCTTGAGAGGTTAAAGAATTACGAAACAAGAGAGTTCCGTTAGTAAAAATATTATGGATCAAGCATGGGATCGAGGAAGCAACTTGGGAGCCCGAGAGTACTATGAAAGAACGATATCCACATCTATTTTCGGGTAAGATTTTCGGGGACGAAAATCCTTTTAAGGGGGGGGAGTTGTGACAGCCTTAGTTCGACCATAGTCGGGAAGCGGTTTCGGGACTGCTAAACCGAGTCAAAAAAATGATGTGAGTTGTGTAGTTGATATGAGTTTTGGTATGTGTTATAAAAATTGTGTGAAAATTTGACCTTTAAAATGAGTAATTGCTTAAAGAGGGCTTAAGTGTTGAACTTTGGAATTATAGTAGGCAAAAATCAAAGTGACTAAAAAGTAGAAAGTTACAAAGAATTGTCTTTGCATGTCAAATTTACCATTTCCACTCTAGTGGACGGTAATGATGATGTTTAATTATATTACATGCATTTTTGTTTTATTAGAAAATAAGAGATAATGCATAAAATAAGATTTAATGGAAATAATCAAAAGGAAGCCATTTTTTTCTTTCTTTTGCCATGAGTGAGGATTGAAATGGAGGGGTGTGAAGCTTGAACATTCGGTCACCTTCAAAACCAAAATAAGGTATGAAATTATGATTAGTTTTTGATGATTTTTAGAAGTTGGAATGGTTAGAACATCTTCTAGCTAGCCCACGTTTAGATTTTTGTGAATGTGGAAGTATTTTGAGCTTTCGGTAATGTAGAAGATCTAAGGAAATGGTTGTGAACGTATTTGCTATTTTCTCTTTGGGATTTCGGATAGGGAAGACTTAAATTTTGTTCAATTGAGTTTCAATGGAGGTTTATATGAGTGTGAGTATTTTTGACTAACAATTTGAGTGTTGGCCGAATATAGAAATAGGTGAGACTTGGTGAAATTGTGGGTGTGGGTGCTAAGGGGGATTCACGGCTACTAAAGAATGAAATTTAGCATGTTTTATATGATTAATATATGGGGTGTGAAATTATGCCATGAAATTAAAGTACTATGGAGTTTAGTACATAGTATTAAGATTTGCCGAATGAACCAATTGTGTATTAAATAGACTTTTAAAATAGAAAATAGTGAACTATGTTGTTAACTCATAAATTCGATTTTGATATTAAGAAAAATGAAGTCTTTAGTCATTTTGTTAATTAGAGAATTTAGATGTTTTGATTTGTTTGATATTAACATTCGGCCATAAGGTATAGTATATCATTAAAGATGTTCATTTAGAGGTAGTTTGAAGTATTATGTATTAAGTTGGTTAAGAAAGCTATGTATACTTGCCCTAAATCTTTAGTCTTTATATGACATGTAACTTAATTAGGTTTAGCCGAATGTGATTGTACATGAAGTTTGTATATATGTTTTGTTGGAATGCTAATAAGGCGAAGAGGTGAGAGGAACGAATAAAGTCTAACCTAATTAAATTTGTTTAAATTAAGATCAAGAACAAAGAGGGACACCCTCGGACAAAGGAAAAGCGAAGGTCGTGGAATAGCTAAATCGTGCACTAAACAAGACGATACGAGGTAAGTCCTTGAGTAACAAATCTTCATTTATGATAAGGTGATGTTATAATGCATTTGTACAATATGTGATGCTTAATGAAAGACGGTATGTTCGAATGTAAATTTTTGGAAATGAATGTGTGAGAAATTGTTGGAAGCCGATTACTAAGGTGTAATATTAATGTGTTTAGATGTGAAAATTTTGTTCTTTGCTTACATATAAACAAACTGTATGCAGTATGATTGGCATTATGCGGAAATTCTGGGTTTGTATCTGAACGGTTATTGAAAGATGATATGAAAGATATGCTGATATGTACGAGTATAAATTTCGTTGTTAAAGCCGAGCTTAGTCTCGAAGGGCTTTCGAGCCAGAGTTAAAGCCGAGCTTAGTCTCGAAGGGCTTTTGAGCCAGAGTTAAAGCCGAGCTTAGTCTCGAAGGGCTTTCGAGCCAGAGTTAAAGCCGAGCTTAGTCTCGAAGGGCTTTCGAGCCAGAGTTAAAGCCGAGCTTAGTCTCGAAGGGCTTAAAGCCAGTGGTAAGTTTCGGGTATGGCCTTGAAGCCCATTCGTGGTGAAAATCGGATATGGGTTAAATGAATAGGCTCACGTATGAATAATTATTTAAAATAATATCGCCCTTGACATAACAAATGCGCCACTTAAAGTAAAGGAAACAGGTATGCATTCTATGCTCTTAATGATTTAGAATGTCATTGAATTTTATTTAGTTGAGCCTGGTAAGGATTTGTGAACTATTGTTTAATATTAAGTGCATGTATAAGAAATCTGATGTGGGGGTGTACAATTACATACTCGATTGATTATACAAAGAAGAAAATGGAACTGCTTGATTTGAGTGAATAACTCTTTGATTGTATTAAGCTTCCTTTTGTGATATACATGTGAGCAAATTAGTAATATGGGTAATGATCATAATCGGAAGGTTTAATCATGAGTTGATAATACTATGCCCTTCATTTATTTTGATTAAGTTACTTAAGTACTTACTAAGCAAGTATTTGCTTACTCTGTTGTCCCTGCTCTCAATTTTGTAGATTTTTGATCGAAAGCTACGGTCTCGGGAATTTCAGAATTGAAGTCATCTACACTATCACTTATCTTTTGGTACGGGTAACCAAGTCTAGAAATGGCATGTATAGGTTTAGCCTTTCGCGGTCATGCAAACACCTTTTGATTTTGTAACTAAGTTAGGCCATGCGTAAATGGCTCTCTTAAATTTTTCACTTTTATAGTCATGGTATTAACTAGATTATGTTATATGTGAATGGTTGCAATATGCATGTTTGTAAGCAAATTTTGAAGCATGTTATACCTTATTAATGGTGGTCTATGAAATTTAGGTATTGAATGTGACTAGGGACAAGTTTTATTTCGTACATCGTTTTAAACTTTGTAAATCGGTATAGTTGTTTTCGGTGGATAAGCATTTGCCCAACAGTGACAAGTATACCTATATGTTAGTAAAGATTTTCTATTAGTATCATGTGGCTTTACAAAGAATTGGTCTAGTGGTGCCTCATGACCCTCCTGCGATTGGACCCGGTTTAGGGGCGTTACATCGTATGCACTTCTAAGGCCTTCGTAACAAAATCTTAGATAGTCATGTTCAATCTAGCCTTGATTTGCTTTGCTTTTGACCATGTTATTGGGTCTTGAGGTAAAGAAAGCCTATCATGTTCATGATCTCCTTGTTGGTCCTTGATGCTTGCATCATATATTCCCATATTAACTACATTTCTGTAATGATACAAATTATCTATGTAATGACTCAAAAGTTAGTGGTGCCAGAAAGTGTGGTTTCGGGACCCCATTTCCGTAAACCAGACTCGTAAATATTTTTTTATTAAATAATGATGGAGTTATCTTGCAAGAGAACTAAATTTTGGTTAGGTAATTTTTGTGGAATTAGGGTTTAATTTAAGTACAATGACTAAATCAAGTAAGTGATAAAAGTAGGAATTAAAATTAAATTACAAGGTGGAACTAGATTAAAGGACTTATTAAATAAATAAGCCATTATATATATGTTTTTGATGGTGGACGATTATGGTTAGTATTACACGTACTATATATATAGTATATTATAATACTTAAGTTAACAAATTATGTTATAATAAAAATAAAAAAATAAAATACAAATTACTACGGAATTATAATTAGAACATAATTAGAAGGGACTTTTGAAGCAATTAGACCTTAGATTGATTTAGTGGACGGTAATGTAGCTTAAATGGCCAAAAGAATGCTATAAAATATTATAATTATTTAGTCAAATAAAAGATGATATGTGGTAAGTGGGAAGAAAGAGGAGAAAACAAAAACTTTCTTTTTTCTGTTCATGCATTAGTCGAATAAGACTTTGGAGAAGGTGGTTCGGACATTGAAGTGTACTTTTGGATTTGCATAAATTTTATGTTTTTGGAACTTCAAGATCATGAGTTAGTTTACCTAAGTTGGAATTTTTAGAATTGTTGAAATTATGGAAGTTACTGTCATAGAGAATTTTAAGTTTTTTGTGTTGTTTGATAGATTTTAAGGTTGGAAATTAAATGAGGCTACTTTGTAAAGTGAATTCATGAAGTTGTACATTAGGGATTAAATTATAAAAAAATAAAATTTGGGGGTTTAATTGAGAAACATGAACTCTTATAAGGACTTAAGGAAATATTAGGTTAAGCTTGGATAGGATAATTATATGTCAAAATGGAAGTCTTGGTTTTAAGGACAAATGTGTATAAAAGTAGAAGGTAATGTTAAGATGGAAAATAGTATTAATGAATTGGTTATATGAATGACAGTTTTAAGATGTTTAGTTGGGATTAATTAAATTGAATTGTTATAATTAGATCAAGAAACGAGTAGATGGATCGATAATTTTGGGAAGGGAAAAGCTTTTGAGTAATCATCATCGAAATACCAGTAACTACTACGAAGGTAAGTTGATAGTCCTTGAAGTCGAACTCTATTTTTGCATTTTAATTAGTTTAACTGTTATTTGATATTTAATTATGTTCTTATATGTGTAATTGGATAATTCCATTGAATGGAAAATATGGAAATATATATATGTATGAGTATGGAATAGATTAATGATTTACTTTTATTGATGTGAATGGTTGAATTACGAAATGTGGTATTGTGGATTTTGTAAGTGTGTAATTAATCTTCGTTGGTTCATTAAACTAGCGTTGGGCACAAAATACTATTGGTATATCCAACTAGTGTTGGGCACACAGTTAATATCGTTGGTTTAGCCGACTAGCGCTGGGTGCAAACCATTATTGATTCGTTCAACTAGTGCTGGGCACATCTATCATTGGGTTATTCGACTAGCGCTAGCCACAAACCATTTTTGATTCGTTCGACTAGTGTTGGATACATCTATCGTTAGTTTATCCAACTAGTGCTAGGCACAAACTTGTTACGGGTTATCCTTTAGGCACAGGGTGTCAATCACAAGTGAATATATATTGTTGGTGTATAACTGACCCATTGAGAAATGTTGGTAAAGGTGAAATAATAGGAAATATGTATTATATGCTATAATGAATTTATGGATTATGAAATTATTGATTATTACATGGAATAGTTGTTCCATGACTTAGTGAAAGATTCATTATCTGATCACTAGTGAATGATTCATTATCTGATCATTCTTTTATGTGCAGGTTAGGTATCTATTTTGATCTACGGCTCAGCATCCAACGATAAACTCAAACTCAAAGTTGGTGATGTTTCTTTTTGATTTTTTGGCATGTACCTAAGGCATTAATGTTTTAAATAGTGATATTCTAGTTATAGATGGATTCAATGAGGGTTACTTCCATTGAATGATGTTATGCAAATTTTTGAATGATGTTAATGTAAATTCTTGAAAGAATGAAGTGGTAGTGAATATATGTATAAGTGTTGAGCTATTGTAGTTACTAAAATAAAGTAGTTGGCTTGAATGTATGTTTTTGAATGTGTGCATTGTAGTCTTGAAACTATGTTAGTTGCAATGCTTATGTTGGCAATGATATATGAGTGTTTATGTACAATTATGTTTGGTCATTTTAGTTAAAGCTTGAATGTAAATGTTTTATTTAGGACACGTAATATCTTAATTTAGTAATTTATTAGATTTCTTGCGATTGAGGTGCCTTTGAATGACATATTGGTTAGGCTTAAGATGGATGAAATTTTGATATGAAAAGATGATTTGAATGTGTTATGAACCTAGGATTTGATCTAGATCTACTATGCCTTGATGTGCAAGAATTATTGTATGAATTGTTTATTTTAGGGGTTATATATGCTGCACATGGCCTGGGACACGGTCTGCCACACGACTGTGTGCCATTTTATATTTAGGTGCAGGATCAACACAGGCAATCACATGGGCTAGGACATGGTCGTATGGCCAAATCAGTGAATTACACTGTTTGAGTACATGGACGTGTGGAGTAACTGCACGGGCATGTATGCTACTCACACGGCCATATTTTAGGCCACACGAGCTAGCAACAAAGGCTAGCCAGACGTCCTTGTGACCCCTATTGATAAACCATAATATATACATATTTTTATCCCACATTTGGCATATTTATGTATGAATTATCATTGAATTTGTGGAATTTGATGCTCCTAATCCTTTAATTTCATGTTTCATACTTAGGTGAGCATAGGAAAGTGAAAAGAATGAGAAACTGGCCAAAAACAGAGAAAATAAGTCATAGTGAGAAATCAAAACAGCCTGGAGTTCCTCACACAGGTACACCACACGCCTGTGCCTATTTAGCAGACCTGAACATGCCCTGAACTCGAATCACAGAAGCGTGTCACACGGACGTGTCCTTGTCGTGACGAGTTTCAATTTCACACTGCAAAGGCTAATTAGGGGCTAAGAAAGGTATTCCAGAGTCTATATAAACACCCTAGGAGAGGACTAAAGGGACACACAGAGTAGAAGGCAGGGAATTACTCAAGGAAATCTGGTCGATCCATCTCGGAAGCAAGAATCTACTTCAAGACCGAAGATCTTCCTAAATTTCTCTCAGGAGTTTTTGGTTTTTCTTTATGTTTTGTTGTTTTCCTTATTTTGAGATGTTTTCCCTTATTATTATGAACTAAATCCCTTAAATACCTGAGGGGGATGAAACCTAAGACGAATCTTGTTATTGTTATCTAAACTATATGACAAATATTTGATTTGTTCTTAATTGTGTTTTTAATTCTTGAGTTAATATTTCAGGATATTGATTCAAGTCGAATGTGCTTGTTCAGTGGAGCAAAAGTCCCTATTTAAGAGTAGATCCAATGCAATTAAGCGGAGTTGATCATAATCCTAGACATAGACCGTGAAAATCTGCCGGATTAGAGTGAAATCTAATAGGGGGATCCATAAATCTATTTAATGTAACACTAGGGGTTTTAATTAGAAAGAAATTTCAATTAATCAACCTAGGGTTAGTTGTTCTTAGTCTCAAGAGAGATATTTCCTTAATGCAACATAATTTAGGGATCTCTACGGATCAAGTCAACTGAATAAATCGTCTAGTTCAGAGTTAAATGACAAGTGAAGTCTAGGTGGATTCTTCCTTGGGTATTGCCTTAATCGATTAATTTTCCCAAAGTATTTCCCCAATTTATTCTTTGTCGCATCTTTAGTTTACTTAAATTTAAATTTAAACCAACTCCCATTTATTTTCTAGGCTAGATAATAGAGAGAAAGTTATTACTAGTATTTTTAGTTCCTTTGGGTTCGACATTCTGGTCTTGCCATTAAACTATACTACTATTCGATAGGTGCGCTTGCCTTTATCTTGATAATAGTTAGTGTCTAGGTACGATCATAAAATTTAAAACTTATCACGCACATTAAGTTTTTGGCGCCGTTGCTGGGGAACTAAAATATTAGGAACACTCAATTTTTATTACTTTAGCCAGTTTTACTTTTATTGCAATTTATTTTCTATTTTTATTTTAGGTTTTATTTATTAAAATTTTGTTTCTTTTTGTTTTTCTCTGATAGGTGCCTCTAGTTTATGACTAGAAGAAACCTGTCAGGACCATTATTGTTTGATAGCGATTTAGAAGTAACAGTTCGTAGAAACCGAAAAGAGATAAGGTGAAGCTTACAGCATGTAGAACAAGAGGAAGAGGACGAAACCGAATTTACTAAAGAGATGGAAGCGAATCCAAAGAATCCACTACCTCCCGTGGTAGCTGCAGACCATGCGAATCAAAATCCTGCTCCTCGTACTATGTATGATTATGCTAAGCCTAATTTAGCTGGTACTGAAACTAGTATTGTTAGGCTTACTATTGCTATAAATAATTTTAAACTGAAGCCTAACACTATTCAGATGATTCAACAGTTTGTTCAGTTTGATGGTTTGCAGGATGAGGATCCTAACACACATTTAGCTAACTTTTTGGAATTCTGCGACACTTTTAAGATAAATGGCATTTCTGATGATGCCATTCACCTTTGGTTATTTCCCTTTTCTTTGAGAAATAAGGCTAAACAGTGGTTGAACTCCCTACCACAAGGGCTATCACTACTTGGGAACAAATGACCGAAAAATTCTTACTTAAATATTTTCCACCGACTAAAACGACAAAGTTGAGGAATGATATCTCTTCTTTTGTGCAGATGGATCTAGAGACACTCTACTATGCTTGAGAGCGATACAAGGATTTATTGAGAAGGTGCCCTCACCATGGGCTACCTTTATGGTTACATGTTCAAACTTTTCATAACAGTTTGAACCCCTCAACAAGATAGATGATCGATGCAGCTGCTGGTGGAACGATAAATAATAAAAAACCTAAGGAGGCTTATGAGTTTATTGAGGAGATGTCACTGAATAATTATCAGTGGCAAGTTATGAGAACAAAGCCCACCAAAGCTGCAGGTGTTTTTAATGTGGACGCAGTCACAATGCTGTCAAACCAAGTAGAACTTCTTAATAAAAAGATTGATGGTTTAGTTGGTTCTACGCAGGTATATCCAATGATGAGGTGCGATTCAAATGGAGCAGGAATTTACAACACAGATTATTCATCTTACAATCCTAGCACAGAAAACGAGCAAGCCAACTATATGGGTAACAATTCTAGATCTCAAAATAACCCTTATAGTAACACTTATAATGTAGGTTGGAGGAACCACCCCAATTTCTCATGGGGTGGTCAAGGAAATCAAAGGCCACTACCCTCTCCAGGCTTACAACAACCTCCTTACCAGCAAGAGAAAAAATCGAATCTTGAGGAGATGCTCACGAAATTTATTTTGGTGTCAGAAACTCATTTTCAAAATACCGAAACATCACTCAAAAATCAGCAAGCATCAATTCAAGGGCACGAAACTTAGATAGGACAACTCGTTAAACTGATCTCTGAAAGACCACAAGGCGGCTTGCCAAGCAACACTAAAACTAACCCAAGGGACCAACTTCATGCCATTACTACACCCGATGAAGGAGGGTTAGTTAAGAACGAATCAGAACCAAGGCAAAAAGTTGTGGTAAGTCAAGGTAAGGTTGAGGTAAGCCACAAAGAACCAGTAGATAAAGAGTATAAACCTCACGTGCCATACCCAAATGTAACAAGGAATGACCGCACAGATGAACAATTTGGTAAATTCCTTAAACTCTTAAAGAAATTACATATTAACTTACCTTTTATTGAAGCTCTTGCACAGATGCCAAACGCAGTTAAATTTTTGAAGGAGCTTTTAGCAAATAAACGGAAGATGATAAGTCATCGCATGTGGAGCTGAATGCAGTTTGCTCAGCCATTTTACAAAACAAGCTACCCAACAAACTGAAAGATCCAGGGAGTTTTACGATTCCTTGTTTAATTAGTAGTTTAGATGTTAAAAAATGCCTTGGTTGATTTAGGGGCTAGCATTAATGTAATGCCTTATAAAATGTTTAAACGACTAGGTCTTGGGAAACCCAAACAAACTAGGATGAGCATTCAATTAGTTGATAAAATCGTTAGAATTCCTAGGGGTATAATTGAAGATGTTCTTGTTAAAATCGATAAATTTATATTCCCAATTGATTTTGTTGTTTTAGACATGGATGAGGATAGCAATGTGCCCTTAATCTTAGGGCGACCCTTTTTAGCAACTGCTAGGTCTATCATTGATGTTGATACAGGTAAACTCACATTACGTGTAGGCGATGACATAATTCCTCTTCAAGCTCGTGATTCTGTTAAGATATCTAATGATAGACATGATCATACGAGTTCTTTTAATGAGAGTAAACTTATTGATCAATCTTCTTTGCAGGACATCTCTCGCAAAAGCACAAATGAGCCACGTTCAAGTTCATGTGACAACAAGGGAGCAATCCACGAAGAACGAAAGCATATCCATGATGAGCATACAGATAAACTGAAGTAATTTAAGATTAGGGACAAGATATTGCTAGACGAAAAAGACCCTCGGATTACTACCTCAAAGCCCAGAACAAACAATACACCTCCCTTCACGGTGATAAACATTTTTCCCTACGGCACAGTTGAGGTAACACATCCAAACCACGACACTTTCAAGGTAAATGGTCATCGACTTAAACATTATAAAGGTGAGGATTTTAGGAATGAAAGAGAGGAGTTTAGGCTTCACAAACCCTCGTAAAAGTGCGTACATGGTAAGTCAAGCTTAGACTCTAAATAAGCACTTCTCGGGAGGCAACCCAAGCACTAACATTATTAATCTCTTTAATTTCAGCTTTTAACATCTAAATGATTAACTAAGTCCTTGAATGCAGTTTTTTAGAACCACACGGCTAGGCACACAGGCGTGCCTAAGGTCGTGGACACACCACGAGTGGAGACACGATCGTGCAACACAACCGTGTAAAAATAGGGCAAAATTCTTTCGAATATATGGCTTTCGACAAATCACCATGGTCGTGTGATATGGCTGTGGGTAAACCTGCTAATTAAACACGGGCGTGTGACACATCTGTGTCCCCAAGCCATGGTTGAAACTGAGAAATTAGCACGGGCATGTGACACGCCCGTGCCTGAGGCTCATGGTCGAACCTATTAAATTAGCACGGGCGTGTGACCTAATACACGGGCGTGGGAGAAGCGAACGCAGTAAGACACGGCCAGCGACAGGGCCGTGTACACCAACACGCCTACGACACACAAGCGTGGGCTAAGTATCAGGTGCGCAAAAATTCAAATCCGCAAAACACACAGGCTAAACGCGAGACACACGAGCATGTGACATGCCCGTGTGCCCCAAACTCTATTTATACCCACTCCCTAATTGTTACTATTCATCTTCTCATACCCTCAAAACCCTAGCCACCAGACCCTCTTTTCACTGCTGCCGGCTCCAATTTCGGCCACCACCCTCATAACCTTCTCCTTTTTACTCCTCATTTCTCCTCTTACTCCTTTCCTCTTTCCTTCCCTTGCACTCAAAACCCCCAAACTCCTTCTCCTCCCATTCTCCTCTCCCCCTTCCCCAACCACAGCCAACACCACCAACCACCTCACCTCTTCAGCACCGTCACGCCTCTAACCACCACAGTCCACACCCGTGTACCACTACCACGCCCGTACGCCGTCGCACCTCCGGCCTCCAACCCTTTTCCATCGGTTCCACCTTTTTCTCCCTTTCCTTTTGACTATTACTTTTATTTTTATTTCAATTATTTATTTATTTACTTATTTATTTTTTTTGTTCATTACTAAATTGCTTCTCATATATTTCTCATGCTTAGAATCTATGTCACCCAACTATTACCGTTATTATTAGCTATTATTAGTCATACTATTTATATGCCTATTGCTATCCAAATTCTTATCGTTGAACCCTTCATGTTTGATTGACTTTAAAAATGTTAGTTTTTAGTTTCTTGGTTGATTTTTTTTTGAATTTGCTAGACTATTTTCATCTTCTTAATTCATTAAGAATTGTTAAATTGTTTTCTTTCAAAAATACAATGACCCCTCCACGTGCAAAAAAGGCTATTGTCCGCTCTTCTAAGAAGCGAAAGGGGCCTGGTTCAACATCCTCGAGCACGACCATGGAAGTACGCCATCCATTTCTTCAGTTCCCACAAGGGTCCCAAGAAGAATTATTTCAAATCCTTAGGGCGCGACCTCTTGGAGTGGGGCTGTATCAATTGGGCCGCATTAGAGTAGGTCCAAGTAGGTGACGCGATTCGGGCCCTGTTGACTACAGAGCCATGGGATCAATTCTTCGAGATTGTCAAGCCGACGTATCTCTAGCTTACTCTAGAGCTCTGTTCTACCTTCCATCTGTTCATGTCACAGTTTGACGACCCAGGCACAGTCCAGTTTCATTTGAGTGGCTTGGTATGCCAACTTGGCGTACCTCAGTTCAATGTAGCTCTGGGCCTCTATACCAAAGAATTCATTGAGGAAGAAGATTTATCTGAGCTCCATCGTCACATCCACTACTCTCCATCCAAATGTTGGAGAGCCCTAGTCCCTACTTAACCACCTAAGATTCTAGTCGTTCCAGGGCGATGGCTTTCTCCCCATCATTGAGGTACCTCCACGCCATCCTCGCACAAACATTAATAGTAAGACGAGAGAGCACCGGCGTCGTCAACACCCACGACGCCTATTTTCTATGGAGTATGGTGCACAGGCACGTGTTCGACCTTGTTTACTTCATCATCCTCGCCATTCAACATTAGACAGAGCGACATAGGAAAGGGGTAATTTCTATGAGCCCATATGTGACACGCCTCGTGAGATATTTCGACCTCTTCAGCACAATGGCACAATTATCCTCCCTCACTCTTATCGGTCAGATGTCCCCACAGGGCATCTCAAGTATGCTACACATGAGGATGATCGAGCAACGACGTGGATATGATCCTCCTCAGTACCATCTAGCTTAATCCACCGAGCAGGAGGACCCAGAGAACATTACTGATGATATCCCTCCACCTCACGAGGAGCCACCATCCTAGCCACCGCCCATTCATCGTCCAATTCATGCGACTGCTGCACTTTCTAACATATCTGAGTGCCTTACATGATTCGAGCAGCAGTGCTTCCAACGATTTGATCACATTGACGCTAATTTATAGCAGATATGTCAACATCTCCACATTTCATCACCGCCCCACCTCACGAACCATCTAAGGAATAGGACTTTTGAGTCCTCTTATCTTTTCTTTTATTTGTTTTATTTTATTTTTTATTTTTACTGTTATTTTTAGGTTTCTTTAGCTTTATCTTTCTCTTTATTCAAATTTCAATTTATGTTCTAAAAACTTAGCATAATCTATTTTGAACATTTTATATCGGCTATTTCCTAACAAGTAACCGTGCTAATTGATATACCCCTAAAAATACTATTAATGCTATCGTAGTCTAAAGAACCCAAGAGCCCAAATCCAACTCTAATGGGAAAGGTACTCCACGACTGTCATGTCCTGCTTGACCACGACCATAGCCACTGAAACACCAAGTATAATATCCTTTTGGCACAGCACTCATGGACTAACGACCTTTACTACCACCAGAATATCTTCCTCCAACCTTACCTTTTCCCCAGCTACAGACACATCTCTGAATCAAGTTTCCACACTTCCAACTCAAGGATTTCATCCCATATTCAGGGAGTTTCACTTCTCTCCCTATCTTATGATTTTATGCTTATATTTTCAGTAAATTTATCATTGTACATTTAGGGAAATGTACATCTTAAGTTTGGGGGGGATACATTACATTATTATCAGAAAATCCCTTTTTACATTGTTCTCAAATCCCTGAATCTTGGCTTTCACTATTAGAATGAATTTGTATTGATTTATGATTTTTATTAATATGTCTTGAATTAAAACATCGGGAGTTATGCTTTGATTGTCTAAACTTTAAGTCATTAGAGAATCAAGCATGATAAGTTGGTTTTTGAGAATTAGAATTAAAATCTTTCTAGGATGTTTCCCCAAGTTTAGGTATTATCTTCAAGTTTGAAATTCACAAAATTAACATCAAAAGCCATAATTTTTGTGAGATTTTGAGCCTTTAGAGTATATATTCTTTCTTGCTCACTTTTATTGTTATGAGGGTGTCAATATTGAATTGTTATTCTAGAACTTGCTCCATAAAAGCCTACCTTCACAATTAACCATTAGTGAACCCCCTAGAGCCTAACAAACCAATTATTGATTTACCCTTAATATTAACCCTTAAGCCTATTCTTTATTCCTTGAGAATTTCCCTCATTTAATTTGATCCCCATTTTTGTCGAGATTTGATTTGAATAAATTGCCTAGCTACTTTCCTATATTCAGTAAGTAAAATTACATATTCGATTTGTTCTTAAAAAAACATATACAAAATTAGTTCAGTTGTTGAATTATAATTTAGTTATGAAATTATATAGTGCTTAAACTTAAACAGTGTTATTCATGAGGAAAAGCTCAATTTCGTTATTCAAGATGTAATTATTCATTTTTTTCTAGTTAGGTAATTGTTTAGTTCAATCTCGATTCTAACCTTCTCTTTCAGCCTGTGACCACACCCCCTAACTAGAGCCACGTTACAACCCTCTAAAGACATTTTGATTAATGTATCATATCAATACATAGTGGTGGAGATTTGATTTTCATGCAAGCTTATGGTAATAACTTTTCATGTTGACGACTGAGTGCTTAATTTGTTGTCCTTAAACACCTCGAGTGATTTGAGTGAATCTTTAGTGAGGATTTTAACTCTGTGTGATTTTGAATTAAAGATAATTACTTAGATAAAGGGAGATACCTATGTTTTCGTGATAAAATACTCAACTTGGAGTGTTTGAAACTTTGATGTTCTCTTAGTTGAACTCTTAAGGTATGATTACTTATGGATTATTTGGAAACATTATTAATAGAAATTGTAAGTTGGGAAAAATGAATTTTAATTGTGAGTTGAGGATTTTGCTTGAGGACAAGCAAATGCTCAAGTGTGGGGGTATTTGATAAACCATAATATATACATATTTTTATCCCACATTTGGCACATTTGTGGATGAATTATCATTGAATTTGTGGAATTTGATGCTCCTAATCCTTTAATTTCATGTTTTATACTTAGGTGAGCATAGGAAAGTGAAAAGAACGAGAAACAGGCCAAAAACAGAGAAAATAGGCCGCAGTGAGAAATCAACATGGCCTAGAGTTCCTCACACAGGTACACCACACGTCCATCTCTATTTAGTAGAACTGAACATGGCCTGAACTTGAATCACAGGGTGTGTCACACGGGCGTGTCCCTGTCGTGATGAGTTTCAATTTCACACGGCAAAGGCTACTTAGGCCTAAGAAAGGTATTCCAGAGTCTATATAAACACCCTAGGAAAGGACTAAAGGGACACACAGAGTAGAAGGCAGGGAATTACTTAAGGAAAGCAGATCAATCCATCTTGGAAGAAAGAATCTACATCAAGATTGAAGATCTTCCTAAATTTCTTGAAGGAGTTTTTGGTTTTTCTTTATGTTTTGTTATGTTTTCCCTTATTATTATGAGCTAAATCCCTTAAATACTTGAGAGGGATGAAACCTAAGACTAATCTTGTTATTATTATCTGAACTATATGATAAATATTCGATTTGTTCTTAATTGTGTTTTTAATTCTTGAGTTAATATTTCAAGATATTGATTCAAGTTGAATGTGCTTATTTAATGGAGCAAAAGTCCCTGTTTAAGAGTAGATCCAACGCAATTAAGCAGAGTTGATCGCAATCCTAGACATGGGACGACAAAAATCTACCGGATTAGAATCAAATCTAATAGGGGGATTCATAGATCGAGTTAATGCAACACTAGGGGTTTTAATTAGAAATAAATTTCAATTAATCAACCTAGGGTTAGTTGTTCTTAGTCTCGAGAGAGATATTGCCTTAATGCAACATAATTTATGGATCTCTACGGATCAAGTCGAATGAATAAATCATCTAATTTAGAGTTAAATAACAATTAAAGTCTAGGTGGATTCTTCCTTGGGTATTTCCTTAATTGATTAGTTTTCCCAAAGTATTTCCCCAATTTATTCTTTGTCACGTCTTTAGTTTAGTTAAATTTTAATTTAAACCAACTCTCCTTTATTTTCTAGGCTAGATAATAGAGAGAAAGTTATTACTAGTACTTTTAGTTCCTTTGGGTTCAACATTCCGGTCTTGCCACTAAACTATACTACTGTTCGATAAGTGTCCTTACCTTTATCGTGATAATAGTTAGTGTCTATGTATGATCATAAAATTTAAAACTTATCACGCATATCACATGTATTAAAAAATTTCTAGTTTTCTTTAAAACTTTCTATCTTGTTTCAAATTGGTCTCTAAATGTTTCCTACATATTTTTGTGATCTCGTACACTTGAACTATGGTTTGTAATCTATGTTTTTAGCTATGATCTATGTTTTTAGCTATGATTAAATGTTAGATTGATGGTGATGAATTAACCAAATAATTGTTTAAAGTTCAATAATAGTTTTGTTTTGATCGGTAATGCTCTGAAACCCTAATCCTGCGACAAATATGGGTTAGGGGTGTTACAATCAACTCAATATTTCTGTTTAACTACAAGAAAATTGAATTATACAATTTGTAAATGTTGGGGGTTAAAGTTTTTTTTTTTTAAATCAAGACTAAATTGACATAATGTATAAATGTTGAAGCTGCAAGTTGCTATTATGCAAATTTTAAAAACTATGATATCATCTTTCCATTAGCCATTTAATAGTGGGTGACAAAAAAAAAAAAAAAAACAAAATCAAGTAGTTAAATTTATAATTTTAAATGAGTAGGTGATCAAAATAGAAACTTATCAATAATTGGGTGACTTCAATGTAGTTTACCCCTAACTTTATATGAATTGGCCTAGATTTAAACTTGTTCAACTGAAAAAATATGTTTTTTTTCAAAAGTTTTTCACATATTAGGTTTGGTACTTTGATTTGAATATGTATAAATGTAATTTACTTGATTTTATTTTTCATGTTTTGTTATAGAATAATAGGTACTAAATATGTTTTCTATCTTTGAAAACAAAATTTAATTCTTATTTACCAAATGTGTTTTTGAAAACTTTTTTTAATGAAAATGAAAAATGAAAAATAGAAAATATTTTCAAAAAAAAATGAATCCTTAATTTTTCTAACATTTAAATGCTTAATTTTTGTAGTTTATAAAACAACAGCTTAATTTTCTTTTTTCTAATTATTTTTAATATAGAACATAGATTGTTCTACGGGATCCTACAATTTTAATAAGATAATTGTATATTTAATATGTTTAAATGTTAAAAAGGAAGTCAATTATTGTAAGTATCAGAATTAGATTCGGTCATAATGGTTTATTTGACCATCCAACTTTATAAAATGAAAATCATTTTAGATTTTCATTTAAATTTTTATTTCTTTTAGTCGTTAAACATGTATTTTTTGTCAAATCATCCCAAACTGGATATAAAAGTTAATTTTTCTATTAACTTTGCTTATGTAACATTCACATGGAATACCACGTATATGTCACATAAGCAATTAATTAATTTTTTAAATTAAAAATCTTAAAAAAATTATTTTTTAATAATTTTAATAATTTTAAACTTTAAAAAATAATTTTAATGCTTTTAATATTTTAAAAAATTAATTAATTGCTCATGGAACCACATGGTAATCCACGTGTATGCCACATCAACAAACGTTAACTTTTCCATCTATTTTGGAGTAATTTGATAAGCATCACAAGAGAAAAAATAAATAAATAAAGGGTTAAAATGATATTTTTTTTTTAAAAATTGGAGGGCCAAATAAATCATTATTCCTCAACTTTTAGTAGCTAGAAATTTATCACACTCACGATGTGGCTGACCAAAAATACTTTATATTAAAAATTATATCGTTCAAAATACATTATAAAATCATTATTAGTGACGTGACGAAGATTTTTTAAATGTTTTTGTTGGTCTTGTGTTTGATACACAAATAATGTTTTTTAGTTTTTTTTATTTGAAGATCATATAAAAGTCAAAACAAGATGAAAATATCCAACTCGGTTAGTCAAAACAAGATAAATATAATTAAGTGATTGGTTAAAATGTGTTTTAGGTACTCTTCATCCATTTCGAATTTAGTACCTTTACCTTTTAAATTTAAAAATGCAAGTCCAATTGTTAAATTCGTTAAAATTTTTCTATTAAATTCAAGTTTAATATAACAAAATATTTATTATTACATAGTTACAAGTAGTATTTTTTTTATTTCAAAATATCAAAATGATAAATGTTAGAAATTTATTGGGGTAGATATGGAATAGAATTTGAAATTTTAAAAAGTAAATCAACTATTATAAAGACTTGTGGTAGTATATTTGATCCCAAATGATTTGGTAAGAATTAAATTTAACTATTATTCAGTAATAAAGAATAAATTTTTAAAGATAGCACAGTTAATCTACAACACTGTAAATCTTATTACACGTGTTTGCTTGTGAAATCACATATTTAAAATAGAGAGGTGTGTTTAAAAATAATATATAATATAAATAATAAAAAGTATGATTTGAAACTAATTAATAGTAACAGATGAAATATGCACGATAATAAAATTAAAAAAAGAGAGATTAAATGTGAGTAAAACGAAGATCGAAATAATAAAGTGTGAAAAATAAAACTAAAATTTACAAAATTATCAAAAATAAAGCTTTATTTGATTGGTAAATTAAGGAGTAGACTAATACAATTGGTTTGAGTTTAAATTCCATCATATTCATATTTTTTTTGGTTTTTAATAGAAAGACCAAAATAATTATGGAAAAACATTTCTATAATATTCCTAATCGAAATGATGGTCCGATTAAGAGTGACACTAACTCAGTTAGGTGCTTAAATAATAGTATAAATTGATAATAATAGTTTTATGTTCTGAAATTTCCTCCACTCCTAAAAGTAAATCATGCCTTTCAATAATTAAAGGCATATTTCATTATACAATTGTAAATCAAATATCAAAATATCCATATTTATTGATTCACTCACTCCATGTTAGTCATCTCACTAGGAAAAATAGCAAATCGAGGGATATTTTGTCAGCTTTTGAAAGATGAGTCATGAATCTCGAGGATTCTATGGGTGGTGTATAGGAAACACTTGAGGTAATTGGGACACATCGATGAGTTAGACTCAAAGAGAGCAACTTAGGGACTATGTGGTGGAGGCTCCCAGTTCCAATATGGGTAAGATGAAAGAGGCCCTGCCTCTATAGGTGATCAGATAGAGAAGAATGTTGCTCTCGAAGTCATGGTAACAACCTTGAAGGAATAGATTGTGAGGCTCAAGGGGGAGCTCACTATCTACGAGGTTATTTTGGGTAATGGAATCTTGGCTTTGACTCCCAAGCAACATAACATGGATGTTTACAAATCAAAAGAGTTTAAGGGGACAAGATTCATGAGGGATATGAACAATTTTCTGAGGGGGACAAAATAATACTTCTATGCAATGGGCATTAAGGATGATTTTACTAAGGTAAATAATTTTGTCATTAATTTTAATGATGTTGCTCTTTTATGGTGGTGTTATAGGTCTAC
Organism: Gossypium stocksii; assembly: GCA_020496765.1. Lineage (NCBI taxonomy): Eukaryota > Viridiplantae > Streptophyta > Magnoliopsida > Malvales > Malvaceae > Gossypium > Gossypium stocksii. The sequence continues at coordinate 65,216,900 of CM035626.1, forward strand.
AGATGAGAAACTGGGACTTGGGAGGAGTTCCAAAAAGAATTGAAGAAGTAATTTTATCCTTAGTACATTGAGGAGGAGGCTTGAGCTAAGTTGCGCTAGCTTACAGAACAAGGCATTATTCAGAAGTATGTTAAAGACTTTAGTGAATTGATGTTTCAAATTTCTAACTTGAGTGACAAAAAAGCTTTCTACTGATTTAAGGATGGGTAAAATCTGTGGGCAAAATATGAGTTGTGTTAATAAGGCATCACTAAACTTATTGTAGCCATGGCCAAGACAAAGTCCTTTGTTGAGCTTGGTCTGAGGAAAGACAAATTTGAGTCTTCCAACCCAAAAAGACATGCAATGGTGGGGGAGATCATAAGGAAAAGGGACAAGCTAAAAATCGTAATGGTAAGAATGGTGGTAATGGGAAACCACATAATGGGAAGTGAGAAACCTAACAACAAGTTGAAAAGGCCAGTGAAATGCTTCCTTTGTGACAATCCACAAAGAAATCCATGTTTTCTGCCATTAAAGAGGACAATGAGCCAAAAAAAGTGTCACACCACCAATCCAGTGGGTCGATCGATGAATAGTGGTGTTATAGAAAGACTAAAATCATTTTGCAAGTCAACACACGATGTTTCATTGATTAAGCCATTGAAAATATTGTAAAACCCCAAACCCGGCCCAGACGTTACGGCCAAGTCTGGTGTGTCACATTGAAGTGTTTTTCAAAAACCATGTTTTCATTGAAAACCCTTCTTAATGTTTAGAAACTTTTACTGTCAAACTTGTATAAAACCTTAGCTTGTGTTTGTTTATTTTTCCAAAACGTGATTTATTGTAATAATCATTCCTTTCTCAAACATTGTCAACAACTTTGTAAAATTTTATTTAAAATTGTAAAAGCTTGAAAACCTTTGTAGCTTGCAGAAACATGTTATTTTTAAAACAGTTTAAGTATCAGAAAATCATATCTTCTTTGTTATGGCTTAAAGTGAATGGGTACTATGCACCAGGTAGGATTCAAGAGAAGAGGAGGTGAGTCAATTAGACTGCTTAAGTACCAAGCTCTTCCATGATCCAATCCTAGACATGCACACACCCATTGCCACACTTTAACCTTATGACTTGTCCATGAACAACAAATTATGTTTAAGCCTATTTAAAATATTTATTTATGAAAACGTTTACATTGCGAAAGCTTTGCTATGTTATCGTGATATTTTGAAAACAAGTAACTTTTATAAAAATGCGCCTTAGAGCTAACCGATTTCAAAACGATTTAAACAATATCCTACTTAAACTAAAAACAATTTAAATAATTAAAAACCCAAAATAAAAATAATAAGAGCGGCCTTATTACAAGCCCAAATTGAAAATAAAGCGATTGAGATGAGTAATAAAATAAATAATTTATTTAAACCAGAAAATGCAGTCTTCGTGGCCACTCTAAATCCCTCCCAGCTCCAAGTCCACAAACTAGGGCGCACCTACAAGGATGGAAGAGAAATGGGTGAGTTTGGAAAACTCAGTGTATGCAGAAAGCCCATCCAAAGCCCAAGTCAACTCAAGCCCACTGGGCCTAAGCCCTATCCAGTCTCAGTGTCAACTGGGCCGAAGCCTATTCAATGCTCAGTTACTGGGCCGAAGCCCTATTCAGTGCTCAGTTACTGGGCCGAAGCCCTATTCAGTTACAGTAATCTGGGCTGAAGCCCTATCCAGATAACAGTACAACCCATAGGCCCAATACAGAAACAGAACAAATAATAAGCATGAATGCAAGCCCAAAACATGTGGGGAAGCTACTCAACCCACCCAACCGTTACTCTCCACCCGTACCAGCCAAATTCTCTATGTGGGGAAAACTACTCAACCCACCCAACCGCTACTCTCCATAGTGGCAGTATAGCTGCATAATCAGATAGTGTGGTCAAACCACCAGCACGGTAATACGAGGCATCGCCTCTTTCGGTAAACTAGGGCAAAGCCCTTTTTCGGTATTCGTGGCATTGCCACTTAGCACTTCCTCCAACCATATAACCCAGTCCCCATGCATCATATAAACATGTCATGGCATATAATAAACAGAATCAGTAAAGCATGCAAATTAGTCCGATTAAACCCTAAGGGTATAACAGTCATTTTGCATCTAGGGGTAAAATAGTAATTTCACACCTTTAAGGGTATTTTAGTAGTTATTCCACTTTTTAGGGTTTTTACCTATTTCAGTTGGTAACAGTTTCATTTTCATTTCAATAACTTAACTAACCCATTTTAACAGTCTTAAGCTATTGGGCCCTAAAACCCCTAATGGACCCTACAGTGTCTATTAGCTACTTAAGCCCATTCTGTCCAGATTTTACAATCAATTTACTAGGTTAAACAGTTTTGAACCTACAGTCTATCAGTACACATTTATTGCCCATTTTCACCCATATGGGCCTGTAAGCCCATTGGGCCCCTATTTAGCCCATTGAGGCCCAATTTCCAAAGTGCATGAAATTGCACACTCAACTAACTTACCACATGCGATTACAGATCCATCGAGTTCCAACTGACTTGTGAGCATTCGCACACTGTAACACCCCAAACCCGGTCTGGACGTTATGACCAGATCTGGTGTGTCACATGATCCTAAACTACGCTTATAACCTTTTAACTTGTTGTGACTTAGGTGAGGTTCGAATCACATTAGTGAGTTTGTGAAAAACCAGTTCATTAATCCTTAAAGTTATCCTTAGTTAATCTTAAAGCGTTTTGAAAACATTGTTGAGATTTTGAAACCCGCGCAGCCTACGTCTAGTAGATTCGATATAGCAGGATTTAAAACATTAAAGAAAATAAACCCATAAAGAAAATTTAAAAAGCGGCCTTATTACAAATTTAAAACCCACAAATAACTTAGTAATAAAATACTTTAAACAAAATGAAAACCAGTTCTGCAGATGCTGTGGCCACTTCGAATCTCTCGCAGCTCCAAGCCCACTATGGTTGAGGGTTACCTGCAGGGATTAATTAAAAAGGAGGGTGAGCTTGACAACTCAGTGTGCAACATTATCTCAACCATAGGCCAAAACAGATCAAGCCTCAGAAACAGAGTTAATTGGGCCTTGGCCCATTACAGGAATCAGGTTAAGCTCAAAGGCCCATAACAGAAACAGATCAGATATAAACATTATGCAAACAAAAAACCCAACCCAGATCCATCCTTAACACCCCCGTACCAACCTTACACCATGTGGGGAGACTACTCGACCCACCCAACCGCTACACGCCACAGATATTTGCAGCGAGGCTGCCAGATATAATTTGTAGTAGACTGCCAGATAACATTTGCAGCGAGGCTGCCAGATATATTTGCAGCGAGGCTGCCAGATATTGTGACGAGGTCACCAGATATAAATATTGTGGCGAGGCCACCAGATTGCAGCGAGGCTGCCAGAAAATATGTGGCGATTGGTCATTAGAGAAGCGATCATCGAAAATCCTTTTACAAAGCGTCTGTAAGATCTAGCCAAACCCAAAAAACTTCTAACCTCCGATACATTTTTGGGCGGCTTCTAATCAACTATTACCGAGATCTTACTCGGATAAACTCGAATGCCATCTCTCGAAACAATGTGGCCCAAAAATCCAACTTCACTAAGCCAAAACTCACTTTTACTAAATTTGGCATACAACTGTTTATCTCGTAAAATTTGAAAAACCATCTTCAAATGTTCGGCATGTTCATTTTCATCATAAGAATAAATTAAGATGTCATCTATGAATACCACCACAAACTTATCCAAGTATGGCCTAAAACTTTGGTTCATTAAGTCCATAAATACAGCTGGGGCGTTAGTTAAACCGAAAAGAATCACAAGAAACTCATAGTGTAACAATCCGATTTAGACCCTATTCAGAACGGTGGTTTAGAGACCACGAATCCGAGTCAAAAAATAATTAAAAATTATTATCTTCTTTATTTGTGTGTGAATTTATATCTGTGAAATTTTTTGTATTTTAATTTTGTTGTTTGAGTGCCTGATTAATTAAAAAGACTTAATCGCGTAAATTGTAAACGTTACTAACTATTTGTTAAAGTGTCAAATTGCTTTGTTCTTTAAAGGTGGGGTCTTTATGTTGCAATTTAACCATGAAACTTTGTGTTGGACGGTAGTGGACATAAATTGTAAGGTTTTCATATTATTTTATAATGGATAAAATAGTAATTTATTTAATTTATGTTAATTATAATGAAACATTGGTAAAAAGACAAGCAAAATGTATCCATCTTGGCCGAAACATAAAAGAAAAGAGAACAAAAAGAACTTTGAAGGTTTGGCCCTTGTATTATTCAATTAAGGTATGATAATTGTTTAATTTTTGATAATTTTTAAGTTTTTGAGATCGTTGCTATGAAATTTTTAAAGCCCATGTTTTAATTTTTTGAATTTGATAAAGATTTTGAGTTATGCCATTGATGAATTTGTTAGCTTTGTGATGTTAGTTGATGAATTATGAAAAATATATTTTAGATTAATATGTTTTGTATTTGGATTTTTGATGAATTTGAGTAATTAGGGCTAAATTGTGAAAATAATAAATTGAGGAATTAAAATGTGAAATAAATGAAATGTGTGGACTTGTATAAGATAGGTGAATATTCAGCCTAACTATGATGTAGTAAAATTTTGCATATTTTGTGTTTTGTACAATAGGGACTAATTTGTGAAAAATGTGAAATGCTAAGGGCAAAATGGTAATTTGACCATTTATGTGTTTTTGGACTAAATTGAATGAAATTATGTTTTTGGACTAAATTGAATGAAATTATGTTTGAATGAGTTTAATTTGAATATGTTTAGATCAAGAACTAAAGAAATCGTATTTGGATCGGGGAAAAATCAAAGTTATTGAATAATCGTTTCGTTCCGATTGTCGTTGTCTGAGGTAAGTCTATAAGCAAATAAATGTTGTTATTTTTGAGTAAATATGAATTTTATATGCTAAATTGAATTATATGAAAATATATAAGTGATAGCCGAATGTTAATTTATGAGTTATTTGTATTAAATATGAGATTTTTGGCTTGAATTATGGTAATTGAAATGGTACATTTTTGAGTTGGCTAATATTCTAGTAAAAAAATGAATGATTTATGTTTGATGATTAGGCAATGTATAAGTTGACCTTTAAAGAATTGGTATTTTTTTTAAGGTTCAATTGATATACTTATGCGTATATCATGAGTAAAAGAATGAGTAAGTTTGGTCTTTAAGTGGTATGATATGACTTATATGGTTTTTAATATGCATACCTGTATAAATGTTGAAATGATATGATTAATGTTGATATATGAAAAAAGGTAAGTTCGTGTGTAATACGTATTAGTTTAGCAAAGCATATATTTTGTGAAATGAGTTAAAAGGTGAATTTGAAGTATAAATAATCTCGACGATGATTCAGTGATATGTGGCACTAAGTGTGCGATATATTTATAGCTTCGGCTATTTATCTGGCACTAAGTGTACGATATATTTATAGCTTCGGCTATATAATTGGCACTAAGTGTGCGATATATTTATAGCTTCGGCTATTTATTTGGTATTAAGTGTGCGATATATTTATAGCTTTTGCTATTTATTTGGCACTAGGTGTACGATATATTTATAGCTTCAGCTATTTATTTGGCAGTAAGTGTGCAATGTATGTATAGCTTCAGATATTCATTTAGCACTAAGTGTGCGAGTTCATTGAATATTTAAAGATTACTAAATGATTTAGTGTATTGATCAATAAGGTGAAGTGAAAAATGTGATAGATAAATATGAGAAAGTACAGGTACGTATGGAACCTACGTGGTTAATGATATTTGTGTGTGAGTTTGAAGAAATGATATGAAAATGAGAAATAATTCATGAGCAAGAATTAAGTAGTAAGATTTATTGATAATGACTTGAAATAATGTGTTTTCGATGATGTTTAGATGAGTCAGCGGGTAATGATAAGTTATGATCGAATGTATAATCGAGTTAAAGTGATTAGGCATGCGATAGTTAGTTATTTAAGTGAAAAATAAGGTAAGTTGATCTTTGAAATGGTGATATATATTTTACATATTATAATGTTAATTATATGTCAATTTGAATGCATATATTTGGCCAAATTAATGCATCTATGATGTTAAAAGTGAAAGTTGAATATGTGAGTAAACTTATGTATATTCGGCCAATGAAAAGTATATGTGATATCATATTTGTGGTGTATATGTTTATATGTATATATGAGTAATTATATCCGGCCATGAATGTATATATGACTTTAAAGGTGGATTATAATTATGTCATTAACTATAAAGTGTATTCGACCAATTTGAATTGTTGGACAATTATATGTTTGACAAATGCATTTTGTAAGTTTGGAAATGTATAAGAATGAATAACATGTTTTGATCTTGTTGAATTGAATTATAGATGTTATTAAGTTGTCTATTTGCTTAAGACTTACTAAGTTATGATAGCTTATTCTGTGTGTATGTTTGTCTCTGTTTTATAGATTTTGGAGACTAGTTACAGGCTCGGGGATCGTCAGTGAAGTCTATCACACTATCGTCTGTTTATCGGTACTTTTAAAGGCTAAATTTTAATATTATAGCATGTATAGGCTATACTACCTTTCGAATATGTTTAAGGTCGTGTATATATTATGCCATGCGAAAATGGCTAATTTGATACCTAAATATTTGCTATCTTGATCATGGTTCTTATGTGTGCTAAGCTCAGTTTATATGTTTTTACCAAATGATGATATGTTTGCTTGTGGTTGGTATAATTTGGTAAGCCTTAAGTTGATTATTTTTAGTTGTTGCAGTACAATAGGTGTGACATATTTAATATGATGTGAATTGATGGTTGGATATATTGTTTGAGTGATATGTACGGATCATGAGTGTGATGCATTTGATAAATAGTTATGGTTTGAGGTATTGGTATTCGGTTGTAATGAAATTGATATGGTTAATGAAAGTGAGTCGTTCATGGTTGGTACATATGTGTGAACCTTGTTGTTATGCATGTTATATGTGTGCGATATACTTGAAAACATGGATGTAGGTATACGACATTTGACATAGAAATTGGATTATTATATGACATGTGGTAATTGTTAATTGATTAATCATGGATATGTGCTTTATTGAATAGATTACATGCAAAACGAGATATTGATTATAGATAAAATTCTATGCAATGATATATGTGTAAAAATTTGGTTTAGAAATGAAGTGGTCATTGAATAAATCTTATGTACTAAGCATGATTACATTCGACTAGGGCTTTGTAAAATAACCAAATGAATAGTATTTTAAGTTATAAGGGATCATGAGTGTTTTTGTGCAAAATAGGTATATGTAGATGGTTATAAGTACTTTAAGAGATTGACCGTTTGGTGTTCTTTTAAAATATGTCTATTTTGTTATATGATCTATTACTTATGCAGATGGGTATTTAGATGAATTAGTAAGTATACTTGTTCATGTCTTAATCATTTAAAACTGTGTATAGAAATGCACATTATACCAGTATTAATTTGATTAAAATTTTTTATAATTATATTTTTATAATATGTTGCCTAATGGATAATGACAAAAATGGTATGTATTTTTTTAATATGTTTGTTTTGTATAATTTATGTTGGTAATAATTGACTGAATTATTTGTATTATTCAAGTATGTGCATATGTTATGTGGTAAAATGTTAATCGGCATTAAATTAGTTATATATTAATATTTGATTGATTTATAAGTTTGAGCAAGAATATGTATATGATTGATCTCATGATGTGATGAAGTAATAAATTGATCATACCTAAAAGACTAACTATTATCACGATAAAAGGCAAGCGCACCTATCGAATAGTAGTATAGCTAGTGGCAAGACCAGAATATTGAATCCAAGGAACTAAAAGTACTAGTAATGACTTTCTTCCTATTATCTAGCCTAAGAAATAAAAGGGGGTTTGGTTGTAACTATTCTAAACTAAACTAAAGAAACGACAAAGAGTAAATTGGGAAAATTACTTTGGGAAAACTGATTGATAAAGACAATACCTAAGGAAGAATCCACCTAGACTTCACTTGTTATCTAACTTTGAACTAGACGATTTCTTCATTCGACTTGATCCGTAGAGATCCCTAAATTATGTTAAGATCTCCATCGAGAATAAGAACAACTAATCCTAGGTTGATTAATTGAAATCTCTTTCTAATTAAAACCCCTAGTCTTACATTAACTCGATCTATGGATCCCCTTATTAGATTTGACTCTAATCCGACAGATTTTCGTCGTCCTATGTCTAGGATTGCGATCAACTCTGCTTAATTGTGTTGGATCTACACTTAAACAGGGACTTTTGCTCCTCTGCCTAAGCACATTCGACTTAAATTAATATCCCAGAAATATCAATTCAAGAATTAAAAACACAATTAAGAACAAGTCAAATATTTATCATATAGTTTAGATAACAATAACAAGATTCGTCTTAGGTTTCATCCCCCTTATATATTTGGGGTTTTAATTCATGTTTATAAAAAGAAACATCTCAAAGTAATGAAAATAACAAAACATAAGAAAACCCAAAACTCCTAAAAGGATTGAAGGGAGATCCTCTGTCTTGATGTAGACCTTGCCTTCTGAGATGGATGAATCGGCTTTCATTCAAGTAATTCCCTGCCTTTAGCTCCCCGTTTTGGCGGGAATACTGTACCCTTGGCGAGAATAATGCACCCATTGTAGTTGCCTCCTTGGGTCTTTATATAGAGTTTGGAAAGTCTTTCTTAGCCCCTAAGTAGCTTTTTCCTCGTGAAATTGAACTTCCTTATGACAGGGACACGCCCGTGTGCCACGCCCGTGTGAGTCAATGCTAGGCCGTGTTCAAGCATGTTAAAGTGGCACTGCCGTGTGGGTTGCCCTTGTGAATCGAGGGTGGCCGTGCTTGAGCCTGTTTATGTGGCACGGCCATGTCGCATGCCCGTGTGGTGAGCTCCAAGCTGTGTTGATTCCTTGTTTTGGCCCATTTTCTTTGTTTTCTGCCCGTTTCTTATTCTTTTCACTCCCCTAAGCTCATCTGAGTATAAATGTAACACCCCATACCTGGCCCAGACGTTATGGCCAGATCTGGTGTGTCACATGGACAGTCGTCTAAGCTTTGATCTTTTTTTATTAAAGCGTTATGTAGTTTGAAGTTAAACTGTGTTTAAAAGCTTGTAAATAAGAATCATTTTCTGATTTAAAAACCTTAGCTTCTACCGAATAAAGTTTCATCTTTTATTAGATCTCATTATGGTGTTATTGACGTTCAGTTGTCCAATTGGTACGTGAAGCATGTTTTGAAAACATTTGTTTAAATTTGGAAAACCTGCATAGACTAGTCTACTATTGTAAAGTTAACAATGAAGAAAACCCAAAGTAAAATACCGAGCGGCCTTATTATAACTTAAAACTGAAATTTAAAAAAATAGAAATTAAATAAACTAAATTTAAGAAATAATCAGAAACCGAAGACATGAACCTCGTGGCCACCCTGAATCCCTAGCAGCTCAAAGTCCCTGTGGTTGGGGGTTACCTGCATAGACAGAATTAAAAGGATGAGTTTGTGAAAACTCAATGTGTAAAGAAACCCAACCAGCGTCACAGACCAGTCCAAGCTCAGTCTTGGCTAAAGCCCTATTCAGATACAGATTAAACTGGGCCTTGACCCTTTTCAGAAAACAGTGTGGGCCTTGGGCTATTATAGAAACAGATTAGTGTATATATATGCATGTACGCAAAGCCCAAGCCCAATCTAGCCCTACACACCACCCGTACCAGCCCTACACACTATGTGGGGAATAACTCAACCCACCCAGCCCTACACACCACAGTCGTATTATAGAAATCGTGGCCAAGCCACCAGAATAGAAATACGAGGCAAATCTTCTAAGTAGATTACATCGTATTACCACTTTTAGCACTTCCTCTGAATCAATAACCCAACCCCATGCAAATCAGAATATAACATCACATGGCATACAGAATATTAGATACAGTAACATGCTATCAGTCAACTTTTTCTAGGGGTAAAATAGTCATTTAGCATCTAGGAGTAAACGGTAATTTTTCACCCTTTAGGGGTATTTTGGTAATTGTGTTAGGTCTCTAAGTCTCATGCTTAATACAATCTTCTAACAGATCTAACGTCGCTTCGAGCGACTCAAATAGCCCATTTCATTTATACAGTGGCTTCCTAAGTCAAGATTTTACACATATTTTTACAGAATTAATACCCAGTTTACCAGAAAACACTTACCGCACATTTTTACCCATATGGGCCCGTAAGCCCGTTGGGACCTATTTTGACCCATCGAGGCCCAAATCAACCTAAGTGCACGAAAACGCGCATAGCAGCCTTACCATCCATTATTTCAAACTTCACGACTCCGTACTGACCCACGAGAGCTCGCACGCTCGTAAGCCTTCGAAATGCCGGTATTTTGACATTTCGACCTTTCGGCTTTTGCTGATCTAATCTACTAGAGCGTGTCGATTACGCACCTGTTTGCAAACTACGTCGAGATCTCGCGAGTGAACAACCTACATCAGTTTTCCCACTATGTTATTCCATAATCCGATTAACAACTATCAACACTTACCCCCTAAAACATTCGACCATAACCAAATAATTCAATAAATACTTACCTTGGTCGAGATCTAACAAATAGATCTAGATCACCTTGCGATCACTAGTTCATCAACACCCTTCATGAGATCCACCTTACAAAAGGCCATGAAATTAAATCGGTTAACAAAAGAGTCGAACATACCCCCAATGAAGAGATCTAAACCAATTCCCAAAAGAAAGTTAGGGAGTGGTTTCGGCTTTTCATTAAATACTTAAGAATAAAATGAGTTGAGTCCTTACCCAAAAGTCTGATTGACTACCTTGCCACATGAAAGAACCACTGATCACTAGCCTAGCCCAGATCTATAATAGATCTAGTCAGAACGTAAGAAAAGAAGAGATCTATGGGATTCGGCTATGAAGACCACATAAGAGGAGTAGTTGATAGGAGAAAGTATAATTGTTTTATGGGAAAAGAGTGGTGAAGTTCGATTTTATAAAAGAGCTTTAAGAAATTAAATGAAAAGAAGAGGAAAAGCTCTTTGAGGTTCGGCTCCTTGAGTAAATCGACAAAGGGAAAGGCTATCTTCTTTCGGGATTTCGACTTTTAGAGAGATTGGCTAGAAGAAATCGGCTAGGAGAGTTCTAGGTGAGCCGATTTCAACTAATGAAGAAAAGAAGAAGAGAAAGAAGAAGAAACTAGATTCGGTACTATGGTAGTCGACCAAAAGAAACTTTAGGCGTTTAGGGCTTTTGGCTTTTGAAGAAAGAATAGAAAGGAGAAAAGGAGAAAAGAAAGGAAGAAAATCAAATTCGCACTCTTCCCTTACCTATTTGGCACTAAAGAATGACCAAAACAAATCCTGAAATAGACCTAAAGGATTTCGGCACACTCTTTTCCCCTCAATGCCGAAAATGCAAACACTAACAGACCCTAGCTGAAATTGCAAATCAAACAGTCCCTCATTCGGCCAACTCTCCTTTCATACTCAATCCCTAAATTTTCTCCCCTTATCACTCCTTAATCCAATCCCATGAACACTTCAAACTCTGTCCTTCAGAATTTAACTTGGAGTCCACCTCTTACCATGCACATGCAACAAAATAAAATAAGTACCTTGCTTACCACTGGTTTCGAACCTTAGCTCCCTCACAAGCCTCTACACGCCAACTCCTTGAGCTCTAAGTGGTGCTACCTTGCCACTTTAACACAGACTTTCTTGTGCTATAAAATCCCAACATTTAATTAAAAGCCCACTTAGCCAAATCCCCTACTCCTTTTAGCCTAAAATTTAAAATTCTGCCAGGCTTTAAACTTAAACCTAGGCCTTTTAAAGGTCCACTAAATACCCCAACACATCAATATAGCACATCCAGCCATGCAAAAATAAATTCATGTAAAAATTCAAAACCCTAAAAATTGGGGCGTTACAACTCTACCCTCCTCAAAGAAATTTCAGCCTCGAAATTTACCTAGTCCAAATAGGTGAGGGTATTATTGTCGTATCACCTCTTTCGGCTCCCCTGTAGCTTCCTCTTTGCTGTGATTACACCAAAGCACTTTCACCAAAGGGATTGATTTCTTTGTTAACACCTTGACATCGTGGTCTAGAATTTACACCGGCTCTTCCTCAAAAGTCAAACCTACTTTAACCTCAATTTCCTCAACATGTACAATGTGGGAAGGATTAGACCGATATCGTCTTAACATGGGGACATGAAAGACGTTGTGAATTCGGTCCAACTCTGGGGGTAGTTCCAACTGATATGCTATTGGACCCACCCATTTGAGAACTCGATAGGGCTCGATAAACTGCAGACTCAACTTGCCCTTCTTCTCAAACCTTAAGATCTTCTTCCAAGGTGAGACCTTCAAGATAACCCAATCTCCCACTGAGTACTCAATTTCCTTATGCTTCAAGTCGGCATAAGACTTTTGCCTATCAGATGCCTCTTTTAATCGATCATTGATTAGCTTAACTTTATCTTCTGTATCCACTACCAACTCTTGCCCAAGAACTCGACGTTCTTCTAATTTAGTCCAACAAGTAGGCGTACGACACCTTCGATCATACAGCGCCTCATATGGTGCCATTCGAATACTCACCTGATAACTATTGTTCTAATCGAACTCCGCTAATGGCAAGTAATCTTCCTAGCTACCCCGAAAATAAATAACGCATCCTCTCAACATGTCTTCCAGAACTTGAATCACCCATTCTGACTGTCCATTCGTCTGGGGTGAAAAGTAGTGCTGAAGTCTAGATGTGTACCCAACGCCTCATGCAACTTCTGCCAGAATTGAGATGTAAACCTAGGATCCTGATCAGAAATAATCAAAACTAGCACTCCATGAAGTCGCCCTATCTCCGCTACATACAACTTGGCCAATTTTTGAAGTGAGTAGTCGGTTCGGACGGGTATAAAATAAGCAAATTTGTTCAGTCTATCCACGATCACCCAAACCAAGTCTTTCTTGGTAGGCGTCAATGGTAGCCCACTCACAAAGTCCATGGTTACCCTTTCCCATTTCCAAAATGGAATCTTCACTAGTTGCAAAAGTCCAGAAGGCAGTTAATGCTCAGCTTTCACCTGCTGGCACATCAGACACTTACCCACAAATTTTGTTACTTCCCGCTTAAGTCCTGGCCACCAATGCAACTCTCGTAAATCCCAATACAACTTATTCCCTCTAGGATGCATGGCACAAAGACCCCAATGAGCCTCTCTTAGAATTGATTGTCTCAAGTCGGAGTCCCTCGGAATACAAACTCTTCCTCGAAAACATAGAACTCCTTCACTATTCAATCTAAAATCAGAAGTCTCGCCACTCTTAACCTGTTGAAATCGAAGAACCAGTGACTCATCCTCTAACTACTTTTCCTTAATCTGCTCTATCCAGGTCTGTCTTACTTGGAATTCCGCTAACAAGCTACCATCATCATACAGACTAAGACGAGCAAACATCGCTCTCAGCTCAATTACAGCTCTTCGACTCAGTGCATCAGCTACAACATTAGCTTTACCTGGGTGATACTCAATAGAATAGTCGTAATCCTTAAGCAGCTCTATCCATCTCTGTTGCCTAAGGTTCAACTCCTTCTGAGTCAACAGATATTTGAGACTCTTATGATCTGTGTATATAATACACTTTTCTCCATACAAATAGTGCCTCTAGATTTTTAACGCAAAAATTATTGCCGCCAATTCCAGATCATGCGTAGGGTAGTTTCCTTCGTAAGGCTAGAGCTATAGCGATGCATAAGCAACCACTTTACCCTCTTGCATTAGCACACAGCCCAATCCCACATGCGATGCATCACTATACACAGTGAAATCCTTTCCAAACTCTGGCTAAATCAATACCGGTGCCTCAGTCAAAACTTTCTTTAACTTTTCGAAAGCCTCTTGTTATTCTTAGTCCAGACAAACGGTACTCATTTTCTCAAAAGCTTCGTCAACGGTGCCGTAATCAAAGAAAATCCTTCCACAAATCTCCTGTAGTACCCTGCCAAACCCAGAAAACTTTGAATTTTTGACACAGATCTTGGTGGCTTCCATTCTAGAACCGCCTCAATTTTTTGAGGATCCACCCTAATCCCTTCAACAGAAACAACATGACCCAAGAATTTCACTTCTCGCAACCAAAATTCACACTTGCTAAATTTTGCATAAGTTGCTTCCCTCTCAACACTTGCAGAACAATTCGGAGATGCTCATCATGTTTCTCCTCCGTTTTCGAATACACCAGAATATCGCCTATAAAGATGACCACAAATTGGTCTAGGTAGGGTTGGAATACCCAATTCATCAGATCCATGAAGGCCGTTGGTGCATTCGTCAACCCAAATAGCATCACCAGAAACTCGTAATGACCATACCGAGTCCGGAATGCTGTCTTACGAATATCCACCTCTTTGACCCTTAATAGATTATATTTAGATCGAAGATCGATATTGGAAAATATTGATTCTTAGTTGGTCAAATAGGTCGTCGATCCTTGGCAGAAGGTACTTGTTCTTAATAGTCAGTTTGTTCAACTGACGATAATCAATGCACATATGCATCGTCCCATCCTTCTTTTTAACGAATAGTACCGATGCTCCCTATGGAGACACACTTGGTCTAATAAAACTTTGGTCCAGAAGCTCTTGGATTTGTGCTTTCAACTCCACTAACTCCTTTGGTGCCATCCTATAAGGTGCAATGGACACTGGAGCCATTCCAGGCAACAAGTCGATTCCAAATTTGACTTCACGGTTCAAAGGCAACCCTGGGAGCTCATCCGGAAAACATCCTGAAATTCCTTGACGGTTCTAACTTCTCCTATGGTCAAACCCTCAGAATCAGACTGACTCACATCCTTTGCGAATCAGCTTTTCAGCTCTTAAGGCCGAGATAACGTTGGACAAGTAATCTCTTCACTCCCCTATTACAGTTACCTCCTTATCCTCCGTGGTCCTTAACACCATCCGTTTGGCAGCACAATCCAAAGTCGCCCAATGCTATGCAAGCCAATCCATACCTAAAATGAGATCAAACTCTCCAAAAGGTAGTTCCATTAAGCCCGCAGAGAAAATCCTACCTTGTGTCTCTAAAGGTACATCTCTAAAGAGCTTGTCTACCCTAACTGAGTGACCCAGTAGACTTATCAAAGATATCCCACTCACAATTTTCTCAGTTTGCACACCCAACATCCCAGATACGTCACAAGCAAGATACGAATGGGTAGATCCAATGTCAATCAGAGCAATGTATGGTGTGCTATAAATTAAAAACATACCATTTATGACATCAGCTATGTCACCCTCCTTTCAACAATGAGAAGCATAAACCAATGTCGACTGACGTGGCTCAGCATTTCCTGCACTCTGCCTGTTGCTCCACGTCCACGTCTATTTCTATTGCCCCTTAGCTTGACCACGGCCTCTCAGTGGTTGTTGTCCACCTCTCACTGGCTGAGCGACCCTTAGTTCAGCAGCTTGCATCTGCGCTGGCCTCTGAGGACAATCCTTAACTCTATGATCTTTGGACCCACACCAGAAACATGCTCCAGTACACTTCCAACATTCACCCAAATGTACCTTTCCATAATGCCCACAAGCTTGTGGTCTAACCACAGTCATTGGAACTGCTCAAACTGGCTCGTCCATTCTAGCCCTTTTGATAGTCCTACCTGCAACACCCGAGGGTCCTGATTCCCTCCTGAATCGGTTCCAGTCTTTTTCATGATTCTGGCACTCTGTGCGCTTCACCTCCCCAGTAATTTTAGCTTTTTCCACCAGGGCAGCAAAATCACGCTCCCTCTACGGAGCAATTAGCACTCTTAACTCATCCCTCAAGCCATCCTCGAATCGCACGCTGCGTTCATACTCCGTAGCGACTATACCACTAGCATACTGGCTTAACCTTAGAAATTCAGCTTCGTATTCTGTAACAGTCTTACTACCCTGAGTCTGATTCAGGAATTCCTTCCTTCGAGCATCCACATAGCTCACCCCGATGTACTTCGTTTTGAATGTCGTCTTAAATAGCTCCCAAGTCACCCACTCAACTGGGGTACCATCCCTCACAGTGATCCACCACTAGTAAGCTTCGTCATGCAGCAAAGATACTACACCCTTCAGCTTCTGTTGCACTGAGCAGTCCAGGTCATCCATGATCCGCTCCGTGGCCTCCAACCAATACTCGGCCACATTTAGGGCTACATCAGATATGCCCTTAAAAATCTCCGCTCCATTAGCTCGGAGTCGTTCAGAAATTGATCCTTGATTCACTATTCTCGTGCTCGCTCTAGTAACCCTTTCCAAAACTCGTAACATCGCTTGGGACAAAGCATCATCCCCTACGGCCCGATCATAAGACCTCGTCTTAGTTGCCAGTGGCACTCGTGCCTCTTTAGCTGGCATATGTCCCGAAGAAGAAGACCCATCCTAAGTACTTCCTCGGGCATATCCATAGACTCTTCCACGTGCCACCATCATACTCATATCGTATTATCTGATTACAAATTTTATGAATTAGTTCAATATTCCAGTATTTATTACAGATGTCTTATGCATAGATAGTATTTCAGAGTTTTGTTTTCCCACAATCGCAGTCTAGCTATAGTTTCAGTCTTCTAGAGTTTTCAGTTTTTCCTACTGTCTTAATCCTTTACAGTCTCAGTGTTACCCTAACTACAAAATTTTAGTAGGGTCTTAGCACTATCTACAGTAGTGTCACAGTATTACAATAAAGTACAGTAAGGCAGAAGATACTTACGGACTTAGTGTGGAGATTCTGTGTGTCACTCTTTGAAAACCCAATTTAGATAACCAAGTCTTGTCAATGATAAATACTTTTAGTAAACTTTGTTGGAAAATTCCAAAAACCCTAGACTTTTAATAAAATAAAAACATCTTTTTGAGAAGAAAATCAATTTTAAACGAATTTTCTTAAGGAAGTTTTCAAAATTGATTTCCAAACAAATTAGAACTTATTTTTAAGGAAACGTTTAAACCCATTACATAGCCGAGTTGTTGTAACTTGGCTCTGATACCATTAAATAGTTATAACGCCCTAATTTTTAGGGTTTTGAAGTTTTACATGAATTTATTTTTGCATGGCTGGATGTGTTATATAGATGTGTTGGGTGTATTTAGTGGACCTTTAGAAGGCCTAGGTTTAAGTTTAAAGCTTGGCAGAATTTTAAATTATAGGCTTAAAGGAGAAGGGGCTTTGGCTAAATGGGATGCCTGGCAGAATTAGTTGGAGGCTATGGAGCAGATCATGGACGTTCTGTACTACTTAGTGGAGTAGAAGTTGAAAGGAGCAGTATCGTTGCTGCGTGATGAGGCTTATCAGTGGTGCATCACTGTGAGGGATAATACCCCAGCTGAGCGGGTGACATGAGAGCTATTTAAGATGGCCTTCAAAGGGAAGTACGTCTTGGTGAGCTATATGGACGCTTGAAGGAAGGAATTCCTGAATCTGATTCAGGGAAATAAGACTATCGCGGAGTATGAAGCCAAGTTCTTAAGGTTAAGCCGGTATACTAGTAGGATAGTCGCTACAGAATATGAACGTAACATACGATTCGAATATGGCCTCAAGGATGAGCTAAGGGTGCTGATTGCTCCATAGAGGGAGCGTAACTTTGCTGCTCTAGTGGAAAAGGCTAAGATAGTTGAGGAGGTGAAGTGCACGGAGCGGCAGAACTGTGAGAAGGATCGAAATCGATTCAGGAGGGATTCTGGCCCTCGGGTACTATGGGCAGGACTGTCAAAAGGGGTAGAGTGGACGAGTCAGTTCAAGCACTACCAGTAAACGTGGTTAGACCACAAGCTTGTGGGGATTGCGATTGAGTGCATTTAGGTGAATGTTGGAAGCGTACTGGGGCATGTTTCTGGTGTGGATCCAAGGATCATAGAGTCAAGGATTGTCCTTAGAGGCCAACTCAGATGCAAGCTACTGAACAGAGGGTAGCTTAGGCAGTGAGAGGTGGGCCACAACCACCGAGAGGCCGTGGTCAAGCTAGGGGCGATAATAGAAATGGTTGTGGACGTAGAGCACCGGGCTGAGGTGCTGGAAAGGTTGAGGCTCGTCAGCCGGTATTGGTTTATGCTGCACGTCGCCGAGAGGAAGGCAACGCACTTGATGTCATAACTGGTACATTTCTAATTTATAGCACGCCATACACTGCTCTGTTTGACATAGGATCTACTCATTCATATGTTACTTGTGGTGTATCTGGGTTATTGGGTGTGTAATCTGAGGAAACTATGAGTGGGGTATCTGTGATTAGTCCACTGGGTCACTCGGTTAGGGTAGACAAACTCTTTAGAGAGGTACCTTTAGAGACACAAGGTAGGATTTTCTCTGCGGATTTGATGGAACTACCCTTTGGAGAGTTCGATCTCATTCTGGGTATGGATTGGCTAGCAAAGTATCAAGCAACGTTAGATTGTGCGGTCAAGCGGATGGTGCTAAAGACCACGGAGGAGGAGGAAGTTACAGTAATTGGGGAGAGAAGAGATTACTTGTCCAACGTTATCTCAGCTTTGAGAGCTGAGAAGCTGATTCGCAAGGGTTGCAAGGCATTTTTGGCGTATGTGAGTCAGTCTGAATCTGAGAGTTTGACCATAGGCGAAGTTAGAATTGTCAAGGAATTTCAAGATGTTTTTTCGAATGACCTACCAAGGTTGCCTTCGAATCATGAAGTCAAATTTGGAATCGACTTGTTGCCTGGAATGACTCCAGTGTTCATCACTCCTTATAGGATGGCACCGAAGGAGTTAGTGGAGTTGAAAGCTCAAATTTAAGAACTGCTGGGTCGGGGTTTTATTAGGCCAAGTGTGTCTCCGTGAGGAGCATTGGTAACATTCGTGAAGAAGAAAGATGGGACGATGCTATGTGCATCGATTATTGTCAGTTGAACAAATTGACGATTAAGAACAAGTACCTTCTACCAAGGATATACGACCTGTTTGACCAGCTAAGAGGAGCTTCGGTATTTTCCAAGATCGATCTTCAATTTGGATATCATCAGTTAAGAGTCAAGGAGGTGGATATTCACAAGACAACATCAGGACTTGGTATGGTCATTACGAGTTTTTGATAATGCCGTTTGGACTGACGAATGCACCAGCGGCTTTCATGGATCTGATGAATCGGGTATTTCAACCCTACCTAGATCAATTTGTGGTCGTCTTCATAGATGATATACTGGTGTATTCGAAGACTGAGGAGGATCATGATGAGCATCTCTGAATTGTTTTGCAAGTGTTGAGGGAGAAACAACTGTATACGAAATTTAGCAACTGTGAATTTTGGTTACGAGAAGTGATGTTCTTAGGTCACGTTGTTTCTGCTGAGGGGATTAGAGTGGATCCTCAGAAAATTGAGGCAGTTTTGGAATGGAAGCCACTGAGATCTGTGTCGAAAATTTGGAGTTTTCTGGGCTTGGCAGGGTATTATAGGAGATTTGTGGAAGGGTTTTCTTTGATTGCGGCACCGTTGATGAAACTTCTAAGGAAATGAGTACCATTTGTCTGGACTGAGAAACAACAAGGGGCTTTTGAGAAGTTGAAGAAAGTTCTAACTGAGGCGCCAGTGTTGTTTCAGCTAGAGTCTGGAAAAGGTTTCACTGTGTATAGTGATGCGTCGCATGTTGATTTAGGCTGTGTGCTGATGCAAGAGGGTAAGGTGGTCACTTATGCATCGTGACAGCTTAAGCCTCACGAAGCAAACTACCCTGCGCATGATCTAGAGTTGGCAGTAGTAATTTTTGCGTTAAAGATCTGAGGGCACTATTTGTATAGAGAAAACTGTATTATATACACGGATCTTAAGAGTCTCAAGTATTTGTTGACTCAGAAGGAGTTGAACCTTAGGCAACAAAGATGGATAGAGTTGCTTAAGGATTATGACTGTTCTATTGAGTAGCACCCAGGCAAAGTGAATGTGGTAGCTGATGCACTGAGTCGGAGAGCTATAGCTGAGTTGAGAGCGATGTTCGCTCGTCTGAGTCTATATGACAATGGTAGTTTGTTAGCGGAATTACAAGTAAGACCAACCTAATAGAACATATTAAGGAAAAGTAGTTAGATGATGAGTCACTAGTTCCTCGATTTCAACAAGTTAAGAGTGGTGAGACTTCTGATTTTGGATTGAATAGTGAAGGAGTTTTGTGTTTCCGAGGAAGAGTTTGTATTCTGAAGGACTCTGACTTGAGGCAGTCAATTTTGAGAGGGGCTCATGGTGGTCTCTATGCCATGCATCCTAGAGGGAATAAGTTGTACCGGGATTTGCGAGAGTTGTATTGGTGGCCTAGACTTAAGCATGAAGTAACAGAATTCGTGGGTAACTGTCTGACATGCCAGCAAGTGAAAGCTAAGCATCAACTGCCTTCTGGACTTCTGCAACTGGTGAAGATTCCACTTTAGAAGTGGGAAAGGGTAACCATGGACATTTTGAGTGGGCTACCCTTGACGCCTACCAAGAAAGACTCGGTTTGGCTGATTATAGATAGGCTAACTAAATATGCTCATTTCATACCTCTCCGAACCAACTACTCACTTCAAAAATTAGCCAAGTTGTATGTGGCGGAGATAGTGCAACTTCATGGAGTGCTAGTTTCGATTATTTCTGATCGAGATCCTATGTTTACATCTTGGTTCTGGAAGAAGTTGCATAAGGCGTTGGGTACACGATTAGATTTCAGCACTACTTTTCACCCCCAGACGGATGGGCAGTCGAAAAGGGTGATTCAAGTTCTGGAGGACATGTTGAGAGGATGTGTTATTGACTTCCGAGGTAGTTGGGAAGATTACTTGCTGTTAGCGGAGTTTGCGTACAAAAATAGTTATCAGGTGAGTATTCGTATGGCACCATAAGAGGCGTTGTATGGGCGTAAATGTCGTACGCCTACTTGTTGGACAGAATTGGGAGAATGTCAGGTTCTTGGGCCAAAGTTGGTAGCAGATACAGAAGACAAGGTTAAGCTGATCAGGGATCGGTTAAAGGAGGCATCTGATAGGCAGAAATCTTATGCTGGCTTAAAGCGTAAGGAAATTGAGTACTCTATGGGAGATTTGGTTATCTTGAAGGTCTCACCATGGAAGAAGATTTTAAGGTTCGGGAAAAGGGGCAAGTTGAGTCCGCAGTTTATCAGGCCTTATCGAGTTCTTAGGCCGGTGGGTCCGGTAGCATATTAGTTGGAACTACCTCCGGAGCTGGATAGGATTCATGATGTCTTTCATGTCTCCATGTTAAGGCGGTATCAATCTGATCCTTCTCATGTCATACCGGTAGAAGAAATTGAAGTGAAAGCTGACTTGACTTTTGAGGAAGAACCTGTGCAAATTCTGGACCGTGATGTCAAGGTATTAAAAAGGAAGTCAGTTCCTTTAGTGAAAGTGCTCTGGCGAAATCATGGTAGAGTAGAAGCTACGTGGGAGCCAGAGGAGGTGATTCGTCAACAATACCATCACCTGTTTAAGCCAGATAAAATTTCGAGGTCGAAATTTCTTTAAGGGAGTAGAGTTGTAACGCCCCAATTTTTGAGTTTTTGAGATTTTGCTTAAATTTATTTTTGCTTGTCTGGATGTGCTAAATTATGCTTTGAGTGTGTTTAGTGGACCTTTAGAAGGCTTAGGTTTAAGTTAGAGCCTATTAAAATTTTTAAATTTCAGACTTAAAGGAGAAGGGGCATTGGCTAAGTGGGCTTTTAAATAAATGTGGGGAATTTAAGACACAAGAAAGCCTGTGTTAAAGTGGCAAGTTAGTGCCACTTAGAGCACAAGGAGGTAGCGTGTGGAGGCTAAGAATGAGCTAAGGTTCGAATCCCATGGCAAGCAAGGTGTGGTCTTATTATTTTTTTTAACATTTGTGAATGGTAAGTGATGGAACTCAAGTTGAACTCTGAAGGGAAGTGTTTGAACTACTCAGGAGATGAAACCAATGAGGGATAAGGGGAGAAAATTTAGGAATTTTGAATGGGAAGCTTGAGTGACCGATTAGGGGGAGGTGCATATTCGGCTAGGGCTATTAAGAGACTTCATTTTCGGTATTTTGGGTGTATGTGTCGATTTCTTTAGTGGTTAGTTTTCAGGATTTGGCAATTTTGGTCACTTCCTTTTTGCCGAATTAGTATAGTACTTCTTAGGGCTCTCTGCTCTTTCTTTGTTATCCTCTCTTTTTTTCTAAAAGCTGAAAACGTAAAACATAATCTATTTTGTGTCGATTTGTGCAAAAAACCAAACTCTTCTCTTTTCTTCTCTTCTTTTTCAAGCCGAATCTATCACCTTTTTTCTTTTCTCAATTGATTACACTGTTTCCCTGAAGTCCTCTCTTGTCAATTGTCTCTTTGGCTGATTGTCTAAAAGCCAAAATCTCGAAACTTGAAGCCTTCTCCTTTGTCAACATACTCAAAGAGCCGAAACTTAAAAAATCATTCTTCTCCTTCTTTCTCTTTTCCCTTCAAAAGCCGAAAGACTCAAAATCATTAAAGTTCTTTTGACCGATTACTCTCTTTAGCCGAACACTCTTGTTTATTTTGTAAAATTCTCTCTTTGGCCAAATACCTTAGACATCTTTTTTTCACCTTCGGGTTTTGGGCTAGATCTGGTTGAGATCGGGTTTGATTTGGTAGAAAACGACTTTGGTGGTGGCTAGTGGAACAAGCGGTTCATTGGGTAAGAATTCCAACCTTATCTTGCTTTTGGTTAAGGGAAAAGCTAAAACCCCCTAAACCTTTTGTTCTAATTGATCTAGATCCCTTCTAAAGGTTTAGTCCTTGGGCCCTTTTGATACTAATGAACTGTTATGGCTTTTCATAAGGTGAATCTCCTGGAGGCTAGAGTGGTTAACAATCTCAAAATGATCTAGATCTGGATCTAGTGGTTGGTTTCGGTGAAGGTAAGTGTGGGTGGTGCTCTATCAGGGTCGAATAGGTATGCTAAGATGGTATTATTGTTCAATTGGGTTATAGTTAACAGTATGATTTAAACGATTATAGGATAGTCGCTCAAGGGATTCCTCCATATTTCGCTAATCAGGTGTGTAATCGACACCCTCTAGTAGACTAGATCGGCAAAAGCTGAAAAGCCAAAATGCCAAAATTCTGGCATTTTGAGGGCTTGCGAGCGTGCGAGTGCTTGTGGGTCAGTTTGAAATGGTAAAGTTGGTAATCGCAAACGGTAAGATTGTTGTGTGCACATTTTCATGCATTTTGGTGGTTTGGGCCTCAAAGGGCTAGATTTGGGCCTAATGGGCTTATGGGCCCATATAGGTGAAATCAAGTGGTAAGTATATTACGGTAATCTGGTTATTAGATCTGCTAAAACAGGTGTAAAATTTGGACTTAGTGGGCCACAGAGCTTGTGGGCTCCGTCTGGCCCATTCGGGGTTTTAAGGCCCGATGACTCTGTATTAATGAAATGGGTTAGTTAAGTCGCTTAGGTGACGTTAGGACCGTTAACAGACTATAATAAGCATTAAACCCTAAAATTTGGCAAAATTATCGAAATACCCCTTAAGCGTGGAAATTACTGTTTTAGCCCTAGGGTTAAGTTGACTGATTTGCATGCTATTATATTTGATACTCTGTATGCCATGTCATAATATATTCCGTTTACATGGGGTTGGGTTATTATGACGAAAGAAGTGCTAAAGTGGCAATGCCACGTATTCTGCTAAGGGGCTCTGCCTCGTATTACTGTTCTGGTGGCTTGGCCATGATATCTATTTAAGCAGCTACACTATGACTGTGGTGTGTAGGGCTGGGTGGGTTGAGTTATTCCCCACATGGTGTGTAGGGCTAGTACGAGTGGTGTGTAGGGCTGGATTGGGCTTGGGCTTTGCATACATGCATAATACACTAATCTGTTATTGTAATGGGCCTAAGGCCCACACTCTGAATAGGGCTAAGGCCTAATTATCATTGTATCAGAATAGGGCTTCGGTCCAGTCTGAGCTTGAACTGATCTCTGACTCTGGTTGGGTTAGCTTACACACTAAGTTTTCACAAACTCACCCCCTTTCTTTCCGTCCATGCAGGTGAACCCCAACCTTAGAGAATTTGGAGCTGCGAGGGATTCGGAGTGGCCACGTGAACTGTTTCCTCGGTTTATATTTTCCTAAATTTACTTTATTTTAGTATTCCTTAATTTTTGGGTTTTAATCTGCAATAAGGCCGCTCGGTATTTATTTTTATTTTGGTTTTATTTATTCATTTATTACTTGTTTAATATGATACACTAGTCGGCGCAAATTTTTATTTCAAATTAACAAACGTTTTCAAAACATACTCTACGCGACAAACGGGTAACTTAATGGCAATGACTCTCTAACAAGATCTTTTAAAAAGTAAACTTCAACTGATAGTGGATAGGGTTTTTCTTTAAAACTAAACAAGGTTCTTATATTCAAAAGGTAATATGGTTTTGTTTAAGTTGACATAACGATTATTAAAAGTAGACCGTAGCGTAATTAGTTGTCCATGTGACACACCAAATCTAGCCCTAACATTTGGGCCGGGTTTGGGGTGTTACATTTAGTGGTATCAAATCTTTTACACATGATTTCTTCTATAGAAACACATTCTCGAGTGTACTTACTGAGTCGAACAAATTCCCGCTCATACTCAGACACTGTCATTCGGCCCTGCTTCAATTCTAAAAATTCCTTTCGCTTTTGATCAATAAAGCGTAGACTTATATACTTCTTCCGGAACTCCACCTGGAAGAAGTCCCAAGAGTCTCTTTCTTTAGGTACTACCGAGACTAGCATTTTCCACCACTGATACGCCGAGTCTCTTAGAAGCGATATGGCACACTTTAAACACTCCTCAAGTGTACAAAAGAGTTCATCAAATACCCAGATAGTGTTTTTGAGCCAAAATTCTACCCTCTCAAGGTCATCATCAACACTAGCTCTAAATTCCTCGACCCCATACTTACGAATCTTGTCAACAGGAGGCTTACTCAATCTCATCATCTCCATACCTTGTGGAGCTACTAGAATCGGTTGAGGGATGGGGGGAGGTGGTGGAGGTTGAGCATTCGGATTAGCCTGAAGGAACTTCATGTACCATTCGTTCATCATGTGGAGAAGGCTTCCCGAGCCTCTCCTCTCTGACTAGATTCATTATTCCTAGTCTCGAGTGGCGAAATCCCCTAAGCGGGAGCCGGCGCATTACTTTTTGTGTCGTCAACTACTGCTGGGTTGGGATCCATTTACTATATGAAAACACAATTTAGAGATTAGAAACCATCACACAATCAATATTCACATTTATGGCATGTATAGCTAGATTCTCACACTTGCTATGTTAGTTCGAGAACCGATTAAACCATAGCTCTGAGACCACTAAATGTAACACCCCTCACCCACAACTGTCATCAAATTAGGGTACGACGCATTACCAGACTTACACTTACATAATCATTCGATTTTGACACACAATTACCACATAAATTTAATACCACATAAATTTAAAACTTTCTTATTCATATTCATTATGTTGATATTAAGGGCCTACGAGGCCCAAATGATACATTGGGTGTGAACCGGGACCAAACCAAAACTTTTTAAACACTTAGAAAAATTTTACTCAAAACAGGGCACACGCCCGTGTGGGCAGCCCATGTGGTCGCACACGCCCATGTCCCTACCCCGTGTTGATTTATTTTTAAATTTGAATCTACAGGGGTTTTCACACGGCAGAGCACGTGCCTGTGTCCTAGACTGTGTCCTAGACAGTGTCCTTCACACATGTAACACTCCTAATCCGAATCTGTCGCCAGACTAGAGCTAGGAGCATTACCGGACAATTCAGAACTTTTATAAACATTTCACATTCAACCACATCACAACATAACCATGCATCATCAAAGAGTCCCTTATGAAGGTCTACAAGACCTTGATCATGCATTAGAAGAAGGTCAGGACTAAACCGAACACTTTGAAAGTTTTAAGAGACTTATGAAATTTTTCCTTTTAAAACAGGGCACACACTCATGTGCAACACTGACTAGGGCCACACGGCCACTAGACACACTCGTGTGTCCAACCTGTGTGTAATCCTAAGTTCGCTACACGGTCACTAGACATGGCCGTACGTCCAGTCCGTGTGCCATACTATCCAAAATAGCTACAAAACAAGTGACAAATGGCCGAGACACCCACCTGTGTGCTCAGACCGTGTGGCACAAAATAGGCCATTCTAAAAGCCAACTTTGCCACCCTTTTTGGGTCATCCCTACAAGTCAAACCAATACATTTTATAACCTCAATTTCAACCAAATTCACAACCAAAATATACACAATTCATGTCATAAAATGCTTACCCAAGATCATGCTTTAAGACCATACCAATTCACGTCAAAACATAAGTCAATTCCCCTCCAAAACTACATGATACATAACTCATCAAAAATCACATTCATCTCATGAATAAACTTACCATTTACACACCTAAGCACTTATCAAAATAATTATTTATCAATAGTCCATAAAAAAATTATGCAGTTACCAACATTTACTTTACATAACACATACCAAAATCAAGCATAAACATGTCCATTAGGTAGCCATACCACATGGCATAACCTATTTACAACTCAAAATCATAATCCAAAGACTTCTAGCCTATACATGCCTTAACTTAACATTTACCCTTCCAAAATGTACCAAAAAAGGTTTGATAGTGTGGTGATGATCCTCGATGATTCCCGAACTTTCGGTAGCTTCGATTTCTATACAATAAAGCAAACGTACTCAAAGTAAGCTACAAAGAGCTTAGTAAGCCATATACAAATAAATCAATCACAAAGAACAATTATAAACCATTTTAAATATATGATTCATGGCATGACATATTCACAAGTCATATTTCCCTTATAAGTCAATTGATCAAATTCACTTACTCAAATTCACATATCATATTCATATAGTTCATATATCAAATGATCTCATACATACATACCTCTAATTTCCCAAATTTCATATTCATTCATACGTACCGAAATTCAAATGCGCATTTGAATACTCATTTATTTTCTCGGAATGCTCGTTGAGCCATACGGAATCAAATAGGATACACAAATGGCTTGGAAGGTACGTACAATGCCAACGTCCTAGACATGGTCTTACATGTAATTAAATATCGGTACCTCTATCCCAGACAGGGTCTTACACTAAATCAAATACAATGCCAATGTCCCAGACATGGTCTTACACGTAAGTCACAGATTGATGCCAACGTCCCAGACGTGGTCTTACACGAAATCACATATCGGATCCTATGTCATGACATGTATCCTAGCTATTCCTAAGGTTCTAACAGGGCTTTTCGGAATTGTCTCATATTCGAAACTTATCTCAGATTTCACATAGTTGACTTTCATAACCATACAATAGAATTCAATCATCATATAAACAGTAATAATTCAATTTAACACATTTATTTGTACATAGACTTACCTCATTTGGATCCGTACGAATGAAAATGACTATTCAACAATTTTTTACTTTCCCCAATCTAATTATGTTTTCTTTGGTTCTTAATCTAAACAAATTCAAATTTAACTCTTTTTTTAACAACTTATTCAATTCAATCCAAAAACATATAATGTAACGCCCCGAAATGGGCTTAGAAGTTTTGGGCTGAAATGGGTCGTATAGGCCTAATGGGCTTGTGGGCCTAATGGGCTTGTGAGCCCCATACGGGTGTTTGTCATTGGACATGCAGGAATTAATGATTGGTTGTATCGTGCACATGGCTCTGGTTAAATCTAGCTTAGAGGGCCATACAAGAACATGGGCCCCACTTGGGCTACGTATGGGCCTTGGGCCCATATACACTGAATTGCATGTTGGTGTGATGGCTAAGAGGTTTGGGTGTGTTTAGGAGTGTTGGAGAAGTCCTGGGTTCAAACCTAGGCTCCAGCAAAATTTTAAGATTTAAGTGAATTAAATCCTTGGTGCTTGGGAATAGGCCTTTTAAATAATTGTGGATGATTTATGACATAAAGAGAGGTTGTGGTCTGGTGGCAAGGACGCGTGATGTGTAACTGTGAGGTCTGGGTTCAAGTCTTGGCAAAACCACATAAGGGGTATTTATTTTGCTGCTCTGGCCAAGAGAGAAGCAGAGATGGACTGAAACTCTGCTAGATGAGGTTTGAATTGGTCAAGGAGGAGAGAATCAGGGGATGTGGTTGGTAGTTGGTGATATAGAAGAGATTTAGGTGGAGAAAATCAGGGAATTCAAAACTTTGAGAGTTGTAGCCGATTGGGAAGCTTGTGTATGACAAATTCTGCTAGGGGGTTAGTATGAACACTTTTCAACTTTGGAGTTTGTTCTCTTAGTGCAATCAACACCCTTAACTTATCTCTGAGGCCATCCTCGAATCGTACGCTATGTTCATACTCTGTAGTGACTATTCCACTAGCATACCGGCTCGCGACAGTCTTATTTCCCTGAGTCAGATTCAGGAATTCCTTCCTTCGAGTGTCCACATAGCTCGTCCTGACGTACTTCATTTTGAAGGCCATCTTAAACAGCTCTCAAGTTACCCGCTCAGCTGGGGTACCATCCCTCACAGTGATTCACCACTAGTAGGCCTCGTCACGTAGCAAAGATATTACTCCTTTCAACTTCTGCTCCACTGAGCAGTCCAAATCGTCCATGATCTGCTCCGTGGCCTCCAGCCAATATTTGACCACATTCGGGGCTACACCAGATACGCCCTTGAAAATCTCCGCTCCGTTAGCTCAGAGTCGTTAAGAAATAGATCCTCAATTTACAGTCCCAGTGCTCGCATCAGCAACCCTTTCCAGAACCCGTAACATCGCCTGGGACAAAGTGTCATCCCTTGCAGCCCAATCATAGGACCTAGTCTCAGTTGCTGGTGGTGCTCGCGCCTCCTCAGCTGGCATATGTCCCAAAGATGAAGACACAGCTTGCGCACTTCCTCGGCCACGTCCATGGCCTCTTCCACGTGCTTCCCTCGTACTCATATCGTATTATCTGATTATAAATTTTATGAATTAGTTTAATATTTTAGTGTTTATTACAGACACTTTATGCATAGATAGTATTTCAGAGTTTTTTTTGTTTTCACAAAATCGTAGCCTAGCTACAATCTCAATCTTCTAGAGTTTTTAGTTTTTCCTACAATATCGGTCCCCTATAGTCTCAGTATTATGCTAACTACAGAATCTCAGTAGGGTCTTAGTACTATCTATAGTAATCTCTCAGTTGTCACAGTATCTTAATAATACACAGTAAAACAAAAGGGTACTTACAGACTTGGTGCCGGAGATTCGGTGTACCACTCTTCAAAAACCAGATTTTAGAAAAACCAAGTTTTGGTGATACTAAATTCTTTGAATAAACTTTGTTTCCAAAAACCCTAGACTTTCAGTAGTGTGAAAACATTTTGAGAAGAAAAATCAATTTTAAAAGATTTTCTTAAAAGAATTTCAAAAATCGAATTTCTAAAATACAAATTTGGGCCTTAATTTAAATTTTAAGAAAAACATTTAGACCCGTTCATAGCCGAGTTCTTGCAATCGAGCTCTGATACCACTAAATGTAACACTCTAAACCCGGCCTAGGCGTTATGGCTAGATCTGGTGTGTCACATGGACAATTAATTACGCTTCGATCTTCTTTTAATAATCATTATGTTGACTTAAGTAAAACCCTATTGTACCTTTCGTAAATAAGAAACTCAATTAATTTATAAAATCCCTATCGACTACCAATTGAGGTTCACTTTTAAAAGAACTTATTGTTGTGTCATCGCTATTAGGTTACCCATTTGTCACGTAATGTATGTTTTGAAAACATTTGTTCAGTTTGAAATAAAAATTCGCGCAGACGAGTCTATTGTTTTAACCAAGTAATAAATAAAAAATAAAAGAAATACCAAAATAAAAATACGAGCGGCCTTATTACAACTTGAAACCCAAATTAAAAGAAGGAATAAACTATACTAAAATAAAATTCAGAGAAAGAGTGAAACACGTGGCAACCTTGAATCCCTCACAGCTCCAAGTCCTCTATGGTTGGGGATCTCCTGCAAAGATGAAGAAAGGAGGGTGAGTTTGTGAAAACTCAGTGTGTAAGCTAACCCAACCAGTGTCAGAGATCAGTTCAAGCACAGACTGGGCCGAAGCCCTATTCAGATACAGTTTAAACTGGGCCTTGGCCCTATTCAGAAACAGTGTGGCCTTGGTCCCATTACAGAAACAGATTAGTTCATAACAATACATGCATGTATGCAAAGCCCAAGCCGAATCCAGCCCTACACACCACCCGTACTAGCCCTACACCCCATGTGGGGAATAACTCAACCCACCCAGCCCTACACACCACAGTCGCAGCAGAGCTGCTAAAACAGATATCGTGGCCAAGCTACTAGAACAGTAATACGAGGTAGAGCCTCTCAGCAGAATACGTGGCATTGCCACTTTTAGAACTTCCTCCCTAATAATATCCCAACCCATGCAAATCAGAATATACATGTCATGGCATACAGAATATTAGATATAGTAGCATGCAAATCAGTTAACTTTACTCTAAGGGTAAAATGGTCTTTTAGCACCTAGGGGTAAAACAATAATTTTCACCCTTTAGGGTATTTCAGCAATTTTAATAGGTTTTAGGGTTTTATGCTTATTATAGTCTACTAACAGATCTATCGTCGCCCGAGCGACTCAATTAGCCCATTTCATTAATATAGAGTCGTCGGGCCCTAAAACCCCTAATGGGCTCGACGGAGCCCACAAGCTATTGTGGCCCACTAAGTTCAAATTTTACACATATTTTAGCAGATCTAATATCCAGATTACCAGAATATACTTACCGCATGACTTCACCCATATGGGCCCGTAAGCCCATTGGGCCCAAATTCGACCCATCGAGGCCCAAAACCACCCAAATGCACGGAAATGTGCACAACAATCTTACCGTTTGTAAATACCAACTTCACCGTTTGTAAATACCAACTTCACCATTTCAACCTGACCCACGAGTGCTTGCACACTTGCAAGCCCTCGAAATGCCTGCATTTTGGCATTTCAGCTTTTCAGCTTTTGCCGATCTAGTCTAGTAGAGGGTGTCGATTACACACCTGTTTGTGAAATATGCTGAAATCCCTCGAACGATTAACCTACAACCGTTTTCACCATACGTCAACTATAATCCAATTGAACATTTAATACCATCTTAACATACCTATTCGGCCAACATTAGAGCATCACCAACACTTACCTTTGTCGAATCTAGCTACTAGATCTAGATCTAGATCGTCTTGATATCGCTAACCACCCTAGCCTCCACAAGATTCACCTTACGAAAATCCATAAAACTCCATTAGTATCAAAAGAGCCCAACATCTAAACCCTTAGAAAGGATCTAGACCGATTAGTACAAAAGAGTTAGGGGGTTTCGGCTTTTCCCTTAACCAAAAGCAAGAGAAGATTGAAGATCATACCCAAGAATTCGCTAGATCCAATAGCTACCACCGTAGTCGTCTTCCACTAAGCCAAATCCTGATCTATAATGGATCTACCCAAAACTCGAAGATGGAGAAGATGTCTTAAGGTATTCAGCCAAAGGGTAAATGTTTGCAAATATATAAAAGGGTTCGGCTATTAGGGAGTGCAAGAGAAAAACAATAAATAAATAGAGAAGAGAAGAACAAGAGGTTGACTAGAGGAGAAGAAAAAGAATGGAGAGGTTCGGCCAAGAAGAAATCGGTACAAAGACTAAATATTTCGTGGTTTTGACTTTTGAGAAATCGGCTAAGTGAGGTTCCAAGTGAGTCGATTCAGGCAATGAAGAAAAGATGAAAGAGGAGAAGAAAATGATGAATTCGGCTTAAGAAAAGAGATGAGATGGAAAAGGGTTTGGTTCTTTGAGGAAATCGGAACAAGAGGGTTTGTCACTTTCAGCTTTTAGAACATAGGGGAGGAAGGAAAAGAAAGAGCAAAGAGCACTATACCTATTTGGCAAAAGAAAGTGACAAAAATTGTCAAATCCTAAACGCTAACCACACAAGAAATCGGCACTTACAACCCCAAATGTTGAAAATGCAACCTCCTAAGGCTCTAGTAGAAATTGCTCAAAGAGACCCCTAATCTGCCAACCCTTGTTCCCCAATCAGCTCCTAAATTTCCTCCCCTTATCACTCCTTAATTCACTCCATTGAGCCATTCAAACACCTTCCTTCAGAGTTTAACTTGAGTTCCATCTCTTACCACGCACATGCATTAAAAATAAAACGACACTCTGCTCACCGAGGGATTCGAACCTTAGCTCATTCACCAGCCTTGACACTCCACCCCCTTGTGTTTTAAGTGGCGCCATCTTGCCACTTTAACACAGGCTTTCTTGTGCTTTAAAAAACCCAACTTTAATTTATAAGCCCACTAAGGTCAAATCCACTCTCACCAAAGGCCAAAAATTAAAATTTTGTCGGGCCCTAAACTTAAACCTAAGCATTCCAAAGGTCCATTAAACACACCCAAAACATCAACATCACACATCAAGCCAAGCAAAAATTAAATCCAAGCAGAAATTCAAAAACCTGAAAAATTGGGGTGTTACAGACTCCTTTTCGGTTTAAGCCTTGGTGTTTACCGGTCCTCTTCTGTTCATCCCTCACCTATTCGTTATTGTTCTGGGCTCGACGATTTCTCTTTGGCAATCACTGAGTGTACTGGACCCTTTCCTTTTTCTATTGGGTTTTGTTTGTATACACCCCTCTTTTTTAGTGGTTGTAACCGAATGCTTCTCTCCTCTTCTTCTTATTGTCGATACTTGTTCCTTTCCCTTAAGTGTGATGTTTTTCGGATTCTGGTGAAGTGAAGGAGTTTAATTGAGATAGTGAAGCGTTTGAAAAATCCATCTATTGCCTTTCAGTTGAAGGTAATTCCATTTACAATTATTTGGTTCAACCAAGGGATGGATTGGTTTGTGTTATGGCATAGTCGAATACTACTTTTCCTAATTTAGGGGTTGTGTTTTTCGGTCATAATCGATAGCTAATAGATTACCTTTATCACAGTTGATTAGCAAGAGAAGGTGATCGGTTCTAGTCAACTATCATAGAGGA
Source organism: Gossypium stocksii (assembly GCA_020496765.1). Classification (NCBI taxonomy): domain Eukaryota; kingdom Viridiplantae; phylum Streptophyta; class Magnoliopsida; order Malvales; family Malvaceae; genus Gossypium; species Gossypium stocksii. Next base: position 65,250,137 of record CM035626.1, read on the forward strand.
TTAAGCGGTGTTTCTCAACCAAGGTGAGTAATAGTGGTCAATGTGACAGCCTTAAAACGACCCTAGTCGGAATGTGGTTTCGGGACCACAAAACCGAGGCATAAAAATAATTAAATATTCACTTTGATGCCTATTATATATACAAATTCATGTGTGACCTCTTAGGAGCTTCAATTTAGTATTATAATTATGAATTGCACCTAAAAGGGCTAAATTAAGAACTTTGGGAATATGCTAGACAAATGTGAGATGACTAGTTAATGCATGCATGCAAATTGAAGGAGTTGCATGTCAAATTTACCATTTTTATGTGAGTGGATGGTGATGATGAGTGTGTTTGGCATTTTGTGCTTTGTATGTTAGTAAATAATGATGAAAATAAATTTGTTTATATTAAATAAAATTTGTTGACATAAAATAGAAGTATTATGATTAATAAAATAAGAAAAGGGTGTAAAAACAATGTTTTGTTCATCTTTCGTCTCCCCATTGCCGAAATTAACTACGGAAGAAGAGAGCTAGGGCTCAAGCTATCGGTTGGGAGAAACTTTGATTAAGGTACACTTTCTAGGTGATTTTCTTTTAATCTCATGAAATTTTGTTGGTCTTGAAGCTCTCTTCTTTGTCCATGTTTGAATTTCATGAAATCTTTGTGTGATAAGCATTCGGCTAGTGTATTTTTGTGCCAATGATTGTCAATTTTGGACTTAAGCATTTAGTTGTAAATTTGTTAAATGAACTAAGGTAAATGAAGATGCTAAATGCATTATGTGTATATGCATGCATTCGGCTAACTTGGTGATATTGGTTTGATTGGTAACTTTAAAAAGGTTCTATTAAGGGGTGTTTGATAGATTTTATGATGTCAAACTATAGGAAGATATAGGTTTATAAGTTAAAATGTGGAATTAGAACCGTGTATATGGCTCAATTGTTGCAAGGACATTCGGCCATGGTAAGAAATGTATAAGGTTTAGTAATAGGTAATTTAATTGATTCATATGACCTTAAATTGAGCTTGAAGCTTGGAAAATTTTGGTTTTAAGAATGAAAGCAAAGACTATGAGGCGTTCGGTCATTTGTATTAATTTTTGTTAACATATTAGTTTAATAATTCATTAGATAATGAATCGAATAATTGTGTGAAAATGAGGTGTTATTTGGTAGTTGGCAAAATGTGTTCTCTTGTTTAAATTTTGCCGATTATAGACTTTAGCTTGAAATTCCATTATGTTAATGATTTAAGAAGTTGTTAAGGAGTATTTGGTTATAGTTACTAATGATAGATCATAATCTAGAAATTAAAAGACAATGTATTAGTATTAAAATGATTTTTGTGACTCATGAGTACTAGTGGATAGTAACGAATGTGCCTTTGATGTTGCTTTTGGATGTTTTGGGTGTTAAATTGATAAGTGGTTTGGTTTGTGTTGTATGGAGAAATCTGATTGTGGATGGAATAAATATGAATTACGTATAATTTAAGGTCAATGACTACTCTAAATGGTACCTTAGGAAATGATATGTTTTCAGTATGTGCATGAGAACACTAAAGAGTGAATTTGGTATAAAATTCTGCTTGGTACAGCAGCAGTAACGTGTTTTGGAAAAATCACCATAAATTGTGCAAGTTGAATTAGAGGCTGAATAAATTGTGTAATTGAAGCTTAGCGAGTCTAGTTTCTTATAAAAGAAACCTTGCAAGCAAAGGAATTCCTGATAAATAGATTTTTAGAGTAGAGTGAGACAGTGTCAGATTGACTTCAAACTCCCCTGCTCTGTTTTTGGAAAATCACTAAAAATTGTATAAATATTTTTATGAGACCACATTTATATGCTTAGACTCCTTAATGAGTCTAGTTTCAAATGAAATAGGTGAGAACATATTTGGAACTCTGTGCAAGGAGAAATTGGGTTCGTAGTATAGAGTGGTCAGTCTAATCAAGCAGTGAAATAGGGAAACTTTAAGAAAATTCTGGTATTGATTGACCAAACCAAAAATTATGAAAATTTTATGGATTAAAGATAAATGAGTCTATTTTCATGCAAAATTTACAGCACTACATTTGGAGTTTCGTAGCTCCAGTTATGAGTAAATTATTGAATGCTGCTCAGAAAATCAGCTTGTTGTGACTTATGATATGTATGTGAAATGCTCCAATGTGCATGTGTGTTTGCAATGAGAAGAATATGCATGTATGATTTGACTATGACTGAAAATGATTCATTGAGGTGCTTGAATAAGAATTAATAGAATTAAATGTTTTATTTAGCTCAAGAGCATAGAGGGACGAGTTCGGATAAAGGGAAGGCTAAAGTGGTCGAATAGCCAACTCGTAATTCCTCGTAAAAGTTCAAGGTAAGTTTTGAGTAATCGAAATTGGTAATTAAGTTAAAATGCCATGACATACATGCTGATATTCGGACGATGTCCCATTGAGAAAGACACCTTATTCATGTTTGATCATTTGGCTGAAAGTCTAGGAAAGAAAAGTATACGTGTATGAATTTTGAATTATATGTACAGTTACGATATAAAGTCGACAAACATGTTATATGTTTGTATGCATATGAACTGATTGAATTGTAAGTGAAATCTTGCTATGAGAAACTTGACTACATGCGAATATATATATATGAGAATTTGTGATGCGAATCCGGGATTTAAGTCCCGCTGACTATATGTGGAGATTATGTCCGGGTTAAGACCCGAAGGCTATATGCAGAGATGATGTCCGGGTTAAGACCCGAAGGTTATATGCGGAGATTATGTCCGGGCTATAGACCCGATGGCTATGTATAGAGTTTACCCGAGCTAAAGACCTCGATGATGATGAGAATAAAGCCTAAGACTAATGGTCCTCAAGGTAACGATTGCTAATGAATTGCGCTGATAGTGTTAAACTATACAGGTATGTACCCTTGGCTTATATACAAGATGGATTTTGGACCGAATACTAAAGTCATTATGTGATTTCATATGTGTACTTGAAATGAGATTATTAAAATGATCAAAGTACAATTGGCCTATGTGAAATGTTATGTGACTTCTTGTGACATGTATATGTTATGTGAACTTACTATGAGTGGAAGCTATCCATTTTCGTATGTGATGTGAATGTCTATGTTTGGAAAAAGGGGTGACATACCCGAAAAGGAGAGGGAAACAAAGATATGATCAAATATGCTATAATTTGATGATCTATTTAATGTCATTGCTTAAAACTTACTAAGCATTGTAATGCTTATTCCGTTTCCCTTGTTTCCTCTGTTTTATAGATCTCTTTTGGAAGCTACGGACTCGGGGATTGAAGCCTTAATCACCTGCACTATTGCTGTCATTTTGGTACTGTTGATGGTTATTTTAGGTCAATGGCATGTATAGGCTATTTTCCTTCGATTAAACCAAACTTCATTTTGAATTGTAATTATTCTAGCCATGCGAAAATGGCTTGCTTAGTCTCCAAGTTGAAAATTTATGTGAATGATACTTATATGGTTTAACGTTGTGGCATGTTGTTCAGTTAGTAACCAATATGCGATGAATTTCTAACATGATGATCGGTCATTGAATGTTCGGTTTAGCCTAATTATTAGTAGCCTCAAGGTATAGTTTTGCTAGCATGCTTGTAGAACTCAATGAATTCACGTCTAACTTGTAACTAAGAACCTCGACAGGCTGTATCTAGATATGTAATGCCTTAATACCCTATTCCGGCGACGGACGGGGGTGTAGGGTGTTACATTTTTATTGGTATCAGAGCCAAGTTTAGCCGATTCTCGGACTAACGTAGCGCGTGTGAGTATAGCTATACATGCCATTTTGTGAAAATGCGATAGTGTGGTGATTTCTGACATTTGAAATGTGTTTTCCCTATAGTAATGGATTTCGATCCCGATCAAGCCGTAGTGGAAGATATTGAGTGTGTGGCGGCTGCACCCGCGCAAGGGACCACACCGGTCGACTCTCAGCCGAATGCCAGTCATCGAGATGATGACGTGAGGCAGAACTTCTATGCAATGATGAATGATTGGTTCACCCAATTTCTTCGAACTAATCCGGCTGTTCCACAACCTCCTCCCCCGAATAACCCACTTCCGACTCCTGTGGCTCCTCTTGAGGCCGACCCTGTGAGGTCGAGTAAACCCCCGGTCGATAAAATTAGAAAATATGGGGCTGAAGAGTTCCGGGCTACAGTTGATGACGATGCTGAGCGAGTCGAGTTTTGGCGTGATAATGTAATCCGTGTGTTTGATGAGTTGTCGTGTACGCCCGAAGAATGCTTGAAGTATGCTGTATCTCTGCTGCGTGATTCTGCATACTATTGGTGGAACATATTGGTTTCCGTTGTACCGAGAGAGCGAGTTACTTGGGAGTTTTTCCAAGTTGAATTCCGGAAAAAGTATATTAGCCAAAGATTTATCAATCAGAAACGGAAGGAATTCCTCGAGCTTAAACAAGGCAGAATGTCGGTGACCGAATATGAGAGGGAATTCGTACGACTCAGCCGATATGCTCGCGAGTGCATAGCATCCGAAGCTATTATGTGTAAACGCTTCGAGGACGGGTTAAATGAAGACATTAAACTCCTGGTTGGTATTCTGGAAATTCAAGAGTTCGTTGTTCTTGTTGAGCGAGCCTGCAAGGCCGAAGAGCTTCGAGATGAAAAGAGAAAATCTGATAGCGGAGCCAGAGAGTTTCGTAAGAGATCTTCTGAGAGGTCTATCCAAAAATCCTCAAAGAAGTTCCGAAGTGAGTCGGACAGACCCTCTGCTACTTCAGGTTTTTCTAGACGAGACCGTGATCGACCCCCTATGAGTACACGTGCCACTTCTGTTGGTAGTATTGGAAACGACCGTCGAGACCGAGTCGAGTGCAAGTATTGTGGAAAATGGCATTCGGGGAGCTGTAGATTTCGTGATCGCTCCTGTTATAAGTGCGGGTCGGCTGATCACTTTATAAGAGATTGCCCCAGATGGTCCGAGCAAAAGGTGAACCCGAGTGGGAAACCGAGTACTACTTCAACACGGGGTAGACCACCGAAGAATCCGGGAAATGCTAGCGGCGGTCAGAGAAGGTTTAAAGATGCTACAACAGAATCTGAGGCTCATGCTCCTGCTAGGGCTTATGCAATTCGCGCACGAGAGGATGCCTCTTCGCCCGATGTTATCACCGGTACTTTCACTCTCTTTGATACTGATGTAATTGCTTTGATTGACCCCGGTTCAACTCATTCATATGTATGTGAAACTTTAGCATCCAGTAAGACTCTCCCTATTGAGTCTACTGAGTTTGTGGTTCGAGTGTCCAATCCCTTGGGTCGTTGTGTTTTAGTTGATAGAGTGTGTAAGAAATGTCCCCTTATGATTCGAGATTTCTATTTTCCGGCCGATTTGATGCTTTTGCCATTCGATGAATTTGACGTTATACTCGGAATGGATTGGCTGACTGTGCACGATGCGGTAGTGAACTGTAAACGAAAGACTATTGATTTACGATGTACGACTAATGAGATAATTCGGATTGAGTCTACGGATTTAAATGGGCTGCCGGCGGTAATATCTTCTATGTTGGCTCAGAAATTTTTGAAAAAGGGTTGCGAGGCTTACCTTGCTTATGTTTTAGATAGCAAAATATCCGAACTAAAGCTTGAGACTGTTCCTGTGGTTTGTGAGTATCTGGACGTGTTTCCCGAAGAATTACCGGGATTACCGCCTGTTAGAGAGGTTGAGTTCGGCATTGAGCTAGTTCCGAGTACAACTCCGATCTCAATTGCTCCATATCGTATGGCTCCGACAGAGTTGAAAGAGTTGAAATCCCAGTTGCAAGAGTTGACCGATAGAGGGTTCGTAAGACCGAGCTTTTCTCCCTGGGGTGCACCCGTCTTGTTCGTGAAAAAGAAGGACGGGACTTTGAGAATGTGTATTGACTATCGGCAGCTGAACAAGGTGACCATAAAGAACAAGTATCCATTGCCTCGTATCGACGACTTATTCGATCAGTTAAAGGGAGCCTCAGTGTTTTCAAAGATTGACTTGCGATCCGGTTATTATCAGTTGCGAGTTCGAGACTCAGACGTGCCCAAGACTGCCTTTAGAACGAGGTACGGGCACTATGAATTTTTAGTGATGCCGTTTGGGCTGACTAATGCCCCCGCTATTTTCATGGATCTGATGAATCGAGTGTTCAAGCAGTACCTAGATCGATTTGTAGTCGTATTTATCGATGATATTTTGGTTTACTCTCGCGATGAGATCGAGCATGCCGAGCATTTAAGACTTGTGCTACGGGTTTTGCGTGATAACCAGTTGTACGCGAAATTCAGCAAGTGTGAGTTCTGGTTGCGCGAGGTCGGTTTTCTGGGACACATTGTATCTGCTACGGGTATCCGAGTTGATCCGAATAAAATCTCTGCTATCCTCGATTGGAAGCCTCCTAAAAATGTCTCAGAAGTCCGAAGCTTTTTAGGACTTGCCGGGTACTACCGACGGTTTGTGAAGGACTTTTCGATGATCTCAATCCCGTTGACGAAGCTATTGCAGAAGGATGTTAAATTCGAATGGTCCGAGAAGTGCCAAAAGAGTTTCGACCAATTGAAAGCCCTATTGACAGAAGCTCCGGTCTTAGTTCAGCCTGAATCCGGTAAAGAGTTTGTAGTATATAGTGATGCGTCCTTGAATGGCTTGGGGTGTGTTTTGATGCAAGAAGGCAAAGTTGTTGCTTATGCTTCGAGGCAATTAAAGCCTCATGAGAAAAACTATCCGACTCACGATCTCGAATTAGCTGCTATTGCTTTTACTTTGAAGATTTGGCGTCACTACCTTTTTGGTGAGAAATGTCATGTCTTTTCCGACCATAAAAGCCTCAAATACTTGATGACGCAGAGAGATTTGAATCTGAGACAAAGACGGTGGCTTGAATTGCTAAAAGATTACGACCTTGTCATTGACTATCATCCGGGAAAGGCGAATGTAGTTGCTGATGCTCTTAGCCGAAAATCATTGTTTGCTTTACGAGCCATGAACGTGCATTTATCAGTATCTAATGAAGGCGTGCTGATAGCGGAATTAAAAGCCAAACCGGTATTTCTCTGACAAGTTTGTGAAGCTCAGAAAGCGGATGAAGATTTAATTGCCAAACGAGCTCAATGCGATGTAAATGCGGATCCTGAGTTTCAAGTTCACGACAATGATTCTTTGAGGTTTCGAGGCCGAGTATGTATACCGAGAAGTTCAGAGTTGGTTTCGGTGATTTTAGATGAAGCTCACAATAGCCGAATATCAGTTCATCCGGGAAGCACAAAAATGTACAACGACTTGAAACGTCAGTATTGGTGGCATGGTATGAAACGAGACATCTCAAATTTTGTGTCGAAGTGTCTGATATGCCAACAAGTAAAAGCGGAACATCAGGTGCCATCGGGTTTGTTGCAACCGATTCTGATTCCCGAGTGGAAATGGGATAGAGTCACGATGGATTTCGTATCTGGGCTACCGTTGACACCGAGCAAGAGGGATGCAATTTGGGTTGTCGTAGACCGATTAACCAAATCCGCTCACTTTATACCTGTGCGTACAGATTTCTCACTTGATAAGCTAGCGGAGTTGTATGTTTCTCAGATCGTCAGATTGAACGGGGTCCCTATCTCTATCGTGTCGGATAGAGACCCGAGATTTACATCGCGGTTTTAGAAGAAACTACAAGATTCTCTGGGTACTAAGCTACATTTTAGGACCGCGTTCCATCCTCAGACGGACAGTCAATCGGAACAAGTAATTCAGATACTCGAGGATATGTTGAGATGTTGTGTCCTTGAGTTTAGTGATTCGTGGGAACGGTATTTGCCTTTGATTGAATTCGCTTACAACAACAGTTTCCAATCGAGCCTTAAGATGGCACCTTACGAGGCTTTGTACGGTCGAAAATGCCGTACCCCGTTGTTTTGGACCGAGCTTGGTGAAAGTAAGATCTTTGGGGTCGACTTGATTAGAGATGCCGAGCAGAAAGTAAAAGTGATTCGTGATAGTCTTAAAGCAGCTTCAGATCGTCAAAAGTCTTACGCGGATTTAAAGCGGAAAGATATCGAGTATCAGGTCGGAGATAAAGTATTCCTTAAAGTGTCACCTTGGAAAAAGGTGCTCAGATTCGGCCATAAGGGCAAATTGAGTCCGAGGTTCATCGGACCATACGAAATATCCGAACGAATTGGACCGGTAGCATATCGATTGATTTTGCCTCCCGAACTTGAAAAGATCCATAACGTTTTTCATGTTTCGATGCTCCGACGATATAGATCCGACCCATCACGTGTGATTAATCCGTCTGACATTGAGATTCGATCCAATATGAGTTATGAGGAGGAACCAATTCGTATTTTGGCACACGAGGTTAAAGAGTTGCGGAATAAGAGGATTTCATTAGTGAAAGTGTTGTGGGTCAAACACGAGGTTGAAGAAGCCACTTGGGAGCTTGAGGATTCGATAAGAGAACGTTACCCAAACTTATTTTCCGGTAAGATTTTCGGGGACGAAAATTTCTTAAGTGGGGGAGAGTTGTGACAGCCTTAAAACGACCCTAGTCGGAATGTGGTTTCGGGACCACAAAACCGAGGCATAAAAATAATTAAATATTCACTTTGATGCCTATTATATATACAAATTCATGTGTGACCTCTTAGGAGCTTCAATTTAGTATTATAATTATGAATTGCACCTAAAAGGGCTAAATTAAGAACTTTGGGAATATGCTAGACAAATGTGAGATGACTAGTTAATGCATGCATGCAAATTGAGGGAGTTGCATGTCAAATTTACCATTTTTATGTGAGTGGATGGTGATGATGAGTGTGTTTGGCATTTTGTGCTTTGTATGTTAGTAAATAATGATGAAAATAAATTTTTTTATATTAAATAAAATTTGTTGACATAAAATAGAAATATTATGATTAATAAAATAAGAAAAGGGTGTAAAAACAATGTTTTGTTCATCTTTCTTCTCCCCATTGCCGAAATTAACTAAGGAAGAAGAGAGCTAGGGCTCAAGCTATCGGTTGGGAGAAACTTTGATTAAGGTACACTTTCTAGGTGATTTTCTTTTAATCTCATGAAATTTTGTTGGTCTTGAAGCTCTCTTCTTTGTCCATGTTTGAATTTCATGAAATCTTTGTGTGATAAGCATTCGGCCATGGATGCATGCTCTCTTTGGTGATGTTTTGAAGGTTTTGTTAAGAGATTTGAGCTTGAGAACATGAAATCTTTGTGTGATAAGCAAGATAGGTGTTCGGCCATACCAAGTTTTGGTTAAGGGACTTGTTTTGAATTTATGAGCTTATTAAAGCTTGTTAATTTTTCTTTGTGATTATTTTTGAAGAAGCATTCGGTTATGGGTTCAAGTATTGAGTTGTTGATGTCTTGATGATATATGTTAATAAGTGAATTTGAGCTTGCTAAATGCACATTTGTGAATTGATTGTTAATAGGGATCAATTAAAGAGCTTAAATATGCCCATGATTGCCGAATATGAAGTTGAAAATAACTATGAAGTAATTGAGTTTCAAGTTGTTAGAAGAGGGTTTGAGATGTGCAATAATGCATATGTTTAATATTATGTTTTTGGGTGATTCAAAGGGGTATTCGGCCATTGTAAATTTTGATGGTTGAGGTTGTGATTCATATGTTAGATAGCATTCGGCTAGTGTATTTTTGTGCCAATGATTGTCAATTTTGGACTTAAGCATTTAGTTGTAAATTTGTTAAATGAACTAAGGTAAATGAAGATGCTAAATGCATTATGTGTATATGCATGCATTCGGCTAACTCGGTGATATTGGTTTGATTGGTAACTTTAAAAAGGTTCTATTAAGGGGTGTTTGATAGATTTTATGATGTCAAACTATAGGAAGATATAGGTTTATAAGTTAAAATGTGGAATTAGAACCGTGTATATGGCTCAATTGTTGCAAGGACATTCGGCCATGGTAAGAAATGTATAAGGTTTAGTAATAGGTAATTTAATTGATTCATATGACCTTAAATTGAGCTTGAAGCTTGGAAAATTTTGGTTTTAAGAATGAAAGCAAAGACTATGAGGCATTCGGTCATTTGTATTAATTTTTGTTAACATATTAGTTTAATAATTCATTAGATAATGAATCGAATAATTGTGTGAAAATGAGGTGTTATTTGGTAGTTGGCAAAATGTGTTCTCTTGTCTAAATTTTGCCGATTATAGACTTTATCTTGAAATTCCATTATGTTAATGATTTAAGAAGTTGTTAAGGAGTATTTGGTTATAGTTACTAATGATAGAACATATTCTAGAAATTAAAAGACAATGTATTAGTGTTAAAATGATTTTTGTGACTCATGAGTACTAGTGGATAGTAACGAATGTGCCTTTGATGTTGCTTTTGGATGTTTTGGGTGTTAAATTGATAAGTGGTTTGGTTTGTGTTGTATGGAGAAATCTGATTGTGGATGGAATAAATATGAATTACGTATAATTTAAGGTCAATGACTACTCTAAATGGTACCTTAGGAAATGATATGTTTTAAGTATGTGCATGAGAACACTAAAGAGTGAATTTGGTATAAAATTCTGCTTGGTACAGCAGCAGTAACGTGTTTTGGAAAAATCACCATAAATTGTGCAAGTTGAATTAGAGGCTGAATAAATTGTGTAATTGAAGCTTAGCGAGTCTAGTTTCTTATAAAAGAAACCTTGCAAGCAAAGGAATTCCCGATAAATAGATTTTTAGAGTAGAGTGAGACAGTGTCAGATTGACTTCGAAGTCCCCTGCTCTGTTTTTGGAAAATCACTAAAAATTGTATAAAAATTGTTATGAGACCACATTTATATGCTTAGACTCCTTAATGAGTCTAGTTTCAAATGAAATAGGTGAGAACATATTTGGAACTCTGTGCAAGGAGAAATTTGGTTCGTAGTATAGAGTGGTCAGTCTAATCAAGCAGTGAAATAGGGAAACTTTAAGAAAATTCTGGTATTGATTGACCAAACCAAAAATTATGAAAATTTTATGGATTAAAGATAAATGAGTCTATTTTCATGCAAAATTTACAGCACTACATTTGGAGTTTCGTAGCTCCAGTTATGAGTAAATTATTGAATGCTGCTCAGAAAATCAGCTTGTTGTGACTTATGATATGTATGTGAAATGCTCCAATGTGCATGTGTGTTTGCAATGAGAAGAATATGCATGTATGATTTGACTATGACTGAAAATGATTCATTGAGGTGCTTGAATAAGAATTAATAGAATTAAATGTTTTATTTAGCTCAAGAGCATAGAGGGACGAGTTCGGATAAAGGGAAGGCTAAAGTGGTCGAATAGCCAACTCGTAATTCCTCGTAAAAGTTCAAGGTAAGTTTTGAGTAATCGAAATTGGTAATTAAGTTAAAATGCCATGACATACATGCTGATATTCGGACGATGTCCCATTGAGAAAGACACCTTATTCATGTTTGATCATTTGGCTGAAAGTCTAGGAAAGAAAAGTATACGTGTATGAATTTTGAATTATATGTACAGTTACGATATAAAGTCGAGAAGCATGTTATATGTTTGTATGCATATGAACTGATTGAATTGTAAGTGAAATCTTGCTATGAGAAACTTGACTACATGCGAATATATATATATATATGAGAATTTGTGATGCGAATCCGGGATTTAAGTCCCGCTGACTATATGTGGAGACTATGTCCGGGTTAAGACCCGAAGGCTATATGCAGAGATGATGTCCGGGTTAAGACCCGAAGGTTATATGCGGAGATTATGTCCGGGCTATAGACCCGATTGCTATGTATAGAGTTTACCCGAGCTAAAGATCTTGATGATGATGAGAATAAAGCCTAAGACTAATGGTCTTCAAGGTAACGATCGCTAATGAATTGCGCTGAAAGTGTTAAACTATACAGGTATGTACCCTTGGCTTATATACAAGATGGATTTTGGACCGAATACTAAAGTCATTATGTGATTTCATATGTGTACTTGAAATGAGATTATTAAAATGATCAAAGTACAATTGGCCTATGTGAAATGTTATGTGACTTCTTGTGACATGTATATGTTATGTGAACTTACTATGAGTGGAAGCTATCCATTTTCGTATGTGATGTGAATGTCTATGTTTGGAAAAAGGGGTGACATACCCGAAAAGGAGAGGGAAACAAAGATATGATCAAATATGCTATAATTTGATGATCTATTTAATGTCATTGCTTAAAACTTACTAAGCATTGTAATGCTTATTCCGTTTCCCTTGTTTCCTCTGTTTTATAGATCTCTTTTGGAAGCTACGGACTCGGGGATTGAAGCCTTAATCACCTGCACTATTGCTGTCATTTTGGTACTGTTGATGGTTATTTTGGGTCAATGGCATGTATAGGCTATTTTCCTTCGATTAAACCAAACTTCATTTTGAATTGTAATTATTCTAGCCATGCGAAAATGGCTTGCTTAGTCTCCAAGTTGAAAATTTATGTGAATGATACTTGTATGGTTTAACGTTGTGGCATGTTGTTCAGTTAGTAACCAATATGCGATGAATTTGTAACATGATGATCGGTCATTGAATGTTCGGTTTAGCCCAATTATTAGTAGCCTCAAGGTATAGTTTTGCTAGCATGCTTGTAGAACTCAATGAATTCACGTCTAACTTGTAACTAAGAACCTCGATAGGCTGTATCTAGATATGTAATGCCTTAATACCCTATTCCGGCGACGGACGGGGGTTTAGGGTGTTACAGTCAATTTGGGGATGATTGGTATTTTGACTCTTTTGGTTTCAAGCTGATATATATGTCTTGATTAATTATAGGATTTGGAAAGCGAGGATCTTAGCTAGTTTCGCGAACATGTGTGTATTTTTTTTACCCCATATCTGATAATCGGCTGGAGAGCCGAAAGAGTACGTACGAACATGCTGAATAGACTGTAAATCGGCAAAAATAGAAAAACTGGGAAACTGGCGATTGATGCCACACGAGCGTGCAATCGTACGTATGGTGAATCGAGCCCGCAATCATGGGCGAATGTGAAGGCCCATGTGCGATCTCATAGGCTTAGGCCGTTTAGGGGCCATCTATGACCGAATTACCCTAGATTGTAAAATGGCCGAATTACCCCTAGAGAGTAAAATGGCTGAATTACCCCTAGAGGGTAAAATGACGGAATTACTCCTGGAGGGTAAAATGACCGAATTACCCCTGTAGGGTAAAATAATTGAATTACCCCTAGAGGGTAGAATGACCGAATTACCCTTGGAGGGTAAGATGACTGAATTACCCCTAGAGGGTAAAATGACCGAATTACCCCTATGGGGTAAAATGACCGAATTACCCCTAGAGGGTAAAATGATTGAATTGCCCCTAGAGGGTAAAATAACCGAATTACCTCTAGAGGGTAAAATGACTAAATTACCCCTGTAGGATAGAATAACCATAATACCCTTATAAGGTAGAATGATCGTAATGCCCCTGAAGGGTAAAATGACCGTAATACCCCTGTAGGGTAGAATGACTGTTATACCTTATATGATATTTCATTGATTGAGTATGTTATGTGATATTTATGTATTTTGCATACATGCACGACATGCTACATGGGTTGGGTTATTGTTATGGAGGAAGTACTGATTTGTTAGGGTCGCACGGGTCGCACGAGATGATAGTGGACCCACCGAAGGCTTTAAGCCGTATATTCGTACTGATATGTTAAGGTCGCACGTGTCACACAAGATGACTGTGGACCGATTGATGGCTTTGTGCCATACATACTATCGATGGCTTAGTGTCGTTCATTTTATTGATGGCTTGGTGCCATGTATTTTATCGATGAATTAGTGCTGTCCATTTTACCGATGGCTTTGTGCCACGCATATTATCGATGGCTTAGTGATGTCCATTTTACCGATGGCTTTGTGCCACGCATATTATCGATGGCTTAGTGTTGTTCATTTTACCGATGGCTTTATGCCACGCATATTATCGATGGCTTAGTGTCATTCATCTTACCGAAAGAAGGTTGTATTGATGGCTTAAAGCCACTTATCTTACTGGCAGCTATGCTGCCATTTTGATTACGGGCAGCTAAGCTGCGATTCTGTTATCTGGCAGCCTTATTGTGATATTGGTTTGCTGGCTGGGTGGGTCGAATTCATCCCCACATGGTGTGTTGGTGGTACGGAGTGGTGTGTTGGCTGGATTGGGGTGGGTTGCACTGTTGCATCATTATTTTGAACTGTTAATGTATTGGGCTTAGGCCCACATATGTTCTGCTTTTGATTCTACTACTGTAATAGGCTAAGGCCTATCTGTTACTATCTGCTATACTGGGCTCAGGCCCAGACTGCTTTTGTATGCTGTATGTTTAATTGACTGACTATTCTCTTATTAGGGGATTACACACTGAATTTTCATAAACTTACCCTGTTTTTAATTATGTAGGTAATCCCCAGCGTTAGGTGGATCGGTGCTACGAGGGGTTCAAGGGTGGCCACACAACTGCATCTGTTTTCACATATGACTTTCAATTACAGTAATTTCAATTTGGGTTTATTTATTTTTGTAATAAGGCCTCTCCTTAATTTCTAGTTTTTAATTTGGGTTTTTAATTATTATGGTTTATATCTGCTAGACCTAGAACGCGGTTTTCCAAAATATTATTTATTTTCAAAACATCACGTTTCCGCAACACAAGTTTTTAAGCTTCCGCAACAAACCATGTTTTAAAAGTAATAATGTTTTAAATTGGTTAACAAATGACAAAGATGATTGAGATTTTAATGAAAAGGCTGTCACTTTCTAAACGGGTTTTATCAACAAGGAAAAAATGGTTTTCAAAAAGGCACTCCAATGTGACACCACCAGATTCGAGCCTAACGTCTAGGCCAGGTTTGGGGTGTTACATATAATTAGGGCATTTTACAAATTAGCCCTCACATTTGCACATTTTGACATTTTAGTCTGTATTTCATAAAATTACAAAATGCTCAAAATTTCACTTTATTATAGTTAGGCCAAATGTTCATGATGTTCATACAAGTCCACACATTCCATTTATTTCACATTTTAGTCCCCCAAATTTTCATTTTTCACATATTAGCCAAATACTCAAATTCATCAAAATTTCAAAGACAAAACATATTAATCTATCACATATCATTTATAATCTTTTAACAAACTTCATAAAACTCACATTATCAACAATGGCACATTCAAAATCATACACAAATTCAGAAATTGAGGTATGGGCTCGATACTACACTAAGCAACGATCACAAAAATGTAAAAATTATCAAAAACAAATCAAATTACATTCCTAATTTAGCCAAAGATAATGCCGAATGCTTGAGTGCTTATGAACCTTAGTTATTTTCTTTAATTTCGGCAATAAGAACATAAAAATAACCACTTTCAATATTTAGAATTACATCAATTAACAATTTCCAATATTAACCTTTGATTAAAACATAAAAATTCATATAGTGGAAGGCCATTATTGTCCACTACTAATTCAAATGGTTTAATAACCATTTAAGGCCATCATATTTAAAAGCCACATTCAATTTAGCACTAATTCATTTAAATTGGCTACTTTTACTTTTTATGGGATTTAGTCCCTTTTGCAAATTAAGCACTCAAACAGACAAATTATTTCACAGAAGTTTCATGGATATCAATTCAAATATCATAGGCACAGAAAATAATATTTAAATATTTTTTTGACTCAAAAATGTGGTCCCAAACCACTATTCCGACTAGGGTCTAAACCGGGTTGTTACAACACGGCCGAGCACATACCCGTGTCTCTGCCTGTGTACAAAAACCTGGGTATTTTGTTTCTGACGTCAGCATGCATTTACGTCACACGGACAAGCCACACGCCTATGGGCTAGGCCATGTCCATTACACAGTTGAGACATACGGCCATGTCTTTACTCGTTTGTTTACTACTGGGCATTTAATTTTCATAAATTCAGATGCAAGGGACACACGACCTATCAACACGCTCATAAGGACACACGGCCTAGACACACGCCTGTGTGTCTACCCATGTGGACAATTATAAGTTATTTTCCAAGCCAATTGCCACCCTGAAACACAACCATATACACACCACTTTTGCCAATACTCAACATAACATAATAACTCATTCAAACATACACATTATGACTTTCATACACTAAATTCCATCTACCATCAATAAGCATACACATCCACATACATTCCACATGAACTATGCAAGCTTGCACTTTAATAGATTACATCACTTTAAAAAATATAACTTAACCATTTATGGTTCATTTCAAATGGCAAAATACCTAATCATCACTAACAATATAAGACCCAAAAAGACTATGACATAATACCAAAAGATTTGACCACCTATACATGCCATAATTTAAAAGTTCAATTTCAAAATACCAAAATGATTGTTGATAGTGTTGATGGAATCCCGTTGATCACCGAACCTCAAATTAGCTTGACGAACCTATAAGGGAAGGGAAAAGAGAAGGGGTAAGCTATAAAGCTTAGTAAGTTTATATGCAAATAATAGGCATTTAAAGCTTAAAACACATATCTCATAAAAATAAGTTTACTATTATCACTTTTGTGAGTATAAGATCATCACTTATGGCTTTACCACAGGATTTAATACACACATTAAGCACTTAGCACACATGATATATTTCACACAACCTGCACATACATCTGCTTAACACACGGTCAAATCTTTTTACATTCTATCACAATATTATTATATCAATTCGATACCCATTAAACCATGCGAAATTCTAAAGGATACTTGGAAAAAGATGCATAATAGTGCCACACATATTGTAGTCGAAGCTACCAATGATTTGTAGAAGAAGCTACCACTTACGACATATCACATAAAGGCTCATAATTGAGCTATTCACGGGCCTGCTCACAGAAGTTGACGGTAGAGTCGAAGCTACTTAGTGCTGCTCACACAAGCTGACAGGTATCCGCAACAAATGCAGGTTTACCTAGCCACTGGTAGTCAAACTAAACTAGCACCCACAATCACATATACAATCGATCACATACAAGGGTTCCTAGTGGCATGTCTCTCGTATCCTGGTTGATTCCTAAGGTTCAATCAGGGTTTTCCATACTTGTCAATTTTATCAATATACACAAATTTGCAATTCACAACAATATTACAAATATTAAAAATAACAAATCATAATATTAATATAACTCATTTTTCACACATAAACTTACCTCGATAATAAATGCTATTCTTTACGGTTTAGACCGAGACCTTGCCTTTTCCCGGTCAAGGTCATTTTCTCTTCGTTCTTGATTTATAACATCAAATTGAATTTATTTAATAAACACATTACTCAATTCAACACAAAATTATTCTAAGGTAAAATTTACCATTTTACCCCTAACTTTGTCTATTTTTACATTCTAGTGCCTAGGCTCATAAAATAAAATGTATCCACTTTTCTCAATTCCCAAGCCTAGCTTGTAACACCCCACACCCGTATCCATCGCCGGAGGGTTATGAGGTATTACTAGACAAGCACAAAGTTTAAATAAACCCATAACACCCAAGTCATGCTTTTACATTCGCAGATATAACTTATGCATATAACCAAGTTCAAATAAAATGTATAAATAAATATCCGCATCCACTCATATAAGATTTCAAGCACTTATTAAACTAAGCATGTGCGCATGAATAACAAAATACACATTGAACCAATTATGCGTCTTAACAAAGAGTTACTATTCGTGTGGTAAAAATTTTAAGACTTAACCAATTACAAAACCTTGTCAACTAGAGCCGAATATGCATACATCCCTACACCACAACGTGTAACACCAAGCTTGATAAACTCGACCTAGTTATAACTTATTTTCGATTTCACATTGTACTAATGTCATGGACTATCTTATTGCTTACCAATGCTTATAACACTATTCATTTGGTAATTTATCCTAAGCTTAGTCGAATATAAGTCATCTTGTACTAATGAGTGCAATAATTTATTCATATGACCAATTCAATTCAACCACGGTGCACACTTATCAAATAACATTCATATATTTGCATCAACTATACGTGTATATATATATATATATATAAGATAACTTGGCAAGCCATTTTCGCATGGCTATACATATTTACATCATCAAAATGATACTTGTTCAAAATCAAAAGTCGAACCTATACATGCCATTATCGAAATTAAGTTGCTAAGGGTACCGAAATGAGCTTAGATAGTATGGATAACTTCGACTTTGAGTTGCCCGAGACCGTAGCTAGCGAATGAAATCTATAAAACAGAGAATCAAGGCAAACAGAGTAAGCATTACTATGCTTAGTAAGTTTTAAGCAATACAACAATTTAACTTAATGGAATAATAATCAACCAAATTCTCAAACAATATTCCTTTGATCAAATACCCTTTTTGGCCGAAGATAACATACTACCATTGAATAAGAATTGAACATTTTAACTTCTCTTAAACCTAAATTCATATTACCAGACAATTCATTTCTATCCACATGGTTTCATCCCTTGACCGAATGCATCCAAATCATTTACTTTTAACTTAGCACTTATACACATATTCACACATTTCATGCTATTCCACACTTTGGCCGAATGTGCACATATACAAAAAGCAAAGTTTAACATAATTTCACTTGAATTAAAAATTCATATATCATGAATAAATCATAGACTTTCATATAGCCTTATACAATGGCCGGAGTATCATCATCTTAATGGATACTTATGATTTTAATCTGAATTTAATTCATGAACGAGTATATGATACATACCTGACCAACTTAGGGCATTGAGCGTATTTGTTGGATTATTACTGCGAAATCACATAATTCCAGCACGAATGCCTGCGAGACTTTAGCCCGGGTATAATTCCAGCACGAAGCCTGCGGGACTTTAGCCCGGATATAATTCCAGCACGAAGCCTGCAGGACTTTAGCCCAGATATAATTCCAGCACGAATGCCTGCGGGACTTTAGCCCGGATATAATTCACCGAGTTTCATGTATACTTATCCACACTCTAATGCATTACACAAGGCCTATCACATTTGTAATTAATTTGCTACATTCAAAAAATAGGCATATAATACATACTTTGACGTCATGTCGTAAATATCATTCAACCTTAGACATATATACACCCTTCATTAAACTTACAGCTCAACAATCAAATGCACATGATCACATAACCATAGTAATATCTTAGTTTATCTCCCTATTAGCCATTTGGCTACATACCTTATATATACAAATCATTTCACAATTAAACTTGTTAAAGTAAGAGCAATAGGCCATAATTCATCTATCATGCATATATCATGTCATCTTTAATTATATGTTAGGTTTGATATCTCAAAACTTACCTCAAAAAGTTTTTGACAACTGTATATCTACAGCTATTCGTTTAATTTTGCCTTCCCTTTATCCGACTTTTGTCCATGATGCTCTTGAGCTTAAAATAAACAAAGAAAAATTTACTAATCAAAATCCTACCATTTAAAGCTTATAGCCGAATATTACCAATCATTTAGGCTCACATTCGGTCCTAGCAAAACATATAAGCATGATAGCCATTTTCCTTTTTGGTAACTATTAAGCATCCAAACATATATCCATTTTCATACTATCATAATAAAACATACGGCTACCTTAACCTTTACCAAAACTCAACCCTTGGCCATTTACTCATACACGGTAATTTCCACTCCTACATCAAAGAATTATCCACATTTTATAACAACCAAAACATTTTATCTCATCACCAATACACCACACGGTATTTTTGGCTCACAAACACATAATTTAATAACAATATACTAAACTAAATTCTATATTCATCATTAGTAGCTTTTATAACAAAAACCATCAAAATTCAACAAGGAATACATAATTTACCATGACCAAAAGTGCTTTTACAACCAAATAAATTCCTTGAAACTCCCTAACATGCCCGAATGCAAAATTTCCTTAAATTAATCACCTAAAGCAACATGTAACTCCATTATAATCACATATATTCATTCCCTAACAGCAACCTCCAATTATAAATGTTTTTGCACAATCAAGCAAATGGCCAAATGCTATTATTAGCATAAACTTAAAAATTCTTACAAATTCAAAGATCATTGTTCGTCTATCATCAAAAGAACACCAAAAACATCCAAAATAATCAATCAAAGCTTCATAGCTTTTAGGCTTCAACCATTAAGCACCTTTTTGCCATGGTCGAATAACTCACACATCAAAAACTGAAAAATTCATTTATGGGCAATGAAAAGAACCACCATGCTAACTAAGTTTTATAAAATTCATAAAATTTTACATGAAAAACTAAGCTTAAATTGAGCATGCAAAGAATAAAATATCACCCTTCTTCTTCCTTAATGTTTCAGCCAAGAGAAAAGAAAAAAAAAGATGAACACTTAGCTCATTTCCCCCATTTTGTTATTTCATTTAACTAATATATTATAATGCCACCAATGCATTTTTTTTATCAAATTAAAATACATATACACATAGATAATTTATAACCATGGCCAGCCACTATATATAAATGGTGATATTGACATGCAAGTCCACTTGTTTAATGTCTTAGCTTATTTAATCACTTCAATTTGTCTATCAAAATTTAAAATTTCTCACCTAAGTCCTTACTATAAATTCACATTCAAATAGACAATAATCAATCATTCGAAATTCACACATGCATTTTCACATATATTAATCATAGAATTTGGTATTTAATTTTTTTCTTAGACTTAGTTTAGTGGTCCCGAACCCACTTCCCGACTAGGGTCAATTTCGGGCTGTCACAACTCTCCCCCTGTCAAGAGATTTTCGTCCCCGAAAATCTTACCATTGAATAGGTTGGGATATTGTTCTCTCATCGAGTTCTCGAGTTCTCATGTTGCTTCTTCGACCCCATGCTTGTGCCACAAAACCTTTACTAACGGAATCGTTTTACTTTGCAATTCTTTCATCTCACGAGCCAGAATACGAACTGGTTCCTCTTCATAACTCAAATCAGGTTGAATTTCAACATCCGAAGGACTAATTACATGTGAAGGGTCGGACCTATATCGACGGAGCATCGAAACATGAAAAACATTGTGAATTCTTTCAAGTTCAAGGGGCAAAATTAATCTATAAGCAATCGGCCCAATCCGTTCTGAAATCTCGTAAGGTCCGATGAATCTCGGGCTTAATTTACCTTTACAACTGAATCTAATTATCTTTTTCCAAGGTGAAACTTTTAGAAACACTTTCTCACCAACCCGAAACTCAATATTCTTGCGTTTCAAGTCCGCATATGATTTCTGTCAATCAGAGGCTACTTTCAGACTATCACGGATTACTTTCACTTTCTGCTCGGCTTCTCTAATTAAATCAACCCCGTATAACTTATTCTCACTGAGCTCGGTCCAAAACAAGGGTGTACGACATTTACGGCCGTATAAAGCCTCGTAAGGTGCCATTTTGATACTCGTTTGAAAGCTGTTATTATAGGCAAATTCAATCAACAGTAAGTATTTCTCCCACGAGCCACTAAACTCAAGAATGCAGCATCTCAACATATCCTAGAGTATCTGAATCACTTGCTCTGACTGTCCATCGATTTGGGGATGAAAGGCAGTGCTGAAATGAAGCTTAGTACCCAACATCTCATGCAATTTCCTCCAGAACCGTGAAGTAAATCTGGGGTCTCTATCTGAAATGATAGAAGTAGGCACCCTGTGCAATCTCACAATCTGAGAAATGTACAATTCAGCAAATAATCGGTAAGAACAGAGACAAAATGAGCCGACTTTGTCAATCTATCAACAATAACCCAGATTGAGTCTTTCTTGCTCGGTGTCAACGGTAGACCAGATACAAAGTCCATCGTGACTTGATCCTATTTCCACTCGGGTATCATGATTGGCTGAAGCAATCCCGAAGGCACCTGATGTTCCGCTTTCACTTGTTGGCATATCAGACACTTAGATACAAAGTCGGAGATGTCTTGTTTCATACAGTGCCACCAATACTGACGTTTCAAGTTGTTGTACATTTTTGTACTACCAGGATGAACCGACATTCGGCTATTATGAGCCTCATTCAGAACCATCAAAACCAGTTCTGAATTTCTCAGAACACACAATCGATCTCTGAATCTCAAACAATCATTGTCATCGATTCAAAACTCTGAATCCACATTCGAATCACACTGAGCTCGCTTAGCAACCAAATCGTCATCAACTTTCTGAGCTTTACAAATTTTTCGTATTAAGACTGGTTTTGCTTTTAATTCTGCTATTAATACATCATCAACAGTCATTGACAAACGTACATTCATCGTTCGTAATGCAAAAAAAGATTTCCGACTGAGAGCATCTGCAACTATGTTAGCTTTTCCCGGATGATAATCAATAACAAGCTCGTAGTCTTTCAGTAATTCCAGCCATCATCTTTGTCTCAAATTCAAGTCTCTTTGAGTTATTAAATATTTAAGGCTTTTCGGAAAAGACGTAGCACTTCTCTCCAAACAGGTAGTGATGCCAAATTTTTAGAGTGAACACAATAGTCGTTAGCTTTAAATCATGGGTCAGATAGTTTCGCTCGTGAGGCTTTAACTGCCTCGAAGCATATGCGACAACTCGAACCTCTTGCATCAAAATGCAGCCTAGACCGTTCAAAGATGCATCACTATAAACCATGATGTAACACCCCAAACCCGGTCTAGACGTTATGACTAGATCTGGTGTGTCACATGAACCTAAAACTAAGTCTACGGCCTTTTGTGTGATTTTCAGTAAAGTAGTAAGCTTGTGAGAAAGTCGGTTTGTTACTCTTTTTAAGTTGTCCAAATTTCTAAAACTTGTTGAGTTGTGAAAACATTCTTAAGAATTTGAAAACCCGCGCAGCCTATTCTAGCAGTTTCAACCAAATACGATTTAAACCGTTAAAGAAAATAAAACCCATAAAGAAAATTTAAACAGCAGCCTTATTACAATAAAACCCAAAAATAACTTAATGATAAAATACTTTAAACAAAATGGAAACCAGTTCTGCAGATGCTGTGGCCACTCCGAATCTCTCGCAGCTCCAAGCCCACTATGGTTGATTGTTACCTGCAGAGATTAAATAAAAAGGGGGTAAGTTTGACAACTCAGTGTGCAACATTATCTCAACCATAGGCCAAAACAGATCAAGCCTCAGAATCAGATTAGTTGGGCCTTGGCCCATTACAGAAATCAGGTTAAGCCCATAGGCCCATAACAGATACAGATCAGATATAATATGCAAACAGAAACCCAACCCAGATCCATCCATAACACCCCCGTACCAGCCTTACACCATGTGGGGAGACTACTCGACCCACCCAACCGCTACACACCATAGATATTTGCAGCGAGGCTGCCAGATATAATTTGCAGCGAGGCTGCCAGATATTGTGACGAGGTCACCAGATCAGATATTGTGGCGAGGCCACCAGATTGCAGCGAGGCTGCCAGATAATAATGTGACAAAGTCACCAGATTGCAGCGAGGCTGCCAGATAATAATGTGACAAAGTCACCAGATTGCAGCGAGGCTGCCAGAACGCTTCCTCTATCATAAACCCATACCCCATGCAACAGTTGTAATCATACTAGCATGCAACATATAGCATCTTCATGCATCAGATATATTCATAATAAAGATTACTCATGCATATACATAAATTTTTACATTTCATACAGAATTGTCCCTAGGGGTATAATAGTCTTTTTACACCTAGGGGTGTTTTGGTAATTTCCCATATTTAAGGGTATTTTAGTCCTTTTTTATATTCTCAGAGATTTTGTGCAAATCCAATAATTCATCAGCCCTCATATAACCACGGAAGTCCATTTAAGCCAAATTTCTAGTTTTGCCCTTTTTAGCCTAAAACCCCTAATGGGCCTTACTAAGTCCATTTCGTCTCCAGTCCATTACGTCTAACTTTTAGGTTTAGTTTACCAATCTTTACCATGTTTTATTATTCAAGTTTCCAGAAAGTTTTAACAGTCATTTTACCGATTTGGGCTCAAAAGCCCATTGGGCCCACTTTGGCCCATTGAAGCCTAACTTACCAAAACGCCCGAAACTGCACCTTTTGCAATTTCGTCACCATCGATTCCCAGTGTGATCATAATAGAGTATTCGGCTACTCTTAGATCCTTCCAAGATAACTTTTCGGTCACTTTCAATCGATCACTTAGCACAGTTTTCGGTTAATGCGGCCTTTAGCCATCCTAGTCTATGATGGAGATACGTTACACACCTGTTACTGTTGAAACGTTGGCGAAATCCACGAACGAACCCTATTGAACAATATCTCATTGTTAGCTTAATAATCTTTAACCACTAACCCAAAATCTCAGTACTAAAAATCGGCTAACAAGGCCCAACGTTGAAATCTTACCCCTTTCTACCGATTGTAGACTAAATCTTGGAGTCCAAACACGTTTAGCCTTCCGAGTCCTTAGTTGCACAGCCTCTTGATCGCACTAACATAATCAAACCAAAAGAGAGCGGCCAAAAGCCCTTAGTTACTAACGTTAGCCTCCCCATAAGGGGTTTCGGCTTATAGGTTAAATCCTAAAGAACTAACGAAATAAGTCTTAAGGCACTTACCAATCTAACCACGGTCTACAACAGCTCAACTTGCCACCACCAGAGGGAATAAAAGATGACTTAGAATTCGGCTTAAAGCACCACAAGGTATAGAGGTTTTCGGTTTCCAAAAGAAGAGATAAGGTTTTGGTCCTCAAGGTATTCGGTTCAATAAGAAATAAGAGACTTTAAGAAATGAAAGAAGAAAAGAGAGAGTGATGGTGCAAGGATTCGGCCAAGAGGTTATGGAAGACAATATCGACAAAGAAAAGGGAGAGGAGGAGTTTATGGCTATTAAGAAATTGGTATAATGCAGAGGGTTTCGGTCAAAACAAGAATCGGCAATGGGGTTTGCTAACCTTTGTGGCTTCCAAAATAAAAGCAAAATAAGAAATATGGAGGTACGACTAATAGAAGAGGAGAAATGGAAGAGAATGAAAGAAGAAAAGACCAAAGAATTGTGATTGAGTAGGGAAGGAGGTGAGCAATCGGTTTTACAGAAGAAAACACGGCACAAGAGTGGAATGAGGTTCGGCTAGCTGATGTGATAGGAGGAACATAGTGACTAAAAGAAATACCTAATGGACTTGAAGAAATCGGCAAAGGAATGGTAACCTAAGGAAATCGGCTAAAACACCTAAAAGAACTAAGGGGAATTCGGCACCAACTAGAACTAATTGCCGAAATGCTAACACTAATTCCCTCTAGCCGAATTGCATTTGCAAAGCCCCAAAATCGGCTGCTTCTTTTCAAAATTTGAAGTTCCTTGATTTGCTCCTCAACCTCCTCCACGATTTACTCCTTGACCGATTCAAATCTCCTCCAAGCAGAGTTCCATTCGGCTTCAAAGTCTTACCTGCTCAAGCTAAAAAATAAAACACTACCTTTGCAACCTCTGGCGCTTGAACCCTTGACCTCTAAGCTCATTTAGGCGCCACCTTTTAAGGAGCTCAGTGGCGTCTCCCTTGCCACTTTACCACTGACTCATTTGTGCTATGTTCTGCATACAACTTCTTAAAACCCTTACTTTCACTGGTCCCCTATCTCCTAAGTCGAAAATACAAAATTTTGCCGAGCTTCTAACCAACTCATGGGCCTTCCATAGGCCCATTAACACACCCCAGACATGCATCTCACACCTAATTACTAGCATTTAAACATTTTAACAGATAATGATTAATCTAAAAGAAACCCGAAAATTAGGGCGTTACAACTCTACCCTCCTTAAAGAAATTTCGTCCTCGAAATTTACCCGATCCAAACAAATGGGGATATTGCTGACGCATAGCCTCCTCTGGTTCCCAAGTAGCTTCCTCTCTGCCATGATTACGCCACAGTACCTTTACCAATGGGACTGATTTTCTTCTTAAAACCTTCTCGCCTCGCTCCAGAATCTGCACAGGTTCTTCCTCGAAAGTCAAATCAGGCTGTACTCCACTTCTGCAACTGGTAGAATATGGGTAGGATCAGAACGATATCGTCTTAGCATGGATACGTGAAATACATCATGGATTCTGTTTAACTCTGGCGGTAATTCTAACTGATACGCCACCAGACCTACTCGCTTAAGAACCCGATAAGGCCCAATAAACCTCGGACTCAGTTTGCCTTTCTTACCAAACCTTGATATCTTCTTCCAAGGCGAAACTTTCAGAAAAACCATATCACCTACTGAATACTCAATCTCTTTACGCTTCAAATCTGCATAAGACTTTTGTCGATCAGATGCCTCTTTCAAACGGTCCCTTATCACCTTGACCTTCTCTTCCGTCTCTGCTACCAATTCAGGTCCAAGAACTTGCCGCTCGCCCAATTCGGTCCAACAACTAGGTGAACGACACTTACGCCCATACAGTGCCTCATAAGGTGCCATACGGATACTAGCCTGATAACTGTTATTATACGCAAACTCTGCCAATGGTAGATAATCCTCCCAACTGTCTCGAAAGTCGATAACACAACCCCTTAACATATCTTCCAGAATCTGAATAACCCTTTCTGACTGACCATCAGTCTGAGGATGGAAAGCCGTGCTAAAGTTCAGTCGCGTTCCCAATGCCTCATGCAACTTTTGCCAGAACCGAGATGTGAATCTAGGATCTCGATCAGAAATGATAGACACTGGCACCCCATGCAGTCGCACAATCTCTGCCACATACAACTTGGCTAGCTTCTGAAGCGAATAATCAGTACGTACAGGGATGAAATGAGCAGATTTAGTCAACCTATCCACAATCACCCAAATCGAGTCCTTCTTTAACGGCGTTAAGGGCAATCCACTTACGAAATCCATGGTCACCCTTTCCCACTTCCAGAGTGGTACCTTCACTGGTTGCAGAAGTCCAGAAGGTAACTGATGCTTAGCTTTCACTTGTTGACAAGTCAGACATTTCCCCACAAATTCTGTTACCTCTCGCTTCAGTCCAGGCCACCAATACAACTCCTTTAAGTCATGATACATCTTATTACCTCCAGGATGCATAGCACACAACCCTTTATGAGCTTCGTTCAGAATTGCTTGCCTCAACTTGAAATCCTTAGGAACACAGACCCTACCGCGGAAACATAGAACTCCTTCACTGTTGAGTCCAAACTCAGAGGTATTCCCATCCTTAACCTGCTGAAATCGAGCAACCAGAGACTCATCCCTCAACTGCTTTTCCTTAATCTCACCCACCCAGGTTGGCCTTACTTGCAGTTCTGCTAACAGACTGCCATCATCATACAGGCTCAAACGAGCAAACATTGCTCTCAAATCAGACACAGTTCTACGACTTAGGGCATCAGCCACCACATTGGCTTTGCCTGGATGATACTCAATCGCACAATCATAATCCTTAAGCAACTCAATCCATCTCCGTTGCCTAAGATTCAGCTCCTTCTGAGTCAACAAGTACTTAAGACTCTTATGGTCTGTGTATATAATACACCTTTCTCCATACAGATAATGTCGCCAGATTTTAAGTGCGAAGATTACTGCTGCCAACTCCAGATCATGGGTAGGATAGTTCACTTCATGAGGTTTAAGCTGTCGCGATGCATAAGCAACCACTTTACCCTCTTGCATCAACACGCAGCCCAACCCAACATGCGATGCATCACTGTACACGGTAAAATCCTTTCCAGACTCTGGTTGAATCAGTACAGGTGCCTCGGTCAGAACCTTCTTTAGTTTCTCAAAAGCTTCTTGCTGCTGCTCGGTCCAAATATATGGTACTCCCTTCCTTACGAGTTTTGTCAATGGCGCTGCCATCACAGAAAATCCTTCTACAAACCTTCTATAGTATCCAGCTAAACCCAGAAAACTTCGAATTTCTGCCACTGACCTCGGTGGTTTCCACTCCAGAATTGTTCAATCTTTCGAGGGTCCACCTTAATACCCTCAGCTGATACAACATGCCCCAAGAAGGTTACTTCTCTTAACCAGAACTCACACTTACTAAATTTCGCATAAAGCTCCTTTTCCCTTAACACTTGCAGCACAATACGGAGATGCTCATCATGTTTCTCTTCAGATTCAGAATAGACCAAAATATCGTCGATAAAGACGACCACGAATCGATCCAAGTATGGCTGGAACACTCGATTCATCAGATCCATGAAAGCTGCAGGTGCATTGGTTAGCCCAAATGGCATAACCAAGAATTCATAATGACCATAGCGAGTTCTGAATGCTGTCTTGTGTATATCCACCTCTTTCACCCTTAATTGATGGTACCCAGATCGAAGGTCAATCTTGGAAAATACTGAAGCTCCTCTAAGCTGGTCGAACAGATCATCGATTCTTGGCAATGGGTACTTATTCTTAATCGTCAACTTGTTTAACTGCCGATAGTCGATACACATTCGCATAGACCCATCTTTCTTCTTTACGAACAGCACTGGTGCTCCCCACGGAGACATACTTAGCCTAATGAAACCTCTATCCAACAGTTCTTGAATCTGCGCTTTCAATTCCACCAACTCCTTTGGTGCCATCCTATACGGTGCAATAGACACTGGTGCCATACCAGGCAACAAATCAATCCCAAACTCGACCTCTCGATTCGGAGGTAAACCTGGAAGCTCCTCTGGAAAAACATCTTGAAAATCTTTAACAGTTCTAACTTGATCCACAGTTAGTTCCTCAGTTCCTACTTGACCCACGAATGCCAAATAAGCCGCACAACCTTTACGAATCCACTTCTCAGCTCTTAATGCTGACACCACATTGGATAAATAATCTCTACGTTCACCTATCACCATAACTTCCTCATCCTCTGCAGTCTTTAGCCTCATTCGTTTCGCAGCACAATCCAAAGTAGCCCTATGCTTTACAAGCCAATCCATTCCCAAGATGAGATCAAATTCTCCGAAAGGTAGCTCCATCAGGTCTCCAGAAAAGATTTTTCCTTGGGTCTCTATAGGCACGTCTCTATATAGTTTGTCTACCCTAACCGAGTGACCCAAAGGACTTAATACAGATACCCCACTCACTGTCTCCTCAGAACGCACTCCCAGCGACCCCGACATGGCACATGCAACATAAGAATAGGTAGATCCAACATCTATCAACGCAGTGTATGGCATACTAAAAATCAAAAACGTACCAGTTATGACGTCAGGAGCATCACCCTCCTCTCGGCGACGAGCTGCATAAACTAGCGCTGGCCGACAAGCCTCAGCGAAACCAGTACCCCTGCCAGGTGCTCCTCGTCCTCGACCATTACCATTTCCGCCTCTACCTTGTCCACGACCCCTCGGAGCTGGTGGTCCACCCCTCACTGGTTGAGCAACCCTCTGAGCCATAACCTGTCCTTGATCCGGTTCTTCGGGACAGTCTTTAATCCTATGCTCCATCGACCCACATCTAAAACAGGCTCCAGAACGTTTCCGACACTCGCCCATATGTATCTTACCACAACTCCTACAACCCTGTGGCCTGACAGCATTCATTGGCACCGCTCGCACTGGTTCTGCTACTCTTGCTCTCTTAACATTCTTATTAGCCCCTCCTGATGGTCCAGAATCCCTCCGGAAGCGGTTTCTATCCTTTTCGCGATTCTGCCTCTCGGTACGCTTCACTTCTTCAGCTATCTTAGCTTTCTCCACCAAAGCAGCAAAGTTACGCTCCCTCTGTGGAGCAATCAGTACTCTTAGCTCATCTCTTAGACCATCCTCGAAACATACGCTACGCTCATATTCGGTAGTAACTATCCCAGAAGCATATCGGCTCAGCCTCAGAAATTCAGCCTCGTACTCAGATATTGTCCTACTTCCCTGAACCAAATTTAAGAACTCTTTCCTACGGGCGTCCACATAGCTAGCCCCAACATATTTTCCTTTAAAGGCTTTCTTAAACAGCTCCCATGTTACCTCACCATCTGAAGTTCCATCTCTTACTGTGAGCCACCACTGATAAGCTTCATCTCTAAGCAACGACACGGCTCCTTTCAGCTTCTGCTCCATAGAACAATCCAGATCATCCATAATCCGCTCTGTGGCCTCCAACCAGTACTCGGCCACATTCGGGGCTACACCAGACACGCCCCTAAAGAATTCCGCCCCATTAGCTCGGAGTTGCTCAGAAATGGATCCCCGAAATCCATTACCGGTACTTGCCCCAGCAACCCTTTCCAGAACTCGAAGCATCGCTTGCAATAGGGCGTCGTCCCCTACACCCCTATCATGAGATTCCACCTCTGTTGCCGGTGGTATCAGCATATCAGCTGCTGGCGCATGACCCGAAGATGAAGTCTCAGCTCGTGCACTACCTCGGCCACGTCCACGGCCCCTACCACGAGCTGCTCGCGTACTCATTTCGTACTTTCTGTTTTAGAAATTTTATGAGTCAGATTAATATTTCAGTGTTTATTACAGATGTCTTATGAATAGTAGAGTTTCAGAGTTTATCTTCTTTCGCAGTAGCCTAGCTACAGTCTCAGTTTACCTATCAGAGTCTCTACAGTTCCAGTAATACTCTAGCTAAGGTATCATAATAAAGTCTTTAGTCAGGCATACAATCAAAATTTTCAGAAACAATCAGAAAAGTTCAGGGGACTTACAGGCTTGGGCCGGAGATTCGGTGTGCCACTATTTCGAAAGATCTCATAGGATAACTTAATTTATTCTTTGAAAATAACTCATTTAGGTACGATAGAAGTTTATCAAAACTAGTTCCAAGTAATTTGAAAGCAATGTTAAAAACATGACTTTTCGAAAATATTTGTTTTGATTGTTTGAAAACCTTCATTTTTAGACCCGTTCCACAGCCGAATTGTTGCAACTTAGCTCTGATACCACTAAATGTAACACCCCAAACCCGGTCTAGACGTTATGACTAGATCTGGTGTGTCACATGAACCTAAAACTAAGTCTACGGCCTTTTGTGTGATTTTCAGTAAAGTAGTAAGCTTGTGAGAAAGTCGGTTTGTTACTCTTTTTAAGTTGTCCAAATTTCTAAAACTTGTTGAGTTGTGAAAACATTCTTAAGAATTTGAAAACCCGCGCAGCCTATTCTAGCAGTTTCAACCAAATACGATTTAAACCGTTAAAGAAAATAAAACCCATAAAGATAATTTAAACAGCGGCCTTATTACAATAAAACCCAAAAATAACTTAATGATAAAATACTTTAAACAAAATGGAAACCAGTTCTGCAGATGCTGTGGCCACTCCGAATCTCTCGCAGCTCCAAGCCCACTATGGTTGAGTGTTACCTGCAGAGATTAAATAAAAAGGGGGTGAGTTTGACAACTCAGTGTGCAACATTATCTCAACCATAGGCCAAAACAGATCAAGCCTCAGAATCAGATTAGTTGGGCCTTGGCCCATTACAGAAATCAGGTTAAGCCCATAGGCCCATAACAGATACAGATCAGATATAATACGCAAACAGAAACCCAACCCAGATCCATCCATAACACCCCCGTACCAGCCTTACACCATGTGGGGAGACTACTCGACCCACCCAACCGCTACACACCACAGATATTTGCAGCGAGGCTGCCAGATATTGTGACGAGGTCACCAGATCAGATATTGTGGCGAGGCCACCAGATTGCAGCGAGGCTGCCAGATAATAATGTGACAAAGTCACCAGATTGCAGCGAGGCTGCCAGATAATAATGTGACAAAGTCACCAGATTGCAGCGAGGCTGCCAGATAATAATGTGACAAAGTCACCAGATTGCAGCGAGGCTGCCAGAACGCTTCCTCCATCATAAACCTATACCCCATGCAACAGATGTAATCATACTAGCATGCAACATATAGCATCTTCATGCATCAGATATATTCATAATAAAGATTACTCATG
The DNA here is from genome assembly GCA_020496765.1 of Gossypium stocksii. Classification (NCBI taxonomy): domain Eukaryota; kingdom Viridiplantae; phylum Streptophyta; class Magnoliopsida; order Malvales; family Malvaceae; genus Gossypium; species Gossypium stocksii. The sequence continues at coordinate 65,282,129 of CM035626.1, forward strand.
CATATACATAAATTTTTACATTTCATACAGAATTGTCCCTAGGGGTATAATAGTCTTTTTACACCTAGGGGTGTTTTGGTAATTTCCCATATTTAAGGGTATTTTAGTCCTTTTTTATATTCTCAGAGATTTTGTGCAAATCCAATAATTTATCAGCCCTCATATAACCACGGAAGTCCATTTAAGCCAAATTTCCAGTTTTGCCCTTTTTAGCCTAAAACCCCTAATGGGCCTTACTAAGTCCATTTCGTCTCCAGTCCATTACGTCTAATTTTTAGGTTTAGTTTACCAATCTTTACCATGTTTTATTATTCAAGTTTCCAGAAAGTTTTAACAGTCATTTTACCGATTTGGGCTCAAAAGCCCATTGGGCCCACTTTGGCCTATTGAAGCCTAACTTACCAAAACGCCCGAAACTGCACCTTTTGCAATTTCGTCACCATCGATTCCCAGTGTGATCATAATAGAGTATTCGACTACTCTTAGATCCTTCCAAGATAACTTTTCGGTCACTTTCAATCGGTCACTTAGCACAGTTTTCGGTTAATGCGGCCTTTAGCCATCCTAGTCTATGATAGAGATACGTTACACACCTGTTACTGTTGAAACGTTGGCGAAATCCACGAACGAACCCTATTGAACAATATCTCATTGTTAGCTTAATAATCTTCAACCACTAACCCAAAATCTCAGTACTAAAAATCGGCTAACAAGGCCCAACTTTGAAATCTTACCCCTTTCTACCGATTGTAGACTAAATCTTGGAGTCCAAACACGTTTAGCCTTCCGAGTCCTTAGTTGCACAGCCTCTTGATCGCACTAACATAATCAAACCAAAAGAGAGCGGCCAAAAGCCCTTAGTTACTAACGTTAGCCTCCCCATAAGGGGTTTCGGCTTATAGGTTAAATCCTAAAGAACTAACGAAATAAGTCTTAAGGCACTTACCAATCTAACCACGGTCTACAACAGCTCCACTTGCCACCACCAGAGGGAATAAAAGATGACTTAGAATTCGGCTTAAAGCACCACAAGGTATAGAGGTTTTCGGTTTCCAAAAGAAGAGATAAGGTTTTGGTCCTCAAGGTATTCGGTTCAATAAGAAATAAGAGACTTTAAGAAATGAAAGAAGAAAAGAGAGAGTGATGGTGCAAGGATTCGGCCAAGAGGTTATGGAAGACAATATCGACAAAGAAAAGGGAGAGGAAGAGTTTATGGCTATTAAGAAATCGGTATAATGCAGAGGGTTTCGGTCAAAACAAGAATCGGCAATGGGGTTTGCTAACCTTTGTGGCTTCCAAAATAAAAGCAAAATAAGAAATATGGAGGTACGACTAATAGAAGAGGAGAAATGGAAGAGAATGAAAGAAGAAAAGACCAAAGAATTGTGATTGAGTAGGGAAGGAGGTGAGCAATCGGTTTTACAGAAGAAAACACGGCACAAGAGTGGAATGAGGTTCGGCTAGCTAATGTGATAGGAGGAACATAGTGACTAAAAGAAATACCTAATGGACTTGAAGAAATCGGCAAAGGAATGGTAACCTAAGGAAATCGGCTAAAACACCTAAAAGAACTAAGGGGAATTCGGCACCAACTAGAACTAATTGCCGAAATGCTAACACTAATTCCCTCTAGCCGAATTGCATTTGCAAAGCCCCAAAATCGGCTGCTTCTTTTCAAAATTTGAAGTTCCTTGATTTGCTCCTCAACCTCCTCCATGATTTACTCCTTGACCGATTCAAATCTCCTCCAAGCAGAGTTCCATTCGGCTTCAAACTCTTACCTGCTCAAGCTAAAAAATAAAACACTACCTTTGCAACCTCTGGCGCTTGAACCCTTGACCTCTAAGCTCATTTAGGCGCCACCTTTTAAGGAGCTCAGTGACGTCTCCCTTGCCACTTTACCACTGACTCATTTGCGCTATGTTCTGCATACAACTTCTTAAAACCCTTACTTTCACTGGTCCCCTATCTCCTAAGTCGAAAATACAAAATTTTGCCGAGCTTCTAACCAACTCATGGGCCTTCCATAGGCCCATTAACACACCCCAGACATGCATCTCACACCTAATTACTAGCATTTAAACATTTTAACAGATAATGATTAATCTAAAAGAAACCCGAAAATTAGGGCGTTACACATGAACTCTTTACCGGACCCTGGCTGTACTAACACTAGAGCTTCCGTCAAAAGAGTTTTTAGCTAGTCAAAACTTTTTTGACACTTTTTAGACCACTCGAATTTGACATCTTTCTGCAACAGCTTCGTCAAAGGTGTTACGATCATCGAGAACCCTTCACAAATCGTCGGTAGTACTCGGCAAGTCCCAAAAAGCTCCAAACTTCTGAAACATTTCTTGGAGGTTTCCAGTCAAGAATAGCTGAAATTTTGTTCGGATCAACTCGAATACCTGAAGCGGATACTACATGTCCCAAAAAGCTAACCTCACGTAACCAGAATTTGAATTTACTGAATTTCGCGTATAACTGATTATCACGCAAAATCTGAAGCACAAGTCTCAAAGTGTTCGGCATGCTCTATCTTGTCGCGAGAATAAATCAGAATGTCATCTATAAACACAACCACGAATCGATCTAAATACTGTCTGAACACCCGATTCATCAAATCCAGGAAAACTGCAAGGGCATTTGTGAGTCCAAACGGCATCACTAAAAATTCATAGTGTCTGTATCTCGTTCTAAAAGCAGTCTTTGGCACGTCGGAATCTCTAACTCTCAACTGATAATAGCCAGATCGCAGATCAATCTTTGAAAACACTGAAGCTACTTTTAATTGACCAAATAGGTCGTCGATTCGAGGCAACGGATATTTATTCTTTACAGTCACTTTGTTCAGCTGTCTATAGTCGATACACATTCTCATGGTTTCATCTTTCTTTTTCACGAACAGGACGGGTGCGCCCCAGGGTGAAAAACTCGGTCGTGCGAAACCTCTGTCTGTCAACTCTTGCAGCTGAGATTTCAATTCTTTTAACTCGGTCGGTGCCATATGATATGAGGCAATCGAAATCGGAGTCGTACCCAGAACCAACTCTATGCCGAACTCAATCTCTCTAGCAGGTGGCAATCCCGGCAATTCCTCCGGAAACACGTCCGGATACTCACAAACCACAGGTACAGTCTCAAGCTTTCATTTAGATACTTTACTATCCAGTACATATGCCAGATAAGCTTCACAGCCCTTTTTCACGTATTTCTGAGCCAACATGGAAGTTATTACTGCTGGAAACCCGTTTAAGCCAGTGGATTCAACCCGAATTATCTTATTATTCGAACATCACAGATCAATAATCTTCTGCTTGCAATTTACTACAGCATCATGCACAGTCAACCAATCCATCTCGAGAATGATATCAAATTCATCGAATGGCAATAGCATCAAGTCAGCCAGAAAGTAGAAATCTCGAATCATTAGGGACATTTCTTGCACACTTTATCAACTAGTACACAACGACCCAGTGGATTTGACACTCGAACAACAAACTCAGTAGACTCAACAGGAAGAGTCTTACTGGACGTTAAAGTTTCACACACATATGAATGAGTTGAACCGGGATCAATCAGAGCAACAACATAAGTGTCAAAGAGAGTAAAAGTACCAGTAATAACATCCGGAGAAGAAGCCTCCTCCGAGGCAAGAATGGCGTATGCTCTGGCAGGTGCGTGAGCCTTAGATCTGACTGCAGTGTCTCTGGTCCCTCTCTGATTGCCACTAGTATTACCCCCACGCTTCGGTGGTCTACCTCGTGCTGCAGTGTTACTAGGTCTCTCACTCGGATCAGTATTACATTCCACTAGTTTCGGACGATCTTTAATGAAGTGGTCAGCGGATCCACACTTATAACAGGAATGATCATGGAATCTACAGCTCCCAGAGTGCCATTTACCACAATGTTTACACCTCGATCTGTCCCGACATTCATTGCCAACACTGGCGACTGAAGTAGCTCGTGAGCTCACAGGTGGTCGATGGTGATCACGTCTAGAAAAGCCCGAAGTATTCTTGGATCGGCCCGAATCATCTTGAATTTTCTTGGATGATTGCTGAATAGACTTTCCCGAAGATCTCTTACGGAACTCTCTGGCTCCGTTTTTAGCCTTTCTCTTTTCAATTCCGAGCTCTTCGGCCTTGCAAGCTCGCTCGACAAGCACAACGAACTCTTTGATTTCCAGAATACCAACCAGTAATTTGATGTCTTCATTTAATCTGTCCTCGAAGCATTTACACATAATGGCCTCGGATGATACACACTCGTGAGCATATCGACTGAGCTGCACGAATTCTCTCTTATATTCGTTTACTGTCATTCGACCCTGTTTAAGCTCAAGAAACTCCTTCCGTTTCTGATCGATGAATCTCTGACTGATATACTTTTTGCGGAATTTAGTTTGGAAAAACTCCCAGGTGACCCGCTCTCTCGGCACAACAAAAACCAATTTATTCCACCAATAGTAGGTAGAATCGCGTAATAGAGGTACGGCACATTTCAAACATTCCTCGGACGTGCACGATAATTCATAGAACACTCGGATTGTATTATCGAGCCAAAACTTAGCCCGCTCAGCATCATCACTAACTGTAGCCCGGAACTCTTCAGCCCCGTATTTTCTAATTTTGTCTACCGGGGGTCTACTTGACCTCAATGGATCAGTCACAGGAGGGGCTACATATGTCGGAAGCGGAGTATTCGGGGGCGGGGGTTGTGGAACAGTTGGATTAGTTCGGATGAATTGAGTGAACCAATCACTCATCATAGCGTAGAAAGCCTGTCTTGTGTCATCATCTCGATGATTGGTATTCAGCTGAGAGTAATTCGGCGCTGTCCCTTGCGCGGGAGCAGGCGTTACGCTCTCAACATCATTCGCTACGGCTCGATCGGAATCGGGATTCATTTTTGTACAAAAATCACATTTTAATTGTCAGAAGTCATCACACTATCGCATTAACACATAATGGCAAGTATGGCTATACTCACACGCGCTACGTTAATCCGAGAATCGACTAAACCGTAGCTCTGATACCAATCAAATGTAACACCTCACACCCGTATCCATCGCCGGAGGGTTATGAGGTATTACTAGACAAGCACAATGTTTAAATAAACCCATAACACCCAAGTCATGCTCTTACATTCGCAGATATAACTTATGCATATAACCAAGTTCAAATAAAATGTATAAATAAATATCTGCATCCACTCATATAAGATTTCAAGCACTTATTAAACTAAGCATGTGCGCATGAATAACAAAATACACATTGAACCAATTATGCGTCTTAACAAAGAGTTACTATTCGTGTGGTAAAAATTTTAAGACTTAACCAATTACACAACCTTTTCAACTAGAGCCGAATATGCATACATCCCTACACCACAATGTGTAACACCAAGCTTGATAAACCCGACCTAGTTATAACTTATTTCCGATTTCACATTATACTAATGTCATGGAGTATCTTATTGCTTACCAATGCTTGTAACACTATTGATTTGGTAATTTATCCTAAGCTTGGCCGAATATAAGTCATCTTGTACTAATGAGTGCAATAATTTATTCATATGACCAATTCAATTCAACCACAGTGCACACTTATCAAATAACATTTATATATTAGCATCAACTATATGCGTGTGTATATATATATATAAAAGATAACTTGGCAAGCCATTTTCGCATGGCTATACATATTTACATCATCAAAATGATACTTGTTCAAAATCAAAAGTCGAACCTATACATGCCATTATCGAAATTAAGTTACTAAGGGTACCGAAATGAGCTTAGATAGTATGGATGACTTTGACTTTGAGTTTCCCGAGACCGTAGCTAGCGAATGAGATCTATAAAACAGAGAATCAAGGCAAACAAAGTAAGCATTACTATGCTTAGTAAGTTTTAAGCAATACAACCATTTAACTCAATGGAATAATAATCAACCAAATTCTCAAACAACATTCTTTTGATCTAATACCCTTTTTGGCCGAAGATAACATACTACCATTGAATAAGTATTGAACATTTTAACTTCTCTTGAACCTAAATTCATATTACCAGACAATTCAATTCTATCCACATGGTTTCATTCCTTGACCGAATGCATCCAAATCATTTACATTTTGACTTAGCACTTATACACATATTCACACATTTCATGCTATTCCACACTTTGGCCGAATGTGCACATATACATAAAGCAAAGTTTAACATAATTTAACTTGAATTAAAAATTCATATATCATGAATAAATCATAGACTTTCATATAGCCTTATACAATGGCCGGAGTATCATCATCTTAATGGATACTTATGATTTTAATCCGAATTTAATTCATGAACGAGTATATGATACATACCTAACCAACTTAGGGCATTGAGCGTATTTGTTGGATTATTACTGCGAAATCACATAATTCCAGCACGAATGCTGCGAGACTTTAGCCCGGGTATATTTCTAACACGAAGCCTGTTGGACTTTAGCTCGAGTATAATTCCAGCACGAAGCCTGCGGGACTTTAGCTCGGATATAATTCCAGCATGAAGCCTGCGGGACTTTAGCTCGGATATAATTCCAGCACGAATGCCTGCGGGACTTTAGCCCGGATATAATTCACCGAGTTTCATGTATACTTATCCACATAATAATACATTTCACAAGGCCTATCACATTTGTAATTCATTTGCTACATTCGAGAAATAGGCATATAATACATACTTTGACATCATGTCGTAAATATCATTCAACCTTAGACATATATACACCCTTCATTAAACTTACAGCTCAACAAGCAAATGCACATGATCACATAACCGTAGTAATATCTTAGTTTATCTCCCTATTATCCATTTGGCTACATACCTTATATATACAAATCATTTCACAATTAAACTTGTTAAAGTAAGAACAATAGGCCATAATTCATCTATCATGCATATATCATGTCATCTTTAATTATATGCTAGGTTTGATTTCTCAAAACTTACCTCAAAAAGTTGTTGACGACTGTATATCTACAGCTATTCGTTTAATTTTACCTTCCCTTTATCCAACTTTTGTCCTTGATGCTCTTGAGCTTAAAATAAACAAAGAAAAAATTACTAATCAAAATCCTACCATTTAAAGCTTATAGCCGCATATTACCAATTATTTAGGCTCACATTCGGTCCTAGCAAAACATATAAGCATGATAGCTATTTTCCTTTTTGGTAACTATTAAACATCCAAACATATATCCATTTTCATACTATCATAATAAAACATACGGCTACCTTAACCTTTACCAAAACTCAACCCTTGGCCATTTACTCATAAACGGTAATTTCCACGCCTACATCAAAGAATTATGCACATTTTATAACAACCAAAACATTTTATCTCATCACCAATACACCACACGGTATTTTTGGCTCACAAACACATAATTTAATAACAATGTACTAAACTAAATTCTATATTCATCATTAGTAGCTCTTATAACAAAAACCATCAAAATTCAACAAGGAATACATAATTTACCATGACCAAAAGTGCTTTTACAACCAAATAAATCCTTGAAACTCCCTAACATGCCCAAATGCAAAATTTCCTTAAATTAATCACCTAAAGCAACAGGTAACTCCATTATAATCACATATATTCATTCCCTAATAGCAACCTCCAATTATAAATGTTTTTGCATAATCAAGTAAATGGCCGAATGCTATTATTAGCATAAACTTAAAAATTCTTACAAATTCAAAGATCATTGTTCGTCTATCATCAAAAGGACACCAAAAACATCCAAAATAATCAATCAAAGCTTCATAGCTTTAAGGCTTCAACCATTAAGCACCTTTTTGCCATGGTCGAATAACTCACACATCAAAAACTCAAAAATTCATTTATGGGCAATGAAAAGAACCACCATGCTAACTAAATTTTATAAAATTCATAAAATTTTACATGAAAAACTAACCTTAAATTGAGCATGCAAAGAACCGAATATCACCCTTCTTCTTCCTTAATGTTTCGGCCAAGAGAAAAGAAAAAAAAAAAGATGAACACTTGGCTCATTTCCCCCATTTTGTTATTTTATTTAACTAATATATTATAATGCCACCAATTCATTTTTTTTATCAAATTAAAATACATATACACATAGATAATTTATAACCATGGCCGGCCACTATATATAAATGGTGATATTGACATGCAAGTCCACTTGTTTAATGTCTTAGCTTATTTAATCACTTCAATTTGTCTATCAAAATTTAAAATTTCTCACCTAAGTCCTTATCTCTAAATTCACATTCAAATAGACAATAATCAATCATTCGAAATTCACACATGCATTTTCACATATATTAATCATAGAATTTGGTATTTAATTTTTTTCTTATGACTCGGTTTAGTGGTCCCGAACACACTTCCCGACTAGGGTCAATTTCAGGCTGTCACATAGCCGACTCTTTTTCTCTCTTATAGCAGCCCACATTTTTCAATATTTCACACATTATGCACATGTTCTACAACTTTTACAATTTAGTCTTTTAATGCATTTTCATGAAAAATCACCTAGTAAAAGTTGTTTACTACACATCAAACTTTCACTTTCTACCATTAAACATCAAAATGCTTTCATATCACACTTGGGTAAATTTTTAAACATGAAACCTAGGTTAAAATAGTGGTAGAAATAGCAAGGTCAAGTTACGAGGATTTTAAAAATACAAAGAACATGAAAAACGGGGCTAGGAGACACTTACAATCAAGCTTGAAAATATGAAAAACCCTAGCTATGGTGTTCCCCAAAGTTTCGGCCAAGGTGGATAGAAGATGGACACATTTTTTACTTATTTTTCCCATTTTATTTCTTTTAATACCCAAATGACCAAAATGCCCTTAATGGCCTTCTTTGAAAATTTTTCCTTCCATGGGTATTTTTGTCCATCATGCCATAAAATGGTCTAATTGCTAAATAAGGACCCCTAATTTATGAATTCATTTCAATTAAACACTAAATGCTTCTAAAACTCACATTTTGAAATTTTTTCAATTTAGTCCTATTACTCAATCGAGCACTTTATCGATAAAATTTATTTACTAAATTTTCACTCATGCAATCAATCACACATTAGACCCAAAAACTTTATCGGAATAAATTTTTCTATATCAGATTCATGGTCCTGAAACCATCATTACGTTTAGGCCCTAAATACTAATTGCCCTAGCCATTACTGTCCTCCTCTCCTTCTCTTTGGTTTTAATTTTTTTCCTTTCCTCCATTGTTGTCATCGCCAACACCTAGTTTTACCATCTCTTTCTTTTCTTTTTCTTTTCTTCACAAGATTTGTTAAAATATTCTCGACCATATTGTTGTCATTTCTCCTCATTAAAATCATCCCCAAATCTAAAATCTTGAACTCTAAGATAGATCACGAACATTGCCAAGAAAGTGTCATTGCCATTTCTTTGGGCTAGCTTGGGTAAGGTCTCTCCTCTCTTGAATTTCTTAATTAATTTTGTCCATTAAAAACATAAATTTCTAGATCTAGAATATGGTGGATTTTAAATGATTTCAAAGGTACTTTTTCAAATTTTAATGAAATCTCAAACCATTTTAAAACTCAGTCGCAATTTTGGCCACAGTAGGTGGTGGTGCGTGCACCTATGGGCCAGTAAGGGGGCTGTTTTCTTTCTTGGTTCTTGCCTATATTTTTCCAGCATTAATTTGGGTTCTTGAACCCTCCTAATCAGCTTTTAAACCAATTTCAATTAGGGAAAAAACGTTATTGATCAATTGGCCATTCGGTTCCCACAAATCGTGAAGCGTAAGTGCAATTAAGGGTAACTAGTTTCTTATTTCGACCTAGTTGTTGGGTAAAGGTTATGAATTGATTAAATGAAGAAATTTAATCATTAATTAGCTACTGATTTTCCAGTATATTATTGAATTAGGTGCTGGCCCAAACACGCCAAATCACCCGTAAAGGCAAAGAACAATTGTAGTACAGTTTGGATCGATACAATGTAAAGAATCTAACTAGTTTGATTCATAAAATAGTTATAAATTCAACGATTGGTTTGAATTCATAAGTTGGTGTTTGGGGGCTGGTTTAATGGTAAATTGATTGAATTTATACTAAATTTTGGTTTAGGATCGTTAAAGGAATTATTAAGTAAAATTAGAAGATTCGCTAGTGGGTTGTGAGGAAACAAAAAAATAAGGTGTAGGTCCTAAAATCATAAAATTATTTGAAAATGTTAAATATCATATTATATTTAATAAATTAGTTTGCTAATTGGATTGGCTTAACAGCCAAATTATTGATTTTGTGAGTGGCCAAACCAGGTATGTCTCGAGCCTTAAAAGATTGACATGTTGGCAAAAAAACCTAGTTTGATAGTATGGATGTTTGATTAAGTTTGTAATTGTATGTTTAAGTTATGAGATATGAGAATGTTTGACTGAATGATATAAAGTGTTGAGATATTAAGCTTATGTATGATTTGAATGCATGAGATATTTGTTATATTGTGTACTGAAAAAGGTGTTATTTATGCATAATGAAAATCCGTAAAGTATGTGGAATTGAACGATATTGATTGATACCAACACAATGTTAATTTGAAAGTGTGGAACACAGTTTCCATTTACTGAAAGTATGTGATTATTGAGGACATGCTGAGCATGTCAAATGGATGTGAAAAGTATTGAGATGTGATTATGTATAAGATTATGTGACATATTACATATGCATTAGGTTGGGATTTTATGGTTGACGGAGGGGTTACGTGGAGTATTGGTGGCATATTAAGTCCGCATTATTCGTAGCCAGTGCACTACACCTAGAGTATAGAGAGGATTGTCGATTTTATCACATATTATATGTTATTGGCGATTGTATCGCACTATTTGATATCTGGCAGATTTTCTGTATTATTGATTATTAGGTGGTTTTACCATATTGAGCTATGCTTATAATGTTTTGGAGTTTGGCAGACGGGTTCTAAGGAACTCGTGGTGTGTAGCAGATGGTATGGGTAGGAACCTTTTTGCATTGCATCATGTGCACAACATGTTCGAATGTTATTGATTTATGTTACGCATTGTATTTTGTTGTATTGAATTGTATGAAAATTAATGATTGTTACTCGAATGAATATTGATCTATGCTCATACAACTACAATTTTCTCTAAAATGAGTTTATTTAAGGTCTTCAAAAGTAACGTAAGTGTAACACCCCAAACTCGGCCCATATGTTATATCTAGATCTGGTGTGTCACATGGATAGTTAATTACGCCTCATTCCTCTATTAATAAGTTTAGGGTGGCTTAGCAAAACCATTTTATGTTTTGAGAAAAAGAAGGTTATTTAATTTACAAAAACCTATCCACTATCAGTTTGAAGTTCACTTTTTAAGAGATCTAGTTAGTGTGTCGTTATTATTAAGTTATCTAATTATCATGTAAGGAATGTTTTGAAAATGTTTGTTAATTTTGAATTAAAGATCTGCGCAGACTTAATTTATCACTTTTAAACAGGTAATAAATAAATAAGTAAACCGAATAAAATAATTATCAAGCGGCCTTATTACAGATTAAAAACCTAAAACTACTGAATACTAAAATAAGTAACTTAAGAAATAATAATAAAACTAGAAAGCAGTCCATATGGCCACTCCGAATCCCTCCAGCTTGAAGTCCTCTAAGGTTGGGGTTCACCTGCATGGATGAAAAGGAAAGAGGGTGAGTTTGTGAAAACTCAGTATGTAAGCTCACCCTACCAGAGTCCAGATCAGTTCAAGCTCAAGCTGGGCTGAAGCCCTATTTAGGTACAGTGTTAACTGGGTCTTAGCCCTTATTCAGAAAATAGTGATCACTGGGCCTTAGCCCTATTCAGAAAATAGTGTGGCCTTAGGCCCATTACAGTAACAGTTCAGTATATTATGCATGAATGCAAAGCCCAAGCCCAATCCATCCCTACACACCACCCGTACCAGCCCTACACACCATGTGGGGAATAACTCAACCCACCCAACCCTACACACCACAGTCGCAACAAAGCTGCTTAATCATATATTGTGACCAAGCCACCAGAACAATAATACGAGGCAGAGCCTCTAGCAATATACGTAGCATTGCCACTTAGCACTTCCTCCATCAAAATAACCCAACCCCATGCAATAAGATATATTATGACATGGCATACAGAGTATTAGAAATAATAGCATGTAAATAGTCAACTTAACCCTAGGGGTAAAATGGTCTTTTAGCACCTAGGGGTAAAACAGTAATTTTCCACCCTTAAGGGGTATTTCAATAAATTTACCAAATTTTAGGGTTTCATGCTCATTACAATATATTAACAGACCTATTGTTGCCCAAGTAACTTATTCAGTCCATATCATTACTACAGAGTCATCGGGCCCTGAAACCCCTAATGGCCCCAACAGAGTCTACTAGCTACTACGGCCCACTAAGCCCAAATCGTACACTCGTTTTAACAGATTTAACAGTTAGACTACCAAAATATACTTAATGCCCATTTTCACCCATATGGGCCCATAAGCCCATTGGCCCAGATTCAGCCTTCCGAGGCCCAAAACCACCAACGTACACAAAATTGCGCACACAACTGTCTTACCATTCATGATTACCAACTTTATCATTTCAACCGACCCACGAGCGCTCACACGCTCGGAAGCCCTTGAAATGCCGAAATTTTGGCATTTCAGCTTTTTGACTTTTGTCGATCTAGTCTACTAAAGGGTGTCGGTTACACACCTAATTTGTGATATACTCAGAAGTCCCTTATGTGAATATCCTACAATCGTTTAAACCATATGTCAACTAAGATCCAATTGAATAATCGTTAACAACTTACAAACCTATTCGGCCATAATAGAGTACCACTAATCTCTTACCTTTGTCGATTCTAACCACTAGATCTAGATCTAGATTGCTCGAACGGTCCTAGTCTCCAATGCTCCTCGACAGATCACCTCTTTTCCACACTAGAACATAAGAAAACTGGAAGAGAAGACTAACATAAGTCTTAGCCAAAATCGACAGCCACCCTGAAGAGTTAGGGCTTTTCGACTTTCCTTGAAACATAAGTTTACAAAAGAAGGGGTTTCGAATACTTACCACCGTTTTGTTTTGCCAACGAAGAGTCCCCAAATACTAGCCTAGTCCAGATCTATTGTAGATCTAACCAAAACACGAGAAGAAGATAGATCTAAGTGATCTAAAGATTCAGTTTCCAAAATCACTATAGGGTATGAAGGTTTCAGCTTTTGTAGAAACAAGAAGGAGAATAGAAGTCTATGAAATAGAGAAGAGATGTCGACGGAGGGATGAGATAGTTGTGAGTTTAAGCTTTTGGGAAGAATAGGATTGAAGAGAATGGAGATTGAGCCAAGAAGAATCGGCTAGCAAGATAATTCGGGTTTCAGCTTTTTAAGAACAATCGGCTAGCAAAGTTTCATGAAAAAAATGGTCACTTCAATCAGTAGAGAAAATGTGATGATGAAGAGAAGAGAGTGAAGAAAGGAGAGGAGGATTCTTGATTCTGCTTTAGGAGGAAGGTGATGAAGAAGGTCCGGCTTGGAAAAAGAAAGAAGAAAAGAGAAAAGTTTTGGTTTTTTTTTTTTGCACAAATCTGCACAAAAAGGATGATGTTTGCATTTTTGTCTTTTAGAACTAAGGAGAGGAGAATAGAGAAAAAGCAGAGAACCCTAAGAGGTACTACACTAATTCAGAAAGAAAGAATTGCCAAATCTCGAAGACCAGCTACTAAATAAATCAAAATTTACACCCAAAATGTCGAAACTAAAACCCCAACAGAACCCAAGTCACATTCGACTAACACCCCTTGCCAATTATGCCAAACCAAAGACCCCAATCGAAAAATGTTCCCCAAGAGCCCTATATTCGTCCATCACTTGCTTACCATTCAAAATTCCTAAATTTTCTCCTAGATAACCTCCCCTTATCACTTCTCACCCAATTCCATGAGTTTTTCAAACTTCTTCCTTCAGTATTTCACTTAAGTTCCATCACTTACCTTGCATGGGCATAAAAGTAAATAACACCTTGCTACTCTATGATTCGAACCTTAGCTCCTTTACAATCACTGACACGCCACTCCCTGTGCTTTAAGTGGCGCCACCTTACCACTTTAACACAGGCTTACTTGTGTCTTATTTTCCCAATTTTTGTTTAAAAGCCCACTTAGTCAGTACCCCTCCTCATTTAAGTCTAAAACTCAAAAATCCTATCAGGCTTCAACTTAAACATAGGCATACTAAGGGTCCACTAAACACTCTCAAAGCATAATTTAACACATCTAAACAGAAAAAAATTAAATTCAAGCAAAATCTCAAAATTCCCAAAAATTAGGGCGTTACAGTAAGTTAGCTTAGCCATTTCAGTGGCTAATGTAGCCTTCTCAATCTAGTCTAGGTAGGGTTTGGAAGGTTACACATGTTTTAGGTACATTTTGTAGCTTGAAATTATGTGCAAATGGCTTGTAGGTGTAAGCATGGTTTGGGTGAAAGAAATGGCTTAAAAATAAATTATTTCTTGTCCACACGGCCTAAGACATGGGCGTGTGTCTCAACCGTGTGTCATACACGGCCAGGCAACACGGCCATGTGTCCCTTGTAGGTTTCAAAGGGTTGCAAGTCAAGCAGTTACACGGCATAGCACATGGGTGTGTGGCTTGGTTGTGTGACCCCAATCAGATAGTTATACAGATACAGACACGGGCTAGGACACGACTGTGTGTCCCTACTTCGATTGTCCACACTGCCTGAGACACGGGCGTGTGTCTCAGCAGTGTGACCCATGTAGTATGAAAAATTCTATCTTTTTCCATGAAGTTCTAAATGTTTTTGATTCAGTCCTAAATCATTTCTAAAGTGTTTCTCAGGCCTCAAGGGCTAGATTAAGGGACGTTATGCATGAGTTTGATTGAATTATGCCATGATTTATAAAATTGTTAAACTTCAATTGTTTAAGTTAAAACTTTTTGGTAGTTATTCGTAATGTTATTTTGGCAACGGATATGGGTTAGGGGTTTTATATTTAGTGGTATCAGAGCTATATTTAGTTGAGTCTTGGACTGAACGTAGTGTGTACGAGTCAAGAAATGTATGCCATTATATAACCTATGATGCTGTGATAACTCCTGACATGTTTTGAACTATGGTTTCATGTAGAAATGACATCCAACCGAGCTAACTTCAATGAAGTTGAAAGAAATGCGTAAGCCTCTATTCACCAAGCAGCATTAACTGGCACTAGGCCCGTATCTAAGGGCCGGGGAGGAAAGGCTAAGGAAGCCTTCTTCTATATGATAAATGAATGGTTTTTTGAGTTCGTACGAACGAACCCAATGGCTCAACAACCTCCACCCCTATCTGTTCCCTAATCAATTCTCATAGTTCATCAAGGTTTAGAACTAACATGAGTTAGTAAGCCGCAAGTTGATAAAATCCACAAATATGGGGCTAAGGAATTTAAAGCTACTGTCAAAGAAAACCCAGAGAGGGTTGAATTCTAGTTCAAAAATACTATTAGGATTTTAGGCAAATTATCTTGTACACCGATAGAGTGCGTAAAATGTAGTGTATCTTTACTGAAAGATTTAGCTTATTAGTGGTGGAACACTTTGGTTTTAGTGGTTCCGAGAGAGCATATAGATTGGGAATTCATTCACACCGAGTTTTAAAAGAAGTATATGAGTCAGAGATTTCTTAATTAGAAATGCAAAGAGTTTATTAAGCTTAAGCAGAATCGAATAATAGTGTCCAAGTATGAAAGAGAATTTGTTAGGCTGAGCAAGTATGCCCAAAAATGTATACTAACTAAAGTTGCCATGTGTAAATGGTTTGAAACTGGGTTAAATGAAGACATAAAGCTATTAGTTGGAATACTTAAATTGAAAGAATTTGTTATTTTAGTTGATCGAGCACACAAATCCGAAGAGCTGAGTAAAGAAAAGAGCAAAGGTGATTATAAAGCTCGAGATTCGAGAAAGAGATCCGCGAGAAAGTCATATCAGTGATCATCGAAGAAATTGAAAGAATATCATAATTGTAACACCCCAAACCTGACCTGGACGTTACGCCTGGATCTGGAGGGTCACATAGTTTAAAGTTAAAAACCGTTTCAAATTATTATAAGCAAGTTAGGGTCCCATTTATCATAAGTTTGTTTAGTTTGAAAACTCTCTTTTAGTTTAGTAAGAAATCATTTTTCTTAAGTTTAGAAATTGTTATGAAAATCAAGTTACCGAGTTGGGTTACGAAAACAAAAGAATTTTAGGACGTGGTTTTTCCTTCAAAACATTTGTCATCAAGTTTAGAAGCCTAGTTTGATTAATTAACTGGTTTCATGCCTTTGCCGTTCAAATAAGTAAATAATCAAAATAAAAGTTAAAACCCCATAATGGCCTTATTACAAAATTAAACCAAATATAGAAACAGAAATAGAAATGCAAATAGTGGAGTTCAACTGGTGCAAAAACAAGTAGAAAACATGTGGCCACCTCGAGTCCGTCACGGCTCCAAATCCACTAAGTCTGGGGGCTACCTGCACATGTTAAAAATTAAAGAGTGAGTTTGTGGAAACTCAGTGTGCAACTCCCTATTAGAACAGAATGGGCCGAAGCCCCAAACAGAAACAGATTGGGCCTAAGCCCATAACAGATACAGAATATATATAGAATATGCAAAACCCAACCCAGCCAGCCATCACACCACCTGTACCAACCAACACACCACGTGGGGAATAACTCAACCCATCCAGCCCACACACCAAAGTGCAGCAAAGATGCTAATGACAGAATGTTGTGGAAGAGCCACCAGAAACAGAATAAGTGGCTAGGCCACTGTAGCAGAATATGTGGCAGAGCCACTATAACAGAACTTCCTCCATAATCACAATCCCAACCCCATGCAGATTAACAGAGCAGAATATACATATATGTCATGCATACAGAAAAATAGAAACAAAATTAATCAAGTACAGTTAATAACCTACCCTACAGAGGTATCACAGTCCTTTTCAAGATTGGGGGTAAAATGGCAATTTTACCCCTCGAGGGTATTTCAGTCCTCTTTATCAGAATTAAGGCCTTACACTAAAATATAACCTCTTGGCATATCGTACAGCGAACCTAGCAATTTGTGGTTCATTAATTTGGTCAAAAGTGATTTTGGGCCTTAACACCCCTATTGGGCCCGCTCGAGCACACTCATCCTGGTGGCCCGTTTTGCCTAATTTTACGTTCAAAATTTTAGATTTTACTAATTCATCCTTTAATAAGCACATACTGAATATTTTACTCCTACAGGCCTATAGGCCCATTGGGCCCACTTCGGCTCATCAAGCCCAACATAGCCTAAGTATGCAGATTCGCACTAAAAGATCTCCATGGATTAAAACCATTTTTAACGGGCCTAGATTGGCCTAATAGCATTCGCACGCTAATGGCCTTCTATATGCCAACATTCTGGCATTTCAGTTTTTGCCGGCCTACACTACAGAAGGTGTAGTTACACACTTGACTACGAGCCGAGTCGAACCACTTGCGAACAATCAACCTATAATCGCCCAACAAACCATTAATCATGCGATCTCATTTGTTAGCTATACTACCAAAGCCCCCAACATGTTCAGCCAACACCCTCCCAAAGAAAAAACAATACTTGCCTTGGCTGACGACTGATCACTAGGCTTATATTGCCTTTATAACACTAGCTGTCTCCCACTTCTCGCAAAATCGATCTCTAAACCACACCTAGAACATCAGAGTAGTCAAGAAAGAAGAAGTTCAAAACGTTTACTAAAGACAGGCCCAAAAGCCGATTACCATAAAGGAGGAAAGGGAATTTAGCTTCCATAAAGGTATTCGATTAGGGAAAAAAGTGAGTACTTACCTAGATCCGACCTTTGATGATGAAATAGACACTTGAAATCTAGGGCATTCGACTATGGTTGCATCAATAACCCAACACTATGCTAACAGGGCATCAAATACATAATAGAAAGGAAAAAGAATGAGTAGTCGATTGGTGAAAGAACAAATAAAGAGGGAGGTAATACGGTTCGGCCAACAAGTGATTCGGCAACCAAAGTTGAAAGATACACTGGAGAAACACAAATTTGGAGAAAGGAAGAAAGTATGGCAATGGAGAAAAACAATGAGAGATTTGGCTAGAAACAATAAGACGAGACAGAATGCCGAAATAGGGCTATAGCGTTTGGCTAGGAAGGGAGAGCAAAGAAAAGAAGAGAAAAGAGTTTTGCCGAATAAGACTTAGGTAAATAAAATAAGAAGAAATGACCTTATGCTTATAACGAAATTGAATTTAGCACACTAGAGACAAGAGTGAGAGAAAGGGAGTCGTATGAGGGGAAAAGAAATGGATTGACTGACCAAAGTGGAACGATCCTAATTTACCCCAAAAGAAGTCGGCCCCTAGGTCCCCCAAAAGCCGAAACACTCACAAAAACACCACTCTAAAAACCTCCAAAGAACTATCGGCTCACCCTTTTACCCAAATACCGATACCCCCAAACTCACTTGCCCAAAAGCCGAATTTGCTCACCAAGCCTTCCACATTCGGCTAACTCTATCCTCTCACCTAAATCCCTACATTTTCTCCTTGATTCACTCACCTCACACTTGAATTCAATTCAAAATTCCTATGACCAAGTCTCCTCTTACCCAAACTCAACCACCTTCCAGAGTTCAAAATAATTTGGACACTTGCTGCCCTTCCTCAACAAAAATGAACACCTTCGCCTGTAAAGGGATTTGAACCCCAGACCCCCTTGCTCAAGACGCCACTTTATACCCATATGTAGCGCCACAACCACTTTGCTACAAGCATTTTTGTGTCACAAAAATTCCAACAATTACACCTAAGCCCTATGAACCAACACCCAAACAACCCTAAGCCTAAAATCAACATTTTGCTAAAGGCTTGACTTAACCCCGAGCCTTCCTAAGGCCCTCCAAACACTCCCAAACACCAACATAGAACACCCAACTATGCAGTTACTGAAAATAAGCAAAAGTACAGAAGCCCTAAAATCTGGGGCGTTACAACTCTACCCCCTTAAAGAAATTTCGTCCTTGAAATTTACCTGGTCAAAATAAGTAAGGATACTGTTGTCGCATAGACTTTTCCGATTCCCATGTGGCCTCTTCCACACCATGATTGTGCCAAAGTACCTTAACCAACGGAACAGACTTCCTCCTAAGCACTTTCACATCATGATCCAGAATTTTTACTAGCTCTTCCTCAAAGGTCAAATCAAATTTTATCTCGATTTCTTCAACTGGTAAGATATGGGAGCTATCAGAACAGTACCGCCTTAACATGGAGACATGGAAGACATTGTGAATCTGGTCCAATTCCGGAGGTAACTCAAGCTGATAAGCTACCTCACCCACTCTTTTCAACACCCGGTATGGCCCGGTAAAACGAGGACTCAATTTGCCCTTCCTTCCGAACCTCAGGATTTTCTTCCAATGTGAAACCTTTAAGAACACCATATCCCCTAAAGCAAACTCAACTTCTTTGCGCTTCAGATCCGCATAAGACTTCTACCTATCGGATGCTTCCTTTAAACGATCCCTAATCAGCCTAACTTTATCCTCTGTGTCAGCCACTAACTCTGGCCCTAACATCTGTCGCTCTCCTAACTCGATTCAGCAGGTAGGCGTACGACACCTTCGACTATATAACGCTTCATATGGTGCTATCTGAATACTTGCCTGATAACTGTTATTATAAGTAAACTCCACTAACGACAAGTAGTCTTCCCAGCTACCCCGAAAATCAATAGCACACCCCCTTAGCATATCTTCCAACACTTGAATCACCCTTTTAGACTGACCATTCGTCTGAGGGTGAAAAGCAGTGCTGAAATCCAAACGCGTACCCAACGCCTCGTGTAACTTCTTCCAGAATCGAGACA
Organism: Gossypium stocksii; assembly: GCA_020496765.1. Taxonomy (NCBI): domain Eukaryota; kingdom Viridiplantae; phylum Streptophyta; class Magnoliopsida; order Malvales; family Malvaceae; genus Gossypium; species Gossypium stocksii. The sequence continues at coordinate 65,302,127 of CM035626.1, forward strand.
TAAACCTGAGGTCCCTGTCAGAAATAATCGACACCGACACACCGTTAAGATGAACTATCTCAGATACATATAACTTAGCAAGCTTCTAAAGAGAATAATCCATTCTGACTGGTATGAAGTGGGCGGATTTGGTTAACCTGTCAACTATTACCCAGACCGAGTCTTTCTTGGAAGGCGTCAACAGTAACCCACTTACAAAGTCCATGGTTACCCTCTTCCACTTCCATAGTGGAATTTGAACAGGTTGCAGAAGGCTAGAAGGTAGCTGATGCTTAGCTTTCACCTGCTGGCATGTCAGACACTTGTTCACAAATTCCGTTACCTCGCGCTTATGTCTAGGCCACCAATACAGTTCTCGTAGATCTCGATAAAGTTTGTTCCCTCCAGGATGCATGGCATAAGGGCTGCCATGAGCCTCTTTTAGAATCAACTGTCTCAGATCAGAGTCCTTCAGAATACAGATTCTCCCTCGGAAACATATAACTCCTTCACTGTTTAACCCAAAATCAGAATTCTCACCACTATTCACTTGTTGCAAACGAGGAACCAGAGATTCATCTAACAACTGTTTCTCTCTGATCTTTTCGGTCCAAGTCGGGCTTACTTGCAGCTCCGCAAATAGACTTCTGTCATCAAAAAGGCTAAGACGAGCGAACAGCGCCCTTAGATCAGATACAACCCTACGACTCAAGGAGTCTGCTACTACGTTCGCCCTCCTAGGGTGATACTCGATAAAGCAATCATAGTCTTTAAGCAACTCAATCCACCTATGTTGCCTAAGATTCAACTCCTTCTGAGTAATGAGGTACTTGAGGCTCTTATGGTCTGTATAAATAGTACACTTCTCTCTATAGAGATAATGCCTCTAGATCTTCAATGCAAACACGACCGCTGCCAACTATAAGTCGTGTGTGGGATAGTTCACCTCATGTGGCCTAAGTTGCCATAAAGCATATGCAACCACCTTCCCTTCCTACATCAACACGCAACCTAACCCAACGTGTGATGCATCACTATACATGGTAAACTCCTTACCAGACTCTAGCTGAATTAAAACAAGCGCCTCCGTTAACACCCTCTTCAGTTTTTCAAAACTCTCTTGCTACTTGTCAGACCAGACAAATGGTGCCCCTTTTCGAATCAACTTAGTCAACAGTGCAACAATAACAGAAAACCCTTCCACAAACCTTCTGTAATATCCAGCTAAGCCCAGAAAATTCTAAATTTCAGGAACAGTTCTTGGTGGTTTCCACTCCAGTACCGCTTTTACTTTTCAAGGGTCCACCCTAATCCCTCTACAGAAATAACGTGCCCCAAAAATTTCACCTCCTAAAGCCAGAAGTCACCCTTGCTAAATTTGGCATAAAGTTGCTTCTCTCTCCGAATTTGTAGAACCACACGAAGATGCTCATCATGATCTTCCTTAGATTTTGAATATACTAAAATATCATCTATGAATACGACCACAAATTGATCTAAATAGGGTTGAAAAACCCGATTCATGAGATCCATGAAGGCTGCTGGTGCATTTGTCAGACCGAACGGTATTACCAAAAACTCATAATGACCATACCTAGTTCTAAATACCATCTTAAAAATATCCACCTCTTTAACCCTCAATTGGTGATAACCAGACCGCAAGTTAATCTTGGAGAATACCCTCGCTCCTATAAGTTGGTCAAAAAGGTCGTCGATTCTTGGCAGAGGATACTTATTTTTAATCGTTAGCTTGTTCAACTAACGATAGTCTATGCACATGCGCATCGTTCTATTCTTCTTCTTGATAAAAAGTACCGGTGCTCCCCACGGAGACACACTTGGTTGAATAAAATCTCGATCCAGAAGTTCTTGGATTTGTGCCTTTAACTCAACCAACTCCTTTAGTGCCATCCTGTAGGGAGCGATGGACACAGGAGCTGTTTCCGGTAGCAAATCAATACCAAATTTGACTTCGCGATTCAAAGGCAAGCCAGGCAACTCGTCAGGAAAAACATATATGAATTCCTTAATAGTCCTTACTTCTCCCACTGAAGGACCTTTGGACTCAGAATTGCTCACATAAGCCAGAAATGCTTCGCAACCTTTACGAATCAACTTTTCGGCCCTAATGTCGAAATAACATTTTTCAGATAATCCCTTCGTTCCCCTATTACAGCTACCTCGTCACCCTTCAAAGTCTTCAGTATAATATGCTTTGCAACACAGTCCATGTTCGCTTGATGCTTCACGAGCCAGTCCATCCCCAAGATGAGATCAAATTCTCCAAACGGCAATTCCATCAAATTTGCAAAAAAGATTTTACCTTGATTTTCTAGGGGTACATCTCTAAAAAGTTTGTCTACTCTAATCGAGTTACCCAGTGAACTAACTACAGACACCTCGCTCATAGTGTTCTTAGATTGCATACGCAACTTCCTAGATACATCACAAGCCACATAAGAATACATGGAACCAATATCAATCAAAGTAACATAAGGCATGCTATGAATTAGGAACATACCAGTAATGACATCTGGTGCATTACCCTCCTCCTGCCTACGAGCAGCATAGACTAATGCTAGCCGTCGAGCCTCAGCATTTTCGACACCTCTGTCTAGTGCTCACGACCCTGTCCATTGCCATTACCTCTGCGACCCTGTCCACGACCTCTAAATGGCAGTCCACCACTCACAGGCTGAGCGACTCTCCTCTCTGCCGGTTGTACCTGAATCGGCTTCTAAGGGCAATCTTTCACCTGATGATTCATAGCCCCACATCGAAAAGATGCACCCTTGCTTCTCCGACACTCACCTGGATGTGACCTCCCATAATCAGCACAAACCCGAGCCCGTACCACATTAGCTGTAGCTGTTCTAACTAGTTCTGTGACCCTGTTCCTCTTAACAGGCCTCCCAAATGGACCTGCATCTCTCCTAAATCTATTTCTCTCCTTTTCCCAGTTCTGCCATTCTGAGCGCTTGACATCCTCAGCTATTTTAGCTTTCTCAACCAAGGTAGCAAAGTCGCACTCCCTCTATAGAGCGATCAGTACCCTTAATTCATCTCTTAGCCCATCCTCGAATCGCACACTGCGCTCATATTCTGTAGCCACAATACCACGCGCATATCAGCTTGACCTCAGGAACTCCACCTCATACTCTGCTACAGACCTATTCTCCTGAACTAGGTTCAAAAATTCCTTTTTTTTGGGCGTCCACATAACTCGCCCCAACGTACTTTCCTGGAAGGTCGTCTTTAAAAAATCCCACATTATCCAATCAGTGACTGTACCCTCTTTCACTGTAAGCCACCATTGGTAGGCCTCATCCCGTAGTAGAGATACTGCTCCCTTCAACTTCTACTCTACTGAGCAGTCCAGGTCATCCATAATTCGCTCAGTGGCCTCTAGCCATTATTTGGCCACATTCGGGGCTACACCAGAAATACCCCTGAAAATTTCCACTCCATTCGCTCGGAGCCCTTCAAAAACTAACCTGCAGTTCCCAATTCCAGTACTTGCTCCGACAACTCTCTCTAAGACTTAAAGCATTGCCTGGGATAAGGCATCATCCCCGGCTACCCAATCCTGGGACCCGTTCTTAGTTACTAGCGGCACTGGTGCCTCCTCTGCAGGTATGTGTCCTGATTCCGAAGATTCTGCCTGAACATTTCCCCATCCTCTACCATGGCCACGTCTACGTGTAGCTCTTTTACTCATATCGTTTAATCTGATTTAAGAAATTTTATGCCTTAGTCAAAGTTTCAATGTTTATTACGGATGTTTTATGCAGAAGTTAGAGATTTTTAGGGCTTGTTCTCGCAGATCCAGATCTATCTATAGTTTTTGAGTTCCTATAGTTTCAGTTTCCCTGCAATTTTAGTTTGCCTTAACTATAGAGTCCTAGTACTCACTAAAGTAGTATCTCAACTATTTCACATATAACAGGATAAATCAGAGTGAATCAGAAAAACTTACAGATTTGGGTTGGAGACTTGATGTGCCACATTTCAGAAATCATAAAAACTTCATGAAGAAAAAGAAAGCATTTGATATTTCGACCAAATTTAAGAGATAATTGTTAAAAACAATGCTTTGGAAAAAACTTTTTTGAAACATATATTTAAAAAAATCATTTTTCAACCCATCCACAGACGAGTTATTACAACTTGCCTCCGATACCACAAAATGTAACACCCCAAACTCGGCCTGGACGTTACGCCCGGATCTAGAGCATCACATAGTTTAAAGTTAAAAACCGTTTCAAATTATCAGAAGTTAGTTAGGGTCCCGTTTATCATAAGTTTGTTCAGTTTGAAAACTCTCTTTTAGTTTAGTTAGAAATCATTTTTCTTAAGTTTAGGAATCATTATGAAAATCAAGTTTCCGAGTTGGGTTACGAAAACAAAAGAATTTTAGGACGTGGTCTTTCCTTCAAAACATTTGTCATCAATTTTAGAAGCCCAGTTTGATTAATTAACCGGTTTCATGCCTTTGCCGTTCAAATAAGTAAATAATCAAAATAAAAGTTAAAACCCCGTAATGGCCTTATTACAAAATTAAACCAAATATAGAAACAGAAATAGAAATACAAATAGTGGAAGTTCAACTGGTGCAGAAACAAGTAGAAAACATGTGGCCACCTCGAGTCCGTCACGGCTCCAAATCCACTAAGTCTGAGGGTTACCAGAACATGTTAAAAACTAAATAGTGAGTTTGTGGAAATTCAGTGTGCAACTCCCCATCAGAACAGAATGGGCTGAAGCCCCAAACAGAAATAGATTGGGCCTAAGCCCATAACAGATATAGAATATATATAGAATATGCAAAACCCAACCCAACTAGCCATCACACCACCCGTACCAACCAACATACTACGTTGGGAATAACTCAACGCACCCAGCCCATACACTAAAGTGCAGCAAAGCTGCTAATGACAGAATGTTGTGGCAGAGCCACCAAAAACAGATTAAGTGGCTAGGCCACTATAGCAGAATATGTGGCAGAGCCACTATAACAAAACTTCCTCCTTAATCACAATCACAACCCCATGCAGATTCATAGAGTAGAATATACATATATGTCATGCTTACAGAAAAGCAGAAACAGAATTAATCATGCACAGTTAATAACCTATCCTACAGGGGTATCACAGTCCTTCTTAGGACTGGGGGTAAAATGGTAATTTTACCCCTCGAGGGTATTTCTGTCCTCTTTATCAGAATTAAGGCCTTACACTAAAATATAACCTCTTGGTAGATCCTACAGCGAACCTAGCAATTTGTGGTTCATTAATTTGGTCAAAAGTGATTTTGAGCCCTAACACCCCTATTGGGCCCGCTCGAGCCCATTCATCCCAATGGCCCGTTTTGCCTAATTTTACGTTCAAAATTTTAAATTTTACTCATTCATCCTTTAATAAGCACATACCAAATATTTTACTCATTCATCCTTTAATAAGCACATACCAAATATTTTACTCCTACGGGCTCATAGGCCCATTGGGCCCACTTCGGCCCATCCAAGCCCAACATAGCCTAAGTATGCAGATTCGCACCAAAAGATCTCCATGGATTAAAACCCTTTTTAACATGCCCAGATTGGCCCAATAGCATTCGCACGCTAATGGCCTTCTATATGCCGGTATTCTGACATTTTGGCTTTTGCCGACCTACACTATAGAGGGTGTAGTTACACACCTGACTACGAGCTGAGTCGAACCACTTGCGAGCAATCAACCTACAATCACCCAACAAACCATTAATCATATGATCTCATTTGCTAGCTATACAACCAAAGCCCCCAACATGTTCGGCCAACACCCCCCAAAAGAAAAAACCAATACTTACCTTGGCTGACGATTGATCACTAGGCTTATATTGCCTTTATAACACTAGCAGTCTCCCACTTCTCGCAAAATCGATCTCTAAACCACGCCTAAAACATCAGAGTAGTCAAGAAAGAAGAAGTTCAAAACGGTTACTAAAGACAAGCCCAAAAGCCGATTACCATAAAGGAGGAAAGGGAATTCGGCTTCCATAAAGGTATTCGATTAGGGAGAGAAGCCAGTACTTACCTAGATCCTACCTTTGATGATGAATAGACACTTGAAATCTAGGGCATTCGACTATGGTTGCATCAATAACCCACCACTATGCTAACAGGGCATCAAATGAAGAATAGAGAGGAAAAAGAATGAGCAATCGATTGGTGAAAGAACAAATAAAGAGGGAGGTAATAGGGTTCGGCCAACAAGTGATTCGGCAACCAAAGTTGAAAGACACACTAGAGAAACACAAATTCGGAGAGAGGACGAAAGTATGGCAATGGAGAAAAACAATGAGAGATTTGGCTAGAAGCAATAATATGAGACAGAATGCCAAAATAGGGCTATAGGGTTCGACTAGGAAGGGAGAGCAAAGAAAAGAAGAGAAAAGAGTTTTGCCGAATAAGACTTAGGTAAATAAAATAAGAAAAAATGGCCTTATGCTTGTAACCAAATTGAATTCGGCACACTAGAGACAAGAGTGACAGAAAGGGAGTCGTATGGGGGAAAAAGAAATGGATTGACTGACCAAAGTGGAACGATCTTGATTTACCCCAAAAGAAGCTGGCCACTAGGTCCCTCAAAAGCCGAAACACTCACAAAAACACCACTCCAAAGACCTCCAAAGGACTATCAGCTCACCCCTTTACCCAAATGCCGAAACCCCCAAACTCACTTACCCAAAAGCCAAATTTGCTCACCAAGCCTCCCACATTCGGCTAACTCTATCCCCTCACCTAAATCCCTACATTTTCTCATTGATTCACTCACCTCACACTCGAATTCAATTCAAAATTCCTATGACCAAGTCTCCTTTTACCCAAACTCAACCACCTTCCAGAGTTTAAAATAATTTGGACGCTTGCCGCCCTCCCTCAACAAAAATGAACACATTTGCCTCCAAGTGGATTTGAACCCCAGACCCCCTTGCCTAAGATGCCACCTTATACCCACATGTAGCGCCACAGCCACCTTGCTACAAGCCTTTTTGTGTCACAAAAATTCCAACGACTACACTTAAGCCCTATGAACCAACACCCAAACACCCCTAAGCCCAAAATCAACATTTTGCTAAAGGCTTGACTTAATCCCGGGCCTTCCTAAGGCCCTCCAAACACTCCCAAACACCAACATAGAACACCCAACTATGCAGTTACTAAAACTAAGCAAAAGTACAGAAGTCCTAAAATCTGGGGCGTTACACTAATCGTTTGATAACTTCAGTGGGATATTCCAGTAGTGATAGAGGTAAATAGTGTGTGAGTCCAAAACCTCAGGCTACGTTTGTAGCGAGTGTGGGTAGTGTCAAGGACAATTGACCTGATAGCCAACATCGTAATAGATGACACCTCGGAGAGTCCAGATTGAAAAACAAGTCATGTTTCAAATGTGGTTCATTTGAACATTATCTCAAAGATTGTCCGAAGAGGTTAAAGAAAGAAAGGACACAGACTGTTTGACTGAGCAATACTGCCACGAGAGGTAAACCACCTCAGAACCCTGGATATGCGAGCAGTAGTCGTACTAGAACAAAAGACTCTACTGTGAGATCTGAGGCACGAGCACCGGCTAAAGCTTACGCAATTCGTGCACATGAGGAAACTTCAGTGCCAGATGTTATTACTGGTACATTTTATATCTTTGATACTAATGTAACTGCTTTGATTGATTCAGAATCAACATATTCATATGTATGCATGTAACACCCCCAGGCCCAAGACCGTCGCCGGAGTCGAGCTTGAGGTGTTACCGAACATAATTTATCATTTAAACAACTTTACATCATTTATTTTGATTTTCGGAATAAGCAGTTTTTCTGCATCATGGTCGCTAAAAAAATCATATCTTGAGTTACAAAACTTGAAATCAAGATCTGTAAATTTTCCCTAAATCTAGACTCACATATCTATCTACAAATTTTTTTCTAAAATTTTTGGTTGGGCCAATTAGTACAGTTTATTAGTTAAAGTTACCCCTGTTTCAGGACTTGACTGCACTGACCTCTACTTACTACGAACCACTTTTCTCTATGTAAAAAAATTCATATAACTATACGTTTATTTCTCTTAAAATTAGATTCAATAATGATTCTTAGCATATAAATTACACCTCCTAATTATTTTTTTACAATTTATAGTGAATTTTCAAAGTTGGAATAGGGGATCCAGAAATCGCTCTGGCCCTGTTTCACTAAAACTCAAATATCTTATAACATATAACTCCTTTACCTATTTTGCTTTTTCCATTTGAAAGTAGACACAATAAGATTCAATTTCATAGTTAATTCTTCACCTAATTTGTTTTCTAATATTTTTGGTGATTTTTCAAACTCACATCGTTGTTGCTGTAGTGTTCTGTTTTATGGCAAGTTTCATCTTTTTATAAATTCTCATGAACTATATATAACATATTAAACTCACAAGGCATCCAACATTTTCTAGGCTAGCCATACCAATGACTAATCATTATCAAGCATTTCCTCAACCAAACCACAACCATATCACAAGATTATTTACACAAAACAAGTATATTGCTATACATGCCATACATCAAAACATACAAACCAATATACCAATTCTTCCTCGGATAGTGTGAGCGTTTCTTCGACCTTCCCGATATCCAAGTTGGCTCGCTAAAAACTACAATGAATGTAAAGGAGGGAGTAAGCATAAATGCTTAGTAAGTTCACATGCAAATAACAAGTAACATAACAAAGCAATTATATCAACAACAATAGCATGATATCACCAAGATACAAACCACATTTCTAGCTATCGTGTATCATCTTACCACCTTATTTCTGTTGTATCAAGTTTCAACCCGAGGGTTAAGTACATACCTGTCCAAATTGTCCATTTCACAACACTTACCAAAATATCATTTTCATCTTGAGTATTCTTCCATTCTGCTAGAATTTTACCCGTTGAACACATCGGAATATAACTCGGATACACAGATCATTTGCACATAAGTGCCACATATGTAATCAATCAATCATGTAACCCGCCCATAAGTGAACTCGGACTCAACTCAACGAGCTCAGGCGTTCGCATCCATACGTGAACTCGGACTCAACTCAACGAGCTCGGATGCCTAGTTACATCTCACGAACTCGGACTCAACTCAACGAGTTCGAACATTTGCATCCATAAGTGAACTCAGACTCAACTCAACGAGCTCGGATGCCCAACCATCCTAGTGACATGTCACTTGTATCCTAATCTATTCCCAAGGTTCAAACGGGATTTTCCTCAATCACATATCCTTGCCGTCTTCCACAGAATACCGAAACCAATATTTGGTAGCAATTTATATTTAACAAGTAGCACACATAATTTGCATATTATTTGATAATAACCACAAAGCATATATTTCATGATAAAAATCAGCATATCATGTAAATAGCATCAATTAACTTAAAAATAACGATTATGTTACATTATTTACACATGAACTTACCTCGATACAAAATATAGCAATTTTGCAATTTAGTCCACAATCTTTTCTTTTCCTCGATCAAGGTTGATTCCACGTCTTTCTTGATCTAAAATAACACATTTAGCTTATTTAATACTCACATTATCAAAATAGTCCTAAATTCAAATTTTGGCAAAATTACAATTTTGCCCCTAAACTTTTGCTTATTTACACTTTTGCCCCAAAGCTCGGAAATTAAATTTTATTTCAAATTCTTATGTTTTAGGACATGCTGATCATTTATTTGCTATTAGCAAGCTCAAATTCCCACTATAACACATACTTATGAACAATATGTACTTTTACCGATTAAGCCATTTTACTCGTTTTTACTTAAAACCGAGTATCACAAGTTGTCTAACATAATTGAAAACCTCATATTCTATCATAAAACATCAAAATACACAAATTTCACCTATGGTTATTTTTCCAAATATGAACCCTAACTTAAATTATTGCTAACATAAGCTTTATCGAGTTACCAGGACTACGAAAACGTAAAGAACATTAAAAACGGGGCTTGGAATCACTTACTATGAAGCTTGGAAGCTTGAAACAAACCCTAGCTATGAAGAACCCTTGAAATTTCGTGGTAATGAAGAAGATGACCAATTTTGTGTTATTTTTCCCTTTTTATTTCATGTTAATATCCCAATGACCAAAATGCCCCTCCTTACTAAACTTTCAAAAATTCCATCCATGTCCAAATTTTGTCCATGAACTTAAAATTGGTCAAATTGCTATTTAAGACCTCCTAATTAATATTCCAAAGCAATTTCATACTAGAAACTTCTAGAATGCAAGTTTTGCAACTTATTCGATTTAGTCCCTAATTTCAAATTAAGCACTTTACGCTTAGAATTTCTTCACGAAATTTTCACACCATCATAAAATCATATCATAAACCTCAAAATAATTATAAAATAATTATTTCTACCTCAGATTTGTGGTCACGAAACCACTATTCTGATTAGGCCCTAATTCGGGATATTACAACTCTCCCCTCTTTTAAGGATTTTCGTCCTCGAAAATCTTACCAGTAAATAGATGTAGGTATTAATTCCTCATAGTTTCCTCGGGTTCCCACGTAGCCTCTTCTACTCCATGCTTTTGCCACAACACTTTCACAAGTGCAATACTTTTGTTTCTTAGTTGTTTGACCTCTCGAGCTAGAATCTTGATCGGTTCTTCTTCATACGTCATATCTGGTTGTAATTCAATTTCTGTCGGTGAAACCACATGTGAAGGGTCCAAACGATACCGACGTAACATAGACACATGGAACACATCATGAATTTTCTCCAACTCAGATGGTAATGCTAACGGATAAGCTACTGGTCCAACTCTTTCAATTATTTCATACGGCCCGATAAAACGCGGACTTAATTTACCTTTTCGTCCAAATCTGAGGACTTTCATCCACGGAGACACCTTTAAAAAAACCTTATCACCAACTTGAAACTCAATTTCTTTTCGTTTCAAATCTGCATAAGATTTCTGTCTATCCGAAGCAGCTTTCAAACAACCTCAAATTACCTTCACTTTTTCTTCGGTTTCTTTTATTAGATCAACCCCATAGATCTGATTTTCCTTGAGTTCGGTCCAATACAAAGGCGTCCGACACTTACGACCATACAATGCTTCATAAGGTGCCATTTTCAAACTCGTCTGATAACTGTTATTGTAAGCAAATTCCACCAACGGTAAATATCTTTCCCAACTTCCTTGAAATTCTAATACACAACATCGAAGCATGTCTTCAAGAATCTGAATTACCCTTTCTGATTGCCCATCAGTTTGTGGATGAAAAGCAGTACTGAAATTTAACCTTGTACCTAACGCTTCTTGCAACTTTTGCCAAAACCGCGAAGTAAATCTCGGATCTCTGTCTGAAATGGTTGACAATGGTATTCCATGTAGTCTAACAATTTCTCTAACATACAATTCAGCTAACTTGTTAAGAGAATAATCCGTACGTACTGGAATGAAATGAGCCGATTTAGTCAATCTGTCAACTATTACCCAGATGGCATCTTTCTTTCCTGGAGTCAACGGCAACCCTGAAACAAAATCCATAGTAATCCGATCTCATTTCCATTCAAGAACCATAATAGGCTGAAGTAATCTTGAAGGCACTTGGTGTTCCGCTTTCACCTGTTGACAAATTAAGCATTTCAATACAAATTCTGATATATCCCTTTTCATTCCATTCCACCAGTACATTTTCTTCAAATCATTATACATTTTCGTACTACCTGGATGAATCGACAAATAACCACCATGTGCTTCCTGCAAAATCTTTTGAATTAACTCCTCATTCTTCGGTACACAAATCCGATCTTTAAACATCAAGCAACCATCAGGACTGATTCTGAAATCTAACTCTATATCAACCTCACATTGCTTTCTTTTGGCTTGCAAGTCTTCATCGCTTTTCTAGGCTTCACAAATCTCTTGTAAAAACATCAGTCTTACTTTTAGCTCGGCCAGAATGGAACCATCATCTGACATTTCCAACTGAGTGTTCATAACTCTCAAAGCAAACAACAGTTTTCTACTCAAAGCATCAGCAACTACATTTGCTTTTCCTGGATGATAGTCAATCACAAGCTCGTAATCTTTTAATAACTCCAACCATCTTCGCTGTCTCAAATTCAAGTCTTTTTGTGACCTTAAGTATTTAAGACTCTTGTGGTCGGTATATACTCGACACTTTTCACCATATAGATAATGTCGCCAAATCTTCAAAGCAAACACCACTACAGCCAATTCCAAATCCTGAGTCAGATAATTCCTCTCGTGAGGTTTTAACTGCCTTGAAGCATAAGCCACAACCTTTCCTTCTTGCATCAGTACACATCCCAAACCATTTAGAGAAGCATCGCTATATACCACAAATTCTTTACCTGACTCGGGCTGTACTAACACTGGTGCCTCTGTTAATAACTTTTTCAATTCTTCAAAACTTTGTTGACATTCTTCCGTCCACTCAAATTTAACATCCTTGCAAAGTAATCTAGTCATAGGAGCAGCAATTATAGAAAATCCATTTACAAACCGTCGATAATATCCAGCTAGTCCCAAGAAACTCCTAACCTCGGTTACATTCTTCGGTGGCTTCCAATCAACAATAGCTGAAATTTTACTGGGATCAACCCGTATACCATCACCCGAAACAATATGACCCAAAAATCCAACTTCCCGAAGCCAAAATTCACTTTTACTAAACTTGGCATATAATTGCTTGTCTCGCAAAGTTTGCAAAACTATCTTCAAGTGCTCAGCATGCTCTGTCTCATCTTTCGAATAAATCAAGATATCATCTATAAATACCACAACAAACTTGTCCAAGTATGGTCGAAATATTCGATTCATCAAATCCATAAACACGGCAGGAGCATTTGTTAATCCAAACGGCATAACTAAAAATTCATAATGACCATACCTTGTCCTAAAAGCAGTTTTAGGCACATCTAACTCTTTTACCCGCAGCTGATAGTACCCAGATCTCAAATCAATCTTTGAAAACCATGTTGCTCCTTTCAGCTGATCAAACAAATCATCAATTCTCGGCAACGGATACTTGTTCTTAATTGTCACTTTGTTTAATTGCCGATAGTCTACACACAATCTCATCGAACCATCCTTCTTTTTCATAAACAATACCGGAGCACCCCAAGGCAAAAAACTCGGTCTCACAAAGCCTTTGTCGGTCAACTCTTGCAACTATGACTTTAATTCTTTCAACTCTGTTGGTGCCATTCTATACGGAGCAATCGAGATCGGAGCTATTCCCGGCATCAAATCAATACCAAACTTTACTTCTCTAACTGGAGGCAAACCCGGCAATTCTTCTGGAAATACATCCGTAAACTCACATACAATCGGCACTGATTCCACTTTTTTTCAATTTCCCTTGTATTCAACACATACGCTAAATAAGCTTCATAACCCTTTCTCAAATATCTCTGAGCCGACATTGAAGAAATCACACTGGACAATGCCTCTGATTTATCTGATTTGACCCGCAGAGTTTCACCATTTTCACACTTTAATTCAATAACTTTCTGTTTACAATTTACTATAGCATCATGCAATGTCAACCAATCCATACCCAAAATAACATCAAACTCATCAAACGGCAACAACATCAAGTCGGCCGGAAAGTAATAACCCCAAATCATTAAAGGACAGTTCTTGTATACTTTATCAACTATAACACATTGGCCTAACGGGTTTGACACTTTAATCATAAATTCTGTATTCTCAACAGGTATATTCATGCTAGATACTAATTTCATGCACACATATGAATAAGTAGAACGGGGGTCAATCAAAGCAGCAACATTAACATCATAGAGAGAAAATATACCAGTAATCACATTGGGTGAGGAAGCATCTTCACGCGCTTTAATGGCATAAGTTCTAGCTGGAGCCCTTCCTTCAGATTTAACTGCTGAATCTCTGGCTACATTCTTACTGCTTGCTTCACTCCCAGCTTTTCTTGGATACCTTCCTCTCGAATCTGCACCACCAGCTTTTGTACTCTGAAATTTTTCTTTTGCAATCCTCTCTGGGCAGTCTCTAATAAAATGATCCGGAGAACCACATCGGAAACATTCATTTGCTTTGCATGGACCAAAATGATTTCTACCACACCTTTGGCACTCGGGTTTAACAAATCTCGAGTTCCCTACACTAGCTGCCGAAGTAGTTTGGGACTTAGGACCCACATTTTGCTTCCTAGAATTCCCATATGATTGTCCAGCTGAAACTTGGGAACGAGGATTCATATTTCTTAATTTTTCGGGTTACTGTGAGGGTGCATTACTCATTGGTCTTTTCTTCCAATTTCGTGTCTCAGATTCTACCTCTTTCTTCTCTTTAAGTAGTTCTTCAGCCTTACAAGCTTGATCGACAAGTACCACCATTTCCTTTAGTTCTAGAATCCCTACAAATACCTTGATGTCTTCATTAAGCCCATCTTCAAATCGTCTACACATCTTGGCCTCTGTAGGAACATATTCTCTGGCATACTTACTCAGTCGAACAAACTCTCTTTCATATTCTGTAACGGTCATGTTACCTTGTTTCAACTCGAGAAATTCCTTGCGCTTCTGATCAATAAATCTTTTACTGATGTATTTCTTCCGAAACTCTTCTTGAAAGAATTCCCAAGTTACCCTCTCTTTCGGTACCACAGAAATCAGTGTCTTCCACCAATTATAAGCTGAATCTCTCAACAAAGATATAGCACATTTCAAGCATTCCTTAGGTGTACAAGACAGTTCATCAAATACCCGGATAGAATTCTCAAGCCAGAACTCTGCTTTCTCGGCATCATCATCTACATTAGCTCTGAATTCTTCGGCCCCTAGCTTACGGATTTTATCAACTGGAGTTCTTTGGAATTTCATCATACCCACATCTTGAGGCATCGGAGGTATAGGTTGAGGAATTGGGGGAGGTGGGGAAGGTTGTACATTCGGGTTCGTACGAACGAACTCAGTATACCAAGCACTCATCATCTGGAGAAAGGCTTCTCGACCCCTTTCTCCTCCTCCTTGACTAATAGTGGGAGGTGGATTTTTAGTCGGCACTGCCCCTTCAGCTGGAGCTGGTGCATTAATTTCTACATCATCGGCCACGGTTAGATCGGGATCCATTTACTATAAAAAAATCATTTAAAAGGTCAGAAGTCGTCACACTATCACAATATACATATATGGCATGTATAGCAAAATCCGTGCATAAAATACGTTAGTCCAAGAACCGACTAAACCTGCTCTGATACCACCAAATGTAACACCCCCATGCCCGAGACCGTCGCTGGAGTCGAGCTTGTAATTTATCATTTAAACAACTTTACATCATTTATTTTGATTTTCGGAATAAGTAGTTTTTCTGAGTCATGGTCGCTAAAAAAATCATATCTTGAGTTACAAAACTCGAAATCAAGATCCGTAAATTTTCCCTGAATCTAGACTCACATATCTATCTATTAATTTTTTTTTAAAATTTTTGGTTGGGCCAATTAGTACAGTTTATTAGTTAAAGTTACCCCTGTTTCAGGACTTGACTGCACTAACCTCTACTTACTACGAACCACTTTTCTCCATGTAAAAAAATTCATATAACCCGTTTATTTCTCTTAAAATTAGATTCAATAAGGATTCTTAGCATATAAATTACACCTCCTAATTATTTTTTTACAATTTATAGTGAATTTTCAAAGTTGGAACAGGGGATCTAGAAATCGCTCTGGCCCTGTTTCACTAAAACTCAAATATCTTATAACATATAACTCCTTTACCTATTTCGCTTTTTCCATTTGAAAGTAGACACAATAAGATTCAATTTTATGTAATTCTCACCTAATTCTGTTTTATGGCAAGTTTCATCTTTTTATGAATTCTCATGAACTATATATAACATATTAAACTCACAAGGCATCCAAAATTATCTAGGCTAGCCATACCAATGACTAATCACTATCAAGCATTTCCTCAACCAAACCACAACCATATCACAAGATTATTTACACAAAACAAGTATATTGCTATACATGCCATACATCAAAACATACAAACCAATATACCAATTCTTCCTCGGATAGTGTGAGCGTTTCTTCGACCTTCCCGATATCCAAATTGGCTCGCTAAAAACTACAATGAATGTAAAGGAGGGAGTAAGCATAAATGCTTAGTAAGTTCACATGCAAATAACAAGTAACACAACAAAGCAATTATATCAACAACAATAGCATGATATCACCAAGATACAAACCACATTTCTAGCTATCGTGTATCATCTTACCACCTTATTTCTGTTGTATCAAGTTTCAACCCGAGGGTTAAGTACATACCTGTCCAAATTGTCCATTTCACAACACTTACCAAAATATCATTTTCATCTTGAGTATTCTTCCATTCTGCTAGAATTTTACCCGTTGAACACATCGGAATATAACTCGGATACACGGATCATTTGCACATAAGTGCCACATATGTAATCAATCAATCATGTAACCCGCCCATAAGTGAACTCGGACTCAACTCAACGAGCTCGGATGCCTAGTTACATCTCACGAACTCAGACTCAACTCAACGAGTTCGAACATTTGCATCCATATGTGAACTCGGACTCAACTCAACGAGCTCGGATGCCCAACCATCCTAGTGACATGTCACTTGTATCCTAATCTATTCCCAAGGTTCAAACGGGATTTTCCTCAATCACATATCCTTGCCGTCTTCCACAGAATACCGAAACCAATACTCGGTAGCAATTTATATTTAACAAGTAGCACACATAATTTGCATATTATTTGATAATAACCACAAAGCATATATTTCATGATAAAAATCAGCATATCATATAAATAACATCAATTAACTTAAAAATAATGATTATGTTACATTATTTACACATGAACTTACCTCGGTACAAAATATAGCAATTTTGCAATTTAGTCCACAATCTTTTCTTTTCCTCGATCAAGGTTGATTCCACGTCTTTCTTGGTCTAAAATAACACATTTAGCTTATTTAATACTCACATTATCAAAATAGTCCTAAATTCAAATTTTTGCAAAATTACAATTTTGCCCCTAAACTTTTGCTTATTTACACTTTTGCCCCAAAGCTCGGAAATTAAATTTTATTTCAAATTCTTATGTTTTAGGACATGCTGATCATTTATTTGCTATTAGCAAGCTCAAATTCCCACTATAACACATACTTATGAACAATATGTACTTTTACCAATTAAGCCGTTTTGCTCGTTTTTACTTAAAACCGAGTAGCACAAGTTGTCTAACATAATTTAAAACCTCACATTCTATCATAAAACATCAAAATACACAAATTTCACCTATGGTTATTTTTCCAAATATGAACCCTAACTTAAATTATTGCTAACATAAGCTTTATCGAGTTACCAGGACTACGAAAACGTAAAGAACATTAAAAACGGGGCTTGGAATCACTTACTATGAAGCTTGGAAGCTTGAAACAAACCCTAGCTATGGAGAACCCTTGAAATTTCGTGGTAATGAAGAAGATGACCAATTTTGTGTTATTTTTCCCTTTTTATTTCATGTTAATATCCCAATGACCAAAATGCCCCTCCTTACTAAACTTTCAAAAATTCCATTCATGTCCAAATTTTGTCCATGAACTTAAAATTGGTCAAATTGCTATTTAAGACCTCCTAATTAATATTCCAAAGCAATTTCATACTAGAAACTTCTAGAATGCAAGTTTTACAACTTATTCGATTTAGTCCCTAATTTCAAATTAAGCACTTTACGCTTAGAATTTCTTCACGAAATTTTCACACCATCATAAAATCATATCATAAACCTCAAAATAATTATAAAATAATTATTTCTACCTCGGATTTATGGTCACGAAACCACTATTCTGATTAGGCCCTAATTCGGGATATTACAATGCATGAATCTAGTGTCAAGTAAGAATTTACCTGTTGAGTCCACTAAATTTTTGGTTAAAGTAATGAATCCCCTAGGTTAGTATGTGCTTTTTGATAAAGTTTGTAAATTGTCCTTTGATGATTTGGGGTTGTAACTTTCTGGCCAATTTATGTTGTTGCCATTTGAAGAATTTGACGTGATTTTGGGTATGGATTGGCTAACTCTACATTATGCTATTATGAACTATAGACGAAAGCTTATTGTGTTAAAAAGTCAGGACGCTAAAAAGCTCCTGATTGAATTAGATAGACTAGATGGTATGTCTAATGTTATTTCAGCTATGTCAGCTTAGAGATATGTTAGAAAAGATTGTGATGCGTACATTGCTTATTTTTATGATTCTAGAGTTTCTGAGTTGAAGCTAGAATCGGTTCCAGTGATATGTGAGTATCCAGATGTGTTTCTAGAGGAGTTACTTGGGTTACCACTGATCCAAGAGGTTGAATTCGCTATTGATTTAGTACTGGGAACATATTTGATAACGATAGCTCCTGTAACACCCAAAACCCGGCCCAGACATTATGGCCAAGTCTGGTGTGTCACATCACCTATACCTAACCACGTGATGTAGTTACTAATCTTAGGGTGAATTTGGTAAAAACTGTTGTTGGAGTTTTTAAGAGAAATTCCCAGTTAAATATGTAGGTGTCAATTTTATAAAGACTTACTTTGTTGTTCATTTGCTTCGTGTGACGAGTTTTGAAAACGTTGAATTAATTTTAGGAAAACTCGCGCAGATATTTTCTAATCAACTTTAAGTAATGTAAAAATTAATAGCTAAAAACCCATAGGAAAATAAATTTAGCGGCCTTATTACAACCCAAATAGAAATAATAATGAAAGAAATAAGTAATAAATTAAATGAAAAACTTATTAAACAAGTGTTTGATTTTCTGTGGCCACTCTAAATCCCTCCCAGCTCCAAGTCCACAGTCTAAGGCTCACCTGCAAGGATGGAAAGAAGAGGGGGTGAGTTTGGTAAACTCAGTGTGTAAAAAATCCCAACTAGAGACCAAATCAACTCAGGCCGACTAGGCCAAGCCCTAATCCAACTCAATATTAACTGGGCCGAAGCCTTTCATTTATCGATACTGGGCCTTAGCCCTCTTTTCAGATACAATATCACTGGGTCGAAGCCTTTCATATATCGGTAAACAAAATGGCCCAATGGCTCATTTTAATAATAAATCATGAATGCATACAAAAACCCATATCAATCTGTGGGGAAGCTACTCAACCCACCCAACTGCTACTCTCCACCCATACCTACCAACACACCATGTGGGGAGAACTACTCAACCCACCCAACCGTTACTCTCCACTGGCAGCATAGCTGCTTTGTTATATAACATGAGGCCTAGCCTCTTTCGGTAAACTAGGCAAAGCCCTTTTCAGTAAACTGGGGCAAAAGCCCTTTAGCACTTCCTCCAATCATATACACCCCAACCCCATGCATTAGATGATCATGACATGGCATATAATAAACAGAAGTAATAAAGCATGCAAAACAATTCAATTTAACCCTAGGGTATAACAGTCATTTTATACTTAAGGGTAAAACTGCAATTTCTCACTTTTTAGGGTGTTTCAGTAAATAATCCACTTTTTAGGGTTTTATTTCTATTTTATGTCACTAATAACTTTACTTTCATCACTATAACTTATTTAACACGATTTACCAATTTTTAGTCACTAAGCCCTAAAACCCCTAATGGCTCTACAGTGTTTTTTTTAGCGATTTAAGCCCATTTAGTCCAGAACTTATAGTTAATTATTAGTTTAACCTATTTTAAGCCTACAGTCTATTAGGATACGTCTATAGCTCGTTTTTACCCATGTGGGGTCGTAAGCCCATTTGGCCCATATTCAGCCCATCGGGGCCCATATTTAGCCCATCGGGGCCCATCTTACTGAAACGCACGAAATTGCGCACTTAGCCCACTTGTCACTTGTGATTACTGGTTCTACCATCTATTGAGTATTCGCATACTCACAATTCCACATACTGTCGTCCCTTTGGTCATTTTTTCCGGTCACTTTTCGGTCACTATGGCCTTTGCCGATTTAAACTAAAGAAGGGTTCGTTACACACCTGTTTGACAATTTCACTGGTAAGATCTCCTCCAAACGATCCCACAATTGATTAAACCACATTAATATCTAAAACCCAAATTGAATACTTACCCCTATGTAATACACACCTTCAGCCACCCTCCTACAATGGCTCCAAAAACTCTTACCTTTGTCAAAGTAGGGATTAGATCTAGGTCTAGTCGTTCCTCCTTGCCCAAGCCTTCAATCAAACATCTCTAGAACATAATAATACCAAAAGAAACTGTTCGTTAGTGACTCCTAGAGCCCCATGCCCAAATCGGCAATCTCCTTAGATTTTAGGGACTTCGGTAAAATACTTATAGATCTGAGTCGATAAGCACTTACCACTATTTTATCTTTAATTTCTACGCAGATCTGATGTAGATCTACCCTCTAAACTCTAGCAGAACCCAAATCTTTGAGATCTAAAGTTTCGGCTAAGAACCCCCAAAGGAATGGTGTTTTCAGCTTTTGACTAACAAGAAGATGATTTGATGGTATAGCTTGGAGAGGTGTTGTCAAAAAGTAGTAAGGGTTTAAAGAAGGTAAAAATCAGTCAAAAAAAGATGAAAAGAATAGGGGAATTTAGCTTGGAGAGATCGGCACAAAAATACTAATTTTGGGTTTTCGATTTTTATAGAAATCGACTATGGTGTTTTGAGGAGGATGAAGTCAAAAGAGAAGATGAACAAGATGGTAAGGAGGTTTCGGCTAGAGGAGATATCAAAAAGAAAAGAAAATAATGGAGAATAAGGAAGCAAAAGAGAATTCGGCACAAGGAAGAAGAAAGTTGCGTTTTTCGATCACTTTTGTGAAGTGGAGAAAAGAATGACTTAAGGTGCCTAACCCTAACTATCAGTACAAAAGAAAAGAAAACTAAGTTGCCCTAATTGCCACTTAAACATTCGGCCCATACTCCCCCAAAGCCATTGCTGAAAATTCACTTAAGTGATCACATGCCTGGCACATACCCAAAAATTAAAACGACAGTACGCTTGCCTTGCAACTTGAACCCTGGACCCTTTACTCCTTCCCAGGCGCCACTTTTTGAGGAACTTAGTGGCACCACCTTGCCACTTTACCAAGGCCCTATTTGTGTCATGTTTCATGAAGTTTTTCTTAAAAGCCCACTTGACCAGGACCTATTTCACTAAAAATTCAACCTTGATAATTTATAGGGTTTTAACCTAAGCTTGGGCCTTCTAAAGGCCCACTAACACTCTTAAACATATTTCCAACAATCAAACACCCAAAATTTCAAAATTACCCCAAAATCACAAAAACTCAAAAATTCTCGAAAATCAGGGCGTTACAGCTCCTTACAGAATGGCACCTACAGAGTTGGAAGAATTGAAAGTGCAATTGCAAGAGTTGACAGATAGGGGTTTTGCTCGACCTAGTTTCTCACCTTGGGGTGCACCAGTTGTATTTGTTAAGAAAAGTATGGATTTATGCGACTATGTATTGATTATCGCCAACTCAACAAAGTGACGATCAAGGACAAGTATCCATTACTGCATATTGACGATCTGTTTGATCAATTTAAAGGTGCAATAGTATTTTAGAAGATTGGTATTCATTCTGCTTACTATCAGTTGCGAGTTAAAGATTCAGATGTGCCAAAACCCGTGTTCAGGACCAGTTCGGACATTATGAATTTCTTATGATGCCGTTTGATTTGACTAATGCACCTGTAGTATTTATTGATTTAATGAACAGAATTTTTAGACCGTATTTAGACAAATTCATCGTAATGTTCTTTGATGACATCTTGATTATTCACGAGATAAGGCAGAGCATGTCAAGCATTTGAGAATTGTTTAGCAAACTTTGCGCAAAAAATAATTATTCGCTAAGTTTAGCAAATGCAAATTCTGGCTTCGAGAAGTTAGATTATTGGGACATGCTGTATCAACCGAGGGCATCAAAGTTTATTTGAGCAAAAATTTAGTTGTTATTGATTGGAAGCCTTTGAGAAATGTATCTGAGGTTTGAAGTTTTCTAGGATTAGCCAGATATTTCAAAAGGTTTGTTAAAGGATTTTTAATGATTTCTACACCGATGATGAGATTGTTACAGGAAAATGTTATGTTTGAGTAGTCTTAAAAATTTTGGCAAAGTTTCAATCTATTGAAAACATTGTTAACTGAGGCATCGGTGCAAGTTCAACCAAAATCGGGTAAAGAATTTGTGATTTATAGTGATGCATCTTTAAATGGTTTGGCCTGTGTTTTTGTGCAGGAAGGCAAAGTTATAACGTATGCTACTAGACAGTTAAAGACACACAAAAATAATTATCTGATGCATGATTTAGAACTTGCAGCTATTTTGTTTGCATTGGAGATTTGGTGACATCATTTATATGGCAAAAAGTGTCATATCTTTACAGATCATAAAAGCTTAAAGTCTTTAATGACGCAGAAAGATTTGAATTTGAGATAGCGCAAGTGGCTTGTGTTATTGAAAGACTATGATTTGATAATTGATTATCATCCGGGAAAAGCTAATGTTGTTGCTGATGCTTTGAGTAGAAACTATTTATTTGCTTTGTATGTGTTGAACACGCGATTGACGTTGTCTGATGATGGTTCAATCTTAGCGGAGTTGAAAGCTAGACTGATGTTTTTGCAACAGATTTATGAGACTTAGAAATGTGAAAACGTATTGATAGCTAAACGGAGACAGATTGAGTCGACTCCTAATTCAATTTTTTTGATTGGATCCGATGATAGTTTATACATCAAAGGTAGAATTTATGTTCTAAGAAAATCAGATCTCGTTTAGAAGATTTTACAAGAACCTCATAATAGTAGCTTGTCTATCCATTTTGGTAGCAACAAAATGTACTGTGATTTGAAACAAATGTACTGGTGGCCAGGTATGAAATGAGAGATTTCTGAGTTCGTATCGAGATGTTTAGTATGTTGGCAAGTGAAAGCTGAACATTAGGTACCTTCTAGTTTTTTACAACCAGTGATGATTCTGGAATGAAAATGGGAGCGCATTACAATAGATTTTGTATTGGGATTGTCTTTGTCTTCTAGAAAGAAAGATGTAATTTGAGTTATTGTTAATTTTTTGACAAAGTCTACACATTTCGTCCCAGTACATATAGATTGTCCTCTTGAGAGATTAGTCGAGCTTTATGTTATTGAGATTGTCAAGTTGCACGAGGTATTGGTTTCTATTATTTTAGATAGCGATCTGCGGTTTACATCACGATTCTGAAGAAAATTACATGAGGCTCTAGGCACTCATTTGCATTTTAGTACCGTGTTTCATCCTCAGATAGATGGTCAATCAGAGCGAGTGATTTAGATACTTCAAGATATGTAACATTGTTGTATTTTGGAATTTGAAGGTAATTGAGAGAGATTCTTACCTTTGGTTAAATTCGTGTACAATAGCAGTTATCAATCGAGCACAAACATGGCATTATACAAAGCCTTGCATGTTCGTAAGTGCCAAACTCCATTTTATTGGACTGAGCTCAGTGGGAAAAAGATTCACGAGGTTGCTTTGATACGAGAAATTGAAGAAAAAGTTAAAGTTATTCGAGACAGTTTGAAAGCAAATTTAGATTGATAGAAATCATGCGTAGATTTGAAAAGAAAGGAAATTGAATTTCAGGTTGGAGATAAAGTATTCTTGAAAGTGTCAACCTGGAATAAAATTCTTCGATTCGGTTGTAAAGGAAAGCTAAGTTTGCAATTTACAAGGCCGTATGAGATTATCGAAAGAATCAGGCCAGTAGATTACAGGTTGGCATTGCCTCTAAAGTTAGAAAAGATACATAATGTGTTTCTCGTATCTATGTTACGAAGATATCAGTCAGACCCTTTACATGTTATCTCACTTGTTCATGTTGAAATTCAGCTTGATATGTCGTATAGCGAAGAACCGATCAAAACTATAGCTCGAGAGGTTAGAGAATTGGGAAATAAAAACATAGTGTTAGTGAAAGTTCTTTGGCAATGACACGATTTAGAAGAAGCCACCTGGAAACCAGAAGAAGCTATGAGAAAGCAATATTAAAACCTCTTTTCTTGTAAGATTTTTAGGGACGAAAATTCCTTTAGGGGAGAGTTGTAACAACACATTTTGAGTGAAATCGGAACAATGGTTTCAGGACCATAAATCTGATGTGAAAATATTTATTTTATTATTATTTTAGAGTTTATGGAATATTATCAAGGTCGTATAAAAATTATTTTACCATTTGCATGCTTAATTTGGTAAAAAGGGCTAAATTGCAAAAGGTGCAAAATGTAAGTTTTATAAGCTAAAGGTACTAAAAGGCTATAATATTAAATATTTAAGGGATTTATGTAGTTATTATACCATTTTTATTATGAATGGACAATTATGGATATTAAACATGTGATTTCAAAGGTTAATTAAAAAGGTTAAAATTGTAATTCAATAAATCCTTGTTGATAAATAAACTTTTGTAAAGTGATTTTTGTTGCAATTGTCAATTAGGGATTTATTTGTAAAATGTGTAAAATACATGGTGAAAAGTGTAAAATAATGAATTGTATGAGTTGATGCAAACCTATATGAAATTTGGCTAGCATGGGCAGGGATGAAATTGCATGAATTTTAAGTTACAAGCTTAAGGACTAAATTGTAATGAAATGAAAACAATAGGGATAAAAGTGTAATTTTGCAAATAAATGAATTTTTTTTGGACTGAATGGAATGGTTATTCAATAGACTGAATTTATTTATCTAGATTAAGATAGACCTTATACGGCTTTTGATCGGGGTAAAGAAAAAGCTGCGAATTAGTCGACTATGTTTCTACGCCTTTATCGTCGAGGTAAGTTCATGCAATTATGTAATGTTTTAATGTTATCTTTTGAGCTAAATGTAAATTATTGATTGTTATGTGAATGATTGATGCAAATCCAATAATGTTACAATATCTATCGATCCCCGTTTGAACCATAGGAATTCGTAGGATACGAATGACATGTCATTAGGTTTTACATGTTTAAGGTGCTGGTCTCGAATGTCCTATCAATGGCTGAGGCCTGACATGTGTTGCATATACTCCATAGCTAGTGTGAGCAGCATCATGTAGCTTACATTCTGACCCACAGCTCATGTGAGCAGGCCCATTTCACTGATCGTGCAAGCATACTTATTTCACAACTCGTGTAAGCAACTATGTATATGATAGGAAATATTATGATTATATGATTAGCACACTTTGTGTGAGTTATCCTGTATATCTAATGATATTCTAACGGTTCAACGAGCATGAATTTGAAAGGATATGATAAGTGTTCAATATGAACCAAGACATGGATGTATGAAATGCATTACAATGGTAAGCTACATGGAAAATATGTTATGTTATGATGGATGATAAATCCAATTGAATCATGCTCAAGCTTAATGGTTATTCATGTTAAATTCATATGAGCTATGTTCAAGTATGCTAACATGTTTGTGTTTGTGCTAGGCTTGTGCCAAGCTAAAATTTGGATTATGTCATGTTAAATTTTAATGTTATTAAATGCAACGGTAAGTTGTGTTTTATGTTCACTAGAGCAAAATAGGGTTTTAGCGGCGTTTTTAGTGGTATTTTTTGAAAAAACGCCACAAATACTATACATTAGCGGCGTTTGTAAAAAAACGCCGCTAAAAGTCTAAGCAATAGCAGCGTTTTTCTAAAAACACCGCCAAAAGTCTGGGCAATAGCGGCGTTTTTCAGAAACACCGCTAAAAGTCTGAGCAATAGCGGCGCTTTTGTAAAAACACCGCTAAAAGTCTAAGCAACAGCGGCGTTTTTGTAAAAACGCCGCTAAAAGTCTAAGCAATAGCTGCGTTTTTGTAAAAACGCCGCTAAAAGTCTAAACAATAGCGGCGCTTCCATAAAAATGCCGCTAAAAGTCTGGGCAATACCCTGTTTACTATACTTAAATTTATGGTGTGGTCCTTCTACTTTAATTTGATATAATGTAATTCTTTTATTTTTAATTAATCATATTAGCATAATGAGTTTAAAAAATCAAAACTGAAAATAGTTAATGGTGTTAATTATTCAGATTAATTTATTCTGATATGAGGATCAAATTATATCAAATTAAAATATAAAAATTAAATTTAAAATTTGAATATTAGTAGAAGGACTAAAACTTAATTTTAACATTTTACAAATTTTTGTTTTACAGATCTCATTAATCAGTATTTATAGTCATCGTTTAAAAGTTATTTAAAATATTTTTTTTATTTTTCTCAAATGAAGAAAGAAATAACATATTACGCAATTTTGTATATTTTTGTACGATTAATATTTAAACGATCCAACCATTTAATTTATTAATATAATTGTATTTTTTATATATGTAAATTTTCCAATTGATTAGATATCTCTATCATATCGATTTGAAATATTGTATATGTTAATATTTATTGAACAATTAGTTTTTTTTATTTAAAACAAATAGTCAGAAAATTTTAATTATTATAATCATTTTATAATTATAACATTATGCTAGAGAAAATAATGATATGAATTTTATCATCATATATTTTAAAATAATATTAGACATATAATTATAACATTATGCTAGAGAAAATAATGATATGAATTTTTTCATCATATATTTTAAAATAATATTAGACATAAAAGTATTTTAGTAATTATATTAGACGGGCAAATTTTATTTAAATCAATCTCGACTAGACCCAAATAATTTTGAAATTAGACAGCTTACAACTCAATTTAAAAAATATATATATCTATTGGCCAAGTTAAAACCTAAATATAAAGAATTAATTAAACATCAATTTAGCGTAATTAAAAAAACTAAAACACTGAATTATTTGGCCATTTTATGGTTTAGGGTGTATAATTTAGGGTCAAATTAAGGTTTAAGATTTACTATTTAATTAAAGGTTTATGGATTATATATGGGTTTAGGGATTATGTTTAGTGTTTATGGTTTAAGGGTTATGGGTTAGTGGTTAAGGATTTAAGGGTTATGGGTATGGTTAGGGGTTAAGGATTATTGTTTAATTTGTGGTTTAGGGTGTAGGTGATATATATAGTTTAGGGTACTTTAGTAGGGGATATAGTTTAATGGTTTAAGCTAGGTTTAGAGTATTGATTAATTAGTGTTATTGTTTTATGGTTTAAAGATCAGGGGATATAATTTAGGGGTATGAATAATTCATACATTTTGTGGTTAAGGCTTGGGGGTTATTGTTTTGTGTTAGTTTATGGTTTAGGGGATATAGGGTTTAGGGTTTAGGATTACGGGGATATAGTTTAATGGTATAAGGTTTAGGGTTTTAATTAATTAGTGTTAATAATATTAGGTATTTTGATTAATTAATAATATTATAAAAAAATTGAGAGTAAATTTAGGTGTATACATAAAATTAAATGCCATTTATATAAAAATCTAAACAAATAATGCAGATTATACTTAAAAGAATAATGTTGATGTAAAAAGAAAGAAAAAAGAAATTCTTAAAAGAGTTAATAATGGTAATTAAATTTTTAAAATTTAATAATAAAAAATTTAAAATTGAAAGAAAAATATAGAAAATTTTAAATTTAATAATAAAAATAAAAATTCAAAAAAATGATAATCTCAACATAAAAATTTTGAAAGAAAAAATAGAAAAATATAGGTTAAAATAAAAAAGATAAAATTGTGCAATAATAGCGTTTTTTACAAAAACGCCACAATAAATAGAGTTATAGTGGCGCTTTTACTAAAAAGCCACAAAAAATAAGCTATAAGTAAAATTTTATACACGGTGTCATTTTTTTATGCTAAAAAACTATCCTATAACCCCGATTTTTATTTCCCCAAACCCTAAATTTCCTAAGTCCCCAAATTTCCCTCTATCGGTTTCCCAAAATCCCCAAACCAAAATCCCCCAAATTGATTTCCCCTACCGATCTTCGTCCATATGTTAGCACTGATTTTTGCCTTTCATTTCAATCCAATTTTCTTTGTAAGTCACTGTGCAGTCATCGGTCATTAGCAGGGGCTTTTAATGCTTCAAGTGAGGGGACGGTGTCGATAGGTTCCTCATTTCTTGATTCGGAAGAGTTAAATTTCGAGCAAGCTAAACGAAATATCGGAGTCGTCAAAGGTTCTAGTTTCGGTAGGTTCTAGTCTCATCACACCAGTCCAGCATCAGACCAGAGAAAAAGCAGAAGGCAATCAAGCTGTCTACAAGCAGAATCATATTTCAAAATGTGGACAAGAAAGGCCCTAGTCCACGGTTAAGAATGTTTCAAAATGCCAGAGAGTGGTGCGCGTGATATGGTCAGTTTTTCTATTCAACTCTTGATGTTTGATCATTGCATTTCATATTTGAAAATTATTGAAAGCGCTATATATTTGCTTATCTTTGACAAAATCCTGCAACATTTTGTCATAAGCATTCCTGGAGGTTACTGTTTACTATGTGGGAATCTACTCTGTAAAGCTTGACATTTGGTTATTAGATGAACAACAGGCTTTCTGCTAATTGCTGCTTTATATCAGAAAAAGAATAATATCATGATGCATCTATTAATAACATGACCTTATCCATTTGCATCAAGTCCCAGAAGGTCTTGTTGGCGTGTATTGCATTCATGCATCTTATGATGAAGCTTTAATGTTAAAGGTACGATAAAATTCCCTGTAATTATTTTAATCTTTGGTTTATAAAGTATGATATGATGATTAGATACCCCCTTTTTTTTTTAATTTCTTCCATTTAGTGTTTTGGCATCTATTTCTAGTGATATTTTAGTTTTTAGTTAAGGCCTTAAACACTGGAAATAGAAGCTAACTTGTGCTGCATCTGAGATTTGTTCTGCTGCTGTATCTTACATTATTGGAATAAAATTTGCAGAATAAGTCACTAGAGGTTGAGCCATATTTAAATGGGCACAGTATATATCTTGTTGGTCAGTTTCTTTTGTCCAAGTTTTCTAAGTTTGTGCCGTCAAAGATTTACTTTCTTTGGTATCTAAACTTTATCAACATGAATCTGCAGGATTGATGGGCTCTGGAAAAACTAATAACCCTATCCATATATAATATATCTAATATATAAAATAAAGGTTATAACATAAAACTGAAATAATAAAATATTATAATATAAATAAATGCTCCTATGTCATTTTCATTCTCCATTAAGATACTGGAAATAAGAAAGTTAACATACAGAAGCTATGGAAACATTCTTCATGAGTTTCCTAGTTCTTTGTGGCATATTGTCCTCTATGGTTTATAGGGTGGAATTAGTGGTCTTAGTCACAAGAGCTAATAATGGGTTGAGATCATGCTTTATTTAAATAATTAGGCATTAATATGTTCAGGTTAGACTCCACTGTCCAAGGACTTGGTCCATTTTTGATACATAAATTGTCTAGGTTGAATATTAAAGTGTTATTCCTTTCTTGATGTCTACCAATTGTCAAGGTAAGATTGCTAAACCAACTTTTTAATTCGCGTCTCAAGAACAACTTATTCTATAATTTTCAGTGACTCATTAATAGAGCAGGAGGTGAATAGAATGTCTGTAGCTGAAATATTTAAGCTTCATGGGGAGAGTTTCTTCAGAAAAAAGGAGGTAAGTAGCAAACTCCCTCTCTTTATGCACATATTCTTTCATCCTTCAGTGTATCTTACTTGAATCATTACTTATGTTGATGATCATGCAGTAAAGGAAGCCATCATTTTTCTAAAATTGGAGGGCTGTTAACTGTGAAAATTTTCATGGCAATATTTTTGGATTGAGTGTTTGAGTCTCCTTTTATTTTAAAATTAATCTTTTTGGAATTATGCCTTTTGTTTCAAATTTAAGTTTTTTTATTGAGTTGGTTTGAGTTATTTATTTTTAAGTTTAATTTAATCTTTTTTAAGCTAAAATTGAGTGGAGATATAAGGGTCAATGTCTGCCTTTATGATTGTAAAACAGTAGGTGGAAGCAAATTAAGGTTTTATTATCATGTTAGTTCAACCAACCAACCACTGCTACAGTAGATTTAATTTACAGGATTGTATATTGGTTTTTGTTCTGGGTACAAAGGTCTTTCTGGAAAAATTTCCCCCTTTGCCAAATATCTTTTTGTTGAATGTCTGTTTCATGGTTGATCTATCCTCTCATTTCCTTTCCTCTAATTTACAACAGCCAAAAAGAGGTTGCTTTGAAATTCGAGAGGAAGGTGGCGAGACGTTCATAAGTCTGCTGGTAAAGCTCTTTCTTGCAGAATTTAGCTTTTTTTTTATCGCTTAAAATCATTGGCTGTAAATTAACCTTTCAGTAACTCACTTTTTGGAGTTAAGCCTTTTGGTCATTCCTTGTCTTTCTCTGCAAATTGTTTTGTAGGACATGAAGAGACCATTTAAACCGATAAAGGAGCTTGACATGGAGAAGGTAATCTCGGATATCATTGAGAAGATTAAATGAGGTGACCATGGGTGTGTAGACGTAGAAGGTAATCTCTTTTTTTCTTGTTTATGTTTGTGCAAACAAATATAGAATAGCGTCAGCTATGCTATTTCTATAGCATTTGCGACCAATTTTCTTTCAGTCATTCAATCTAAGTATGTTTTTGTTTCAGAAACTAAACCTTTTCTTTTTTCATTTTGATGATGGAATTTTGAGCTTTTCAAATGAAGTTTGTGAAGTGAAAGAATATTAAGTGAAAGAATGATGCCTTTTCAAAATAACATTAATTTTGAGCTTTTTTTATGTTCTTTCTTTATTTTAATTTCAGGAGTCAAATCTATTGTTTAATTGAGTTGATTTTGTTTTGCATGATTAAGAAGGCACATAATGATTGGCTCCTACCTCGATAAATGCTTGTGGGAGGCATTGCAGTAGCGAATAAGAATGATATTGATCAACATGCAGTTGACACCGTATGTGCTCTGAATCCGAATTCAGGTGTGAGTTCCAGATATTTTCTGTACAAAAAAGTATTAGAGTGCCCTATGTTTGTATGTTAGTTAAGTAGATTATAGATAGAACATGCAGTAGGATCAACTAATTAGTTGATCAAAAACTACACCCAGTTTTGTAATTGTCTATTTGCATATTTGCATATACTTAATAATAATCTTGTGTCAACTAGTTATTCTATTTTTTTATTTAATTGTTTTGTTCTCAACATTTTATTATTATTTGAGTTGAAAGAATATTCAAATCTTATATTTTCAATGGTTATGATTTAAGTTCTTATTTCATTTAAGTAATTTCATTATAATATCTTATTTTATTGATATCTTTATATTTAATCTAATTTTTATTATTTATTTTAGTTTTGTTCTAAATTTTTATTTTTATTTTAATATTTAAGATAATTTGAGTTCTAACTTTTGAATTTTAATTTTGTTTATAATTTATTATTTTTAAATTTAAATTTAAATTCATTAATTTTTATATTTAGTTTTAAAGTTAAAATTTTAATTTTTATAAAATTTTAAAAATTTTTTTAATTTTTCATGACCTTTAGCGGCGTTTGTGGGAAAAATACCGCGAACTTTTAGCGGCATTTGTGGGATAAACGCTGCGAAAAGTGTATACCTTTAGCGGCGTTTGTGGGATAAACGCTGCGAAAAGTATATACCTTTAGCGGCGTTTTTTCACATAAACGCTGCAAAAATTTGCGGCGTCACTTGCAGCGGTGTTTTTTGCGGCGCTTGTAAAAGAACCGCTAATACTATTTGCGGCGCTTATAAACGCCGCTAAAGGCTAAAAAACGCCACTAAAAGTCTATTTTGCTGTAGTAGTTATACGAACTTACTAAGCATTATATGCATACATAGTCTCCTTTCCATGTTTTATAGATTATCAGAAGCTCGTTCGGTTTAGAAGCTCGATAGAGACCTATCACACTATCCCCCGACTATTTCGGTAGACTTTGATGTTTTAAGTTATGGTTATAATGGAATTATAGGTGAATTGTATTTGATGAAATGGTCAGTATGTTTGGCCTGTAAATGTGGTTTTTGGTTGATAAACATTTGGTATCTTAATGCTTTGAAAGTTGGTGCTGAAATGGCCAAGTGAAGTTATGTTTTGAATGGCTCTTTTGGTATGCTTAAATGCGATTCTGGTATGTGGCCATTGTGGTAAGATTTGATATGGATTTAGATTACAATTGTTTAGTTGATGAATGGTTAAATTACGTTTAAGTTTAGGATGATTTGATGCTACGTGATTGAGGTGCCTTTTGGCATATAGGTTGTATGGATAGATACCATTTTGAACTAGCATTATTATACATGTTTTAGATACATTTTGTAGCTTGAAATTATGTGCAAATGGCTTGTGTAACACCCCAAACCCAACCTGGATGTTACGGCCAAGTCTGATCTGTCACATTGAAGTGTTTTTCGAAAACCGTGTTTTCATTGAAAACCCTTCTTAATGTTTAGAAACTCTTTCCGTTAAACTTGTATAAAACCTTAACTTGTCTTTTTAATAAAACGTGATTCATTGAAATAATCATCCCATTGCAAACATCGTTAAAACCTTTGTAAAAGTTTTATGAAAGCTTATAAACCCTTGTAGTTTGCAAAAACATGTTATTTTAAAGACAGATAAAATATCGAAAACTCAGATTTGTAACCTTTATAAAACATGTTATCTTGAAAACGGTTTAAGTATCAAATAAATTTGACCTTTTTTGTTAAGACTTAAAGTGAATGGAAGCTGGGCACCAGGTAGGATTTTAGAAAAGAGGAGGTGAGTCGAATAGACTGCTTAAGTACCAAGCTCTTCTTGGATCCACTCCTAGACATGCACACTACCATTGCCACACTTTAACTATTTGAAATATTTATCTACAAGATCATTTAAAATTGCGGAAGCTTTGTTTGGTTATCGTGTTATTTTGAAAACAAGTAACTTTTATAAAAATCACGTCTTAAAATCATTTATTTTCAACTCGATTTAAATAATATCGTACGTAAGCTAAAACCAATTTAAATAAGTAAAGAATAAAAACCCAAAATAAAAATAATTAAAGAGGCCCTTTTTACAACCCAAAACCAGAAATAAATAATTAAATCTAAATTCAAATAGGTAACTTAATTAGAAATCCAATAGTCCAATCCATGTGGCCACTCTGAATCCCTCCCAGCTCCAAGTCCACCAATTTAAGGCTCACCTGCAAGGATAGAAAGAAAAAGGGTGAGTTTGGAAAACTCAGTGTGCAACAAGCCACTTACAGAGCCCAAATCAATATCAGCATACTAGGCCAAAGCCCCCAAATCAGTCTCAACATATAACTGGGCTGAAGCCCTTTTCAAATATCGGTTACTGGGCCTTAGCCTTTTTCATAAATCAATTCACTGGGCCGAAGCCTTTCATAAATCATATCTCTGGGCCGAAGCCTTTTCTGTAAACGGTATGGCCCAAAGGCCCATTTTAACATCACATATAATATCAATGTATGTGTGCAAAGCCTATTTCAATATCACATGTAATGCCAATGTATGTATGCAAAGCCCAGTTGGGGAGACTACTCAACCCACCATCCGCTACTCTCCACCCGTACCAACCAAGCTCTCCATGTGAGGAGTAACTCAACCCACCTAACCAAACTCTCCACTGGCAGCATAGCTGCTTTATCATATAACTGGAGGCCAAGCCTCTTTTAATAACTGGGGCAAAAGCCCTTTTCGGTAAACTAGGGCAAAGCCCTTTATCACTTCCTCCATCATATAATAACCCAACCCATGCATTTAATGAGTAAAACATGGTATATCGTATAGATGTCATAGCATATCATGTGCATATCATGTGCATATCATGTCATAGCATGTAAAATAACAATATCATAATCATCATATTTAGAATGAAACCCTAGGGGTATAATAGACATTTTTCACCTAGGGGCAAAATAGACATTTTCACGTTTTAAGGGTAATTACGTAATTTTATCCATTATTAGGGTTTTCCATGCTTATTCATCAATTCCAAATGTTTAAACAGCAATTTTAGCCTATTTTAGTAAAACCGAGTTATGGGCTAAAAACCCCTAATGGGCCCTATGTAGCTAGTTCAGTCGTCTAAGCCCACTTAGTCCAAATCCTACAATTAACTACTAATTTAACTACTTTTAAGCCTATAGTCTATTAAGAAATGTCTATTGCCCATTTTTACCCATATGGGCCCGTAAGCCCATTGGGCCCAATTTCAGCCCATCGAGGCCCAACTTACCATCATGCACAAAATCGTGCCCTTACTTGTTCTATCGATCCAATCACCGATCTTATCGTATGTATCACATCTCAAACCATTCACAAAACCATAAGTTCGAAATACCGAAGTTTAGGCATTTTGGCTTTTCAGCAAATATTAATCTAAGCTACTATGAGGTTCATTACACACCTGCTTGCAACGAACGATGACTATATTCGATCCAAGTCAATCCTACATTCGATTACTAAAACATTAGACCACGAATCAATGATAAATAAATTTAACATACTCTTACCATATTCGGGCATCCATGAACAAGGCTCTAAATCCTTACCTTTGCTGAAGTTGATATCCAAATCTAGATCTGAATGCTCTACTGATCCAAGCCCTTAGTCAGCAGCCTTTAACCCTTACAAGCACAGAGTAAAATAATTGGTAACAGCCCCTTAAAGCCTTAGGCACTATTTCGACAGCCTCCCTAAACACATAGGGATTCCAACTTTTCCAAATCCCCAAAAATAAGAATAGATCACAGTCAAGTCATTCATATCACCAACTTATATCCACGGTCAAACTAGCCCAATCATCACACAAGTTAGTCATTTACCCACAAGGGGCAAAACAGTCATTTAACACCCTAGGGGCAAAACGATAATTTTACCCCATAGGGGTGTCTCGGTAATTCTACCCTACAGGGGTATTTCGGTAAATTTACAAATCGAGGGTAAAATAGTAATTTTTACAAATTAGGGGTAAAATAGTAATTTTACAAATTAGGGGTAAAACGGTAATTTTACAAATTAGGGGTAAAATGGTAATTTTACAAATTAAGGGTAAAATAGTAATTTTACAAATTAGGGGTAAAACGGTAATTTTACAAATCATGGGTAAAATGGTAATTTTACAAATTAGGGGTAAAATGGTAATTTTACAAATCAAGGGTATGTTCGTCATTTTACAAATCGAGGGTACTTCTGCCATTGTACAAATCAAGGGTAATTTGATAATTTTATAGATCGGGATATTTCTTGTAATTTTCCACATCGAGGGTAATTCGGTAATTTTGTAAACCAAGGTATTTCAGTAATTTTGTAAACCAAGGGTATTTTAGTAACTTTGTAAACTAAAGCATTTCTAAACAGAGATAACAATGCGAATGGGCCTAGGGCCCATTGTCGGCCCAAATGGGCCCACACGCTCGTGTGGCCCTTTTAGCCTAAATCTAGCCACAGATATGAGATTCACCTAATATAGCCCAATATTTGCTATACAATCAAACAACTTATCCACTTGGGCCCGTAGGCCCATTGGGCCCACATGGCCTCTTCGGCGCATCGCAGCCCGAAGTAGCCATCCTACCGCTAGAGCAGTGAGAAATACACACCTGATAGGAGACTGAAGTTAATCCGCGCTCCAAACACTCTTAGCCGATGCCCAACCCAAACGGGCACGCCATAAAGCGAAAGGGATCAGCCAAGAAGGCTGTACCTACTCTCCTCCTGGTTTGCTCTATTTAAAGCTAGCTCCTCACCTGCTCTCATGTTAGCTTTCCGATGTGGGGTTCTCCATCAATCCTCCCAAAATTAAAGCGTTAGCAAAATAATCAACCTTTGCGTGCAACGGGATTCGAACCAAAGTCCTCTCAGTAACCCTGTCAAGCCATCACCTCTCGGACACAAGCTCCTTTGTGTCATAAGTCCAACACATTTAACTTTAAAGCTCACCTACTTGCTTCCAGATTTATTTAAAAGAAAAACCAAAATAAATTGCAAGAGCCAAGACTTGAACCTTGGACCCCCTTGCTTCCTTGTCCCCTAAGTGGCGCTACTTTGCCACTATACCACACTCCTTTTTTTGTGTCTTATTACACACATAATTCCTTACAACTCCTCTTTTCCAAGTCCTTTATTCCTTAAGTCCAAAAATCCAAGAATTCTCCGGGTTTTTAACCAACACTTGGGCCTTCCATAGGCCTAATAACACACTCTAAACACGAATTACACATCCATATATCAAAATTTCAACATTACACCAAATATCACAAAAATTCCGGAATCCTAGAAATTAGCCCAAGACTTTTCCCACACTATGAATCCTTCGCAGTTCACTAAAATACCACATTAACCCATTAATAATAACCTTCCATAACAGAATTCAACACATCAATAATTTTATTTCGAACTATCTCACACCCGCACCCAGGCCCAAGGCCCAATACTTCTAGGCCCAAATTTAGGGTGTTACAGCTTGTAGGTGTAAGTATGGTTTGGGTGAACGTAATGGCTTGAAAATGGCCCATTTCTTGTCTACACAGCCTAAGACATGGGCGTGTGTCTTAGTCGTGTGTGACACATGACCATTCAACACGGTCGTGTGTCTTGTGTAGGTTTCAAAGGGTTGCAAGTCTGGCAATTACACGACCTAGCATACAGCCTGGCATACAAGTGTGTGAGGCCATTTCGACAGTTACATGGGTGGCACACAAGCGTGTGGCTTGGCCGTGTGACCCAACTCAGAGAGTTATACAGGCACGGACACGGGCTGGGACATGGCCATTTTTCCCTGCTTCAAATGTCCACACGGCCGTGTGACCCCTGCGGTGTGAAAATTTCTATTCTTTTCCATGAAGATTTAAATGTTTTCAATTTAATCCCGAATCATTTGTAAAGTGTTTTCTATGGTCTCAAGGCTCAAATAAGGGATGTTATGCATGAGTTTGATTGAATTATTTTTCCATGATTTATTAAATGGATGAAATTGAATGATTTAAGTTAAAATGTTTTTGTAATGCTCTGTAACCCTATTTCGGCAATAGATATAGGTTAGGGGTGTTATATTTGTAGCTTAGATAGGGAGAGTGGAAGTCAAAAGTTGAGCAACCTCATGATGTGGTTAAGGAGAGGGTGTTGGTGCAACACCTACAAAGCAATCGAACCATGAACTATAACAAATCGTAGTGGCAGATTATGTATTTTTTATGGCACTTAACGATCTTGTTTTCTAAGAATTTTAATAAATTTAATATAATTTTGCATTTCTTAATTTATGGTTAAACTATTGCAAAATAAGCATTTTTACTCATTATTTTGAATTAATTAACCTAATTGGGTCAATACCGACCTTAATGTGATTTTAATGAGCTAATTGGGTGTGCAAGATATCCATTTAAAGACCCAAAAGCATTAGGAACTATGGCTAGATCGTAAAACAAGATTTTGGAGTCACAACACAACTCGGTTCATCAAGGAATTTATATTCGAAGTTGTGTGTCAAAACAGTAAATGGTTGTGTCGTGACATAGGTGCAATGTGGAGCTAAAAATAAGCATGGGTGTTTGGTTGATAACAACACATTTTTTATGTAATTAAGGTTTGAGTTTACTCTAATTAAGGCTACTAAACTCCTTTATAAATAGCTAAGTTATGGAAAGCTTTGGGAGCTTTTGGCCACATTAGTTTTAAGGTTTATTTTAGTAGATTTAGGTTAGTTTAGCCTTTACTTTGTTTTTCTACACTATTTTTTATTTCTTATTCTTCAACTTGGATTCGATTTGAATCCAAGTCTTCATAATTCAATATTTATTATTTTTCTTTTATTATTTGTTTGAAAATGATGAAACATTGAGCATCGTCAAAGGATTTGACTATTTTGAGCTCCCCAAGATGTCGTACGGACAATTTCTATCTTTTCTCTTTATATTACTTTGTGTTCTTTGCATGATTGATTTAATTCTAGAAAAGATGGTTTTTCAGACAATGAGTGGCTAGTTCTTTAGGAAGAGTGTGTAGATGTGGGAGTGATTAACTAAAGAGATAAGGCTTTTCCAATAGGATTAGCTGGTGTAAATGCATGTATTTTTAAACCCTAGGCTTGACAACCCTAGAAAGTAATATAGGTAAATGGATCGAGAGATGAGGTTATTGAGTAAATTGTGTATTAATCCCGGTCAGTAAAGTGAGGCCGAGAGGTAAGCATGTACTGGTTGATTAGTTAGGCAGTAGTGGCCAAGAGGTAAAACTGTCTACGTAATAACTAATATTCTCATAAAAACCCTAGTTCTAAAGTTGATTACAACCACAAAAGGGAGTTAATCTTCTTCCTGTTACTCGAGAGATTTTCGTTTGTTAATTTGGTTTTTGTAGTTTTTATTTTTATTTTCTTATCTTAATCTTTCATATTGATTGTTGTAATATGATTTTTAATGATGACTGTTTAGACCTGTTGCTATAGATAATAATACTTTTAGATTTAGTTCAACCTCCATTGGATATGATCCTCGAAACACTTCCATGTATTCTGTTGTAACACTAACTGTATTATAATTTGACTTGCTCGCTTGCAAAAACCACACTGATTTGATATATTTTTATTTACACGATTTATACTCTAAACGTTCACATGTTCGGAAGCGGTCAAACTAGTGCTCCATCATTTCGAGTAGGGCCTCACATGCTTTGACTCCAATGGTTCCCCGACTTGTCGAGGGACCAAGGCCACTAGATTGAGAAGGAGCATTTCTCTTAATCTCTTCACCAATAGCATCACACAAGTTTGTAGACATTAGATTTAGCTAAACAACACAAACTCAATTTAGCAAAACATCAATGGACTAATCTAGAAAAATGTAACATGTATATCGGGGCATATTGTTACATTTGATCTTTTAAAAATAAACTAAATCGAAGTTCTAATATCAATAAAATAATAACACCCCAAATCCAACAAGTCATCGATGAACAGTGGTGTTACAGAAAGACTAAAATCATTTCGCAAGTCAACACATGATGTTTTGTTGATTAAGCCATTGAAAATATAATAGCAAACAATTTTTAAATTTCGTTTGGTGGATTATGGTCTTTAATGCACATAACAAAGGCAAAATAAGAGTACGCCAAAAAGGTACACAATGTAAAGGTTTAAATTCTAACGAGGTGTCGCAAACTATAGTTTATACAAAGTATTGTTTGTAGGTACAACATAACTCACAATCTATAAAGTTCAATAAAAGAGTTTGGGACTACAACACACCCCGATATACACATGTTACAAAATAAACAAAATGATGGCTCATAGATGAGTCCACAATTTGGTTGAGTCCCCTTGAAAGTAATAATAATGCCCTAAATACTTGAAAATGGGAAAACAAAACTAGGTAAGTTCTTTTTGAAATTACTGAGTTTCAAACATGAGTAATAACCTGTCAACTAAGGTTACTACAGATTATAAGAATTTCTAGATATACTAGGTTGCAATGAACCATATAGACCTATGTATAATTGGAATGACGAAAATGTGCAAGTGTACACAATTGCAACAAGTAATAAAGTGATAAGTAAATGTTGAGCTATCGTACCCATGGGGATTGTGCAAAGAAATATTTATGAAATAAATAATTTAACATGTTGGTGGTGAAAACTTGATGATTTGAAAAGGGGTTTAATTAAGACTAAAAATAAAACTAAGTAAAATAAATTAAAAATAACAATTTCCAATGCACAATTTCAAAAACAAGTTTTAATCAATATGACATAAATGTACTAGATCAATTGCATTCTTTAACTTAACATTATTAGAGCCATGTTTATATCATTACGAATTTAATTCATAGCAACTCGGTAATTTGCTAACTTATGAACATACTCACCTACCAAAACTATTTATCTCAATGTCAATTCAACCTACTAAACAAATTTTAATAAGCAAATGTGTTAAAGCACATACACACTTATGAAATTAAAATAATCTATTGTACATATCTCTATGCCAATTCAAACAATTAATTCAATTTTCATAAGCAAGTAAAAGATTAAGTGAGGTAACAATATATCTTTATATCGAAATAATTTAATCACAAAATCCTAAAAGTTATGCAAGGCTAATGTATTGTTTAATATCGTCCCTAATTCAACCTTCAACTACCTTAGAAGATTAAACATGCACAAATTAAATATTGTGTCAATTAATTATAATTTCAATCCGCTTAAATAATTAAGTCAATTGTTACCTTACAATTCAAATGCAAGCTTAACATAAACATGATTTTATTTAATTGAACAAATCAACAAGACCTATAACAACACAAACATGATTTTTAATAAATTAAGAAATAGAATGCAATCAATCTAATAAGAATTAAATTTAAGTCATTTTCATTAAATTAAGAGCAACAAAACAATGAGTATTCATCATAATAGAATCAAGAAAATAAAAGAGTAAGGAACTAGAAACAAATCCAGTGTCTCTCTGAAGTCACTAGCGCATTGTAACACCCCAAACCCAGCTTGGACGTTACGGCCAAGTCTGGTGTGTCACATGGAAGTGTTTTTCGAAAACCGTGTTTTCATTGAAAACCCTTCTTAAATGTTTAAAAACTCTTACCGTTAAACTTGTATAAAACCTTAGTTTGTGTTTATTTTTTTTTAAATTATTTATTTTCAACTCGATTTAAATAATATCCTACGTAAGCTAAAACCAATTTAAATAAGTAAAGAATAAAAACCCAAAATAAAAATAATTAAAGAGGCCCTTTTTACAACCCAAAACCAGAAATAAATAATTAAATCTAAATTCAAATAGGTAACTTAATTAGAAATCCAATAGTCCAGTCCATGTGGCCACTCTGAATAACTCCCAGCTCCAAGTCCACCAATCTAAGGCTCACCTGCAAGGATGGAAGGAAAAAGGGGGAGTTTAGAAAACTCAGTGCGCAACAAGCCACCTACAGAGCCCAAATCAATATCAGCATACTAGGCCTAAGCCTCCAAATCAGTCTCAACATATAACTGGGCCGAAGCCCTTTTCAAATATCGGTTACTGGGCCTTAGCCTTTTAATTACTCATATCACTAGGCCCAAGCCTTTCTGTAAACGGTATGGCCCATAGGCCCATTTCAATGTCGCATATGTCAAACCATGCATGTATGCAAAAGCCCATTTGGGGAGACTACTCAACCCACCACCCGCTACTCTCCACCCGTACCAGCCAACACACCATGTGGGGATGCTACTCAACCCACCCCGCCGCTACTCTCCACTGGCAGCATAGCTGCTTTATCATATAACTAGAGGCCTAGCCTCTTTTAATAACTGTGGTAGAAGCCCTTTCGGTAAACTGGGGCAAAAGCCCTTTTCGGTATACTGGGGCAAAGCCCTTTAACACTTCCTCCAATCATATAAACCCAACCCATGCATGTAATGATTATAACATGGCATATCGTATACATATCGTAGCATATCATGTGCATATCATGTGCATATCATATCATTTCATGAAAAATAGCAATATCATAATCAACATAATCATTTTACAACCCTAGGGGTATAATGGTCATTTCTACCTAGGGGTAAAATAGTCATTTTTAAGCTATAAGGGTAATTACGTAATTTTAACACTTATTA
The DNA here is from genome assembly GCA_020496765.1 of Gossypium stocksii. NCBI lineage: Eukaryota > Viridiplantae > Streptophyta > Magnoliopsida > Malvales > Malvaceae > Gossypium > Gossypium stocksii. The sequence goes on from CM035626.1 coordinate 65,343,793, forward strand.
GGATTTTCCATGCTTATTCATCAATTCCAAATGTTTAAACAGCAATTTTAGCCTATTTTAGTACAACCGAGTTATGGGCCAAAAAAACCCCTCATGGGCCCTCTGTAGCTAGATCAGTCGTCTAAGCCCACTTGGTCCAAATCCTACAATTAACTACTAATTTAACCAGTTTTAAGCCTATAGTCTATTAAGAAATATCTATTGCCCATTTTTACCCATATGGGCCCGTAAGCCCATTGGGCCCAATTTTAGCCCATCGAGGCCAAACTTACCATCGTGCACAAAATCGTGCCCTTACCTGTTCTATCGATCCAATCACCAATCTTATCGTATGTATCATGGCTCAACCCATTCACAAAACCACAAGTTCGAAATGCCGAAGTTTAGGCATTTTGGCTTTTCATCAAATATTAATCTAAGCTACTGTGAGGTTCATTACACACCTGTTTGCAACGAACGATGACTATATCCGATCCAAGTCAATCCTACATTCGATTACTAAAATATTAGACCACGAATCAATGATAACTAAATTTAACATACTCTTACCATATTCGGGCATCCATGAACAAGGCCCTAAATCCTTACCTTTGCTGAAGTTGATATCCAAATCTGGATCCAAACACTCCACTAATCCAAGCCCTTAGTCAGCAGCCTTTAACCCTTACAACCAGAGAGTAAAATAATTGGTAACAGCCCCTTAAAGCCTTAGGCACTATTTCGACAGCCTCCCTAAACACATAGGGATTCCAACTTTTCCAAATCCCAAAAATAAGAATAGATCACAGTCAAGTCATTCATATCACCAACTTATATCCACGGTCAAACTAGCCCAATCATCACACAAGTTAGTCATTTACCCACGAGGGACAAAATAGTCATTTAACACCCTAGGGGAAAAACGGTAATTTTACCCCATAGGGGTGTCTCGGTAATTTTACCCTACAAGGGTATTTCGGTAAATTTGCAAATCGAGGGTAAAATAGTAATTTTTACAAATCAGGGGTAAAATAGTAATTTTACAAATTAGGGGTAAAACGGTAATTTTACAAATCATGGGTAAAATGGTAATTTCACAAATTAGGGGTTAAATGGTAATTTTACAAATTAAGGGTAAAATAGTAATTTTACAAATTAGGGGTAAAATAGTAATTTTACAAATTAAGGGTAAATAGTAATTTTACAAATTAAGGGTAAAATGGTAATTTTAGAAATCATGGGTAAAATGGTAATTTTGCAAATTAGGGGTAAAATGGTAATTTTACAAATTAGGGGTAAAATGGTAATTTTACAAATCAAGGGTATGTTCGTCATTTTACAAATCGAGGGTACTTCTGTCATTATACAAATCAAGGGTAATTCGATAATTTTATAAATCAGGATATTTCTTGTAATTTTGCAAATCGAGGGTAATTCGGTAATTTTGTAAACCAAGGGTATTTCAATAATTTTGTAAACCAAGGGTATTTTAGTAACTTTGTAAACTAAAGCATTTCTAAACAGAGATAACAATGCGATTTGGGCTTGGGCCCATTCTCGTCCCAAATGGGCCCACACGCTCGTGTGGCCCTTTTAGCCTAGATCTAGCCACAGATATGAGATTCACCTAATCTAGCCCAATATTTACTATACAATCAAATAACTTATCCAATTAGGCCCGTAGGCCCGTAGGCCCATTGGGCGCACATGGCCTCTTTCGGCCCATTGCGGCCCGAAGTAGCCGTCCTATAGCTAGACTAGTGAGAAATACACACCTGATAGGAGACTGAAGTTAATCCGCGCTCCAAACACTCTTAGCCGATGCCCAACCCAAACGGGCATGCCATAACGCGAAAGGGATCAGCTAAGAAGGCTGTGCCTACTCTCCTCCTGGTTTGCTCTATTTAAAGCTAGCTCCTCACCTGCTCTCATGTTAGCTTTCCGATGTGGGATTCTCCATCAATCCCCCCAGAATTAAAGCATTAGCAAAATAATCAACCTTTGCGTGCAACGGGATTCGAACCAAAGTCCTCTCAATAACCCTGTCAAGCCGTCACCACTCAGACACAAGCTCCTTTGTGTCATAAGTCCAACACATTTAACTTTAAAGCTCACCTACTTGCTTCCAGATTTATTTAAAAGAAAAACCAAAATAAATTGCAAGAGCCAAGACTTGAACCTTGGACCCTTTGCTTCCTTGTCCCCTAAGTGGCGCTACTTTGCCACTACACCACATTCCTTTTTTGTGTCTTATTACACACATAATTCCTTACAACTCCTCTTTTCCAAGTCCTCTATTCCTTAAGTCCAAAAATCCAAGAATTCTCCGGGTTTTTAACCAACACTTGGCCTTCCATAGGCCCAATAACACACTCCAAACACGAATTACACATCCATATATCAAAATTTCAACATTACACCAAATATCACAAAAATCCCAAAATCCTAGAAATTAGCCCAAGACTTTTCCCCACACTATGAATCCTTCGCAGTTCACTAAAATACCACATTAACCCATTAATAATAACCTTCCATAAAAGAATTCAACACATCAATAATTTTATTTCGAACTATCTCACACCCGCACCCAGGCCCAAGGCCCAATACTTCTAGGCCCAAATTCAGGGTGTTACAACTCTACCCTCCTTAAAGAAATTTCGTCCTCGAAATTTTAAACTATTAACTAACCATATTACTCAAGTCCAACCACTATGCTTCTGCTGCGCACTCTGATCCAATTAATTTTAGTACGACCCAGAACATCTAATAAACATTAACACTAGCGCACACAATTCGTAACCAAACATCACACATTCCTAACTAGAATAAGCTTTGCAATCAAGAGCTCGATGTTCGAGGGACCCATAAAAAAAAGCACGCTCTTTTCTCCCTATTGCATTCACCCAGATGACGTCTGTTGCAGTTGTTGCAAACCGGAGATCTTAGTCGTGCCCTAGCATGTTCCACTGAACGAGACTCTGTCCTTTGCAAACTAGGATCCTTCCTCTTCTTACACTCCAAGCACCCTGCTTGAAGCATTTCCCTAATTTCCTTAATTTTTGGTGTCCAAAACTTCTTCTACCACTTTCCTTACTAGCTCGACCAGTGCCTCACTACCAATCTCTGAGTTAACGCTACCCGAAGTTGGCAGACTTTGCTTACCCTCAAAATCCATATCAATACTCTACATTACCAGTACACATATCAAACACCTATAGAGTTCTCAAAATTTCTACTATTTATTCCTATGTCTTATGCAGAGATAGTATTTTAAAGCTTTTATTTTATTCAAGATCATATCCTAGCTACAGTCACAATCTTTTAGTTTCTCTACAGTTTCAGTCTCTACAATTTTTCAGTATTACTCTATCTAAGTATCATAGAAAAGTCTTAAGTCTATTTACAGTACAGTTCAGTACATTACAGAATATAAAGTAGAAATACTTACAGACTTGGTGCTAGGGATTCAGTGTGCCACCTCTCAATTTATCAGATTCTAGAAAAACTCAGAAAAATTTAAGCCTTTTAAAATCAATTTCCCCAAACATGTTAATTTTAGAGAAAACAAGTTTGAAACACTTCTCTTTAAAACAGAATTTTCCAAAAATCTGATTTTTCCAAAAATACCCTTCTTTGGGCTTAAATTTAAAATTTCCCAAAATTATTTATTTGTAGAAAGAAAATCATATAAACAATTTCGAAAACAAATTCTTAAAGCGACTTTCGAAAATCTTTGTTTTACCCTTTAAAAACTTCCATTTTTAGACCCGTTCCACAGCCAAGTTATTGCGACCGGGCTCTGATACCACTAAATGTAACACCCCAAACCCAGCCTGGACGTTACGGCCAAGTCTGGTGTGTCACATGGAAGTGTTTCTCGAAAACCGTGTTTTCATTGAAAACCCTTCTTAAATGTTTAAAAACTCTTACCGTTAAACTTGTATAAAACCTTAGTTTATGTTTATTTTTTTAAAATTATTTATTTTCAACTCGATTTAAATAATATCCTACGTAAGCTAAAACCAATTTAAATAAGTAAAGAATAAAAAACCCAAAATAAAAATAATTAAAGAGGCCCTTTTTACAACCCAAAACCAGAAATAAATAATTAAATCTAAATTCAAATAGGTAACTTAATTAGAAATCCAATAGTCCAGTCCATGTGGCCACTCTGAATCCCTCCCAGCTCCAAGTCCACCAATCTAAGGCTCACCTGCAAGGATGGAAGGAAAAAGGGTGAGTTTGGAAAACTCAGTGTGCAACAAGCCACTTACAGAGCCCAAATCAATATCAGCATACTAGGCCTAAGCCTCCAAATCAGTCTCAACATATAACTGGGCCGAAGCCCTTTTCAAATATCGGTTACTGGGCCTTAGCCTTTTAATTACTCATATCACTAGGCCCAAGCCTTTCTGTAAACGGCATGGTCCATAGGCCCATTTCAATGTCGCATATGTCAAACCATGCATGTATGCAAAAACCCATTTGGGGAGACTACTCAACCCACCACCCGCTACTCTCTACCCGTACCAGCCAACACACCATGTGGGGATGCTACTCAACCCACCCCGCCGCTACTCTCCACTGGCAGCATAGCTGCTTTATCATATAACTGGAGGCCTAGCCTCTTTTAATAACTGGGGCAGAAGCCCTTTCGGTAAACTGGGGCAAAAGCCCTTTTCGGTATACTGGGGCAAAGCCCTTTAACACTTCCTCCAATCATATAAACCCAACCCATGCATGTAATGATTATAACATGGCATATCGTATACATATCGTAGCATATCATGTGCATATCATGTGCATATCATATCATTTCATGAAAAATATCAATATCACAATCAACATAATCATTTTACAACCCTAGGGGTATAATGATCATTTCAACCTAGAGGTAAAATAGTCATTTTTAAGCTATAAGGGTAATTACGTAATTTTAACACTTATTAGGATTTTCCATGCTTATTCATCAATTCCAAATGTTTAAACAGCAATTTTAGCCTATTTTAGTACAACCGAGTTATGGGCCAAAAAAACCCCTAATGGGCCCTATGTAGCTAGATCAGTCGTCTAAGCCCACTTGGTCCAAATCCTACAATTAACTACTAATTTAACCAGTTTTAAGCCTATAGTCTATTAAGAAATGTCTATTGCCCATTTTTACCCATATGGGCCCGTAAGCCCATTGGGCCCAATTTCAGCCCATCGAGGCCCAACATACCATCGTGCACAAAATCGTGCCCTTACCTGTTCTATCGATCCAATCACCGATCTTATCGTATGTATCATGGCTCAACCCATTCACAAAACCACAAGTTTGAAATGCCGAAGTTTAGGCATTTTGGCTTTTCAGCAAATATTAATCTAAGCTACTGTGAGGTTCATTACACACCTGCTTGCAACGAACGATGACTATATCCGATCCAAGTCAATCCTACATTCGATTACTAAAATATTAGACCACGAATCAATGATAACTAAATTTAACATACTCTTACCATATTCGGGCATCCATGAACAAGGCCCTAAATCCTTACCTTTGCTGAAGTTGATATCCAAATCTGGATCCAAACACTCCACTGATCCAAGCCCTTAGTCAGCAGCCTTTAACCCTTACAAGCACAGAGTAAAATAATTGGTAACAGCCCCTTAAAGCCTTAGGCACTATTTCGACAGCCTCCCTAAACACATAGGGATTCCAACTTTTCCAAATCCCAAAAATAAGAATAGATCACAGTCAAGTCATTCATATCACCAACTTATATCCACGGTCAAACTAGCCCAATCATCACACAAGTTAATCATTTACCCACGAGGGGCAAAACAGTCATTTAACACCCTAGGGGAAAAACGGTAATTTTACCACATAGGGGTGTCTCGGTAATTCTACCCTACAGGGGTATTTCGATAAATTTGCAAATCGAGGGTAAAATAGTAATTTTTACAAATCAGGGGTAAAATAGTAATTTTACAAATTAAGGGTAAAACGGTAATTTTACAAATCATGGGTAAAATGGTAATTTCACAAATTAGAAGTGAAATGGTAATTTTACAAATTAAGGGTAAAATAGTAATTTTACAAATTAGGGGTAAAATAGTAATTTTACAAATTAAGGGTAAAATAGTAATTTTACAAATTAAGGGTAAAATGGTAATTTTACAAATCATGGGTAAAATGGTAATTTTACAAATTAGGGGTAAAATGGTAATTTTACAAATTAGGGGTAAAATGGTAATTTTACAAATCAAGGGTATGTTCGTCATTTAACAAATCGAGGGTACTTCTATCATTATACAAATCAAGGGTAATTCGATAATTTTATAAATCAGGATATTTCTTGTAATTTTGCAAATCGAGGGTAATTCGGTAATTTTGTAAACCAAGGGTATTTCAATAATCTTGTAAACCAAGGGTATTTTAGTAACTTTGTAAACTAAAGCATTTCTAAACAGAGATAACAATGCGATTTGGGCTTGGGCCTATTCTCGGCCCAAATGGGCCCACACGCTCGTGTGGCCCTTTCAGCCTAGATCTAGCCACAGATATGAGATTCACCTAATCTAGCCCAATATTTACTGTACAATCAAACAACTTATCCAATTAGGCCCGTAGGCCCGTGGGCCCATTGGGCCCACATGGCCTCTTTCGGCCCATCGTGGCCCGAAGTAGCCGTCCTACAGCTAGACTAGTGAGAAATACACACCTGATAGGAGACTGAAGTTAATCCGCGCTCCAAACACTCTTAGCCGATGCCCAACCCAAATGGGCACGCCATAAAGCGAAAGGGATCAGCCAAGAAGGCTATGCCTACTCTCCTCCTGGTTTGCTCTATTTAAAGCTAGCTCCTCACCTGCTCTCATGTTAGCTTTCCGATGTGGGATTCTCCATCAATCCCCCCAAAATTAAAGCATTAGCAAAATAATCAACCTTTGCGTGCAACGGGATTCGAACCAAAGTCCTCTCAATAACCCTGTCAAGCCGTCACCACTCAGACACAAGCTCCTTTGTGTCATAAGTCCAACACATTTAACTTTAAAGCTCACCTACTTGCTTCCAGATTTATTTAAAAGAAAAACCAAAATAAATTGCAAGAGCCAAGACTTGAACCTTGGACCCTTTGCTTCCTTGTCCCCTAAGTGGCGCTACTTTGCCACTACACCACATTCCTTTTTTGTGTCTTATTACACACATAATTCCTTACAACTCCTCTTTTCCAAGTCCTCTATTCCTTAAGTCCAAAAATCCAAGAATTCTCCGGGTTTTTAACCAACACTTGGGCCTTCCATAGGCCCAATAACACACTCCAAACACGAATTACACATCCATATATCAAAATTTCAACATTCCACCAAATATCACAAAAATCCCAAAATCCTAGAAATTAGCCCAAGACTTTTCCCCACACTATGAATCCTTCGCAGTTCACTAAAATACCACATTAACCCATTAATAATAACCTTCCATAACAGAATTCAACACATCAATAATTTTATTTCAAACTACCTCACACCCGCACCCAGGCCCAAGGCCCAATACTTCTAGGCCCAAATTCAGGGTGTTACACGCACTCCTCTTCTTTTCTACTCGTTTTGTCAATTCGAGGCCTCTACAAACACTGGAGTGCTGCTACTCCAAGGTGGAAGAAGGCTCTTTCTGTAATAGCCATTTCTTTGAAGTGTCAGAATAGTAGTTTCGAAGCCACAAATCTGACATGTGAATCCATAAATATTATTATTTAATAATTACGAATAATATATGTTGTAATAATAAAATTTGATTTATGATTTTTGTTAAATGGATGAATAATTAGGTTCAGATGGTAAGACCCTAAAGTCAAGTAGTTTTAGAAAAAGAGATATCGGGACCTCATTTCTATAAAACGAGCCATAAGTATTTTATTAAATATTTATGGAGTGTTATTGTAACACCCCTATCCCGTAACCATCGCCGGAATAGGTAAAGGGGAATTACCGGATCTTTAACACAATTTAGAACATTTAAACATCAAGTCCCATAGCATTTTAGTATTTATCCAACAATCGTAGTCACAACATGCTTAAAACGAGCATATAAAGTTTGAAACATATCTTCAGGATTGAATCGGTAACATATGAAAGATTTAGGAAAACTTAGAAAAATTTTCGAACAAAGGTCACACGCCCGTGTGAACAGGCCGTGTGCATCACATGTCACCAGACACGCCCGTGTATCCAGGCCGCAGGAAAATAGGGCATACATACTGACTTGGCTACACGGCCACCAAACATGCCTATGTGCTTAACCAGTGAAACTCTCTGACTTGGCCATATGGCCAATCACATGCCCGTGTGCCAGCCCGTGTGCCATACACAGCCAATAGACACGCCTGTGTATCTATGCCGTGTAACTCACTGACTTAATTCAGCTAAGCTGTAGGGGTCACACGATCGAGACACACGCCCATGTGCTTAGACCGTGTGGCATGAAAATAGGCCTTGTTTAAGCAACTTTTCACATCCAATTCTCTTGTACTTACAAGCTTCAAAATAGCACCAAAAACCACATTCAAAATGCAACCAATTTAGCCAATTCAAAACACTTTATAGACCATTTCATAATCAACCATTTCTTCTCCCAACTTAACACCATTTATGCAACCAAACATATATATCGTTGCATCTATATAACATATTACAATTCATCCACAAATTTTATATAGCATCATTCAATCCAACTTTATCAAATGCCAACATAACAAGCACCAAGTTTTCCACAATTAGATATATCATATGAAGCATATATATACCAAACTAAAATTTGCCAGCCTAAGCCATATCACATGGCTTAGTCATATATCAAAACTTGTATCAAAATCAACAACATACTTAACCTTACATTAGCACCTATAAACTAGCCTATACATGCCATATTTACACATTTTCTTGAGTTTCAAAAGTACCGAAAAGTCGTCTGGACATTGTGATGCAAATCTCTGACTTTATTCGAATCGAGCAAGTTTTGAAAATCTATAAAACATAGAAAATAAACAGAGTAAGCATTAAAGCTTATTAAGCCCGTATAATATAGAATTAAACTTACCAATATGTTATTAAGCTACTAAAGAATATAAAATCCAAAACATTTGCCAAATTTCCTACGCACCAACATACATCCATAATGTTAGTCATTTAACTACAATAAAATCATCCATTCAAAAGGAATGGAACCAAACATACTGGGTCTATATAACACCCGATTCATTTCTCATTTCATCATCATAACTCATATGAATCATGTCACATTTTACTTATATAATTCACGTAAATCATGTATTATTTCATCTATGTAATCAATATAACTCATACCCATCTCATTTACATGTACTTTCCATATGACACATATCACATTTCCATACCTTATCATATAATCTGTAACAGTAATATGCCTATTGAACCTAATGAAATATGGAGGGACACTCGGGTGATACACAATAAGTGTATAAATTGATAATCCGTCAATTCATCATCATTCTTTCTCTTTCGAGCCATAATCAGTAAGCTCCTCCTGAGTTGGTAAACGATAAGCTCTTTCGATCTGAATGGTAAGCTCCGTAAAGCTTAAACGGTATGCTCCGAAAAGCTGAATGGTAAGCTCATAAGAGTTGAATCAGTAAGCTCGTACGAGCTATGGTGAGTCCACAACAAATGCAAGAGCTCGACCAAAATGGTAACCCTAGTGACATGTCACTTGTATCCTATGAATTTCTACGATTCAAACGAGACTCGGTAGTTCTTAGTAAACATCAATTTAAGCATTTAATTTTCATGTACTTTAATTATTCAATTGCCATATATACATATAAATTTATTACATACAAGTACAAATACTTTAAATGAAATTTTGATTCTAATTATATGAACTTACCTTGTATTGCTCGGATAATAGTCGTCTACTCGTCTAACTTTCATTTCCCCCGATCTAGTTCCGGTAATTGTTTATCTTAATCTAAATATTAACAAACTCAGTACTTTCAGTAACTATTCATTTCAATTTAATCGATAATTCACATATTTGGCAAATTACACATTTGCCCCTATACTTTTAACTACTTTGTAATTTAGTCTCTTTCACACAAAATGGCAAATTTATGCAATTTAACCATAGCCCATGTATATTCGAATTTCATACTAAATACTAGCATCCCATATTTTTATTTGTTTCACATTTTCAACTACAACATTTCTATCTCTCACAATTTAATCCCTAATTCTCATTTTTGTCAAAAAATCACTTTATAAAACTTGTATATCTTTCAACAACCATCAATAATCTAACAAGAAATTTCAAAATATACAAGTATTCAACAATGGCATATCTTAAAATCTTTAGACATTTCAAAATCTAAGGTACGGGCCAGCTAAATTAAGCTACAACGAGCTCAAAAATGTAAAAATCATTAAAAACTGAGTTCGAACCGTAACTCAATCAAGCCTAATATGTGCCAAACCCTAAGTGTTCATCAATGGCTTCTTTTCTTCTTCAATAATCGATCATAAGAAAGAAAAGATGGACAAAATCCTTTTTATTTTTATTATAATTAGCTTAATAATACAATTCCTTATTTAACCTTAATAATAAACCTATAAAATCATATAATGAATGTCCATTAACATCTAAAATGGTCCAATTACAATTCAAAACCATCAAATCTAAAATCCAAGGCCAATTGACACCTTTAACAAATAGAATGTCACTTTTGCATTTAACGCGATTAGGTCCTTTTATAAAATTAATCAATCAGTCGATAAATTTTCTTTACGAAACTTTTATGCTATCATTCTATCATGTAGTAAAGCTCATAAAATTAGTAAAATAAATACTTTGACTCTATTAACTGGTCCCGAAACTACTATTCTGATCTGACTCGAAAACGGGCTGTTATAGTTATTAAGGTTGTATTAAAGTTTGGTTAAGAAATTTTAATGCTTAAATGGTTAATTAAGCATAAAGGACTAAATCGTAATAGTTGAACAAGTCAATCGCTGTTAGTTTAAAGGTGTTAATTTATTAAAGAAACATAATTGGATGGCCTTAATGGATAAATTACCCATTATTAAGATGGTGGGATGGTTTGAGCTTTAATTTCTTTTAATTTTATATGTTTTATATGTTATTTTATTATTAAAATAAAGAAAAATGTTAAAAATATGAAACAAAAGTTATCTTCCTAATCTATTTTCTTTTACATTGAACGAAAGCCATTGTTAAAGACCTTGAAGCTTTGGCTAAGCATCAATGTATGCATGTAAGTCTGTTTTGAACCCATTTCTCGTAATTTTTATGTTTTAGAGATTGTTGCAACTAGGTCCAGCTAGCCCGTCCCTTCATTTTTGAAATTGTTAAAGATTTTAAATGTTGCCATTGATGGATCTTTTTCATTTTTGATGTTAAATGATGAATTTGAAGTATTAGTTGTTACTTATAAGTATTTTGTTAAGTAATTTTTAATGATTTAAATGTTTAGGATTAACTTGCTAAAGTAATAATAATTCAAGGACTTAATGTGAAATTGTTACAAATGTGGGTTGTAATGGAAGCTATTAACATTCGAGTGGTATGGGTTTTCAATAAAATTGGTTTATTTGCATGATTAGGACATATGGACTAAATTGAATAAAAATGAAAAGTTGAGGGAAATTTTCTAAAAATGTAAAAGGACTAAATTGCATAAAATGAATTGGTTTTACTGTCTAAATTAAAGAATTGAATGAAATTATTAGCCTAGATCAATAACTAGTGGAAAATTAAGAAGAAGAAAAATTACCAAATAGCCTCTATACATAGTCATTGCTGCAATTTAGCCAGGTAAGTCCGTATGAATGTTTGCTGTGTTATTGTTATTTAAATTGAATATCATGCTAAGTTACTTTTAATGAAAATGGATCGATATATATAAATGTATCAATGTTACTATGAATTAACGGTTAATGAGTCCCGGTTGAACCTTAGGAATTCGTCGGATACAAATGACATGTCATTAGAGATTTCATGTTTCGAGTGCTAGTCTTGAATGTCCTATCAATTGCGGAGGTCCTACATTTGTTGCGGATACTCCACAGCTCGTGTGAGTAGGCCCATTTCACAGCTTGTGTGATTACAAAAGGTTATGAGTATATGTTTAAACACACTTCGTGTGAGCTTTTCTGAGTATCCGATGATATTCTAAATGGTTCAACGGGAAATGAAAAAGATTTAAAAGGTAAGCTTTCATGTGGTAAAATGCATATGTTCATGGAAAGGTTAAAAGATACAAGTGATATATGTTCACATGGAAATGAATCATCATATATTTAATTCAAGTGAATTATGTATAAATGCACTAACTTGTATTGATGATGATGCTTACGCTTGTGACAAGCTTGATGTTTGATTACATTATGATTATACTTAATGTTATTTAAATGAAATGGTAAGTGTTCAAATGAAATGTATTATGAATTTATGAAAAGAAATGGTGATCCGAATGATGTGGAAGCCTGTGTAAATTACTTGTTTTGGATGAATTCATTTGAACCATGTATAAATATACTAACATGTGAGTTGATGCTATTGTTTAGGCTTACGCTAAGCATTTGGAATGGAGTTGTAAGTAAGTAAATGGAATGGTTCATAATCTTATGAAAAGGTTAATAATTATGTAATATGTCTTATAAAATCCTACTATGTTATGAATGAAAAATATATGTGATGTTGATGGACTTATTCATTTGTGAGTTGAAAGTTATATAGTTTTATAAATCTTATGGCATTGGTATAAGTTTATAATTATCCTATAAAGTTCATCATTTAAATGGAATATTATGTTTAAAGTTTATACGAGCTTACTAAGCATTCATTACTTACGTACTTATTTTCCTTTACTTTATAGTTTATCGAAAGCTCGACCGGTAGGAGGCTTGTCGGAGATTTATTACACTATCTAGTGGACAAATCAGTAGTTTTTGTGTAATTTAGTTAAGGTTTATAATGGCATGTATATGACAATTGTAATGGTAATATAGTGTATGAGTTAATGATGTTTTGGTATGTGAAAGCTTTGGAAAGCTATATTGGTTTCATACATCTTGACACCTTACCAAATTATGCAATGTCGATTACTTTAAAGTGCTTGCTGATATGATTCACTTGGCATGTTTGTAACAACCCGGTTTAGATCTTAGTCAGAATAATAGTTTTAGAACCACAAATCTGAAGTCAAAAAAATACTTTAATATTATTTTCCATGTTTACAGTATGATATATGATATATATGAAAGTTTCATATGAAAATTTTACCGTTTGTGTGCTCGATTTGATAAAAGGACCTAATCTCAGAAAATATAAAAGTGGCCTTCTATGTGTTAAAAGTGCTTAAACGTTATGTCTTATTAGTTATGAGATCCTTATGTTGTAATTTGGCCATTGAACAATAGTATGGACGATTATGGGCTTAAAATAATTGATTTTAAAATGTATAAATGATGGATAAAATTGTAAATTGAATATTAATAGGTAATAAATAAAATAAAACATAAAAACATCATGCATGTTCATCTTGTTTTGGCCGAAACTCAAAGAAAAAGAAACCATTTGAAAGCTTTAAGGTTTGGCTCACTTGGGAGCTTGATTTAGGTATGTTCTTTGCTCGGTTTTTGATAATTTTTATGTTTTTGAGATTGTTGCTTTGTATTCTACCTAGCCCATGCCTTAATTTTTGGATTGGTTGATGAATTTGTGTTTTGCCATTGATGATAGCTTGATGTTTTTGTTGATGTTGATGAAAAATGACAGATATATGTTTGATTTATATGTTTTATTAAGTGATTTTGGAAGAAAATACTATTAAGGTACTAAATTGTGAAATTTGCAAAATGTGGGGTTAGTGAAATAAATGGAAGTTATGGGCTGCTAAAGGCTATATGAATATTCGGCCAAGCATGAGTATAGATAAATTATGTATATTTTGTGTATTAGTGAAATTAGGACTAAAATACAAAAGTATGAAAATATAAGGGCTATTGTGTAAAAACGCCCTAATTATGTATTTGTGGATTGAATTGATTAAATATGTGATTAAATTGGTGAAATTTGAATTTTTTAGATCAAGAACGAAAGAAAACAGAATTAGATCTGGGGAAGTTAAAAGTGGTCGAATAATTGGTTCAATCCGTTCATTTCCATATGAGGTAAGTTCATATGCAAATAAACATGTTTTTATGTGAATTATATATGTTTATTTGATATTGAAATGCTATGAATGCTGAATGTTTGGAAATGTGAAAGTAACGATAAAGTTGAGATATCCGAAAGCCCCGTACGAACCATAGGAATAGTATAGGATACAAATGTCATGACATAGGATTTTGAGATGTGATATCATGTAAGACTATGTCTGGGACATTGGCATCGATTTGAGATTTACATGTAAGACCATGTCTGGGGCATCGGCATCATATATGATTTCGTGTAAGACCCTGTCTGGGACAATGGCATTGATATTTGATAACATGTAAGACCATATCTGGGATATGGCATTGTACGAGCTTTACGAGCTATCCGAGTATCCTTATTGATTCCGAACTATTCAATGGAAATTATCGAGAAATGAACGAGTATGTGAATGAGTATCTGATTCAGGTATGTATGAAATGTCTATGAAATGCAAGAATGAAAGGTGAGTATGAATGTGAATGTTGATATGTGAATTATGTGAGAAGGTAAGATAATTATATGCAAATAAATTGAGAACAATTGATATAGTTGTGAGTTATAAATCTTATGTATGTGTTTGGCTATAGATGCCATGGATAATATAGTTCATAATTAATTTGGTGTGAAGTTTATTTGTATATGGCTTACTAAGCTTTAAAAGCTTACTTGTGTGATTTTTCCCTTGTTTTATTATTAACAAAGCTACTAAGAGCTCGGGGATCATCGAGGATCGTCATCACACTATCAACCGATATTTTGGTACTTTGATGTTGTAAATAATAATGTATGGCATGTATAGACTAGTGATGTTGTGAGATGTTTTGAGATGTGAAAATCTTGGCATGTGATATGGCTTGATCATGGTTTAGACTATGGATTGATTTTGGCATAAGTTATGTGAGATGAATTACAGTGTTATAATGTGTTGATATATCTAGCCTATTGAAATGGTCATTTTTGGTAAGTTTGATATGAATTTGAATTGTGGATATGGTAGTTGAAGTGTTGAGTAAATGGCATGTTTTGAAATGGATTGAAATGAGATATGAATCATATGCTTTTGCTATGTATTTTGGTAAATGGAATTGGTATGTTTGTATTGGAATTGTGTATTGGAATGAATGATGATTTTGGGACATGAATGATGCTTGATTTGGTATTAATTTGGCTGCATTTTGGTTGTGAATTATATGCCAATTGAGACTTATTTGATGCTTGCAGGTATGGCACAAAATGGGTGGCAAATTGGTTTTTCAAATGACCTATTTTTGCTTACACAGACAGGGACACAGGCATGTGTCTCTGCCGTGTTGCTTGAAGGCCAATTCAAATTGAGCCTGGGTAGACCATACAGTCTCACACACAGGTGTGTGGCAGGCCGTGTGGCCAAGTCAGAGAGTTACACGGACTGGACACAAGGGCGTGTGACTGGCCGTGTGACAAAGTCAGTAACCTCCCTCATTTTCACACAATTTTCACATAGCTTGGCACATGGGCGTGTCCAGTGCCTGTCTAGACAAGTTAGTTTGTATGCTTTGTTTTGCCACGGTCTAGACACACGAGCATGTCTAATGCAGTGTGAGACACACGGCCTGTTCACACGGGTGTGTGACCTCTATAGCTTTGAAAAAATTTAAGTTTTGGAAAAATTTTGTAAGGGATCGGTTTAGTCCCAAACCTTATCTAAAGCATGTTTAAGGTCTCGTAGACCTTCTAAAGGGACTCTATGTGTATGATTTGCTATGGAATGATAATGTATGAATGATGTTTGTAAAATGTTTATAAAATGTTTTGAAATGTTCGGTAATGCCTCTTAACCCTAGTCCAGTGATGGATACGGGTTAAGGGTGTTACTATGTTGATGATAGTTTGAAAATGGTTACTTGTGACATTTTTTAGTTCATAATTGAACTAGGTTATTATGTTTGAAAATGGTTTGAAGGTGATTTGGTAAGTGTATGTTATGTAAGTTAACTAACTTGGTACATTTGATACCTTGTTAGTTTGTGTCATTATGACTATATCATATTGTATGTTTTGAATGGCTCAAATGCCATGTTTTGTAACGGAATAGTAATGGTCATATTTGTGGTCTGATTTGTTAGAAGTTCAATAAGGTTTGATGATGGAAATGTGATCAAATAAATACATGTTTAGGTAAGTTTAAACGTTTGCATTTGAGGTGCCTTGATTGACATATTGGTTGATTGGTTTGGAACCACTAAATTGGTTATTATATGTATGTTTTGCTAAGGTTTTGATGCTTTGATAATGTGCACTAAAGGTCTTTAGGTGGATGCATGAGTTGATGTTGGAAATGGTTTGATTTTGGGAAAATTCATGTCCACATGACCTAAGACATGGGGTGTGATTCAGTCGTGTGTGACACACGGCCTAGCGATACGACCGTGTGTACCCTGTAGGTTTTATGGCATGCAAGTCAAGAAATTACACGACCTAACACATGGCCCGGCACATGTGCATGTGGGGCTATTTTGAATGTTACACAACTTGAGACACGGGCATGTGCCTTAGTCGTGTGAGACACATGACCTAGCCACATGGGCGTGTGACCCCTATTTTGTAAATTCTGTAACTTTTTCCTAAACTTTCCAAATTGTTTCCAATTTAGTCCTGAATCGCTTCTAAGGTAATTTTTGGGACTCGTGAGCTCAATTAAGGGATGATATGTACGTGAATGATTATTTTATAATGTGTTTATGATAATGTATGAAATGTATGTTTAAATGTTTTGTTTGTACGGTAATGCTTTATAACTCTATTTTGGCGACGGATATGGGTTAGGGGTGTTACACTTTCTCAAGAGGAGAAATCGAAAAAAGAAGGGACAAGAAAGAAAATGGAAAACAAAGGGAGAAAGGTGAGTGAAGAGAGAATGTGTTGTGAATAAATTAAGTTGAGTTGAGTTTAGTGATGAAATGAGTAGCAAAGAAATATCAGCCATTAACTCCCCCATGGCTGGCCATCACTCATGCATTTGTTGATGATTTCAACTTGCTATATTTGGCTAGGGGCAAATCTAGAAAAGCATAACAAGTGAAGGGCTTTGAATGAGATTTCAAGGAGACTTCAAGGGCTGACTTGCAAGTCAATAAATCAGCTAATTTGAGCTGGTTGGGTCAGCATTTTGGACGGGTTTGGGCAGCCCGATTGCTCATTTGGATTAGTCTTTCGTATTAGCACAATTGGGCCTCCTTTCCATATTATAATCAATGTATTTAACCAAAAATATATTGGATAAAAATTAAAATTAATTATATTATGTATTAATATTCATAATTTGGGTCGTCTTAGGCTGAAAAATTATTTCACCTCAATTCTTCAAAAATCACTTCACAATTTGAGCTTCTAGTAATGTCTACCGAGCCAATTTTCGCCCTTTGTGCAAATCTATCAAAAATAAATCAAAATTTATGAAAACTATTATAAAATTAATTAAAATTTGATATGTTAATAATTTAAGTACAATTTAATTATTTTATAATTGTATTATATTTTTTGACAAGAATTACTACGAAACTGTATGAATTTGAGTTAAAAAGGGCATGAAAAAGTCTATATATATTTTTGTGTTTCCAATAATATAGTTACCTCATCTTAGTCCCCGCACATAACATGCTAGAGGATATTAAAATGAGTTTCCATCCTTAGGGGGAATAACAACTCACATGCATATACAGATCATAACTCATTGGTCGATTCTAATTGGGTTTACATACTGTTCACAAGTGAACACATATTTGACTAATTCTAGTGCATTGGTGGATACTATTCGCATCTAAGTACAATTGCAAATAAGTATAGTTAACAGTCAGATATTAATGCATTCAAGTGCATTTCACATGCAGTACATTTATAGGCATTTATAACCCTTCCTTGTGCTAGCTTCGGATACTTTCAACGTTCTGAAGAGCTAATGATCCATTTTGACGATATTGCTTTGTAGAGCTAGTGTTCATCCGAACCTCTGCAAACCCTCATTATGAATTTGAACACATACGTGTTCTCCCACAAGGCTGGGATCCTTCCCTAATCTCAGGCTGCACTCACATGCCCTACCGGAGGCAAACGTATAACATATCATTTTCTCCATTTACTTCTCCCATCACAATTACACTTCAACCAACCTTCATCACCCCCTTTTCGCCTTTTCTGGATACTAACCTTATGCACTAAGGAAGGGGTATCCATTTCAATCATTCATGCACATTTATTTAGGTTTTGTATTTATAGTTGTTAATATCAGAATGCACATACAAATTGCTAATATAATACTGACTTTATCTGGGAAGACAACATTAATTTTAAGGAAGATCATTATTTATCAAAAGAAAAAGTGGAAGGAACTCACCATAAACACCTATGAAAGCTTTATCTACTTAACGGGTTCTTTCCCCTTCTTACTAGGGCCTTCTCCTACTTCTTTAGCTAAATACAATAAAACAACTCTATTAAATACATACACAGCCAATACTCTAACGTAAAAATAAGAATTAGAAATATGCATCAATTTAACCAAAAGAAGGTTTCTTTCCTCCCAAAACTTCCAATTAAAACTCATGTATACAACTTCAACCACTCTTACTTTTCCTAATACTCGAACTAGGAGGTCTTAAGAAATTACCAGTGACTGGCTCTAAAGGTAATTTCTAAATAGGTTATGATCACAACTTCTTCCTTCAAGCAATGAAGAACACTTCTAATTTTTCTTCAGTGCTAAAAAAGAAAACTCAAAAAGGAAAATTAAAGTCCTTCCACTTTTATATCTCTATTTTAATATGAGATTAAGCTCTTTCCACTCTAAATAAGATCCCTGATCACATTACATGCACACATGATTCCACTAATTAAGCATAACCAACGAGACTCTCCAAGTGTCATGTATAGTGACACATTCCTTTCCTAAGGTTTGACACATAACTAGTATGTGCCCCACTTACCACGATGAATAATCGAATGATTAACTTTGCAAAAATTAAACTCACTACTGGCATAACTAGTATGTTTCCCACTTACCAGAGTTGATATTTGTGGACATAAACATCATAAATCAAAGAAGGAGTGCTCTTGCTAATACATGGCATTAGTCTTGTTCATATTAGAGAAAGCCTTGGGTAAACTTGGTCTCTTAGTTGGAAAATCTAATAAGAAGATCAAGACGGTGAACTCTAATGAGGTCCGAACTGTGGGACTAGCATAAAGAGTTGAACTACAAATTGGTCAATGGAAAAACAAGAAAGATTTTGAGGTAATTCACCTGGATGATTACACTTTTTGCTTGTCTTTTATCTCTTGAAAAGATTAATGGTCTATTGGGTCCTTTTTTCAATTATATATGTATCTTAGAAACTCAAAAAAAAATTGCATTATGCTAGTGAATTCAAATATGAAAGGTGAACCTAAGGTATTGTCGATAATCTAGCTAGCCAAATATGCCCATTGTGGTAAGAACACTGACTTGGTAGATCAAAATGCTAGAGGGGTAGAAAATTGATATGAAGCCTAATGAGTTATTAGTAGGGCTACCACCTATGAGAGAAGTGGTGCATCAAACTTTCGAGGCAAAGTAGCGATGTAAACTAGCTAGTTGAACAATGTAAATGCCACGAGTGATGTACATTTTAAACACTTATCTAGTGTTTTACATTATGACTTATTGTTGGCTTGGCAATGACACAGTGGCATTATTAGAGTTTTGAAGTGGGTAAGCCGAGGAGCTTACAAGCCAGAGTTGGCAGTAATACTTAATGTTAACTCAGTGTTCAACGTAGGCATGCCTAAGCCTATTTGTGAGGATCAAAGGGATCCTGATTGAGGCAAGTCACAATAAGGGAAAGTAAAAATGGTGGCCTCTTGTGAAACAAATGTATATGAGAGAAATACAACTTGAGTTAGGTGATGACAGAGACACAGGTCAAGGCAAATGTTCCCAAGGGCGAAGCTACCCAATAGAGAGACTAGTTGGGAATCAACCAAGGCATTGAAACAATTTTGTGACGACTCAAAACCAATGTCATTTCGAGGACACGACGAAGGCATTATAAGAATGGGTGGGGGAGAATGTCACATGCTGTGGATCTAAACCCGTGATGAATATGTATAGAACGACTCATGGAGGTCAATTGATTAATGAGAATCATTTTACCCACTTGAATTGGTTTGATTCACGGAACACATGGAGAATCTCATCTATTTGAAGCCTTAGTGGACTAGTGAAGCACTCTAGTAAAATTAAAGTTACTAGGGTAATTATTGTAAATCTTAAAATATAATAATGTGTAAAGTTTAAATCTCTTAGGACTCTTATGTTGTACATAAGCACTAATCTCAATCATTGATGTAATTCAATCCGTACTGTTGGATCTAAGGGATCTTAACTATAAATAGAAACCTCCTCGCTCATTTGTAATCACTCAATTTCAATCTGTAACACCCCAAACCCGACTTAGACGTTATGGCCAAATCTGGTGATGTCACATGAGACTGTTTTTGACAATGCATCGATTATAAATGTTCCAATTATTATCTTTTACTTATGTTAGGAAAACATGAACTAATTGGTTTGATTTAAAACTTTTCTTTTACGTGAAAGCTTTAAAAATCCAATGAATTCGAAAACTATTTTTATCTACTTAAATATCAGGTTATTTTAAGGAAACCAGTTTTTAGATCTTACTTATCAACAATAAATCAATAGAAACACAAACTGAAGTAAAACTAGGAAAAATCCAAAGTCTAGAAATTACACCAAATTTCCCAAAAATAATAATAAAGGCAGTAAAAGCATTAAAATTGTAAACCCATGTATAAATGTGGCAATGGTCACCGTCGAGTCCATCGCTACACCGATCCGTTTACTACTGGAGATTACCTGAATAGATAAAACAGAGAGGGATGAGTTTTTGCAAACTCAGTGTGTAAATCCTCGTAGAGAGCATGAATACAAAATAGATATCAGATATCATAAATAAACAGTCTGGGCCTAAGCCCTTTACAGAATCAGTTAGGGCCTTAGCCCACTTAGATACAGAATCAGAAATATAATAGAGCCCTTAAGCCCAACTAGATATAAAATACGAAACAGATCAGATTTACAGTGCAACCCACCAACCCTGCATGCCGACTCCGTCCAACACTACACACCATGTGGGCATAAAATCGACCCACCCATCCCTGCACACCAAATAGGGTATATAACACCCATCCATTCCCACACACCATATAGTACCGTAAAGTGGCACATATTGAGATTATGTGGCTTAGCTGCCAGATATCAGGCTATTAAAGCCTTTCAGATACTTCCTTCAACTTCATCAACTCAACCCCGATGCTATGCAACATAGGGCATGCTAAAATGCACATTAACAAACTATACAATTAATCAGATACATATGCTAAGAGTAACATGCTTAAAAACTTACATCACATAATTAGATAACAGAATCAAGGGCCTAAGTAATGCTTACCGACCATATGATAGGTCACCGTTGACTTGGGCGACCCATGCAACCTTACAGATCATTTTAGAAAAATGGGCTCACACACCCATATGGCCCGAACGTGTGGCCCACACGGCACAAATTGGCATTGGCCGTGTGGATCACACGGCCTGGCCCAAAATCCCACATGCCCTTGTGGTTCACCCGTGTGGGCCCACATGCCCGCGTGGCCACATGGCCCAATTGGTTGACCCCGTGTCTCGTACACGACCTCATCGGCCATCACACCACTATGTCATGCGCCCGTGTCATGGGCGCACTGCCTTGCTCATTGATCACATGGCCGTGTACTGCCACACAGCCAACCACACGGGCGACCACACACCCGTGTGGCGACGATAGTTTTATTTTTTGGCTTTCACCGTTTCCCATTTTTTGTGTTTTAGTGTACACACCTTGTATCGATTTGAAGCTAACGCACCCTCGAGCATTCTAGAACTTATTATTTACCAAAAACACATCAATTATCCACCTAATTGTCAATCCAAAATTGAACCCCAAATGAAATATTCACCCAACGAATGATCAAAACTTACCCTCAGTTGAGAAGCAGCAACCCCGAACCCTTAAAGCATTAGTGACTGTCCTCCAGCCACTTGATCAACTCCTAACAACCCACAGAAAAAATCTACTTAATCACTTAAACAGAGTAACATTCAAGTCAAGTGAAATGAAAACTTACCACACACAACTAAAAGGGTGAATAGTAGAATGATTGAAAGCGAGGAAGAAGAAATAGTCAAAATAGGAGGAAAAACAAAGGAGTTTCAGTAGCAAGGGGTTAATGAAAAGGAAAAATGACAGCAGCTAGAGAAGGAAAAAAAAGTAGAAAGGGAATAGGGAAAAAAATAAGGTAACCAAATTGTTGCAGCCAGATGAAGCAGTACTACACAGAAACTATTAACCCCTTATATTTTCCCCTTAATTCTCTCCACCAACTTCCCACCACTTAGACTTCTATTCCAACTCAAACTCACTAGAGTGGACGAGCATAAAAATAATGCGCTCCTTGTGATTCGAACACAGGACCTCAAGCATAACCTCTCTCTTCTTAACCACCAGACCAACAGGCCTATTCTGATATATTTTTACCAACTCTTATTTATAAGCCTAATTACCAAAGAGTGGGCTTTGTTCGTAAAAAGCCAAAATTTACCCAAGTTGTTACTTGAACTTGGGACCTCCCAAACACACCCAGAGCACTTAACCACTAAAGTAGATAGATATTTATGTCATATTTTAACAGAACATAAATTTAAGACTTGGAGCGTTACAATTTTACCCCTTAAAAAAATTTCAACCTCGAAATTTTACCTGATCAGAAAAGGTGATGATACTACTGACGCATCGAATCCTCTGGCTCCCAAGTAGCCTTTTCAGTGCTATGATTCATCCACAGCACCTTCACTAAGAGGATAGACTTCCTTCGCAGAACCTTAACGTCGCGATCCAAAATCTGAACTGGCTCCTCCTTAAATGTCAGATCTGGTCTAACCTTAATCTCCTTTACCAGAACAATGTGCATAAGATCAAAGTGGTAGCGTCTCAACATAGAGACGTGGAACACGTCATGAATTCAATCCAACTCTCGAGGTAGCTCTAATTGATATGCAACTGGCCCCACTCGTATCAGAATCTGGTATGGCCCAATAAACCGAGGGCTTAACTTACCCTTGCGACTGAAGCTCAAAACCTTCTTCCATTGCGAGACCTTAAGGAAAACCAACTCCCCTACAGAATACTCGATGTCCTTCATCTTCAAATCAGCATAGGACTTTTGTCTATCAGAAGCCACTTTCAATCGATCTTGAATCAAACAGACCTTGTCCTAAGTCTTAGAAACCAATTTTGGACCCAGAATACGTCACTCACCCAACTCAATCCAACATAAGAGGTGCGACACTTACGACCATAAAGTGCCTCGTAAGGTGCCATCTGTATCCTAGACTAATAGTTGTTATTGTAGGCGAACTCCGCTAACGACAAGTACTCCTCCCAACTGCCTAGGAAGTCAATCACAGAGCTCCTCAATATGTCCTCCAATATTTGAATCACCCTCTCTGACTGACCATCTGTCTGAGGATGGAAAGCAGTACTAAAGTCTAACCTTAAACCCAAAGCCTCATGAAGCTTCTTCTAGAATCAAGACGTGAAATGAGGGTCCCTATCTGAGATGATCGAAATAGGTACCCCATGCAACCTTACTATCTCAGAGATGTAGAGCTTAGCCAACTTTTGCAGAGGTAAGTCGGTCCTGACTGGAATGAAATGTACAAACTTGATCAATCGATCCACGATGACCCATATAGAATCCTTCTTCGTGGGTGTTAGAGGCAACCCACTAACGAAGTCCATTGTTACTCGCTCCCATTTCCACATCGGTATCTTAACTGACTACAGCAAACCCAAAGGTAACTGATGTTCTGCCTTAACCTGCTCACAAGTCAAATAACGAGCAACAAAGTCAACAACCTCATGCTCAACCCTGGCCACCAGTACAACTCTCGGAGATCTCGGTACATTTTGTTCCCACCAGGATGCATAGTGTAAGGAGAGCTATGCGCTTCCCTCAGAACCGACTGTCTTAAATCCTCATCATTTGGTACACAAATGCGACCGCGGAAACATAATACCTTATCATTATTGACCCCAAAATCAATCGTATTTCCACTCTAAACCTGACGGAATCGCAACTCAAGAGACCTATCCACTATCTGTTTACCTCTTATCTAATCAATCCATGACGGTTTTACCTGAAGTTCTGCCAACAGACTCCTATCATCAAATAAACTGAGTCGAGCGAACATCACTCTCAGATCGATCATAGCCCTATGACTTAACACATCGACCACCACATTGGCCCTACCATGATAGTACTTGATAGTGCAGCCATAATCCTTAAGCAATTCAATCCATCTACGTTGCCTAAGGTTTAACTCCTTCTAAGTGAGGAGATATTTGAGGATCTTGTGATCAGTGTAGATAGTACACTTCTCACTATACAGATAGTGCGTCCAGATTTTTAGAGCGGATACCACCGCTGCCAACTCCAAATCATGCGTCAGATAATTAGCCTCATGAGTCTTGAGCTGACGAGACGCATAAGCCACCACTTTACCATCTTGTATCAGAATGCAACCCAAACCCACCTGCGACACATCACTATATACCACGAAGTCTTTACCGAGCTCAAGGTGTATTAGAATAGGAGCCTGAATTAAAATGGTCTTGAGCTTATCAAAGCTCCCCTACTGTGCATCAGTCCAAATGAAAGGAACACCCTTACGCAAAAGTTTAGTCAACAAAGATGGAATCAAGGAGAACCCTTGTAACGCCCCAAATTTTAGGGTTTCGGTATTTTTGCTTGAATTGACATTTGCATGCTTGGGTATGTTAAATTGATGTTTTGAGTGTGTCTAAGAGGCCTTTGGAAGGCTTAGGTTTAGGCCAACCCTTGACAAAAATTTTAATTTTAGCCTTAAGTGAATCTGGACGCTGGAAGGTAGGACTTATAAACTAATGGTGTGGTTTCTTAGCACAAAAAGCCCTGCGCTGGAGTGGCAAGGGGAGCCACATATGGGGCTTAGTGTGGCATGATTTAGCTGGTGGGAGAGCTGTGGTTTGAGTCTTTTTGCAAGCAAAAGGTTAGTATTTTTGCTATAAGTGGGCGGCAAGAGATGGAGTGAGGGCAAACTCTACCAAGTTGGTTGTTGACTTGATAAAGGGGTAAGGCTGATGAGTAAAGCTTGTTATCTAATTTTGAAGGTAAGTAAATCAAGGAGCAAATCGAGGAGAAAATTTAGGGGTTGAGGTGTAAGAGAAGAGTTGGCCGAAATTGGGGAACCTTGGGGTGCAGATTCAGCTAATATGGTATGGGTTAGTCTTTTCAGCAATTGGTGTGAATGCTTGGTGCCAAATTCCTTCCTTTGGCTTTTGGCTTTTTGGCTTTATGGGCATTTTGTACATTTTCGGGATTAGGGGGTACTTTGGGTGCCGAATTGCCTTAGTGAAAACCTTCTTTCTTTTCATCACTGTTATTCTGCTATCTTGACATCTTTGTTCAAAATTACCTCTTTAAACCGAAAGTCCATTCCATATTTTTCTTTCTTTTTCTCTCTTCCACTTCTTTACTTTCTTTTCTCCTCTCTGTTTTGCTATTTACACCATGGTCAAATCCTTCATGCTTCTCCTCTAACTCTCTAGTCAAAACTCAAACCCGTCTTTCCATATTATCTTTCGTTATTCACTCTAAAAATCGAATCTTGGGTTGCCATTGCCGTTCGTATATCTTCTTCTTTTCTCTTCGAAACCTTTTGTTCATTCTTTGTTTTTACTACTTTTGAACCGATTCCTCTGTATATCTTATGAAATCGAACCCTGCTCTTCACTCTTCAAACATTGTCCTTGAGCTGAATACCACTCTATCTCAGTAAATGAACCCCTAAATCGATTACCCCTTCTTCGATTGGTTACTTCTTTTGTTCTGCCTACATAGCCGAATATCTAGATCTCTTCTTCCTCATTGTATTTCGATTGGATTTGCAAGAATACTGGGTTCGGGCTAGTGAACGACTGCTTCTAGGTTCTAACAAATCGGTCAAACGGATTCTTGGGTAAGTACTTCTCGTTATAGATTTTGGTTTTTGTTAGTAGGGTTTTTCTCTTTAATAAAGGTTCGGTTTGGGATGTTAATACTCCTGTAACCTGTATATGTTGGTTGGATCTATCCATAGTCGTAGGCACCTAGATCTGACATCGTTCAATCAAGTACTGAGGGTACACGTTAATCATAACTGATAGTAGACAAGCGAAGTGGTGGTAAGTAACCATTGAATAAGTCTTGAGAATGGTTTCGCTAAGTATTGGTTAAATTATTAATGATCATTGCTATGGCAATAGGTTGAGTGCATGCCGATTGTGGGAATCACAAAATCAGGTGTGTAACGACACCCTCTAATAGCATAAATCTGCAAAAGCCAAAAAGTTGAAATGCCGAAATGCCAGCATTTCGAGGTCTTGCGAGCATACCAACGCTCATGTGCCGATCCGAACTCACAAATCGTTGGCATTTGACTGTAAGAGCTATTGTGGTGTTCTCGTGCACTTGGGCTATTTTGGGCCTCGATGGGTTGAATGGGCCCAATGGGCTTACGAGCTCATATGCGGGCCACACGAGCGTGTGGGCACACTTGGGCCCATTAGGGGTTTTGGGCCCGTATACACTGGTTGGACATATGGACATTCTGAGTTGCTCGAAGCGATGTTAGACCTTCTAGAAGGTCGTATTAGGTGCTGAGACACCGAGACTTAGTAAATTGACCAAAATACCCCTGAAGGGTAAAATTACCATTTTACCCCTAGTAACCAAATGACTGTTATACCTTTAATAGTAGATTGTCTGATTTATGTATGTTGTATCTGTATCTAAATCTGTATGCATGTGATATGTGGTACTATCAGTTTGCATGGGGTTTGGATTTGGAGGAAATTCTGTATAGTGGCACTACCACGTATTCTGTTTAGTGGCTCCGCCACGTAATTTTATTCTGGTGGCTCTGCCATGATATCTGATTTCAGTAGCATTGTTGCGAATTGGTATATGGGCCGGGTGGGTTGAGTTATTCCCCACATGGTGTGATGGGCTGGTACAGGTGGTGTGTTGGTCTGTACTAGGTTGGGTCTTGCATACTGTTCTATTCTGTATCTCTAATGGGCCTAAGGCCCACTCTATTTCTGAATAGGGCCAAGGCCCAGATTGATCTATATCTGAATAGGGCTTTGGCCCATCTGTTCTATATGTCTGATCTCTGGTATTGGTTGGGAAAGTTACACACTGAGTTTCTCAAAACTCACCCTTTTATTTTTACATATGTAGGTAACCCCCAACCTTAGAGGATTTGGAGCTGCGAGGGACTCGGGGTGGCCACATGACTCCTACTTCTGGATCTCACTTTTACTTTATTTTTATCATTATTTTAGTTTCGGTATTATTTTTGTAATAAGGCTACTATGGGTGTTTTATTTTGGTTACACTATTATTTGCTTTAAAGCGGTAGACTAGGGGATTCGGGTTTTTAAAATTTATATCGAACGATTTTAAACAACCCTTGCGTAATGGTTAGATGATACGATAATAAACGACAACAAATGGGATTTTGTTTTAATATTTCAAGTAATTAAAAATAGTTTTAAATTTGATTTTGCTCAAAACCTACAATCTATCAAACAAGGTTTTAAAAACAGAAAAAGCTAACAGTCATAGTGACCGTTTTCGAATGAATCATCTATGTGACACACCAGATCTAGCCATAATGTTTGGGCCAGGTTTAGGGTGTTACAACCCTTCTATGAAACATCGATAATACCCTACCAGCCCCAGAAAGCTATGAGTTTCAGACAAACTCTTTGGTTGTTTCCAATCTAACATAGCCTTTATCTTAGGAGGATCAACATGAATCCACTCAGTAGACAGCACATGACCCAAAAAGGTTACCTCTCAAAGCCAGAATTCACACTTACTAAACTTCACATACAACTGTTTTTCCCGTAGAGTCTGCAGTACCACCCTGAGATTCTCATCATGCTCATCCTCAGACTTAGAATACACCAAGATGTCATTGATGAACACTACCACGAACTGATCCAACTAGGGTTAGAACACACGGTTCAACAAGTTCATAAATGCCGCTGGTACATTAGTCAACCCAAAGGTCATAACTAGGAACTGGTAATGTCCATAACAAGTCCTAAATACCGTCTTATGCACATCGGCCTCCTTTTGTAACACCCCAAACCCGGCCCAAACGTTATGGCTAGATCTGGTGTGTCACATGGATAGTGAATTACGCCTCGTCCCTCTATTAATAAATTTAAGGTGACTTAGCAAAACCGTTTTAAGTGTTTTGAGAAAAGGAGGGTTATTTAATTTACAAAATCCTATCCACTATTAGTTTGAAGTTCACTTTTTTTTTTTTAGATCTTGTTAGTGTTGTTATTATTATGTTATCTAATAGTCACGTAAGGAATGTTTCGAAAATGTTGGTTAATTTTGAAATAAAAATCCGCATAAACTTAATTTATCACTTTTAAATAGGTAATAAATAAATAAATAAATAAGTAAACCGAATAAAATAATTATCAAGTGGCCTTATTACAGATTAAAAACCCAAAACTATTGAATACTAAAATAGGTAACTTAAGAAAAATAATAAAACCAGAAAGCAGTCCACGTGGCCACTCCGAATCCTTCCAGCTCCAATTCTCCTAAGGTTGGGGTTTACCTGCATGGATGAAAAGGAAAGAGGGTGAGTTTGTGAAAACTAAGTGTGTAAGCTAACCCAACCAGAGTCCAAATCAGTACAAGCTCAACTGGGCCGAAGCCCTATTCATGTACAGTGTAAACTGGGCCTTAGCCCTATCCAAAAAATAGTAATTACTGGGCCTTAGCCCTATTCAGAATACAATGTGGGCCTTAGGCCCATTACAGTAACAAAACAGTATTTTATGCGTGGATGCAAACCCAAGCCCAATCCAGCCCTACACACCACCCGTACCAGTCCTACACACCATGTGGGGAATAACTCAACCCACCCAGCCCTACACACCACAGTCGCAGCTTAGCTGCTTAATCAGATAATGTGGCCAAGCCACTAAAACAGTAAAACGAGGTAATGCCTCTAACAGTATACGTGGCATTGCCACTTAGCACTTCCTCCATCAAAACCCAACCCCATGCAACAATATATAGTTATGACATGGCATACAGTGAACAGATATAATTTAGCATGCAAATCAGTCAACTTAACCCTAAGGGGTAAAATGGTCTTTTTGCACCTAGGGGTAAAACAGTAATTTTCCACCCTTAAGGGGGTATTTCAGTAAATTTGCCAGTTTTTAGGGTTTGATGCTCATTACAGTTTGTTAATAGCCTTAACGTCATCCAAGCAACTTATTTGGTCCATTTTATTAATGCAGAGTCATCGGGCCTTAAAACCCCTAATGGGCCCAAAGGAGTCTACTAGCTACTACAGCCTACTAAGTCCAAATTTTACATTTGTTTTAGTAGATTTAGTAGATTTAACAGTCAGACTACCAGAATATGCTTACCGCTTATTTTCACCCATATGGGTCCGTAAGCCCATTTGGCCCAAATTTGGGCCTTCGAGGCCAAATCCACCAACATGCACGAAAACACGTACACATCATTCTTACCGTTTGCCGACCTAGTCTACTAGTGGGTGTCGATTACACACCTATTTACGTACTATGTTGAGATCCGCACTGAATTAACCTACAATTGTTTAAAGCGCACTGTTAACTAAAGATCTAATTAAATAATCACTATCAACTTATAGAACCTATTCGGCCATAATAGAGCATCATTAGTCTCTTACCTTTGTCAACTCTAACCACTATATCTAGATCTAGATTGCCTTAATGGCCCTAGTCTCCACTGCTCCTTGCTAGATCACCCCTTTACCACTCTTAACAAACACGAGATCCAAAAGAAAACTTAATAGATACTCCTCCCAAAGGAAGTCAAAACCAATTTTACCTAAGGAGGTTAGGGGTTTTCGACTTTTCATAAATCACTAGAATACGAGAGAAAGGATTCGAACACTTACCACAGTCTTTGCTAGATCGATGCTAGATGCTAATTCCACCCCTCTAATCTCAGATCTACCTTCTTCTTAACTAAATCCCAAGAATGGATCAAAGAGGTTGAACGAATCCATAAAGAAAAAGAAAAAGGTTTCGATTGAGAAGAGGTCACTCGAAGAGTTAAAGTTTCAGTTTTTGGAAGAGAAGAGGATGAAAGAAAAGAAAAAAGTTTGGGAAGAGATTTTGGTTTGCTTTTAAATAAATATGAGAAAGATTTGGTCAATGGAGGAATCGGCTAGGTGTGTGTCAATAACTCGGGTTTTAGCTTTTTGGAACAATCGACTAGAAAGTTTCAAGAAAAATAATTACTTCAATCAGTAGAGAAGAGGTAAAGAAGAAGAGAAGAGAGTTAAGAGAGGAGAAAGGAATACTTGGTTCGACTTTTGGGAGAAAGGTGATGAAGGATTCGGCTTTAGGTAAATTGGTAAAAGAGAGCTAACACTTTCAGGATTTTGGCTTTTTAGAAAAGATAGGAGAATAACTTGGTGACAAGAAAGGTATGGTTGGCACCCCTAACCCTCAACTAGCTAGCACTCAAGGTTTACTATAAGGCAAAACCCGAAAAAAAAAGGAGAAATCGGCACACTCCTATCAAAATGCCGAAAATGTTACCTCTAGGGACCCTAGCCGATTTGCTTCCCAAGAGACCCTTATTCAGCTATCACTTACTTCCCATTCAAATTTCCTAACTTTTCTCCCCTTATCCCTCATTGGCTCAATCCCATGAGCACTTCAAACTCCTTCCATTTGAGTTTCACTTGGAGTCCACCACATGCCTTGCACATGCACTAAAAATAAAACATCACATTGCTTACCATGAGATTTGAACCTTAGCCCTTACACAGCTTCTACACGCCCCCTTGTGTTCTAAGTGGCGTTAGATTGCCACCTTACCATAGGTCATCTTGTGTCTTAAATTGCCAACATTTTTTTTAAAAGCCCACTAAGTCAAAGCCCCTTCTCCCGTAGGTCTAAAATTTAAAATTCTACCGGGTTTTATCTTAAGCTTAGGCCTTCTAAAGGCCCACTAACACACTAAAAGCATAATTTAGCACATCCAGACAAGCAAAAATTAAATTAAAGCAAAACCTCAAAAATTCTGAAAATTAGGGCATTACACATTTACTCTCAACTGATGATAACTCGATCATAGGTCGATCTTAAAGAACATAGAAACCCTTCTAAACTGGTTGAATAAGTCATCTATCCTCGGAAGAAGATAGTTATTCTTGATCGTAAGCTTGTTCAATTGGTGGTAGTCGATACACATCCTCATTGTCCCATCTTTTTTCTTAACAAATAAAACATGTGCTCCCCACAGAGACACACTGGGATGAATAAACCTACGATCTAAAAGCTCTTAAATCTGGGCCTTAAGTTCTGCCAACTCTTTCGGTGCAATTCGGTACGGCACGATAGACACTAGAGTTGTACCAGGGATCAACTCTATACCAAACTCCACCTCTCGATTCGGAGGTAAACTCGATAGTTCTTGTAGAAAAACATCTGGAAAGTCCCTCACTGTTTTGATGTCCTTAACCGAAGAGTCCCCTGAATCAGAAACACTAATGTAGGCCAAGAATGCCTCACATCCTTTTCGAACCAACATTTCTACTACCAAGGCTGATATCATATTAGTCAAGTAGTCTTGTCATTCCCCAATCACGACTATCCCATTATCCTCCTCAGCCCTCAAGACAACCCTTTTTATGGCACAATCCAGACTCATCCGATGCTTAACCAGCCAGTCCATTCCTAAAATCAGGTCGAACTCCCTGAACGGAAGCTGCACCAAATCAACCAGAAACACAGTCCCTTGAACCTCTAGCGGAACTTCTATACAACTTACTAACTCAGACAGACTACCCCAAAGGACTTAACACAATCACCTCACTATCAGTACCGTCAACTGGAATTCCCAAAGTTTCTGACATAGTACTAGCTACATAATAATGTGTGGAGCCTATGTCTATCAGTGCAAGATAAGGTACATCAAAGATTAAAAACTTACTAGTAATGACGTCCGAAGCATCTCGGTCCTCACGGCAATGAGCATCATAGACTAAAGTAGGCTACCTCATCTCAGTCAGTCCAACACCTCTGCCCGATGCTCTCTATCCTCAGGCTATGCCGTTACCACTCCTGGCCTGACCTCGGCCTCTAGGTGGCTACTAAACTACTCTCGGCGGCTGCACAGTCTCAGTAATTAGAGCTTCCATTTGATTATCCCTGAAAGGATAGTCTCTAACACGATGCTAAGACATGCCCTAGTAGTCCTCCAACACTTGTCCGGATGGCATCTACTACAATGCCCACATAGTGCCACCCAGTAGGTGCAACAGGAGGCCCAACTCTTATTGGCCCATCAGACCTGGCCTTTTTCTTAGACCCCATCCCAGAATTTGAGGGCTCCAATTCCCTCTTATTCTTCCCTCTGTCTCAGTTTTGGCACTCAGTGCGCTTTACCTGCTCAGTGATCTTTGCCTTTTCAACCAGATTTGAGAAATCACGCTCCCTCCGCAGAGCTATCAAGACTCGCAAACTATCTTGAAGACCATCCTCAAATTGGACACAGCGCTCATACTCGATCGCCACCATGCCTCGAACATAACGATTCAGTCTCAAGAACTCGGCCTCATACTCGGTCACTGAATGATCTCCCTAAGTAAGATTAAGGAATTCTCGCCTCCTAGAGTCGATATAATTGGCCCCCGTATATTTACCCTGGAAGGCCGTCTTAAAAAGATCCCATGTCAATCGATTGGGCTGGGTGCCCTCCTTAACCGTCAACCACCACTGATATACCTCATCGCGAAGCAGTGAAACAACCCATTTCAGTTTCTAATCAGCTGTGAAGTCCAAGTCGTCCATAATCCTTTCTGTGGCCTCCATCCAATACTCAGTAATGTTAGGGGCGACTCTAGCGACACCCTTGAATAACTCAGCCACATTGGACCGGAGTCATTCCGTAACCAACCCTCGGCCCTGAGATCTAGTATTGGGCTTAGTGACTTTCTCCAAAATCTGTAACATGGCTTGAGACAGAGCGTCGTCGCTAGCCACACGATCACGAGACCCAGACCCAATCTCCGTAACAGGAGACACTGGCATATCGCTAGTGTCTGAGTTCAGAAAAGTATTAGATGCCAAAGACTCAACTTGAGCCCCTCTACGGCTTCTACCTCGGCCTTTAGTACCTCATCCACGAGTACCACATGTGTTCATTATCTAATCGTGTTTATCTGTATTAGCAGTTTTATGTATTAGTTAATAGTTTCGATATTTTATTAACAGATATTTTATATTGTACAGTATCAGACTGTTCAAAGTCAATTATCACAACTTTTAGTCTCACTACAGTTTTCAGTGTACACTACCTAAAGTGTTTTAGAATATTCTAATAACATTTTCAAACAAAGCTAAAAAGAATTCAAAATACTTATAGGATGGTACAGAAGACTCGGTGTACCACATACTTATTCCAAAACACATTTCAAATTGTTTACAAATCATTTCTCAAAAATTAAGTTTAAAAGTCAATCCAAAGTTGAGTTTTACAACCTGGCTTTGATACCACTAAATGTAACATCCCAAACCCGATCTAGACGTTATGGCCGAATTTGGCGATGTCACATGAGAGTGTTTTTGAAAATTCATCGATTATAAATGTTCCAGTTATTATCCTTTACTTATGTCAAGAAAACATAAAGTAATTGGTTTGCTTTAAAGCTTTTCTTTTACGCAGAAGCTTTAGAAACCCAATGAATTCGAAAATTGTTTTTATCTACATCAATATTAGGTTATTTTAGGGAAACCAATTTTTAGATCTTACTTATCAACAATAAATCATCAACGGAAACACAAACCGAAGTAAAACCAAGAAAAATCCAAAGTCCAGAAATTACATCAAAATTCCCAAAAATAATAATAAAGGCAGTAAAAGTATTAAAATTGTAAACCCATGTATAAATGTGGCAATGGACACCGTCGAGTCCTCCGATGCACCGATCCATCTATTGTTGGAGATTACCTGAACAAATAAAATAGAGAGGGATGACTTTTCGCAAACTCAGTGTGTAAATCCCCGCAGAGAGCATGCATACGAAACACATATCAGATATCATAAATAAATAGTCTGGGCTAAAGCCCTTTACAGAATCAGTTAGGGTTTAGCCTACTCAGATACAGAATTAGAAATATAATAGAGCTCTTAAGCCTAACCAGATATAAAATACGAAACAGATCAGGTTACAGTGCAAACCCACCAACCCTGCACACCAACTCCGTCCAACCCTACACACCATGTGTGCATAAAATTGACGCACCCATCCCTGTACACTAAATAGGGTATATAACACCCATCCATCCCTACACACCGTGCAATACCATAAAGCGGCACATATCGAGATTATGCAGCTTAGCATCCAGATATCAGGCTTTTAAAGCCTTTCAAATACTTCCTTCAACTTCATCAACCCAACCTCGATGCTATGCAGCATACCAATATGGCATGCTATAATACACATTAACAAATCATACAATCAATCAGATACATATGCTAAGAGTAACATGCTTAAAAATTTACATCACATAATTAGATAACAGAATCAAGGGTTTAAGTAATGCTTACTCACCCTACAATAGGTCATAGTCGACTTGGGCGATCCGTGCAACCTTAAAAATCATTCCAAAAAAATAGGCTTACACACCCATGTGGCTCACCCGTGTGGGCCCATACGCCTGTGTGCCCACATGGTCCAAATTGGCCTTAGTCGTGTGGATCACACAGCTTGGCCAAAAATCCCACACACCCGTATGGCCCACATGACCCAATTAGTCGAGCCTATGTCTTGCACACGGCCTCATCGACCATCACACAGCGGTGTCGTGCACCGGTGTCACACGCGCATGGCCTGGTTCGTCAATCACATGGCCGTGTACTGCTATACGACCTACCACATGAGCAACGACACGCCCATGTAGTGTCGACATTTTCATTTTTCGGCTTTCAACGATTCCTATTTTCAGTGTTTTTGGGTACACACATGGTATCAATTCAAAGCTAACGCACCCACGAGCACTCTAGAACTTATTATTTACCAAAAACACATTAATTATCCACCTAATTGTCAATACAAAATCAAACCTGAAATGAAATATTCACCCAACAAACGATCAAAACTTACCCTTAGTTGAGAAGCAACAACCCCGAACCTTTAAAGAGTTAATGGTTGTCCTCTAGCCCCTCGATCAACTTCCAACAACCCACATAAAAGCTCTACTTAATCACATAAATAGAGTAACATTCAAGTCAAGTGAAACAGAAACTTACCACGTGCCTCTAAAAGGGTGAATAGTAAACGATTGAAAGTGACGAAGAAGAAATAGTTAAAATAGGAAGAAAAACAAAGGAGTTTCAATAGCAAGGGGTTAATGAAAAGGAAAAATGACAGCAGCTAGAGAAGGAAGAAGAAAAGGAAAAATGGAATAAGGAAAAAATAAGGTAGCCAAATTTTTGTAGCCAGATGAAGTAATACTGAACAGAAACTATTAACTCCCTATCTTTTCCCCTTAATTCTCTGTACCAACTTCCCACCACTTAGACTTCTATTACAGCTCAAACTCACTAGTGTGGACGAGCATAAAAATAATGTTGTAACGCCTTATAAAATTAAGTTTTTAATTTCTGTACCTTGTGGTACAAAATGTATGTTTGCTTTAATGGTTAAGTGATTTAGGAGTGTTTGGGAGTCTCTGAGAAGCCCTTGGTTCAAGTTTGGGCTTGTGCAAAAATTTTGTTTTTCTCACTTGAAGGAACCCTAACTCTAAGTTATAGGTTTCTTAAAGAACTTTGGATAAAATATGACACAAAAGAGGTTGTTGCTTTGTTGGTAAGTGGCGTGTGGAGTGAGCAGGGGGTCTGAGGTTCGAGGCTTGGTATTGTAAAAGAATGTTTTATTATGGTACAAAGTGCCATTGGAATATCTTAGATTGGTCAAATTTGGTGTGGTTGCATGGTGTTAAATTGGTCTTTAGGGAGATTTTAGTGGAGGGAGTTGTGGTGGAATTGAATTGAATGGTGGAGTGAATTTGGGAGAAGAAATGAGGATTTGGATATGATTTGTAGGTCTATTGTTGAGGAGAGATTATGGGAGGAAAAGTAGGAATTTTGATTGAGAGGATGTGTTAGTGTCGTATAGGGACTTTAGGTGCTCAATTTTGGTTGCTATCTAGTGTTCTTTCATTTTTGCACTTTCTGGCTTCGATTTTGGGGAAATTTTGTGCAATTTTGCTCTCTTCGCATTTCTGCAATTTCTGCGACTACTCGAGTTCTTTTCATTCTCTAATTTGGGGTAACCGAACATTTCTGATTACCATTCGATTTTTCTTTTTAGTTCTTCTGTACCCTTGACCGATTCTCTTTTTTTCCTTTACTCTCATCATAGTTAACTTTTTCCCCCTTAATCTCCCTATATTTTGTTGGTCAACTGCTATTCCCTCCCTCTTTCAACCTTAGCCGAAAGCATCTTTCTCTTCTCCATCTCTATTTTCTTTACTATTTTCCCTTTCTTTCTCTATTTTAGGTCGAATATACTCTTCTTTTGGTTTTATTCTTTGGCCGAAACTTTCTTCTTCATTCTTCATTCTTGGTGTCGGTCCTGACATCTACTCTCAGGCTTTTGCAATATGGTATATTTGGCTGAATATTTCTTTCTCTTGTTGCACCGATTTTTTTGTTTTTCTTCTTCTCTACTAATTTTGGTGGTAATAACTAAGACTCGGTTCCTCTCTTATACTATTTCTTTCTATCATGAATAGCAGTTCTTCTTTCTCTTCTTTCTAACACTTTCCCTTTTGCTATCGACATTATTAGGGTAGTGGATGGATACTTGGTGTTAGGAGGCTGATTGTTCTCTTCTCTACTCTCGGTCTATATTTTTGATAAGTGGTTACACGTTTGGTTCAATCTATATGCGTATGCCATGTTGGATAATTAAGTGTATTTGGAATGCAGGTTATCTCTGTAGTAGTTTGTAATCGATTTCGCGAATCGAATTAAGCGTGGGATACTCTCTCGTTCAATCAAGGTAAGTATCCATATCATTTCTAGATTAAGTGTTAAATGAGGGTGATTAACCCTATTGATTAAAGAACTGACGAAGTAGTTTGATTCAATATAGGTTGGTGTTCGTTGGCTTCTACGCTTTTTGCAAATTGGTGTGTGTGTACTCATACTGTTTTAAATGTAGGTCGGCAAAAGCTGAGAAGCCAAAAATATGGCATTTGACGCCACACGAGCATGCGGACGCACGTGTAGTGATTCGAGCCCACGAAACATGGGCGCATAACTGTAGAGGCCACCATGAGCGATCTCATGGGTTTAGGCCATTTTGGGCCATCTTAGGCCTAAATGGCCTGATGGGTTCAATGGACTCGTGGACCCCACACGGGAAAGTATCACGGGAAAGTATCCAGCAGCCTTCATGGATCTAATGAACCAATGTTCCAGCCCGATCTGGATCAGTTCGTAGTGGTGTTTATAGATGATATTCTGGTGTTTTCAAAAAACTAAGGATGATCATGATGCACATCTCCGAGTTGTTCTACAGATTATGAGGGAGAAACAGTTGTACGCTAAGCTCAGCAAGTGTGAGTTCTGGTTACGAGAGGTGACATTTCTAGGCCACGTAGTATCTGCCGAATGAATTAGTGTTGATCCCAAAAAAATCGAGGCTGTTCTAGATTGGAAACCACCTAAGGCTGTATCTGAGATTCTAAGTTTTCTAGGTCTAGCAGGGTATTATTGATGGTTTTTCAAGGGGTATTCGTTGATTACTGCACCCCTAACTAAGTTACTACATAAAGGGTTATCGTTTAACTGGACTAATAAGCAGCAAGTGAGTTTTGAAAAACTTAAACAGGTTTTGACAAAGGCCCTTATTTTGATTCAGCCAAAGCTTGGGAAAGAGTTTACTGTCTATAGCGATGCGTCACACATTGGGTTGGGATACGTGTTAATGCAAGAGGGTAAGGTGGTTGCGTATGCCTCCTGTTAGCTTAAGACTCACGAGGTGAATTACCCAACTCATAATTTGGAATTGGCCGCGATGGTATTCACACTGAAAATCTAGAGGCATTACCTGTACGATGAGAAGTGTATTATTTACACAGTTCACAAGAGCCTCAAGTACCTCCTCACTCAGAAAGAGTTGAATCCTAGGCAGCATAGATGGATTAAGCTGCTTAAGGATTATGACTGCTCGATTGAATACCATCCCGGTAAGGCTAAGGTAGTAGCTGATGCAATGAGCCGTAGGGTTGTGTCTAATTTAAGAGCGATGTTTGCTCATCCCAGCTTGTTCGTTGATAGAAGTTTGTTGGCTGAACTGCAAGTTAAACCGACGTGGATTGAATAGATAGGGTAAACAGTTGGTAGATGAGCCTTTGAGTCCCCGATTTTGACAAATTGAGAATGGAGAAACTTCAAATTTTGGATTGAATAGCAATGGGGTACTGTGTTTCCGTGAGAGAGCATGTGTACCAAGGGACACCAATTTGAGGCAGTCTATGCTGTAGAAGGCATATATTAGTCTTTATGCTATGCATCCTGGCGGGAACAAGATGTACCGAGACCTTCGTGAACTATACTAGTGGCCAGGACTTAAGTGTGAGGTGACGAAATTTGTAAGTAAGTGCTTAATGTGCCGGTAAGTTAAGGTTGAGCATCAACTGCCTTCAGAGTTGTTACAGTCAGTTAAGATTCCACTTTGAAAGTGGGAGAGGGTAACTATGGACTTTGTTAGTGGGCTGCCCCTAACGCCTACTAAAAAAGATTCAGTATCGGTCATCGTAGATCGGTTAACCAAGTCTGCTCTTTTTATACTGGTCCGTACTGATTACTTGTTGCAGAAACTAGCTAAGTTGTATGTAGTTGAAATTGTAAGATTGCATGGGGTACCGATTTCCATAATATCTGACAGAGATCCTCGTTTTACATCTCATTTTTAGAAGAAATTACACGAGGCACTAGGTACAAGACTAGACTTTAGTACTGCATTCCATTCTTAGACAGATGGTCACTCGGAGAGGGTGATTCAGGTACTGAAGGATATGTTAAGGGGATGTGTAATAGAGTTCCGAGCCAGTCGGGAAGACTACTTGCCGTTAGTAGAGTTTGCGTATAACAATAGCTACAAGTCGAGCATACAGATGGCATCGTACGAGGCGTTATATAGTCGTAGGTGTTGCACTCCTTTATGTTGGACTGAACTGGATGAGCTGCTTATTTTAGGGCCAGAGTTAGTTTTTGATACAGAAGACAAAGTTAGATTGATTCAGGATTGGTTAAAAGCAGCGTCAGGCAGACAAAAGTCGTATGCAGACTTGAAGCGTAAAGAGATTGAGTATTCTGTGGGAGATTATGTTTTCCTTAAAGTCTCACCGTGGAAGAAGATATTGAGGTTTGGGTGGAAGGGGAAACTAAGCCTAAGATTCATTGGGCCTTATCGTATACTGAAGCGTGTAGGATCAGTTGCCTATCAGCTAGAGTTACCCCCAGAGTTGGACCAGATTCATGATGTGTTTCATGTCTTCATGCTAAGGAGTTACCGCTCTGATCTCATGCATGTTGTTTTGACTGAGGAGATAGAGGTTAGGCCAGACCTGACCTTCGAGGAAGAACCAGTGCAGATACAGGATCGTGACGTTAAGGTTCTGAGAAGGAAGTCTGTCCTACTGGTTAAGGTACTATGGCGCAATCACGGTTCATGAGAGGCCACATGGGAATTCGAGGAGGCGATGCGACAACAATCCCCTAATCTATTTTGATTAGGTAAATTTCGAGGCTAAAATTCCTTTTAGGGCGATAGAGTTGTAACACCTTAAATATTTAAGTTTTTAATTTCTATACCTTGTGGCACAAAATGTATGTTTGCTTTAATGGTTAGGTGATTTAGGAGTGTTTGGGAGTCTCTGAGAAGCCCTGGGTTGAAGTTTTTGTTTTTCTCACTTGAAGGAACACTGACTCTAGGTTGTAGGTTTCTTAAATAACTTTGGTTAAAATATAACACAAAAGAGGTTGTTGGTCTGTTGGTAAATAGCGTGTGGAGTGAGTAAGGAGTCTGAGGTTCGAGACTTGGCATTGTAAAAGAATGTTTTATTTTGCTACAATGAGCCATGTGATATCTTGGATTGCCCGAATTTGGTGTGGTTGCATGGTGTTGAATTGGTCTTTGGGGAGATTTTAGTGGAGGGAGTTATGGTGGAATTTGAATTAGATGGTGGACTAGAATTGGAAGAAGAAAGAGGGATTTGGATAGGATTGGTGGGTGTGTTGTTGAGGAGAGATTATGGGAGGAAAAGTAGGAATTTTGATTGAGAGGATGTGTTAGTGTCGTATAGGGACTTTAGGTGCTCAATTTCGATTGCTATCTAGTGTTCTTTCATTTTTGCACTCTTTTGTTTCAGTTTTGGGGAAATTCTGTGCAATTTTGCTCTCTTCGCATTTTTACAATTTTTGTGACTACTAGAGTTCTTTTTATTCTCTACTTTGGGGTAACCGAACATTTCTGGTTACCATTCAGGTTTTCTCATTTTGGTTCTTCTATACCCTTGGTCAATTCTCTTATTTTCCTTTACTCTCATCATAGTCAACTTTCTCCCCCTCAATCTCCCCATATTTTGTTGGTCGACTGCTCTTCTCTCCCTCTTTCAACCTTAGCCGAAAGCATCTTTCTCTTCTCCCTCTCCATTTTCTTTAATATTTTCCCTTTCTTTCTCAATTTTGGGCCGAATATACACTTCTTTTGGTTTTAGTCTTTGGTCGAAACTTTCTTTTTCATCCTTGGTGTCGGTCCTAACATCTACTACTGGGCTTTTCCAATTGGGTATATTTGGCCGAATATTTCTTTCTCTTGTTACATCGATTTTTGTGTTTTTCTTCTTCTATGTTGATTTTGATGGTAATAATTAAGACTCAGTTCCTCTCTCATACTATTTCTTTCTATCATGAACAATAGTTCTTCTTTCTCTTCTTTCTAACACTTTCCTTTTTGCTATCGACATTATTAGGGTAGTGGGTGGATACTTGGTGTTAAGAGGCCACCATGAGCGATCTCATGGGTTTGGGGTGTTTTGGGCCACGTTGGGCCAAAATGGTCCGTGTGGGTCCAATGGACTTGTGGGCCCCACACGAGAAAGTATCACGGAGATATGGAAATTACTGGACTCAGTTATGTCGCACACATGGCCAAGGTCATTTCAGGACTTAGTGGGTCACACAAGCGTGTAGGCCCACATGGGCCGCATAATGGGCCTTAGGCCCATTAACACTGTTATGATTGCTAAGGTTACACGAGTCGTCCGAGACGACTGTGGACCTTCTGATGGGTAGGTAAGGGTGTTTAGACCCCATTTAGATTGAAATGACTGATTTACCCCAAAAGCTAAAAATGATCGTTATACCACTAGAGGTAAATGACTGATTGACTCTATGATATGTATGGCTGCAGTTGAGCATGACATGTTGCATACACGTATGATGTTATGACATGACATACTGCATAGGGTTTGGTTGATATAGTCGGAGGAAGTGTACTGTACTGGACTTTTAAGCCACACATATTACTGGCAGCTTTGCTGCGATACTGATTATTGGCAGCTCTACTGCGATATTGATTAGTGCCACAACCAGTGCTAATCTTGGTGTGTCTGGCTGGGTGGGTCGATTTTATCCCCACATAGTGTGATTGGCGGGACGGAGTGATGTATCTGGTTGGATTGGGTGGGATTTCTATTTGCATTACTGCTCTGCTACTAATACTGTATTGGGCTTAGGCCCATTTTAGTGTTACTGTAATGGGCTCAGGCCCGGACTGCTACTGCATACTATTTTGATAAGGGATTACACACTGAGTTTTTGTAAACTCACCCTTCTAATTATCCGTGCTGGTAATCCCCAGCCTTAGATGGATTGGTGCCCTGAGGGACTCAAATGTGGCCACACAACTACATTTGTTTTATATTTGATTCTTATTTACTATTAATTTTTATTTGGGTAATTTTTATGTAATAAGGCCTCTCTGGATTTTATTTTAAATTCTGGGATTTTTACTAGCTTTGATATAAACAGCTAGATGTAGGAAAGAGACGGGTTTTCAAAAGATAAATGTTTTCTCAAAACACCACGTTTTCGTAAAATGCTTTGAAAGCTTTTGCTATTAAATGATATTTTGGCAATGTGAACGATTTTAAAAGTAAATGGTTTAGGATAATAAACTTCGTTTCAAAATGGACGTATCGCTTAATTCAGTTAAAGATAAATAAAAAAGTAGATTAACGA
Organism: Gossypium stocksii; assembly: GCA_020496765.1. NCBI lineage: Eukaryota > Viridiplantae > Streptophyta > Magnoliopsida > Malvales > Malvaceae > Gossypium > Gossypium stocksii. Next base: position 65,386,523 of record CM035626.1, read on the forward strand.
ATGAAGAGAGTTTTTAAAGTGTTTATATATAATCAACAAGTTTTTCGATAATCGCACAAAGAGGTCTAACAATGAACGGGTTTTCAATGAGAATATGTTTTCGAAAAACACTTCAATGTGACATCGCCAGATGCGACCATAATGTCTAGGCTGGGTTTGGGGTGTTACAAATGCCCTCCCTATGATTCGAACATAGGACCTCAAGCATAATCCCTCTCCTCTTAGACACCAGACCAACAAGCCCATTCTAATATATTTTAACCAACTTTTGTTTATAAGCCTAATTAACAAAGAGTGGGCTTTGTTCATAAAAAGCCAAAATTTACCAAAGTTGTAACTTGAACTTGGGACCTCCCAAACACATCTAGAGCACTTAACCACTAAAGCAGACAGATATTTATGTCATATTTTATCATAACATAAATTTAAAACTTAGGCCATTACATAATCCTTCAAGGTAATGGAATATTTTTTAGAGCATTTACTCAAACACTTGGTCTGCTATTATTCTCTTTTGGATTTTATGTTCAATACAAGTTCCTTTGTCTTTTCGACTTTACTTTTGCCTTGTTTTCGGTGCCTTAGAAAACTTATGCGAAATTTCTTATTTTTAGACAGTAAGGCTGACTTAGGCAGATTTGAACCCAAAAAATTGCCTAAGACCGCACGGTTTGCAAGACTAAAGTTCTAGCCCTATGACAACTTTCCCTTGATAAATACGTTAAGGGAGACGAAGCAAATAAGCATATTTGTTTCTTTATCATTTGGGTAAGCTATACAAATAATCATCCAACTATTAAAAATTTTTATTTTAAGCACCCAAAATAAAAAAAAATTACAATTTAAGCACCCATATTATTGAGTTCAGTTATTTTGGTCACTCACAAACGGCAAACTAATGTGTAGTCAAAAAATCGATAACAAATTTAACCCTCAACTTTTATTATTATATCATAATTTTAAAAATTAACTTTTAAAATATACAAATATTCTTAATTTGATCCTAACTCTAAAAAAATACATAAACATTTTTAAAAATATAATAATAAATTTAAAAAATATTGCCCTCCCCACTCCCGTTTCTCGGTGTGGCTGCAGATACTGAGATGTATGGGGCCGATTCTTTGCAATTCGATTTTGATTCTGTTTTGGTTGCAAGCGATAACTTCTCGGATGCCAAGAAGCTTGGTCAAGAAGGATTTGGAGTTGTTTACAGGGTAAACATTAGCACTGCCATTTCAGAAAATAATGCACCATAGTTTGTTTTAATGTATTTCTAATTCTATCAAAAGCCACTTATGGTTGATATATACTCTTATGTTTTCAGGGTCAACTTCCAAATGGACAACAGATTGCTGTGAAAACACTATGTCAAGGAGACTTAGAATTTAAGACCGAGGTCCAATTAGTTGCCAAGGTTCAACGCCGCAATTTAGTTAGGCTCCTTGGTTTTTGCTTGTAAAGGCATGAGTTTGTGTCAAATGCAAGCCTTGATCATTTCATTTTCGGTAATGTTTCACTTTAAATTTCATTTTCAAATTGAATTTACCAGAGAGGGAGAGGGGAGGGGAATTTTTATTATTTTTATATAGATTTTTTATTTCTTAGAATTAGGATTAAATAGAGAATATTAGTAAATTTTGAGGGTTAATTTTAAAATTATGACTAAATTGATATAATATGTAAAAGTTGAGAGCTGAATTTGTTATTATACTAAATTTTTTAACTGGCATGTCAGTTTGTCGTTTGTAATTTTAACATGACTGACTAAAATGACCAAACTATAAATTGTGAACTTTTTATTTTGGGTGCTCAAAATGAATTTTTTTTATAATTGAGTGATTATCTGTATAGTTTACTCTTATCATTTTTAGGGTAGAAAATGAATTAATAATATACACTTTAATTGTTATATTAAACATCTAATTTTTGCTTTAAGTCTTCTTTATCAAATTCTTTGTTTTTGGTAAAGTATAAGAATATTCACTCAATTATTCAATCTATTTTATTTTGATCACTCAATTATTAATTTTTTAAATTTAATTACTTAACATTTCGAAACTAAATATTTTAGTCACTCTTTCCGCTAACTTAATAATGAAAGATTGATGTGGGCTTCTTTTTTTTTTTTTGCCTAATAATAAATTTAGCCCTCTAATTATTACACATTTTATCAATTTGATTCTAAATCTAAAAAATATTAACAAACTTAGTTTTCAATGTTTACAAAAATTGTCATTTTAGTTCTTTCTAAAAATTATAATATAAATTTAAAAATCTTTAAAATATTATTATATTTACTTTTTTACATTTATATAATATATATTTACTTTTCTTTCTCATCAACCAAGTGAAAACCCCAAAAATTAAAGTTATTTTTATTCAATCTCTTTTGATTTAGTCTCATATTTCTTTTTGTATTTGTTTAAATAATTGTTTGACTCAGACTGAGCTTTTCATAAAGTCACCCCTTAATAGTGTTTAATTTTCCAGGTAAAGCTTGAAATTAGAACTGGACTCGGCATCCGAAGAATCACCTTGGACCTCGAATTATTTTTAATAAGTATTAATCAGTCTCTATTGATTTTGGTTAATAATTTTGAAGTATTTCTGATATGTGGCTTAGTAACTTTTCTTTTGAGAATTTTTGCATGCATGGATTACTCAAGCATAATAACTCGATAATGCATGATATCAAGCTTAAGTAAAATTTGATATTCTTCCTTAGTTTCCGCTGCATTGCAAAGGAACCATTTTTAAAAAACAAATCGATGAGGCAACTAAGCTTCCAAAATGACTTCAAAAATAGTTTTTCTAATGCATTAGTTTAACATCGAGTTCTTTTAAAAAAGAGCGACAAGCAAACGGTATTTTTAAAACAACACTATCAAAAATAAAATGAATCCTTAGTATACATGACCTAATGAATGAATGCTTTTAAGCTAACTCAAAGTACAACTACGATTTTCTCTACAATGAGTTTATTTAAGGTCTTCAAAAGTAACGTAAGTTAGCTTAGCCATTTCGGTGGCTAATGTAGCCTTCTCAATCTAGCCATAATGTCTAGGCCAGGTTTGGGAGGTTACAAGGGCAATCTTTTTAGCAAGGATAAACTCGACAACGAGTAAAGCCCAAATAAAAGTTAGACGAGCATGCCTCAATTCTAGTTGTAAAGGCTGGCAACAAATCAGAAAAACAATTCAAAACAGGTCTAAAGTAAGGTCTAAAATAAGAAATCGTGAAAAATATTGTGACTATTGTAAAAAGGTGGGCCACGTTAAGGTAGAATGTTGGAAACTTTAAAATAATAAAAAAGGGATGTTGAAAATGACGAGAAAGATAAGCATGAAGTAAAATTATAAACCATAAAAGTAACATATTTTAATCAAATGTTTGGCATATTTTTGGATGGTTTATTACAAGAATTAGTGAATTTAATGCTCCTACTCTTTTGCATTTATTTTTTATACTTAGGTGAGCATATAAAAGTGAAAGGAGCAAAAAACGGGCCAAAATTGGACAAAATAGGCTATTTTCAGGAGCCACACAGCCTGGGCACTTCCACATGAGCAGACCACACACCCGTGTGAGATACACGGGCTGGCCACATGCCCATGTGCCAGTCCGTGTTGATTTCGAACCCTGCTGCATTTTCACACGAAAAAAGCCAAATTGTAGGGATTCTGAGCATTCTAAAGTTTATATAAACACACAAGAGGAAGACTTAAGGGAACACACAGAGCAAAAAGAAAAAATTACTCGAAGAACGCCGTTGGAATCGTCTCAGAAGCAGATCCACTTCAAGATTAAATATTCTCCATTCAATTTCTCTAAAAGTTTTTGGGTTCTTTATGTCTTGTTGTCTTTCTAAATTTGAGATGTTTTCCTTTCACATTATGAACTAAACGCCCTAAATACCTAAGGAGGATGAAACCTATGATGAATCTTATTATTTAATTGTCTGAGTTACATGATAAATACTTGTTCTTGTTCTTAATTATGTGTTCTTAATTCTTACTTTAATATTTTCAGGGTATTAATTCAAGTTTGATGTGCTTATTCAGTAGAGCAAAAGTCCCTGTTTAAGAGTAGATCGAGCATAATTAAGAAGAGTTGATTGCAACCCTAGAAATAGGATGACATAAATCTACCAAATTAGAGTCAAATCTAATAGGGGAGTCTATAGATCAAGTTAATGTGACGATAGGGTTTTAATTAGAAAGAGATTTTAATTAATCAACCTAAAGTCAGTTGTTCTTAGTCTCGAAAGAGATATTAACATAAATTAGGGATTTCTACGAATCGAGACAAGTGAATAAATTGTTTAATATAGAGTCAGAATAATAAGTGAAGTCTAGGTGGATTCTTCCTTGGATATTGTCTTTATCATTGGTCTATTCAATTACTTTCTTCACTCTCTGTTGTGTTCATAGTTAATTAGTTTAGATTTAAATTAAAAACAATCCCTTAATTATTGGGCTAAATAATAGAAAGATACTTATTGCTTGTACTTTTAGTCCTTGTAGATACGATATTCCGGACTCCCCATAGCTATACTACTACTCGATAGGTGTGCTTGCTTTTGACGAAATTATAGTTAGTTTAGTGACATCCATCATTGAAGTTCCTAATGCTAGTGCAGTCGAGGATAGAGGTGATGACTTCTTGTTAGTGTCAATGAGCAAAAGCTTTCATCTTACTTCTGAATGCATCTTAGAATCAGGGTGCTCCTATCACATGTGTCTCAACAAGGATTGGTTCTCCACGTAAAGTTTAGCTAAAGGTGGAGTTGTGCTGATGGGGAATAAATCTCTATATAAAATATCCAAATTGGATACACGATGGAATTACTCAGACATTATCAGATGTCAAGTATGTTCTTGATTTAAAGAAAAATATTATCTCATTAGGAACTTTGGATTCTAACGGTTGAAGGATAGTTATCGATTTAAATGGCTTAAAAGCTTCTCATGGGGCTCTTGTCGTGATGAAAGGACATAAAAAGGGTAGCCTATACATTCTGCAAGTGTCAATGGCTACTGATGTGGCTGTAATTACCGACTAAAAGTCAAAATCACCACCACGTTACCACGAGAATCAACCTGACATCACGACAACACGACGTGACTCTTTCTCCACCAACACTGGTTCAATCGAACTTTGGCACATGCGATTGGGTCATATGAGTGAGAAAGATATGACAGTCTTGTGCAATAGAGGTCTTCTCAAAGGCACTAGAGTTGGTAAGTTAGGTTTCTATGAGCATTGCATTTTTAGGAAACAAACCCGAGTTAGTTTTGATCTAGTAGTGCATAGAACAAGAGGGACTCTAGATTACATTCATTCTGATTTATGGCGTCCATCTTCTAAAATCTCAAAAGGAGGTAATAAATATTTCCTAACTTTTATTGATGATCACTCAAGAAAAGTTTAGGTTTATTTCTTGAAATAGAAAAATAAAGTCTTCAGAATCTTCAAACAGTGGAAGACACTGTTAGAAAAACAAACTGAAAATTTGTAAAGTAGTTGAGAATGAATAATGGCCTTGAGTTATGTTCATTAGATTTTAATGATTTTTGCAAATGGGAAGAAATCGAAAGACATGGAACTGTTGTTAGAACTCTGCAGTAGAATGGAGTTGTAGAAAGAATGAACAGAACCTTGTTGGAAAAGGCTCGATGCATGCTTTCTAATGTAGATTTAGGGAAGGAATTTTAAGCTGAAGCCGTAAACCTAAAAAGTTATTTGGTAAATCAATCTCCTCATCGAGCATTAAACTGTAAAATTCCAGAGGAGATATGGTTAAGTAATCCTCCTAATTATTCTAATATTATAATTTTCTGTTGTCTTACTTATGTTAAAGTTAGCCAGACAAAGCTCCTAATTATTCTATTCCTTTGCAAATAATTTAATTTTGCAAAAATCCCTCTTTTTCCTTTATGCGTGCTGTCCATACATAATAAAACCTAGTTATAAATATCACTTTTAATTGATTTGATCATCCCTTAATTGATTTTACTCCACCCTAGCTGCCTCTCCCTCTTTCCCTCTTCTATTCTCTTAAGTTTCTTTTTTCTTTTCCTCTTGTTGACACCGCCCAAACAACCTAGAACCACTATCTTCGTTTTCTTTTATTTTTCTACAAGCTATGCGATTCTTCCCTCCTTCTTGCTGCAATTTTTCTTATTTTTCCAGCCATAAATCCAAAATCTTTGACCTCTAAGAACGATCCCGATTGATGCCTAAGAAGTGCCATTGCCGCCTCTCTCTTCTAGCTTATGTAAGTGCTTATTTTCTTTAATTTTTTTAATGAATCTGTAACGCCCTGATTTTTAGGATTTTTCGGCTTTTGTGTGATTTTGGTGAAAATGTAATTTTTAGTGTTGTGATTGTTAAATATGTGTTTAAGTATGTTAGTGGGCCTTTAGGAGGCCCAATGTTAGGTTAAAACCTGGTAAAAATATCAAGTGTAAGTTTTAAGGGAAAGGGGAGCTGGCTTAAGTGGGCTCTTAAGAAAAACTTGGTAAGAACTGGCACAGAGAAGCTCTCTGCAAAGTGGCAAGGTGACGCCACTAAGCTCCTAAAAAAGTGGCGCCTAGGAGGGAGTGAGAGGTCCAGGGTTCAAGTCAAGGTAAGTTCAAGGTACTTTTATTTTTATGTGCAAGTGTGGGCAAGTGTTGGCACTCAAGTGAAACTCTGTCATGAAGAGTTTGAATTTCTCATGAGAGTGGATCAAGGAGAGATTTTAGGGGAATTCAAATTGGAGAAGCAGTGGCCGGCCAAGGGACTCTGTATAGTGCAATTTCGGCATCCAACTTTGAGCATAGCATTTTTGGCATTTGGGTGTTAGTGTGTCGATTTCTCTAGGTCAGTGAGATCTCTTTTTCTGCCGTTTGAGTATAGAGCTTTAGGTCTATCTTTTTATCATTCTTTTGCCACATTCTTTTCTTCTTTTCTGACCTAATAGCCAAACCCTACTACCCCAAAACCCCTATTACCGATTGCACCTTCTAGCCGAACTCACATCTCTTTTCTCTTCTTCTTCTCCCATTATTCTTCCCCCTTTTTATTCTTCTTGCACCTTGAACCGATCCCATCCCACCATTCTTCCTTCAAGCTGATTTCATCCCATTGCAAGCCCTCCTAAGCTGAATCGAATCTATTCTTTCCTCTCTTTTCTTCAAGCTCTATCGACAACCATTAGAGACCGAAACTATACCATTGCCGTTTACCTCTTGACCGAAATCGACTACTCCTTTTTCTCAAATCGATCAAGAGCCAAATCCCTAGTCTCCCATCTCTTCATTTTGTCGAATCACTTCACCTATCCTGTTGCTAGGTCGACAAGAACACCTTGCCATAGATCTAAAAGCTGAACCTTCTAGAGCCATTCTTTACTAGCGATTACGAATCTAGTTTAGAGAGGGCGTGGAAGCAGTATTCATCAAGTAGAGTCATCGGTAAGTGATCAAACAATGAGTACATTTATTTTCTTAAAAGTTAAGGAAAACCCGAAATCCCTTGTACTTAGGGAGGCTGTCGACATAGTCTATGGATAACCCAGTGTTGTATTTTGGTTCTTATACATGTTAGTTAGCGAAAAAGGAGAGCCAACGAGGAACTGAAGGCATCGATACAACCAGATCTAGATCTAGTGCATCTAAGTCGATAAGGTGAGATTTCATGGCCATTGGGGACACTGGCCGAATATGGTGAGAGATTTTCCACTATAATTTTTGTAGATCTATGGTATAATCAGTTAAGTGATGGATTGTAGGAGGTATGGCATAGAGGATTTCATCAGCAGAATCGCAAACAGGTGTGTGTATCGAACACCCTTTCATGGTTCAAACCGGTAAAATCCGAAAAGCCGAAATGCCGAAGTTCTGGCATTTCATGGGCTTGTGAGCGTGCGAACACTCTCAAGTCGATAGGAGTATGATGGATCTGAAGTCGCGAGTGGTATGTGAGTCGAGTGCGTAATTTCGTACACTTTGGTGAGTTAGGCCTCGGTGGGCCGAATGTGGGCCCAATGAGCTTTCAGGCCCATTTGGGTAAAAACAGGCTTTAAGGGTATTTTGAAGACTGTAGGGTTAAAACTGCTAAAACTGGTAACTGAATACTAAAACTGGATTGAATGGGCTTAAGTGACCAATAGACATTCTAGGGCACATTAGGGGTTTTAAGGCACAGTGACTGAAATGGTTAAAATCTATTACATAGACTGTGGAGATGAAAATAGAGATTAGTTGAGACTGTAACATGCATAAAATTCATAAATTATGAAATAAGTACTGAAATACCCCTTAGGGTGAGGAATTACCGTTTTACCCCTAAGTGAAAAATGTCCGTTATACCCCTAAGGCTAGGTATGTTTGAAATGCATGATTTGACTGTTACTGTTACTGTGTGCCATACTATATATATTTGTTGCATGGGTTGGGTTAATAATGAAGGAAGTGTGAGTGGCACTGCCACGTTTACTGAAAGGGGCTATGCCTCATATTACTAAAAAGGGGCTTTGCCTCGTTATACTGTCTATCTGAGCAGCCATGCTGTGACTGTGGTGTGTGGGCTAGCTGGGTCGAGTTATTCCCCACATGGTGTGTTGGCTGGTATGGGTGGTGTGTAGCAGTTGGGTGGGTTGAGTAGTCTCCCCACATATGGACTTGCATGCATACTGTTTATCTATACTTTTCTGTTTGGGCCTATGGGCCATACTGCTATCTAAATAGAGCTTCGGCCCAGATTACTGAGACTGAATAGGGCTTCGGCCAAGTAACTGAGTGTGACTGTATAGGGCTTAGGCCCAGTAAGCTTGAGCTAACTTGGGCTTTGGATGGGCTTCTGGACATACTGAGTTTTCCAAACTCACCCTTTTCTTTCCATCCTTGCAAGTGAGCCCTAGTTCGTGGACTTGGAGCTGGGAGGGATTCAGAATGGCCACAGAGACTGAGTTTTGGTTTTAAACTTGCTTAAGTTATTTCGTTATTTTTACTTACTCATTTTATTTTCATTTTGGGTTTGTAATAAGGCCGCTTTAACTATTCGTATCTGGGGTTTTTATTTCTTTCTACTTATACATGATTTACTTTAACTACAACAACGCACGTTTTTCCAAACTTAAACCAATGTTTTCAAGACCAACTTACAATACCATCGGTTAACCAAGATAATGATAAAGAAGTAAACCTGTTAAGAACTGGTAGAGATTAGTATGATCGTCAAAATAAACCAGGAATTTCTCCTCAACTCTAAATATCATTTTACAAAACTCACTACCAAACTTAGTAACTAGGTAACATGGATTAGTTTAGGTGATGTAGCACACCAGATTTGGCCATAACTTCTGGGGTGGATTTAGGGTGTTACATTTAATGGTATCAGAGCCTAGTTGCAACAATTCGACTGTGGATCAGGTCCAAAAAGATTTTCAAAATTTTCAAGCCCAAGAAGGGTATTTTTGGAAAATCAGATTTTCTGGAAAATTTTTATTTTAAAGAGATTTTTTTCAAACTTATCTTCTTCAAAATACACACGTTTTGAGAATTGATCTTTCTGGTTTTTCTGAAAATTGATAATTTGAGATGTAGCACACTGAATCCCCGGCACCAAAGCTGTAAGTATTTCTACTTTATAAACTGTACTGTACTGAAACAATACTGTAGGTAGAACTAAGCCTTTGATATGATACTGTAGATAGGGTAGTATTAAGACTACAAGACTGAGACTGTAGGGAAAACTAAACCCTAGAAAACTGAGACAGTAGTTAGACTACGATAACGCAGGAATAAACTCTGAAACTTTATCTGTGCATAAAACATTCTGTAATAAAGAACTGAAACATTAAACTGATGCCATAAAATTCGTAAATCAGATAAAATCGATATGAGTACGAGAGCTGCTCGTGGACGAGGCCGTGGACGATGCTGAGGTAGTGCGCAAGCTGGATCTTCATCTTCTGGACATATGCCAGCTGAGGAAGTACGAGCTCCGCCAACGACGGAAACTGGATCATATGTGGGCTGCAGGGGACAACGCTCTGTCCCAAGCTATGCTAAGGGTGTTAGAAAGGGTCGCTGAGGTAAGCACTGGAAATGTGACTAGAGGGTCCATTTCTAAACGACTCCGGGCTAACGGAGCTGAGGTCTTCAAGGGTATATCAGGAGTAGCCCCAGATGTGGCTGAGTACTGGTTGGAAGCCACGGAACGGATAATGGATGACCTGTATTGCTCAGTGGAGTAGAAGCTAAAAGGAGTGATGTCGTTGCTGCGAGACGAGGCATATCAGTGGTGGATCACCATGAGAGAGGGTACCCCAGCTGAGGGGGTAACATGGGAATTGTTCAAGAAGACCTTCAAGGCAAAATATGTCGGAGCTAGCTATGTGGATGCACGTAGGAAGAAATTCCTGAATTTGACCCAAGGCAGTAAGACTGTTGCTGAATATGAGGTGGAGTTTCTGCGGTTAAGCCGGTATGCTAGTGGTATTGTTGCCACTGAATATGAGCACAATGTTCGTTTCGGGGATGGTCTCAAAGATAAGCTGAGGGTGCTGATAGCTCCGCAGAGGGAGCGCGACTTTGCTGCATTAGTGGAAAAGGCTAAGATAGCTAAGGAAGTAAAGTGAGCTGAACGACAGAATCGCGATAGGGGTCGCAACTGCTTTAAGACAGATTCTGGACCATCAGGTGCTGCAAACCAAAATTTCAAAAGAGCTAGGATGGAGGAACCAGTTCAAGCTGTGCTGATAAATACTGTTAGACCACAGCCTTGTAGGGATTGTGGTAGGGTACATCTGGGTGAATGTTGGAAACGTACTGGAGCTTGTTTTTAGGTGCGGGTCCAAGAAGCACCAAGTTAAAGACTGTCCACAGAGGCTAGCCCATACTCGAGCTAGTGATCAAAGGGTTGCTCAGCCAGTGCGAGGAGGACCACCACCGCCAATGGGCCGTGGTTAAGGTAAAGGAGGCAACAGAAATGGACGTGGACGTGGAGCACCTAGCAGGGGTACTGGTAATGCTGAGGCTCATCAGCCAGCCTTGATGTATGCTGCTCGTCGTCGAGAGGAGGGTGATGCACCTGACGTTATAACTGGTACGTTCTTGATATCTAGCATACCATATACTACTCTGATTGATGTGGGTTCGACACATTCATATGTTGTATGTGAGCTTTCTGGGTTGTTGGGTGTGCACTCTGAGGAGACTGTAAGTGGGGTAACTGTAATTAATCCTTTGGGTCACTCTATTGGGGTAGATAAACTCTTTAGGGATGTGCCTTTAGAGACTCAGGGTAGAATCTTTACTAGAGACTTAATGGAGTTATCTTTTGGAGAATTCGACTTGATTTTGGGCATGGACTGGTTAACTAAGCATAAGGTGACTTTGGATTGTGCAGCCAAGAGGATGGTTTTGAGAACAACCGTAGGTGAAGAGGTGATGGTTATTGGAGAGCGAATGGACTATTTGTCCACTGTGGTTTCGGCTTTAAGGGCTGAAAAGCTGATTCGCAAGGGTTGCGAAGCATATTTGGCATTTGTAAGCCAAACCGAGTCTAAGGGTGTGACAGTGAACACAGTTAGAACTGTCAATGAGTTTCAAGATGTCTTTTCTGAGGAGCTTCCTGGATTACCTCCTAACTGAGAAGTCGAATTTGGAATTGATTTGTTGCCTGGAACAGCTCCAGTGTCCATTGAGCCTTACAGGATGGCACTGAAGGAGCTAGTGGAGCTAAAAGCCTAGATTCAGGAGTTGTTAGATAGAGGCTTCATTAGACCGAGCGTGTCTCCATGGGGAGCACCGGTGCTATTCGTCAAAAAGAAGGATGGGACGATGCGTATGTGCATCGATTATTGCCAGTTGAACAAACTGACGATAAAGAATAAATACCTTCTGCCAAGAATCGACGATTTGTTTGATCAGCTTAGAGGAGCTTCAGTGTTTTCCAAGATCGATCTTCGATCTGAATACCATCAGTTAAGGGTAAAGGAGGTGGATGTTCATAAGACGGCGTTCAAAACTCGATATGGTTATTATGAGTTTTTGGTTATGCTATTTGGATTGATGAATGCACCTGCAGCCTTTATAGATTTAATGAATCGAGTGTTCCAGCCGTACTTGGATTGGATCGTGGTCATCTTCATTGACGATATATTGGTGTATTCAAAAATAGGAAAGAAGCATGGTGAACACCTTCGAATTGTTCTGCAAGTATTAAGAGAAAAGCAACTATATACGAAGTCCAGTCAGTGCAAATTCTGGCTGCGAGAAGTGACTTTTCTAGGTCATGTTGTTTCAGTTGAGAGGATTAGAGTAGATCCTCGAAAAATTGGGGCAGTTCTGGACTGGAAGCCGCCAAGGTTAGTATCAAAAATTTGAAGTTTCCTGGGTCTAACAGGTTACTATAGAAGGTTTGTAGAGGGGTTTTCTTTAAACGTGGCACCATTGACAAAATTGTTAAGAAAGGGAATAGCATTTATATGGACTGAGAAGTAGCAAGAAGCTTTTGACAAGTCGAAAAAGGTGTTGACTGAGGCGTCAATGTTGATTCAGCCAGAGTCTGGAAAGGACTTCACTGTGTACAGTGATGCGCCACATGTAGGATTGGGCCGTGTACTGATGCAAGAGGGTAAGGTGGTCGCTTATGCTTCGTGACAGCTGAAGCCTCACGAAGCGAATTACCCTACGCATGATCTAGAGTTGGCAGCGATGATCTTCGCATTGAAAATCTGGAGACACTATCTGTATGGGGAGAAGTGTATTATATACACTGACCATAAAAGTCTCAAATATCTGTTGACCCAAAATGAGTTGAATCATAGGCACCGAAGATGGGTAGAGTTGCTTAAGGATTATGACTGTTCGATTGAGTACCACCCAGGTAAGGCTAACATGGTGGCTGATGCACTAAGTCGAAGGACTGTTGCTGAGTTGAAGGCTATGTTTGCTCGTTTGAGTTTATTTGATGATGGAAGCCTGTTGGCTGAATTGCAAGTGCAACCGACTTAGACTGAGAGGATTAAAGAGATGCAATTAGAAAATGATTTGTTGGTTTCTCGATTTCAACAAGTTAAGAAGGGTGAGACTAAGGACTTTGGACTAAATTCTGATGGGGTTCTATGCTTCTGTGGAAGAGTTTGTATACCAAAGAACTCTGATTTGAGGCAAATAATTCTGAAAGAAGCTCATGGTGGACCTTGTGCCATGCATCCTGGAGGAAATAAGTTATATCGAGACTTGCGAGAGGTGTACTAGTGGCCTGGACTTAAGCGAGAGGTGATTGAATTCATTGGGAAATGTCTGACGTGCCAGCAGGTTAAAGTTGAGCACCAATTGCCTTCTGGACTATTGCAACCAGTGAAAATTCCATAGCGGGAGTAGGAGAGAGTAACGATGGATTTTGTGAGTGGGTTACCATTGACACCCTCGAAGAAGGACTCCGTTTGGGTAATCGTAGATAGATTGACGAAGTCTACTTATTTCATATCGGTTAGCACCGATTACTCACTACAGAAGTTGGCCAAGTTGTATGTGGCAGAGATAGTGCGATTGCATGGGGTGCCAGTTTCGATAATTTCTGATCAAGATCCTAGATTTACATCTCGATTCTGGCAAAAATTGCATTAGGCATCGGGTACGCGATTGAATTTTAGTACTACGTCTCACCCTCAAACAGATGGACAGTCGGGAAGGGTTATTCAAGTTCTGAAAGATATGCTAAGAGGATGCGTTATTGACTTTCGCGGAAGTTGGGAGGACTATCTACCATTGGCAGAGTTTGCATACAACAACAGTTATCAAGCGAGTATTCAAATGGCTCCATATGAGGCACTTTATAGGCGAAGATGTCGTATGCCTACATGTTGGACAGAGCTAGGAGAGCGCCAAGTTCTTGGGCCAGAGTTGGTAGCAGATACTAAAAGTAAAGTGAAGTTGATTCGAGACCGGTTAAAAGAGGCGTCTGATAGGCAGAAGTCATATGCTGACCTTAAGCGTAAGGCAATCGAGTTCACTGTTGGGGACATGGTTTTTCTGAAGGTTTCGCCATGGAAGAAGATCTTGAGATTTGGTAGAAAGGGCAAGTTAAGTCAACGATTTATTGGGCCTTATCAGATCATCAAGCGGATTGGGCTAGTAGCATATCAGCTAGAGTTGCCACTAGAGATGGACCGTATCCATGACATTTTCCATGTGTCTATGTTGAGACGATATCGATCGGATCCTTCGCATGTTGTACCAGTGGAAGAGATTGAGGTAAAGACTGATTTGACTTTTGAGGAGGAGCCTGTGCAAATTCTGGATCGTGAGGTTAAAGTCTTCAGAAGGAAGTCAGTTCTGTTGGTAAAAGTGATGTGGCGCAACCATGGCAGAGAAGAGGCTACTTGGGAGCCAAAAGAGACAATGCATCAACAATACCCTCAACTATTTGAAGCAGGTAAATTTCGAGGTCGAAATTTCTTTAAGGGGGTAGAGTTGTAACGCCCTGATTTTTGAAATTTTTCGGGTTTTGTGTGATTTTGGTGAAAATGCAATTTTTAGTGTTGTGATTGTTAAATATGTGTTTAAGTATGTTAGTGGGCCTTTAGGAGGCCCAAGGTTAGGTTAAAACCCGGTAAAAATATCAAGTGTAAGTTTTAAGAGAAAGGGGAGTCGGCTTAAGTAAGCTCTTCAGAAAAACTTGGTAAGAACTGACACAAAGAAGCTCTTGGCAACACCACTAAGCTCCTAAAAAAGTGGCGCCTAGCAGGGAGTGAGAGGTCCAGGGTTCAAGTCAAGGTAAGTTCAAGGTACTTTTATTTTTATGTGCAAGTATGGGCAAGTGTTGGCACTCAAGTGGAACTCTGTCATGGGGAGTTTGAATTTCTCATGAGAGTGGATCAATGAGAGATTTTAGGGGAATTCAAATTGGAGAAGCAGTGGCCGGCCAAGGGACTCTGTATAGTGCAATTTCGGCATCCAACTTTGAACATAGCATTTTCGGCATTTGGGTGTTAGTGTGCCGATTTCTCTAGGTCAGTAAGTTCTCTTTTTTTTGTCGTTTGAGTATATAGCTTTAGGTCTGTCTTTTTATCAGTCTTTTGCCACATTCTTTTCTTCTTTTCTAACCTAATAGCCAAACCCTACTACTCCAAAACCCCTATTGCCAATTGCACCTTCTCCCATTATTCTTCTCCCATTATTCTTCTCACTTTTTGTTCTTCTTGCACCTTGAACCGATCCCATCCCACCATTCTCCCTTCAATCCAATTTTATCCCATTGCAAGCACTCCTAAGCCAAATCGAATCTATTCTTTCCTCTCTTTTCTTCAAGCTCTGTCGACAACCATTAGAGACCGAAACTATACCATTGCTGTTTACCTCTTGACCGAAACTGACTACTCATTTTTCTCAAATCTATCAAGAGCCGAATCCCTAGTCTCCCATCTCTTCATTTTGTCGAATCACTTCAACTATCCTGTTGCTAGGTCAACAAGAACACCTTGCCATAGATCTAAAAACCGAACCCTCTAGAGCCATTCTTTACTAGCATTTAGGATAGATCTATTACGGATCTAGTTTAGAAAGGGCGTGGAAGCAGTATTCATCAAGTAGAGTCATCGGTAAGTGATCAAACACTGAGTACATTTATTTTCTTAAAAGTTAAGGAAAAGCCGAAATACCTTGTACTTAGGGAGGCTGTCAACATAGTCTATGGATAACCCAGTGTTGTATTTTGGTTCTTATACGTGTTAGTTAGCAAAAGAGGAGAGCCAACGAGGAACTGAAGGCATCGATACAACCAGATCTAGATCTAGTGCATCTAAGTCGACAAGGTGAGATTCATGGCCATTGGGGACACTGGCTGAATATGGTAAGGCATTTTCCACTATAGTTTTCGTAGATCTATGGTCTAATCGGTTAAGTGATGGATTGTATGAGTTATCGCATAGAGGATTTCACCGGCGGAATCGCAAACAGGTGTGTGTATCGAACACCCTTTCATGGTTCAAACCGGCAAAAGCCGAAAAGGCGAAATGCTGAAGTTCTGGCATTTCGTGGGCTTGTGAGCGTGCGAACGCTCTCAAGTCAGTAGGAGTATGATGGATCTGAAGTCACTACTGGTATATGAGTCGAGTGAGTAATTTCGTGCACTTCAGTGAGTTAGGCCTTGGTGGGCCGAATGTGGGCCGAATGGGCTTTCTGGCCCATTTGGGTAAAAATAGGCTTTAAGGGTATTTTGAAGACTGTAGGGTTAAAACTGCTAAAACTAGTAACTGAATACTAAAACTGGACTGAATGGGCTTAAGTGACCAATAGACATTATAGGGCCCATCAGGGGTTTTAGGGTCCAGTGATTGAAATGGTTAAAATTTGTTACATAGACTGTGGAGATGAAAATAGAGATTACTAGAGACTGTAACATGCATAAAACTCATAAATTATGAAATAAGTACTGAAATACCCTTAGGGTGAGGAATTACCGTTTTACCCCTAGGTGAAAAATGACTGTTATACCCCTAGGGCTAGTTATGTCTGAAATGTATGATTTGACTGTTACTGTTACTGTGTGCCATACTAGATATATCTGTTGCATGGGTTCGGTTAATAATGGAGGAAGTGTGAGTGGCACTGCCACATTTACTGAAAGGGGCTATGCCTCGTATTACTGAAAAGGGGCTTTTCCTCGTTATACTGTCTATCTAAGCAGCCATGCTGCGACTATGGTGTATGGGCTGGGTGGGTCGAGTTATTCCCCACATGGTGTGTTGGCTAGTACGGCTGGTCTGTAGCAGTTAGGTGGGTTAAGTAGTCTCCCCACATATGGGCTTGCATGCATATTATTTATCTGTACTGTTCTATTTGGGCCTACGGGCCATACTGCTATCTGAATAGGGCTTCGGCCCAGATTACTGAGACTGAATAGGGCTTCGGCCTAGTAACTGACTGTGACTGTATAGGGCTTAGGCCCAGTGGGCTTGAGCTAACTTGGGCTTTGGATGGGCTTCTACACACACTGAGTTTTCCAAACTCACCTTTTTCTTTCCATCCTTGCAGGTGAGCCCTAGTTCGTGGACTTGGAGCTAGGAGGGATTCAGAGTGGCCATAGAGACCGAGTTTTGGTTTTAAACTTGCTTAAGTTATTTTGTTATTTTTACTTACTCGTTTTATTTTCATTTTAGGTTTGTAATAAGGCCGCTTTAACTATTCGTATATGGGGTTTTTATTTCTTTCTACTTATGCATGATTTACTTTAACTACAACCACGCAAGTTTTTCCAAACTTAAACCAATGTTTTCAAGACCAACTTACAATACTATCGGTTAACCAAGATAATGATAAAGAAGTAAACCTATTAAAAACTGGTAGAGATTAGTATGATCGTCAAAATAAACCAAGAATTTCTCCTCAACTCTAAATATCGTTTTACAAAACTCACTACCAAACTTAGTAACTAGGTAACGTGGATTAGTTTAGGTGATGTAGCACACCAGATTTGGCCATAACGTCTGGGCCGGATTTGGGGTGTTATAGAATCTTTCAAGGGAATACCAAAATTTTTAGATCTGGAATTGGGGGAATTTTAATGGTTTTATGGGTATTTTTTTGACATTCAAAAGTGATTTCAATTAGCCTTTTAAATCAACCCCGATTTGCCATCGTTGGTGGTGGTGTGCCGCACCTAGAGGCACTAAAAGGGGATTGTTGCTTTCTTTAATTGTTCCCATCTCTTTCAAACAATATTTTTTCTGAAGAACCCTTTCTAATCAGCATTTAATCATATGTTACTTAGGGAAATTCAATCTTGATCATTCGACAACTTAAATTTGACAATTCGGGAAGCGTAAATGTGGTAGTTGGTCTAGTAGTGCATTGTTTCAACTTAATTGTTGGAGAAATTGATAATTGAGTGGATTAAAGAATTTAATGGTTTTATAGATACTTATTTTCTAGTATTTAATGGTGTTAGGTACTGACCCAAACTCCTCAAACCAACAGTGAAGTCATTCGACATTCGTATGTACATTTTGTATCAAACCAGTGTAAGAAACCTGGTTAATTTAGATCTGAAAAAATCATTATAGTTAAGTTGTTTGATTTGAATCCATAAAAGGGTGTTTCCCGATTGGTTAAGCTGTATATTAATTTGATAAAATATTGATTTTTAATTTAGGCTTGATTTAAGGTCTATGAGTTTCGTCAGTGTGTTTTAGTTGTGCAAAAAATAAGGTGTAGGTCCTAACTTGTTAAATTGAACATTTTGATAAAATTTTATATGATCTAAATATGGATTAAGCTTGCTAGTCGGGCTTAGTTAATTGACTACGTGAATGTGTAAAGGTGGCTAAATCAGGCATGTTACTGGCCTTGGCTAAATGGCAAGTTTTCAAAACTGTCTGGTTGTCTAAATAGTTAGTTGTTGGTATTTATACAAAAGGTTTGTGGATATAATGTGTGATTGATTGTATGTATAGCATGTGTTATTTTGGAAAAAGATACTGAATGCTGAAATGTTGTTGGGTAAAATGCCATGAAAAGCATTGAATGGAAAAATTGCTACACATGCACAAGAAATATTTTCCTAAAGCGTTAACGATTGATAATATGATTAAATGTCACCATATTGATGGTGAAACTAACGACTGATATGTGAACATTATAATGATGGCATGTAATCTATGCTACTGAAAGGATACATATGAAATGTGCATTTGATTGAAATATTATATGATATTGCATGTGCATAAGGTGGAATATTGTGATTGACGGAGGAGTTCCATGGTGTTCTGGATGTTTTCCAAAATAACAATGGTAATCACGTTATATTTAAAAGAGAGTGCACTTGAGGTTTTCAAACAACGATAAGGTATATTCATAGTTTAGGTGTTCCATGTGACCTTCACGATTTGACCATAACGTCTAGACCGAGTTTGGCAGGTTACATTTAGTGGTATCAAAGCCTAGGTTCAAATCCTTGGTCTAAAATTCTTATTCTTTCTAAAACAAGTCTGCATGGATGCGTTTAAAAAAAGGGAATTTTTTGGTAAAAGCAAACCATAGTATTTTGAAAAGTATTTCTTTCAGGAAATGATAAAGTTCGAAGGTTCGATACCATGCCTATAAAAACAATATTGAAACTTTAGAAAGACACTAGAGACTACTGCATAAAATTTTTAAATGAAAGAACTTAGTTCTGATTGTGATAAAAGATTAAACAAAAATATTAAAGATAATCTTACTTGAAAATTGTGAATTACATAAAACACCAAAATGAATACCAGTGGAATGATAACTCGTGGAAGGAGGGGGCCGTTTAGAATGTTGAGCCCAATAAGGCCATTAGTGAACCCGCTACTGAGGGTGGAAATAAGGGTAATAGGAATTATGATGATACTGAATATGATGAGGATAATCCAGTAACACATGCTTTGTTAAGGGCCTTAAATCGGGTTGTTGGGGCCCCTATTAGTGGTGTTAGTCGTGGGACGATTGTTGAGAGAATCTGCTTTAGTGGGGTAGTGTTGTTCAGGGGTATTGATGGAACTACTCCTATAGTAGTCGACTATTGGATGGAGACCACTAAACATATTCTAGATGATTTGGATTGCGCTCCTGAGTAAAAACTTATGGGTTTCGTATCCTTGTTAGGAATGAGACATATAAATGGTGGCAATCAGTGGTTAGGGGTAAGCTGCTAGAGCGTATAGATTAGACTTATTTTCAAGATGCCTTTCAAGGTAAGTTTGTGGGTCCTCGTGATGTGGAAACTCATTAGTTGGAATTTATTGAGTTGAAATAGGGCGATATGACAGTTTCTTAGTATAAGGTAGAATTTTTTAGGTTAAGCCGTTATGCACCTAATATTGTGGCATTTGAGTAGGAAAAGAGTTTCCATTTTCAAAAGGGTTTGAGGTATGACCTTAAGGTTCAGCTAGATCCACATCAAGAATGTGTGTTTGAGGCTTTGGTCAAGAAGAGCAAAACTATTGAAGAGATTAAGCACATCAAGTGCGAGAAAAAGGGGAAATAGAAAGATCATCTTAAAAGAAAGGGTGGGCTTTGTTGGCCCAAATCTATGTCCTGTTAAGCGGGCCAAAAATGCTAGGCTATTGCAGATTAGGGAAGTAATGGGCCCTAGCTAAAGGCAGATGCAGGTATGTCAGCACTCTAAGAGGTGTCACCTGAGCGAGTATTGGAGAAGAAAGGGTGCTTGTTTGGCTTACGGCTAAATGAAGCATAATATGGAGTTAGGAGCCTACTAGGGGTCAAAATCAGAGGGGTAATCAAGGTGCTTAGAGGGGTTGTAATCAAAATAGAAATGGTAATGGTAATCAGGGAAAGAGAGCACTGGCTCAGGGTGCAAATTGGGTTGAATCTAGGCAACCTACCTTGGTATATGCATTTAGATGCCGAGAGAATAGAGATGTGGCTGACGTCATAGAAGGTATCTTCATTATCTATTCGGTGCCTTATTTTGTATTGATTGAAATAGGATATACCCATTTTTATATTGCCTATGATGTGGCTGTAAAATTGGGGATTAGGGTAGAGAAAACTGAAAGCATTGTTACTGTAGTTAGCCATTTAGGATCATTTGTACTTGCGAATAATATTTATAGGAGACGCCCTTTGGAAATTCAAGGAGAAATTTTTCTCACCGACTTAATGGAATTTCCTTTCAATGAATTTGATCTAATTATGGGGATGGATTGGTTGGTTGTGCAGCAAGTCTGTTTAGATTGTGCACTAAAGAGAGTAACTTTGGTCACTGAATATGGAAAGGACATTGTTATGGTTGGGGAACATCAGAATTATTTTTCCAATGTGGTCTCTGCTATGGTAGGAGAGAAGATGGTACAAAAAGGGTGTGAAGCATTTCTAGCTTATGTATGAGATGCAAGCACCATTTATTCTGTTATTGATAGCATTCGTATAGTAAAGAAATGTCCTAATGTTTTTCCCAAGGAACTAACAAAGTTACCTTGGGATCAAGAGATGGAGTTTGGTATTGAATTGTTGCTAGGAATGACACTAGTGTCCTTTGCTCCCTACCGCATGGCACCTAAAGAGCTAAAGGAGTTGAAAGTATGGTTGAAGGAACTATTGTATAGGGGTTTCATTTGGCCCAGTGTTTCACCATAAGGCACACCAATTTTGTTTGTGAAGAAAAAAGATGGTACACTTCGATTATGCATTGATTACATATAGTTGAATACGCTAGCTATAAAGAATAAGTATTGTGTACCAAGAATTGAGAACCTCTTCGATCAGTTCAGATGTGCAACGGTCTTTTTTAAAATTGACTTGAGATCTGGGTATTACCAACTTAAGATAAAAGAATCTGATATTCTCAAGACTACTTTTAGGACTCGTTATAGACATTACGAGTTCCTTGTCAGGCCATTTGCGTTGACCAATGCGCCAACAACATTTATGGATCTTATGAATCGTGTCTTTCAAACTTTTCTTGATCAATTCATCGTTGTGTTCATCGATGACATTCTAGTATATTCCAAAACAGAATCTAAGCACGATAAACATCTGAGAGTGGTCCTATAGATATTTTTCGAAAAGTAAATTTTTTATAAATTTAGTGTGAATTTTGGTTGAAGGAAGTTATGTTTTTGTGTCACATGGTATCAACTGAAGGTATCCGTGTAGATCCACAAAAGGTGGAAGCCATCTTAGATTGGAAGCAAATGAAGAATGTCTTAGAGGTTTAGAGTTTTTTTAGGTCTTGTTGGGCCTGATTGAAGGTTTATTGAGGGTTTTTCCTTAATAGCATCCCCATTGACTAGGTTTTTAAGGAAAATGAAAGAACCCTTACCCAGGTTCGATGCTGAAACTGAGCACGGAGCATTACCAGACAATAACACAACTAATGATACAAATTCAAGCCATAAAATTTCGTCCCAAATTAAAATTTATTCATAACATATCATACAATCCTTAAAATAGGTTTATAGGGACTAAAACATAATTTGGGAGTGGTCCGAGACCAAACCGAGAACTTAGAAAAAATTTGGAAAATTTGGCTAAAAATCAGGCACGCACCCGTGTGAGACAAGGACACGCCCGTGTGGGCAAGTCGTGTGGTCACACACACCTATGTCCCCAACCCGTACGGATTTATTTCAAATTTATTTTTCATTTTGAACCTATAGGGGTTTTCACACGGTCGAGTACAAGCCCGTGTCCTTGGTCCGTGTCCCTAACATGGCCTCAACACGCCCGTGTTCTCACCCTATGTGAAAAACTGGGGGTATTCTATTTATGACGTCATCGCAAAGTTTTTCCAACACTGCCAATCCACATACCCATGGGCTAGGCCGTGTCAAGCACACGGTCGAGACACACAGCCGTGTCTTCACCCGTGTGTTTACTACTGAGCATTTAATTCCCATAATTTCACATACAGAGGACACATGGCCTCTCAACACACCCATAGGGCTGGCCGTGTGTGACACACGCCCGTGTGTCTACCCGTGTGGACAATTATAGGCTATTTTCCAAGCCAATTGCCACCATGAAACACTTATAAACCTATACTAATTTTATCACCACACAACATAATATTCCTAAACACTCATCATAGCCAATTTTAACAACAATTCGTCACATGTCCATGCATCCACCCACAAGCAATCAAACCACTTCATGAATTTACCTCATATAAAAACAAACCACAAGCATTATTAGCTATATGACATGGCCTTGATACAAAATGACTTATCAAGTAACATGAACCAACATAGTAGCCAAACGATTGTGACACTTACAAAAACAACTAAGTCACTATATATGCCATAATTCAAAAGTACAATTTGATATACCAAAATAAGTCTTGATAGTGTGGGTGATCCTCCGGCGCTTCTCGACTTCTGAGCTAATTTGGCAACACTATAAGACAAGGGAAAAAGAAGAGGGGTAAGCTTTAAGCTTAGTAAGTCTATATCCAAATAAATAGCATTATAACAACATACTCAATTTAAGCTCAATTTAGCATAATAGAACTTTACTTCTCATCAACTTTACTTACTCATTTTAACCTTACCAATTTTCACATACACCAAATGAAATTTGCTTATCCATGCACATACCCGCATACACCCTTGCTCACATACACATTTGCTTACATCCCTACATCTATATTTCTCATGTTCACACATAACATCTTTTATTAATTTTACCCTTTGAATCCTTCGGGTTATCAATTGATTTCTGTGGTTTCAGCACAAAGCTCCACCTTCTTAAATTGATACATTATAGCCGTTGTAACAGCACATAGCTCCAGATTTTCGTACAACACAATATTCTTTAATCGTGGTAATAGCACATAACTCCACGGTGTCAATACAATGCATCTTATTCATGGTCACAGCACATAGCTCCACGATATTTAGCCAATAGCACTTACTAGCGGTTTCAGCACATAGCTCCACTCTTTCAAGCGAATATCATGTCCGAGTGATTTTTCTCAGGGATTCCTCGTTTAACCTTACTATTCTCTCAAAATCCACCTTTCGTATCATACAACCATTCAATTCTCGAGTCCATTCCATACTATATAACAAAATATTCTAAAATAATTAAGCAAATGATAATTTACATATAAACTAACCTCGATTACAAAATAGGTAGATTTTGCGGTTTAGTCTGAAACCTTTCCCTTGCCCCAGTCAAGGTCGATTCCACATTCTTCTCAAACTATAATGATACATTTAACCCATTCAATATTCACATTACTCAAATTAGTCCAAAATCTTTCTATAGCAAATTTTGCAAATTTGACCCCTAACTTTCCAAATTTTACAATTTAGTCTTTAGGCTCGATAAATGAATTCTATCCCATTTTCTTGCATTTTAGGCCTAGGCAAACCATTTTTCCTCTTATAACAGCCCACATTTCCATCATTTCACAATTTATGCAAACAATATTTCACCTTTTACAATTTAGGCCTTTTCATAATTTTCACTAAAATCACCTAGTAAAAGTTGTTCACCACACTTCAAACTTTCATATTCCACCACTAGACATCAAAATACACATAGGTCATCCATGGGTAAAATTTTAAAAATGAACCCTAGCTCAAATTAGTGGTAGAAATAGCTAGAGTAAGTTACGAGGAATTCAAAAATATGAAGAACATTAAAAACGGGGCTATGAGTCACTTACAATCAAGCTTGAGAGATGAAGGAAATCCTAGCTATGGCTTCACTAAGAATTCGACCAAGGAGGAAGAAAGGTGGACAAAATTTTGGTCCTATTTTCCCTTTTATTTACAAAATGACCAAAATGCCCTTCATTAAAACATTTGTTATGTTTATCCTTCCTTGGGCATTTTTGTCCAAACAATGTTAAAATAGCCTAATTACCATATAAGAACCTTAGATTTAGAACCCCATTTCAGCCAAGTAATTTCATGAATTAAAACACATACTTTTCACCTATTGCAATTTAGTCCAACCTATCAAATTGGACATGCAAACAATGAAATTTATCTACCAAACTTTCACACAAACATTCAATCACCAAATAAATATTAAAACTCAATCAAAAAAATATTTTAGACCTCAGATTCATGGTTTTGAAACCACTATTCCATTTAGCCCCTAATTTGGGCTGTTACAACTCTCCCCTTTTAGGGATTTTTGTCCCCGAAAATCTTACTGGTAATTAGGTTTGGATACTACTTTCTCATGGCTTCTTCTAGTTCCCATGTAGCCTCTTCTACACCATGCTTTTGCCACAACACTTTTACCAAGGCTACACTTTTGTTCCTCAACTGTTTGACCTCTCGAGCCACAATCTTAATTGGCTCTTCCTCATATGTCATATCCAGTTGAATCTCAATCTCCGTTGGAGAAATCACATGTGAGGGGTCCGAACGATACCGTCGCAACATTGACACATGAAACCATTATGTATCTTTTCCAATTCTGGCTGTAAAACTAGCCAGTATGCCACTGGTCCTATTCTTTCTGTAACCTCGTATGGCCTAATAAAATGTGGACTTAATTTACCTTTCCAGCCAAATCTCAATATTTTCTTCCACGGTAATACTTTCAGAAACACTTTATCACCAACCTGAAATTTAATCTCTTTTCTTTTCAAACCAGCATAAGACTTTTGCCGATCCGAAGTAGCCTTCAAACAACTTCAAATTGTCTTCACTTTTTCCTCAGTCTCTCTAACCAAATCAACACCATGAATCTGTTTCTCGTTCAACTCAGTCCAATATAATGGAGTTCAGCACTTACGGCCATACAATGCCTTATACGGCGCCATCTGTATACTCGTTTGATAACTGTTGTTGTAGACGAATTCCACTAAAGGTATATACTTTTCCCAACTACCCTTAAACTCTAAAACACAACACCAAAGCATATATTCAAGAACTTGAATTACCCTCTCGGATTGTCCATCAGTCTGCGGGTGAAATGCAGTACTAAAATTTAACTTTGTACCTAATGCTTTTTGCAACTTCCTCCAAAATCTAGATGTGAACCTCGGATCCCTATCCGAGATGATGGACATAGGTATTCCACATTATCTCATAATTTCAACAACATATAATTCAGCCAGTTTATCAAGTGAGTAATCAACACGTACTGGAATAAAGTGAGCTAACTTCGTCAATCTATCCATCATAACCCCTACAACATCTTTCTTTTTTAGTGTCAGAGGCAACGCTATCACGAAATCTATCGTAATCCTATCCCACTTCCACTCGGGAACTATTACGGGCTGAAGTAAACTCAAAGGTACCTGATGCTCAGCCTTTACTTGTCGACAAAGCAGACACTTTGTCACAAATTCTGAAATGTCTCTTTTCATGCCCGGCCACCAATACAATTTCTTTAAATCATTATACATTTTAGTACCACCGAGATGTACGGATAAACAACCATTGTGTGCCTCGTATAAATTTCCCGAATTAACTCATCATTTTTCAGTACATAAACTCTATCATGAAACATCAAGCAATCATCTAAACCAATTTGAAAATCAAGGTTATCACTCGCTTCGGATTGAATTCTCTTGGCTTACATTTCACTGTCATTCTTTCGAGCTTCGCAAATCTATTGAAGAAACAATGATCTAGCCCTCAACAAGGCTAGTATAGAACCATCATCAGCTAATGTCAAACTCATGTTCATAACCCGTAAAGCATACAATGATTTCCTACTCAAGGCATCCGCAACTACATTTGCTTTCCTAGGAGGATAATCAATCACTAATTCATAATCCTTCAACAATTCAAGCCATCTCCGTTGTCCCAAATTTAATTCTTTTTTATTCATTAAATATTTCAAGCTTTTGTGGTCAGTAAAGATTCAACACTTCTCACCATACAAATAATGATGTCATATCTTCAAAGCAAAAACAATGGTGGCTAACTCTAAATCATGTGTCAGGTAGTTTCTCTTATGCGAAATTAGTTGCCTCGAGGCATAGGCTACCATATTGCCCTCTTGCATCAATACACACCCTAGGTCATTCAATGACACATCACTGTAAATTATAAACTCTTTCCCCAACTCAGGTTGCACTAACACTAGTACTTGAGTTAATTTTGCCTTCAACTTTTCAAAACTCTGTTGACATTTTTCAGTCCATTCGAACTTAGCATTTTTTTGCAGCAGCTTAGCCATAAGTGAAGCAATTACGGAGAAACCCTCGACAAAGCATCGATAATACCCAGCCAAGCCTAGAAAGCTTCTGACCTCCGTCATATTTTTCAGCGACTTCCAATCAACAATCGCCGAAACCTTACTCAGATCCATTCGAATACCAACACCTGAAACTATATGTCCCAAGAATCCAACTTCACGAAGTCAAAATTCACTTTTACTGAACTTGGCAAATAATCTTTCTTTTCTCAGAATTTGTAGTACCGTCCTCAAATGTTTTGAATGTTTTGACTCATCTCGGGAATAAATCAGTATATCATCTATAAACACCACTACACACTTATCCAAATATTACCCGAAGATTCGGTTCATCAAATCCATTAACATAGTTGGTGCATTTGTTAACCCAAAAGGAATCACAAGAAATTCATAGTGGCCATACCTTGTTCTAAATGCGATCTTTGGTACGTCCGACTCTTTAACCCTCAGCTAGTAGTAGCTGAATCTAAAATCAATCTTAGAGAACATTGTTGGCCCTTTCAATTGATTGAACAAATCATCTATCCTCGGTAACAGATACTTATTCTTTATAGTCACTTTTTTGAGCTGCCTGTAATCAATGCAAATCCTCAATCATCCATCCTTCTTCTTTACAAATAATACGGGAGCACCCCAAGGAGAGAAACTTGGTCTCACAAAGCCTTTGTCTGTCAACTCTTGCAACTGGGCCTTTAACTCTCTCAATTCAGTCGGAGCCATTCCATATGGAGCAATGGAAATAGGTGCAGTCCCAGGCAAAAAATTAATAGCAAACTCAATTTCTCTAAGAGAAGGCAACCCATGTAACTCCTCCGGAAACACATCAGAAAATTCACAAACTATTGGCACCAAATCAAGCTTCAATTCACTTATCTCGGTATTCAATACATATGCAAGGTAAGCATCTCACCCTTTTCTCATGCACCTTTGAGCAAACATGTATGAAATCAGAACCGACATTTTATTCGACTCATCTGCTCCAGCCCAAAGAATTTCACCATTTTCACATTTCAATTCAAGAGTTTTCTGCCTACAGTTTACCTTGGCATCATATAGTGTCAACCAATCCATGCCCAAAATAACATCCATCAAATGGCAACAACATTAGATTGGCCGGAAAATAATAACCTCAAAGCATCAAAGGGAAATTTCTACAAACCTTATCTACTAGCACATACTTGCCTAAAAGGTTGGACACTTTAATCCTAAATTCAGTCAATTCAACAGTTAAGGTCTTACTATGTACCAATTTCACACAAATATAAGAACGAGTGGACCCGACATCAATCAATGCAACAACATTAGTATCAATCAATGAGTGGACCCAAAGATGATGCCTCTTCCCGAGCTCGTATAGCATACACTCTGGCAGGGGTGCTCGCCTTAGACCTTGTAACTACACATTTCGTCATACCTTTACCACTAGTCCTGCCTCTAATGTTTCGCGGGGGTCTACCCTTGCTAGGGGCATTACTCTATTTAGCACTCTGAACTCTCTCTTCTTCCTCTTTCTCGGGACAATATTTAATAAAGTTTCCTCGAGAACCACACCTATAGTATCCTCGGTTACTTCCCCAACACTTACAAAAATGTTGTTTACCACAATTCTGGCACTCAAGCTTATTAGATCTTGCATTACCCACACTCGCCACTAAAGTAGCTTAGACCTTAGAACCTAAATACGATTTCCCCCTATCTCGATAGGAGTACTTAACTAAAGTTGTCTTTTGGGGGTTCATTTCTTTAGATCTCTATGATTGAGATTGAAACGACTTGCTCATCGATCTTTTTTGGGCATCTCGAGCCTCAATAGCAACTTTCCTCTTTTCTTTATTTAACTCCTCAGCTTTACAGGCTCTGTCAACCAATACCACAAACTCTTTCAATTTTAGAATTCCTACCAACACTTTGATATCCTCATTAAGCCTATTCTCAAACCTTCTACACATCATTGCCTCGGTAGAAACACACTCTTATGCATATTTGCTAAGTCTAACGAACTTACGTTCATACTCAACCACAGTCATCTTCCTTACTTCAACTCAAGGAACTCCTTCTGTTTTTTATCAATGAATCGTTAACTGATATATTTCTTTCAGAACTCTACTAAGAAGAAATCCCATGTTAATCTTTCCTTTAGAAAAATAGATATCAAGGCCTTCCACCAACAGTAGGCCGAGTCTTTTAATAAGGACACAACACATTTCAAACTCTCCTGGGTGTTCAAGATAGTTTATCGAATACCCGTACAGAATTCTTGAGCCAGAGCTCTACTATTTTAGGATCATCATTGACATTAGCTCTAAACTCTTCGGCCCTATAACACCCCTTACCCGTAACCGATGCTGGAGTAGGGTATGAGGCAGTATTGTTCTAAATCTCATGCAAACATTCAACTTAAACTCATGAAGATGTGTCCCAACTAATTTTTTTTTCAAACATTATCCTGCAGGTCTTCTTATGGGCCTACGAGCCCTAAATCATGGTTTGAAAATAATCCAAGACCACTTCAGGCACTTAAGAAAATTCCTTCAAAAATTAGTGAAAACAAGGCACACGCCCGTGTGGATGGCCAACATGCCCATGTGGCCTCTAAACATGGCCGTGCTGATGGCCCATGTACCTCACACGGCCTAGGCATGCTAGGGACATGCCCGTGCCATTGCCCATGTGGATTTAATTTTTAACATCGAACCTACAGGGGTTTTTACACGGCCTGGCGCATGACCTTGTGCCCAGCCCATGTCCCTCACACAGCCTTGATACGCATGTGTCGTGGCTCGTGTGCAAAGACCTGGGTATTCTATTTCTGATGTCAGCAGTCACATGGCCATGACACATGCCCGTGTGCTGGTCGTGTCCTCCACACAGTTGAGAGACACAACCATGTCTCATACCCGTGTGGAACATTGATGGGCATTTAATTCTATCCATGCAAGGTGTAGGGGACACATAGTCCAGCCACATGCCCGTATGCAACCCGTATGTCAAACACGACCTGGACACATGCCTGTGTGTCTACCCATGTGGACGATATAGGGCTATTTACCAAGCCCTTAGCCATCCTGAAACACCTTCAACCATAACTCAATCTTCATACATTATATCATAGCATCAATACTCATCTAAATGTCTCCTAATAGGAGCTCACACATCAACCAATTCATATTCAAAATGCATGCATAAACTACTAAGAAAATTTACACCATTTCCATTGAATTCATTCTCATTTCATTAAGCAATTTGGATAGTTTTAGGTCAATTCCAAAGGCCATTTACAAAATGAAACTTGTAAGTATAAATGGCCAACACAATTGGCACACTAGTATGAGTCATGTAACAAAATGACTAAAGACCTATACATGCCATATTCAAAATGACTAACATAACTACATCAAAATAGAAATCTTGATAGTGTGACTTCTAGCTCCGACTTTTAATAATCCTTGAGCAAACTTGGCAAACCTACGTGGAAGAGGGAAATTGAAAGAGTAAGCATAAAATGCTTAGTAAGTTGCATGAAATAAAATAGCAACGTAACCAATGAAACATTATTGCACCTAAAGTAATTTAGAAACTTTATTTAATTTTTTTCTCATACTCGTAACCTTGAAATTCTCATAACTTACTCTTACTCATGACTTACACATCTTCAATATTAACTCAATCTCATACCTTGCTCATTCTCATGAATTAGTCACTCTCATAACTTACATTATCGTTATCTCGTAACTTATTCGAGAGTACCTGTAACACTCTTCATAAGCTTTAGTCTTTCTAATTAACTCAATTAACTTGAATACTTTCAGTATAAATATACTTAGAATATTGAAGGATACCCATAATGCCATTCTCTTAGTAAGATACCAAAAGTCATATCCCAGATATGGTCTTACATGGGATTTCAAGCTGATGTAGAAGCCATATCCCAGATATGGTCTTACACGGGATCTCATATGATGTCGATGCCATGTCCCAGACATGGTCTTATATGGGATCTATCTTAGTTGCCCATGCCATGCCCCAGACATGGTCTTACAGGGGATCTCTATCTTATCTAGGTGCCGACACCATGTCCCAAACATGGTCTTATAGTGACCACAGTTTGATGCCAATACCATGTCCCGGACATGGTCTTACATGGGATCTCATTTTGATACCGATGCCATGTACCAGACATGGTCTTATATGGGACCTACAATTCCTCCCAATATGTCAACGATATCCTTCGTATTCATTAACATTCTATCGATATCATAATTTCATTTCCTCATCATTTCTTAGTGAAAATTCATGTCAATAATTTCATGACAATAACATAGATATCATAGAAAATCATTATAAAAGTTTCCATAATACTTAATGCTATAATATCACATACAACTTACCTCGGGTCCAAAATATGGCAAATGCTTGGTTTAGTCCACCACTCTACCTTTTCCCCGGTTTTGATTCGGGCTTCGAATTTCTTGATCTATAATGAATAAAATTCAGTAATTTAATCATCAAATTGATTATGACATTTAATTCATAATTTGGCAAATTGACCATTTTGCCCTTAAACTTTAGCAAAATGACCATTTTGCCCTTGCGCTCGAAAATTGATTTTTATCAAATTTCCTCATTTCTCCTATCTATCTAAGCCCTTTTTATTCTTATGGAAACTTCAAATTTCCACTATTTCATGCATTTACTCTTTATTCTCAAACTTCTACAACTAAGCCCAATCTAAGTGTTTTTATGCAAACTCTTTTTCAAAGGTTGTTTATTTAACAACCTATATTCATTTTCCTTCATAAAATTCCAGCAAACCGTACTTGTACATTCATGGTGAATCTTTAAAATTCTACCAAAATGCTAAATACACCCCTTATTAGAAAGCTTATGTCATGAGGGTCTCAAAAATACAAAAATATTCAAGAAAGGACAAAGAACTCACTTACAAATGAGTGCTAAATGTTGCTGAAATTTGAAGCTCTAAAACCCTCTCTTTTTGGCTGGTAAAATCGGCAAGGAATAAGAAGAAATGATGCAAAAGTGAAGGCTAAGCCAGTGGGCATTTTTTATTATCAATTTTTATGACAAATATCTCAATAACTTTGACTTTTCTTACTTTCTTGGCCATTTCTTTTGCTTGGCCGGCCATGCCCTATATGATGGGCTTATTTGCCCTTTAAAACCACCACATATTAGTTCTCTAGTTAATTAACACAAATTGGTAGTAAAATCAAACTTTTCACCTTTATGCGATTTAGCCCTTTTTCGCGATTAAGCCTTCAATCGCGTAAATTAATTCACTAAAATTTTCATGCTCTTATAAAATATCATAACACAATAAATAATACTAAATAATTTTCTCTTATACTACTTCTTACTTAAACCTTCTAAAAATTCGTATTTTGCAACTTTTTGCAATTTAGTCTTAAAGGACAAATTAATCCCTATCTCATGAAATTTCCTTCATAATATTTTCTCACTATCATGCAATCATGCCATAAACTTAAGAATAATCATAAAATATTCTTTCTACCTCGAATTTGTAGTCTCAAAATCACTATCCTAACTAAGCCCTAATTTGGGCTGTTACAGGCCCCTTGTTTACGTATCTTATCTATCGAAAGTTTTGTCAGTTTTACCACATCAATACTTTGTGGAGCTACAGAGACCGGTTGTGACACAGGTGAGGGAGGAGGGGTTTGAGCATTAGGATTTGCTCTAACAAAATCAGTGTAGCAATCATTAATCATCCGGAGAAAGGCATCCAGACCCTCGTCTCATTGACTCAATTCTCATGTCTACTTTCTACAGGCGCAATCCCTTGCACGGGAGCTGGCATGTTACTCGCAGCATCATTAGCCGCTGATCGGTCGGGTTCCATTACTATATATAAAAAATAGAACACAATTTAGAAATGTCAGGAGTCACCAAACTATCACAATATTTTTATGGCATGTATAGCTAGACTCACACACACGTTATGGTGGTTTGAGAATCGACTAAACCATAGCTCTAATACCACAAAATGTAACACCCTTTACTCAGGCTCGACGCCGGAACTGAGCACGAGGCGTTACCAGATAATAATACAACCAATCATACAAATTCGGGCCATAAAATTGAGTCCCAAATTAGAAGTTATTCATAACATATCATAAAATCCTTAAAATGGGCTTATGGGGCCCAAAACATAATTTGGGAGTGGTCTGGGACCAAACTGAGAACCTAGAAAAATTTTAGAAAATTTGGCTAAAAATCGAGCACACGCCCGTGTGAGACAGGGACACGCCCATCTGGGCAGGCCGTGTGGTCACACACGCCCATGTCACCAACTCGTACGGATTTATTTCAAATTTATTATTCATTTTGAACCAAAAGGGGTTTTTACACGGCCTCAACACACCCGTGTTCTCACCCCGTGTAAAAAACTGGGGGTATTCTGTTTATGACGTCATTGTGAAGTTTACATCACACGGCCAATCCACAAACCCGTGGGCTAGGCCGTGTCACGTACACGATCGAGACAAATGGCTGTGTCTTCACCCGTGTGTTTACTACTAAGCTATTAATTCCCATAATATCACATACAACGGACGCACAGCCTATCAACACGCCCATAAAGCTGGCTGCGTTTCACACACGGCCTAGACACACGCCCGTGTGTCTACCTATGTGGACAATTATAGGCTATTTTCCAAGCCAATTGCCACCCTAAAACAGCTATAAACCTATATTAATTTTATCACCATAAAACATAATACTCTTAAACACTCATCATAGCCCCATTTAACAACAATTCATCACATGTCCATTCATCCACCCACAAGCAATCAAACCACTCTATGAATTTACCTCATATAAAAACAAACCAAAAGCATTATTAGCCATATCACGTGGCCTTAATACAAAATGACTTATCAAGTAACATGAACCAACATAGTAGCCAAACGATTGTGACACTTGCAAGAATAACTAAGTCTCTATACATGCCATAATTCAAAAGTACAATTTGATATACCAAAACAAGTCTTGATAGTGTGGATGATCCTCCGGTGCTTGTCGACTTCCAAGCTAATTTGGCAACACTATAAGACAAGGGAAAAAGAATAGGGGTAAGCTTTAAGCTTGGTAAGTCTATATCCAAATAAATAGCATTAGAACAACATACTCAATTTAAGCACAATTTACCATAATAGAACTTCACTTCTCATCAACTTTACTTACTCATTGTAACCTTACCAATTTTCACATACTCCACGTGAAATTTGTTTATCCATGCACATACTCACATACCCCCTTGCTCACATAAACATTTGCTTACATCCCTACATCTATATTTCTCATGTTCACACATAACATCTTTTAGTAAATTTTTCCCTTTGAATCCTTCAGGTTATCAATTTATTTCTCAGTGGTTTCAGCACAAAGCTCCACCTTATCAAATCGATACATTATAGCCATGGTAACAGCACATAGCTCTACGCTTTCGTACAACACAATGTACTTTAATCGTGGTAGCATCACATAGCTCCACGGTGTCAATACAATGCATCTTATTCGTGGTCACAGTACATAGCTCCACGATATTTAGCCGATAGCACTTACGAGCGGTTTCAGCACATAGCTCCACTCTTTCAAGCAAATCTCATATCAGAGTGATTTCTCTCGGGGATTCATCCTTTAACCTTACTATTCTGTCAAAATTCACCATTTGTATCATAAAAGCATTCAATTCTCGATTCCATTCCATACTATATAACAAAATATTCTAACGTAATTAAGCAAAGGTTTATTTACATATAAACTTACCTCGAAAATAAAATAGGTGGATTTTGTGGTTTAGTCCGAAACCTTACCCTTGCCCTAGTAAAGGTTGATTCAATGTTCTTCTCGATCTATAATGACACATTTAACCCATTCAATATTCACATTACTCAAATTAGTCCAAAATCTTCCTATAGCAAATTTTGCAAATTTTACAATTTAGTCCTCAAGCTCAATAAATTATTTTTATCCCATTTCTTCTATTTTAGGCCTAGGCAAACCATTTTTCCTCTTATAACAGTCCAAAATTTCCACCATTTCAAAATTTATGCACATAATATTTCACCTTTTACAATTTAGTCCTTTTCATAATTTTCACTAAAAATCACCTCGTAAAAGTTGTTCACCACACTTCAAACTTTCATATTCTACCACTAGACATCAAAATACACATAGTCATCCATGGGTAAAATTTTAAAAATGAACCCTAGCTCAAATTAGTGGTAGAAATAGCTAGAGTAAGTTACAAGGAATTCAAAAATACGAAGAACATTAAAAACAGGGCTAGTAGTCACTTACAATCAAGCTTGAGAGATGAAGGGAACCCTAGCTATGGCTTCACCAAAAATTCAACCAAGGAGGAAGAAAGATGGACAAAATTTTGGTCCTATTTTCCCTTTTATTTACCAAATGACCAAAATGCCCTTCATTAAAACCTTTGTTATGTTTATCCTTCCTTGGGCATTTTTGTCCAAACAATGTTAAAATAGCCTAATTACCATATAAGGACCTTAGATTTAAAACCCCATTTCAACCAAGTACTTTCATGAATTAAAACACATATTTTTCACCTATTGCAATTTAGTCCAACTTATCAAACTGGACATGCAAATAATGAAATTTATCTACCAAACTTTCACACAAACATTCAATCACCAAAAAAAATTAAAACTTAATCAGAAAAATATTTTAGACATCAGATTCATGGTTTCAAAACTACTATTCTGTTTAGTCCCTAATTCGTGCTGTTATAGAAAAACACTCCATTTAAGTGGGGAGAAGAGCAGCAGGATAGCTTTGAGAAATTATAGTCCGTGTTGATAGAAGCTCTCATCCTAATTCAGTCAGAATCTGGTAAAGAATATGTTATGTATAGCGATGTGTCGCATGTTGGGCTTGGATGTGTGCTAATGCAAAATGGTAAGGTAGTAGTTTATGCTTTGAGACAACTTAGGCAACATGAATGCAATTATCCTACACAGGATTTAGAATTTGTGGTTGTTGTTTTTACTTTTAAAATATGGAACCACTACTTGTGTAGTGAAAAGTTTATTATTTACACTGATCACAAAAGTCTCAAATATCTCCTTACCCAGAAGGAACTTAACTTGAGACAATGTAGATGGGTTCAATTGTTAAAAGACTACAATTGTTAGATCGAGTATCACCCTAGGAAAGCTAATGTAGTGGCTGACACTTTGAGCTGAAGGACAATGTCCGGCTTAACAGCTAAGTTTACTTGCTTAAGGCTATTTCATGATGGTGGTATCTATCACGTGTGAATATGATAAGCAAATTATGCAAGTATACATGTCAGATCAAGTAATAAAGTCATAGTGAGATTAATTCTAAGGCAACAGTAGTGATAATAATGCAATGGCAATTAGGAGAATAATGTTGTATAAGATGTGCACGATAAAGGATAAAGGATCTACGATGTTGATATGTAAGCTTGGATTACTAAAAACCTATTCTCATTAACCAATAATACCTCAGTAAGTTCAATCTTATTCTACCTACTCGAAATAGTTCTAATGCGATCTGCTTCATTCAAGTGCTTGCCCTTAAGTTACCTCAACTAGAGCACTATATGTCTATAGGCATTGAGTATGGTTCCTATGACTGTTTTTACTTCCTCTATGTCTAGAATTAAACATGTTCACGATGACATACCATTACGAAAACAACTACTCAGTGCTCGTCCAATTACCTTGTCATAAGTGTGTTACTGTAACACCCCCACGCCCGAGACCGTCCCCGGAGTCGAGCTTGAGGTGTTACCGAACATAATTTATCATTTAAACAACTTTACATCATTTATTTTGACTTTCGGAATAAGTATTTTTTCCGCATCATGGTCGCTAAAAAAATCATATCTTGAGTTACAAAACTCGAAATCAAGATTTGTAAATTTTCCCTAAATCTAGACTCACATATCTATCTACTAATTTTTTTCTAAAATTTTTGGTTGGGTCAATTAGTACAGTTTATTAGTTAAATTTACCCCTATTTCAGGACTTGACTGCACTGACCTCTACTTACTACGAACCACTTTTCTCCATGTACAAAATTCATATAACTATACCGTTTATTTCTATTAAAATTAGATTCAATAAGGATTCTGAGCATATAAATTAAACCTCCTAATTATTTTTTTCAATTTATAGTGAATTTTCAAATTTGGAACAGGGGATCCAAAAATCGCTCTGGCCCTGTTTCACTAAAACTCAAATATCTTATAACATATAACTCCTTTACCTATTTTGCTTTTTCCATTTGAAAGTAGACACAATAAGCTTCAATTTCATAGTTAATTCTTCACCTAATTCGTTTTCTACTATTTCTGGTGATTTTTCAAACTCACATCGTTGTTGCTGTAGTGTTCTGTTTTATGGCAAGTTTCATCTTTTTATGAATTCTCATGAACTATATAACATATTAAACTCACAAGGCATCCAACATTATCTAGGGTAGCCATACCAATTACTAATCATTATCAAGCATTTTCTCAACCAAACCACAACCATATCACAAGATTATTTACACAAAACAAGTATATTGCTATACATGCCATACATCAAAACATACAAACCAATATACCAATTCTTCCTCGGATAGTGTGAGCGTTTCTTCGACCTTCCCGATATCCAAGTTGGCTCGCTAAAAACTACAATGAATGAAAAGGAGGGAGTAAGCATAAATGCTTAGTAAGTTCACATGCAAATAACAAGTAACATAACAAAGCAATTATATCAACAACAATAGCATGATATCACCAAGATACAAACCACATTTCTAGCTATCGTGTATCATCTTACCACCTTATTTCTGTTATATCAAGTTTCAACCCGAGGGTTAAGTACATACCTATCCAAATTATCCATTTCACAACACTTACCAAAATATCATTTTCATCTTGAGTATTCTTCCATTCCGCTAGAATTTTACCCGTTGAACACATCGAAATATAACTCGGATACACGGATCATTTGCACATAAGTGCCACATATGTAATCAATCAATCATGTAACCCACCCATAAGTGAACTCGGACTCAACTCAACAAGCTCGGGTGTTCGCATCCATAAGTGAACTCAGACTCAACTCAACGAGCTCGGATGCCTAGTTACATCTCACGAACTCAGACTCAACTCAACGAGTTCGGACATTTGCATCCATAAGTGAACTCGGACTCAACTCAACGAGCTCGGATGCCCAACCATCCTAGTGACATGTCACTTGTATCCTAATCTATTCCCAAGGTTCAAACGGGATTTACCTCAATCACATATCCTTGCCGTCTTCCACAGAATGCCGAAACCAATACTCGGTAGCAATTTATATTTAACAAGTAGCACACATAATTTGCATATTATTCAATAATAACCACAAAGCATATATTTCATGATAAAATCAGCATATCATATAAATAACATCAATTAACTTAAAAATAACGATTATGTTACATTATTTACACATGAACTTACCTCGGTACAAAATATAGCAATTTTACAATTTAGTCCAAAATCTTTTCTTTTCCTCGATCAAGGTTGATTCCACATCTTTCTTGATCTAAAATAACACATTTAGCTTATTTAATACTCTCATTATCAAAATAGTCCTAAATTCAAATTTTGACAAAATTACAATTTTGCCTCTAAACTTTTGCATATTTACACTTTTGCCCCAAAGTTCGGAAATTAAATTTTATCACAAATTCTTATGTTTTAGGACATGCTGATCATTTATTTACCATTAGCAAGCTCAAATTCCCACTAAAACACATACTTATGAACAATATGTACTTTTACCGATTAAGCCGTTTTACTCGTTTTTACTTAAAACCGAGTAGCATAAGTTGTCTAACATAATTTAAAACCTCATATTCTATCATAAAACATCAAAATACACAAATTTCACCTATGGGTATTTTTCCAAATATGAACCCTAACTTAAATTATTGCTAACATAAGCTTTATCGAGTTACCGGGACTACGAAAACGTAAAGAACATTAAAAACGGGGCTTGGAATCACTTACTATGAAGCTTGGAAGCTTGAAACAAACCCTAGCTATGGAGAACCCTTGAAATTTCATGGTAATGAAGAAGATGACCAATTTTGTGTTATTTTTCCCTTTTTATTTCATGTTAATATCCAAATGACCAAAATGCCCCTCCTTACTAAACTTTCAAAAATTCCATCCATGTCCAAATTTTGTCCATGAACTTAAAATTGGTCAAATTGCTATTTAAGACCTCCTAATTAATATTCCCTAGAAACTTCTAGAATGCAAGTTTTGCAACTTATTCAATTTAGTCCCTAATTTCAAATTAAGCACTTTACGCTTAGAATTTCTTCACGAAATTTTCACACCATCATAAAATCATATCATAAACATCAAAATAATTATAAAATAATTATTTCTACCTCGAATTTGTGGTCACAAAACCACTATTCCGATTAGGCCCTAATTCGGGATATTACAGTTACCTTAATAAAATATCTTTGATCTCTTTAGGATAATATCCCAATATGATCCCACTTTATCTCATTGTAACCATTATATTTTCCTTCATGACAAGTCAATCACTATCAAATAATGATCAAGTCATCCATCACAAAGATGGACAACCTATGGCCACGTTTACTTTTCATTAACCATGTAATGCTAATGAGAGGATATCATTTACCCATGTTTTGGGCTATGAATTCCACTGTTGTAAATGATGCTACATACTATAAAATTCGCACACCAACGAACTAACTTTTCGTTCCTTATCTATTTGAAACCAGGTTTTTACTTACACCAAAGTGTACGAGTCACACATACATAATCTGCCATCCACCTAAGATTTAAGTATGCCACAATATGAATGTCCCAAGGGAATAAACCCATAAATAGGTTTAGGATCTATTCTGCTTGGGTCCTATCCAATGTACTATTCATCCAGTCAGTCACATCTATGCCTCTATCTTCTGGAAGTCATTAGCTCTGATCCTAAAACAAGGCATCTCACAAATTAGACTTGATAGATGACATATTAGTCTTTCAATCAGTTTGCTAATTTCCAATTAGACTAAGGACATGTTTAGGTTTCTTTACTAATACAAGTTATCTTTTCGTACTACGATTCGACCATGTAATATCGCTTAATATTAGTAAAACTTTAGATAGCCAATGAGGAACATTTGCTTCCAATTTGCTTTGCGTGCAAAAACCATATGAGCACAATAATACTATGTATCTTAATGATAGCCAATGAATTTGTTTTATTAACCAATCTATTCGAAAAAAAATTACAAGTGTATATTGACAAAAACACTACACTTAGGGCACCAAATCCAACACTTCGATCTAAGTCTCCTGCATAATCTAAATCAACATACCCGAATAAGCCCTTTTGGCTTCTTCTAAACTCTACGCACACCTTTTAAGTACCTTGGAAGTATCTAAAAGTCCACTTAACTACATGTCAGTGTAACTTACCAAGTTTGGTCATATATCTACTAACAACACTAACAACATGTGAAATACCGGTACGAGTGCATACTATTGCATACATCACAACTCTGACTGCACTTGAGTAAGGTACTTTTGACATGTGCCTTTTTTCATCTTCAATTTAGGAGGAATCTAAAATTAAAAGTTTAAAATGTGCAGCTAAGGCAATACTTACTGGTTTTGAGTCTTGCATCTCAAATCGCTCGAGGATCTTCTTGATGTACCTATGTTGCAACAAAATAATTTCCTAAGGCGCCTATCCCTTGAAATTTCCATCCCTGAAATTTTCTTTACTACACTTGAATTATTTATATCAAGTTTAAAGTTAAGCATGGTTTTAAGTTGTTTAATTCCTAACTGATCCTTAACTGCTATCAACATATCATCAATATAAAGCGGTAAATATATGAACAAATCGTTATCTAAATGTTGTAAATAAACACAAATATCATACTTACTTTGTGCGAAACTTATACTTAACATGAATAAGTCAAGCTTTTTGTACCATTGCAGAGGAGACTGCTTGAGGCCATATAATGATTTTTGTAGAAGGCAGACATGATCTTCCTTGCCTTATGTTTTGAAGCCTTTCGATTGTTACATGTAGATGTCCTTCTGAAGGTCACTGTGAAGGAAAGCAATCTTTACATCTTACTGCTCCAACTCAAGGTTGTTTGATTCAACAAGGACCAATAATGCCCATTTTCATTTAAGTTTAGTATTTATTTCTTATTTATTAACCATATGTTTAGTTATTTTTTTAATTTAATTTAATTTTTATTTAGTTATATATATATTATCTATGTGAAGTTGATGATTTGGAAAAAAATCTCTATACAATTCAATAATAATATTAACACTTCTATGTATCATTGTAAAAAAATTTTGATAATTTCGGTACACATTGAACATTTTCGAAGTAAAAATACCATACTGAACATTTTATGAATGTATTTGTACCATAATAAAATGCATATTGATAATCCAAGTACCACATTGGACATTTTAAGGGTACAAGTACCTAAATATAGGAAAAACAAAAGTTAAGAGTGCTCTCTCTCAAAGTTTCCCAGAGAGTTAATAGCTACTGTGGTTGAGTGGAGGTGAGTGGTGACTTTTTAGAATGGAGAGGGATGAGATTCCCCTCTTTAAAGAAGAATTGGTTCAATTGTTAGTGAAAAGCTCTTTAGTTATTTCGAAGGAGAATCTGTCATTGCTATGTTCTGTTTGAAAGAGAAAATCTTATAATCTGGATAGTTTTCGCACTCAAATGAAAAGTATTTGGAAATTGCGAAAGAAGTTTGAAATTTAAGCAATAGGAAAAAACCTATTTTTGATTTCTTTTGAGAGTGAGGAAGATCTTGAGATGAATATGGAAGGGAGTCCATGGTTTTTTTGTCGACATTTAATTATTTTTATCACCTTTTTTCTCCTATTAAAAGGAGTAAAATCAAATGGGCCGTGCCCACCGGAGTGTGATAAGAAATATCTTATGCATGCCATTGGAACTACATTTGGGGGGCTGATCAGATTTGAAATTAAAGGGGATTTCTATCAATTGAGGGTACAGTTGGATGCTCAAAAACTACTTTAGAGAGGGATTTTTATTTTGATGGAAAATTCTGAAGAAATATAGTTTCCTTTGAAGTATGAAAATTTGCTGTTTTTTTTTTCTTTTGCTATGGTTGTATGGGACATGGAGTCAAGGAACATACTAGTATCCGGATTGCTGAACGTGAGAAAGCAAACGATGAATACTCTTATTTATTGGCGTTAAAGGCTGAATCAAATCTAATTGGTCAAAATGTTTTCAATTTTGGTTTTCTGAAAAAAGAATAATAAAACAGTGTTTCTATACAAGAGTTGCAACAGTTGATAGGGAAGAGGTTATACCCAACATTTCATCAGAATCTGAGCATCAAGAAGGAGAGCAGATCGGTTTGGAGAAAGGAGCTAAAGTTTTGGTAACTGCTGATGAACAACAAAAATTTGGGAATTAGGAGGATTCTCTTTCCATGCAAATAAAAGATCCTTGTCAGTCAATTAGTGATTTTTTCCCCCTCATCGAAGCTATCTTGATAATGATGTTGCCATAAATAAAAATTTTGACAGTATGGCACAAAATTTTAAATTAAAGTATACAGGTCAAGGGGAACTAAGCTCATATGTCGAAGTGGATAATTTTTTAATGGGGGAGGTTATCCAAATGGGCTGGGTCGATCACCAGTTGTCAACTCTCATGATTGCAAAAAAAAAAGCTGTCGTAGACTTGAAAAATCCAAGATGTTTGATTCGTGTATGATTAATAAGGTTTTTAGGAAACAAAACAATTGTTTGGAGCATATGAAGGATATTGATAAGTCTAATTTTGATGAGAATGATAATAAAAAACCCAAAGTTGATGTGAGGGACTCAAATGTTTTTAAATTGTTAGATTTGGTGAATCCTTTTTTGGAACAAGGAATTGATCTAATTCATCAAATATCGACAGCTACCAGTAGGCAAGCTGACCGGAAGTAATGAATCTATTAAGTTGGAATGTTTGTGGCTTGGAGAATCTGTGAGTTATTCAAAGACTTCAACATGTGTTGAAGAAATACTTTCGCCATATTGTCTTCTTTATGACATATTGTCTTCTTTATGAAGATTAAATTGAACTATCAAAGAATAGAAAGATGTTATTGTTGGTGTGGTTTTCAACATAGTATTGTGTTTCCAGTTGAAGGAACTCAAGGTGGTTTATGTTTAGTATGGAATGAAGGTATTTCAGTTGTGTTGAAGAGTTATTCAAAAATCATGTAGATGTGATTGTCAAAGAGGATGCTGATAGTTGGGAATAGAGGCTGACGGGTTTTTATGGTGCACTTGATTCGAGAAAAGTTAACAACTTGGAATTTATTGAAATGTTTGGAGAGAGATCAAAGTTTCCCGTGGATGGGCTATGGGGATTTCAATGAAATCATGTACATGAATGAAAAAAACGGAGGGATTTTGTGAGATGAAAAAAGAATGGAGGATTTTTGTAGTACTCTTGCGGATTGCTCTCTTATTAATTTGGGCTTTTTGGAAGCTTGGTTTACTTGGGAAAAAGGGAAGTTTCCTGATACAAATATTGGAGAAAGACTTTATAGATGTGTGGCAAATACAAAATGGTAGAACTTATTTTTGAACTCTTCGGTAAGTTATCTACTTCATTCATTTTCTGACCACTATCCTTTATTTATCAAAACAAGTAGCGATGATTGTAGTCGATCAAAAATTCGGTTCTTTTTTGAATCATGGTGGATAATGGAAGATTCATGTGAGGGTGAGGTTAGAAAGCTTTGGGAGGAAAGTTCTAGAAATGTATGGGAATGATTGATCATACTGCAAGAGGGTATGAAAAGATGGGAATGTAAGATTCAACAGAAGCATCAAGGACTTGTTGATACTCTCACAAATGAGTTAGAGGATTTAAAATGCTTAAGAAATGGATGATGATACTTTGATAAAGTTGATGGAAGTGAAACTACACCTCAACATGGAAATTGAAAAAAAAAATGAAGAGTGCCCATTGGTTAAAACATGGTGACAAAAATACTACTTTCTTCCAAAAATTTACTACTCAAAGAAGGAGGAATAAGATTCATTACTTGAATGATGAGTATGGACATGAAAAGAGAGATCCGAGTTCAATGAAGAGGATTGCCTGTAACTTTTTTGAAGATTTATTTACTTCTAGAGGGGTTGGAAATCTTGATCATATCTTGAGTGATGTGGAAAATTGTATTTTGGAAGACTTAAATAAAAGTTTGGTTGTGGACTACAAGGAAGAGGAGCTCTATTTGGCCTTGAAGGGTATGGGTCCTACAAAGGCGTCAAGAACAAACGATTTTCTAGCCTTATTTTTCATAAGTTCTTCCACATTGTAGGACGAGATGCCAGTGCCTACTGCTTGGAAATTCTTAATTAAGGTATGTCACTAGAATCCATTAATGTCACCAATATTGTTTTAATTCCAAAAACATTCAATCCAACAAATCTTAAGAGCTTTCGCCCTATAAGCCTTTGTACTGTATTATATAAAATTATTTCTAAGACCATTGCTAATAGGCTTCAAAAAGTTTTAGAATTATGCATTGATAAGGCACATAGTGTATTTGTACCGAGTCAGTTGATTACTAATAATGTGATGCTTGCCTATGAAATTCTGCATACTCTTAAGAATAAAAGGATGGGGAAAAAGGCTATCTAGCTCTGAAATTAGATATAAGTAAGGCATACGATCGTGTAGAGTGGGATTGTTTACAGAGCGTAATGTTAAAAATAGGCTTTGACTTTAGGCTAGTTGATATTGTTATGAGGTGTATCTCTACCACTTCTTATAAGGTTTGCATGAATGGTGAAGAAGGGGAGATTTTTTACCCTTTTAGGGGGGTTGCAACAAGGAGATCCATTAAGCCCGTATTTATTTTTTTTTTGTGCTAAAGGTCTGTCAGCTCTTATGCGTTTAGCTTGAGATGATGGATTAATTAAAGGAGCAATGGTGTGTAGAAGAAGCCCACAAATTACCCACCTTCTATTTGTAGATACTGCTTGTTACTTCATGATACTAGTCCTGATGGTGCAAATATCCTTAAGAATATTCTGAGGGAGCATGAAAACTGTACTAATCAACGCATCAATT
The DNA here is from genome assembly GCA_020496765.1 of Gossypium stocksii. Taxonomy (NCBI): domain Eukaryota; kingdom Viridiplantae; phylum Streptophyta; class Magnoliopsida; order Malvales; family Malvaceae; genus Gossypium; species Gossypium stocksii. The sequence continues at coordinate 65,431,386 of CM035626.1, forward strand.
TTGAAAAATCTACCAGTTTTTTTAACACGAATGTTAGTGTTCGGGATAGGCAGGTGGTGGAAAGCATTTTTGGAGTTAATAGCTCAAAAAATCCAAAACTTTATTTGGGACTTCCAAATATGGTGGGACGTTGATATGCATGACATGAAGTAATAAAATTTATAATAATGATCGAACCAAAAACTAACTATTATCACGATTTTGAGGCAAGCGCACCTATCGAACAGTGGTATAGATCAGTGGCAAGACTGAGTTATCGTACCCAAGGGAACCAAAAGTACTAGTACTAACTTCCTTTCTATTATCTAGCCTAAAAATAAAAGGGGTTTTTTTGAAACTAAACTAATTCTAAAACTAAACTATGAAGGCACAAAAAGTAAATGGGGAAAATTCTTTAGGGAAAACTGATTGATTTGGGCAATACTCAAGGGAGAATCCACCTAGACTTCACTTGTTATCAATTCTTGAGCTAGACGATTTATTCACTTGACTTGATCTGTAGTGATCCCTAACTTATGTTAATACCTCCGTCGAGGATAAGAACAACTAATCCTAGGTTGATTAACTGAAATCTCTTTCTAGTTAAAACCCCTAGTCTTGCATTACTCGATCTATGGATCCCCTTATTAGGTTTAACCCTAATCCGGCAGATTTATGTCGCCCTATGTCTAGGGTTGCATGCAACTCAACTTAATTATGCTAGATCTACTCTTAAACAGGGACTTTTGCTCCTCTGAATAAGCACATCAATACTTGAATTAATACCTAGGATTATTAAAAACAAGAATTAAGAACACATAATTAAGAACAATTCAAGTATTTATCATATAACTCAAGATAAAATAATAACAAGATCTGTCTTAGGTTTCACCCCCCTCAAGTATTTGGGGGATTTAGTTTATAATTAATAAAGAAAACATCTCAGAAGAATAAAGATAACAAAACATAAAGAACCCAAAAACCCCTGAAGGATTTAAGGGAGATCATTTGTCTTGATGTAGAATTCGGCTTTTGGGATGAATCAATTGACTTCCCTTGGAGTAATTCCTTGCTTTCACTCTCTGTATTGGCAGAAATACGGCACTCTCTTGTGGAGAGAAAAGTATTCCCTTAGCGAGAAATAAGCACACCCTTGAAGTTGCCTCCTAGGGTTTTTATATAGAGTTTTGAAATGTCTTTCTTAGCCCCTAAGTATCTTTTTCCAAGTGAAATTGAACTATCTCACGACAGGTACACGCTCGTGGGCCACACCCGTATGGATCGACAAGAGGCCGTGTACGGGCCTGTTGATGGTGGCACGGCCGTGTGGCCTGGCCGTGCTTGGCGGGGCTGGGTCGTGTTGGACTTTATGTGGCACGGCCATGTGGTGAATCCTTGGGCCGTGTTGTTTTTATACTTTGGCCCATTTTCTTCATTTTCAGCTCATTTTTCGTTCTTTTCTCTTCCTTGTACTCTCATGAGTATAAAACATGAAATAGAAGTATTAAGAGCACTAATTTTCACAAATTCAATGATAATTCATCCAGAAATTAAGCTAAACATGAGGTAAAAATATGTATAATTTATCGTTTATCAAATACCCCCACACTTAAACCTTTGCTTGTCCTCAAGCAAAATCTTAACTCACAATTAAGAATCATTCTTCTCAACACACAATCTTTATCAATAATGTTTCAAACTAATCCACAAGTATTTATTATATAACTCAAGATAAAATAATAATAAGATCTGTCTTAGGTTTCATCCCCCTCAAGTATTTGGGGGATTTAGTTCATAATTAATAAAGAAAACATCGCAGAAGAATAAAGATAACAAAACATAAAGAACCCAAAAACCCCTAAAGGATTGAAGGGAGATCCTTTGTCTTGATGTAGAATTCGGCTTCTGGGATGAATCAATCTACTTCCCTTGGAGTAATTCCTTGCTTTCACTCTCTGTATTGGCAGAAATACTGCACTCTCTTGTGGAGAGAAAAGTATTCCCTTAGCGGGAAATAAGCACACCCTTGAATTTGTCTCCTAGGGTCTTTATATAGAGTTTTGAAATGCCTTTCTTAGCCCCTAAGTATCATTTTCCAAGTGAAATTGAACTATCTCACGACAGGTACACACCCGTGGGCCACGCCCATGTGGATCGACAAGAGGCCGTGTGTGAGCCTGTTGATGGTGGCACGGCCATGTGGTCTGGCCGTGCTTGTCAGGGCTAGGCCGTGTTGGACTTTATGTGGCACGACCGTGGGACACGGTCGTGTGGTGAATCCTTGGGCCGTGTTGTTTTTACACTTTGGCCCATTTTCTCCGTTTTCGGACCATTTTTCGTTCTTTTCTCTTCCTTGTGCTCTCCTGATATAAAACATGAAATAGAAGTATTAAGAGCACCAATTTCCACAAATTCAATGATAATTCATCCAGAAATTAAGCTAAGCATGAGGTAAAAATATTATAATTTATCATTTATCAGACGTGCAAAAAAAGATATCTTTTCAAAATCTCAAAGATCGGATTAAATAAAAAATCGATAGTTGGAGTACAAGATTTCTTTCACAATGGGGCAAAGAAGTCTTTATAAATTGGTTTTGCAATCTATTTCAGTATATTCTATGTCTTGCTTTCTTTTACCAAAATCCCTTTTTAATGGAATGAAAGATATTATGGGCAATTTTTGGTGGCAGAAGGGTCTGGGTAAACAATGCATGCATTGGTGTAATTGGGATACTTTATGTGATTTAAAGGAGAATGGTGGTATTGGTTTTCGCAGTTTGCTAAGATTTAATTTAGTGTTATTAGCTAAGCAAGGGTGGAGATTAATTTTTTACCTGAATTTGTTATTAGCTAGAACGTTAAAAGCGAAATATTACCAATTAGTAGGCTCCATTCATGCAGGTTTGGGAAACTTACCTTTTTCTACCTGGCAAAGCGTGTAGGCTGCGAATGGGCTTCTTCAAAAGGGTTTTTGTTGTAGAGTGGGTAATGGGACTTCTATTTCTATTTTAGATGATTCTTAGGTATTAGGAAATCCTACCTACAGAATTCAAGATGGTCTAAGAAATTTGATCATACAAACAGTGGCAGACCTAACTGATCCTCATACTAGAAGTTGGAAGCAAAATTTAATTACCAAATCTTTTTTTGAAAGGGATGCTGAGGGGATCTTAAAAATTCCTTTATTGCGGTGCCTGCAGGAGGATTGTTTGGCATGGAGACGTAAAGCTTCTGGTGTGTACATTGTGCATAGTAGATACAAGCTTCTTTTATAGGGTTTTCAAAATCCTATTTCTAATATAGGTCATAGCCTTTACAAGAAATTGTGGATGCTCAAGATGCCACAGAAAATTAAAATTACAATATGGCGCCTCATCCATAACTTTATTCCTACATTCTATAATTTACATTTTTGGAGATTGATGAACACTGCTAGTTGCTCGCATTGTGATGAGGATGTAGAAACTATCATTCATGTGGTGTGTGACTACAAAAAAAAAACAAAAAAGGTGTAAGATAATTTAGAATTCAATTGGGCATAATATTTGAATGACTATAGTCACATAGAATGGATTTCTTACATTTTTTTATCAGGTATTCGCAAAATCAATGTCGCTTGTTTGTATGTGTCTTTTTGGAAATTTTGGATAAACAGGAACAAGTGAGTGCATGAAGGTGCCTATAAGGTGGGTTCAAATTTGTCAAGAATTACATTAAGGAATTGAATGATTCGGAAAGTTTCTTACCTTTGGGTGGTGGTCGTGAAGATCGCTTGAAGGTCTCAAAAGTTGGCTACTTAAAAGTTAATTTTGATGCTGCATTTCGGCAAACAGAAGCAATTTCTTGTTCGAGTATTGTAATTAGAGATGAAAGAGGGGAGGTTATTGTTTCAAAAATTACCTGTCATTCGAGGATCCCATCGCCTTTTGCAGCAGAAGTAATGGCTTGCACAGTGGCTATGAGATTATGCTTTGACCTAGGTTTGAGGACACTGGTTGTTGAAGGGGATTCACTTATAGTGATTAAAAAAGTGAAGCTTAGCAAAGTTAATATATCTGAAATTTCAAATATATTGAAGACATTAAAGTGATGAGCAGTGAATTTTTTAGTTGTACCTTCATGCATGTTCAAAGATCGGCGAATACAATAGCGCACTTATTAGCGAGTGAAGGACTAAGACTGAATATGAGGTCTTTAAGACAAATGGTATTCTGGATTTCATAGAAGAGTTAGTTGAACAAGATCGTTACTGGGTTGAGGCACCAGATTGAAAATTTGTGTTTGGTGTAAGAAGGGGAGATGGTGATCGAGTCGTCTATTTTAATTTGATCAGAAACTGAAAGGTTTCCTTGATTTGTTGTTTCAGATTCAAGCATTTAGTCGTTGTTTCTAGAAGTTATTTTTTTCTACTTTTATGGACCATTCTAGAGTGTTAAAAGCTGGATTTAGTTTTGTTCTCTGAGCTATTGGATTTGATGTATTGGGTAGCCCAAAGGCATTGTCTTAGGTCTCTTTTGTTTTTCAATTCAGCCTATAATTTAAAATAAAAAAGAATACAAGTACCACATTGGATATTTTATGAAAGTATAGGTTCTAAATGTGACATTATCCCAAAGTTTTAAGAAATTTTAAATGGGTTTTAAGTAACCCAAATTCCCTATTCAATTTTTTTAAGTGATTTTTCAAAACTTCTTTCATTTAATACATGGGGTTTATTAAAATAAAATAAAAACATTAAGTTTAAATGTAATTTTTATTTAAAGCAATATATATTTTTATATTTATATTCTTTTTACAAATCTAATGACATCCATATTGCATATTTTGATATTATTTATTTTTAATTATCGTTATATTTCTTTTATAATTAATTTTTAGCTTATAAAAAAATAGCAACCTAATTTTTTTATTTAAAAACAGTTATCTAAACAAAATAACCATAAATACTAACATTTTGAAATGATACATTTTAAAATGCTAATATTTTGAAAGTCTTTAGAATTTTAAAATTTCTTATCGAAACAAATCTCAAAAATTCATGAACCCAACTTCGCATACTTGTGTATGCTTTTATGGAAGTTTCGTCTTATATGTTTTGTAATATCCCGAATTAGGGCCTAATCGGAATAGTGGTTTCGTGACCACAAATCCGAGATAGAAATAATTATTTTATAATTATTTTGAGGTTTATGATATGATTGCATGATTATGTGAAAATTTCGTGAAGAAATTCTATGCATAAAATGTTTAATTTGAAATTAGGGACTAAATCGAATAAGTTGCAAAATTTGCATTCTAGAATCTTTTAGTATGAAATTTCTTTGGAATATTAATTAGGAGGTCTTAAATAGAAATTTGACCAATTTCTAAAATTTTAGACAAAAATGGGCTTGTACATGAAAAATTACAAAGAAAGGCATTAAGGGTATTTTTGTCAAATGGTAAAGGTTTTAAATTGAAATGTGTTTTATTTATATTTTTATGGTTTACATTTTTATGAAATTATTTTGTAAAAAAATTTCGTACGAAAATTTTGACGTTTGGGCACTCAATTTAGTCAAAAGGACTAAATTGTAAAAAGTGTAAAAGTTGAGTTCTATATGTTAGAGGTGTCCAATTGTTATGAAAATTTAAATTGGAGGTCCTTAAATGGTAATTAGACCATTGGTTAATTTATTGGACAAAAATGAACATGAAATGGGTGGAAAAAAATATTTTTAAGTTAGGGGCATTTTGGTCATTTAGTGATTAAATGAATTAAAAATCAAATTAAAAGCCAATTTTTGCTCATCTTCTTCCTCAAGGCCGAAAATAGCATGGAGAAACCATGGCTATGGTTTTTCAAGCTTCCAAGCTCGATTGTAAGTCCGTTCTAGCCCCGTTTTTAATGATTTTTACGTTTTTGAAATCCCGGTAACATGATTTCTCTATTTCTACCATTTATTTGAGCTAGGGTTTGATTTCAAAAATTGATCCATGTTGAATAATTGTGTGTTTTGATGTTTTATGATAGAATATGAGGTTTTAAATTATGTTAAACAACTTGTGCTACTCGGTTTTAAGTAAAAACGAGTAAAACGGCTTAATCGGTAAAAATACCTATTGTTCATAAGTACATGTTATAGTGGGAATTTGAGGTTTCTGTTAGTATATAAATGATCAGCATGTCCTAAAACATAAGAATTATGGAAAAAGTTTAATTTTCGAGCTTTGGGGCAAAAGTGTAAATATGCAAAAGTTTAGGGGTAAAATTATAATTTTGTCAAAATTTGAATTAAGGACTATTTTGATCATGTGAGTATTAAATGAGCTAAATGTGCTATTTTAGATCAAGAAAAACGAGATTCAAGTCGTGAATGAGGGAAAAACAAAGTTGTCGAGGAATAGGCTCGATTCCAAATATTTTGCCATAAGGTAAGTTCATGTGTAAATAATGTAACATAATCATTATTTTTAAGTTAATTGATGTTATTTATATGATATGCTGATTTTTATCATGAAATATATGCTTTGTGGTTATTATCGAATAATATGCAAATTATGTGTGCTACTTGTTAAATATAAATTGCTACCGAGTATTGGTTTCGGTATTCTGTGGAAGACGGCAAGGATATGTGATTGAGGAAAATCCCGTTTGAACCTTAGGAATAGATTAGGATATAAGTGACATGTCACTAGGATGGTTGGGCATCCGAACTCTTTGAGTTGAGTCCGAGTTCACTTATGGATGCAAATGTCCGAACTCGTTGAGTTGAGTCCGAGTTCGTGAGATGTAACTAGGCATCCGAACTCATTGAGTTGAGTCCGAGTTCACTTATGGATGCAAACGCCCGAGCTCGTTGAGTTGAGTCTGAGTTCGCTTATGGGCGGGTTACATGGTCGTTTGATTACATATGTGGCACTTATGTGCAAATTATCCATGTATCCGAGTTATATTCCGATGTGTTCAATGGGTAAAATTCTAGTAAAATGGAAGAACACTCAAGATGCAAGTGTCATTTTGATAAGTGTTGTGAAATGGACACTTTGGACAGGTATCTACTTAACCCTAGGGTTGAAACTCGATACAACAACAATAATGTGGTAAGATGATAAATGATGATTAGAAATGTGATATTGTTTTGGTGATACCATGCTAGTGTTATTTGGTATAATTGATTTGTTATGTTACTTGTTATTTGCATGTGAACTTACTAAGCATTTATGCTTACTCCCTTCTTTTCATTCATTGTAGTTTTGACAAGCTAGCTTGGAAATCGGGAAGGGTCGAAGGAACGATCACACTATCCGGGAAAATTTGGTATAATGGCTTGTATTTTGAATATGGCATGTATAGCATTATAATCATTTTGTGTAAATAATCTTATGGTATGGTGATGGTTTGGTAAGGAAATGCTTGGAAATGATTAGCCATTGGAATGGCCAATCTAGATTATATTTGGTGTCATGTTTGTTTAATGTGTTACTTAGTCCATAAAAATCCATAAAAAGATGAACTTTGTTATAAAAC